>CM046667.1:62639563-63239563 GCA_025594165.1 Tamias sibiricus
ATACCATAAACCGTGTAACATATAAAAAACATAAATATATTTCTCACGGTTTTGGGGGCTGGAAACTCCAAATTTAAGGTACTAGCTGATTCAGCTTTTGGTAAGGGTCTGCTTCCTCAAAAACTGTTCATTCTCACACCATGTATCCCCATATGGTAGAACATGCAACCAAGCAAACTTGGGCCTCTTTTATAAAGGTGCTAATTCCATTCTTCAAGAAAGGTTCATTCTCATGAACTAATAATTTCCCAAAGTCACAAACTAATACCATCACCTTAAGGGGTAGGACTTCAACGTATGAGTTTGGGGAGAACACAAACATTCAGATCATAGCAATATTTATTTTTTTACCTTTCTGTTCTATAGAAGATATTTGAATAATTTGTTGTTTAAAAAAAAGAGGAATACTGAAAAAAAAGTCTAAACTGGATTTTAAAATGTGAATCAAACTTTAAAAATTTGTATTAATATTCAAAAGTATAAACCTCTCATACCTTGTTTGCTAGGATTATAGCACTGAGGGCCTTATCATAACATTCTCTGTCATCCCAATCCAAATAGGTAGTAGCTAGTAACCGTAGAACTTTAGCCTGCAATTAAAAATGGAATAAAACATTTAGCTGAAGGCTAAACTGCAACACAGCCGCTAACTAGCACTTACACAGTGACAGGCATCTACTCAAATGTGTCTCCTATATGAAATATCATTCCTTAAGCAATCTCATAGTCTTGAGATACATGTTGTCATTATGCTACCCCATACCAAATATTGTCTATGAATCTTATAGTAATGGCTATATTCCTGGTTTATTAAAACATAATAATTATATTGACGTAATTATTTCTTTAAATACTTTAGCATTAAAGTACATATCATCCCAAGTTTTTTTTAAAAAGGTAAGGAAGGAATGACAATTTTTAATTTAATCAACTTAAAGCCTACTGTATAGGTAGCTATTATTAGGTCTACATCAAAAGAGAAAGACATAATATGTCCCTCAAATGCTTTATAGCCTAGTTAAAATCAATTTATTGGATCAGGGTACACCTAACACCATTTTGGTACGAACAGATAGAACTTCCCATGGAGAGAATTTCTCCCAACTCAGCTACATTTTAAAATAAATAAAGCATCTCCTAATCAAGTCAGTTTCTCCATCCAGCTCAGTGTTGATAAAGCACGTAATTCTAGTCAGTGTGGACATGTGTAACTATATATTCACAATTTGAAAGAAGCAGCCCTACTTTAATGAAGTGCCTCTAAGTATAATGAAGATAGCAGGACAACAGAAAGGTGATCTACTGATTTTTTAAAAATTAAACACATTAGTGTTATGCAAATATAGAGAAATGTCATTTAGGATATTATATCTCTCATTTTTTAAATTCAAATACTATGATGGATGTATTAAGATGTATGTAGGGCTGGGGTTGTGGCTCAGCGACAGAGCGCTCGCCTCGCACGTGCGCGCCCCGGGTTCGATCCTCAGCACCATGTAAACATAAATGCATTGCATTGTGTACACCTAAAGTAAATAAATAAATAAATATTTTTTAAAAAAATTTTTAAAAAGATGTATGTAAAGTACTAAATGTCATTATTATTGTGAAATGACTAAGAACTTTTATGGAATAAATATGGCATTTCTGAGAATTATTGTAGCTACAACTATTTCATAATAGTAAAAGGGTCAAATCATCAGAAAGACAAAAATGGATGATTTTCAAATTTATGTAAAGCAAATGAAATCAGATGCAAAATAGCACATACTGAATGATTCCATTTACACAAAGCTCAAGAACAACCCAAAATAATTTATAATAAAAGAATAGTGTTAATTTTTCCCTTAAGAGAAGAAATAGATATTGACTATTACAGGTCCAAGGAAACTTTGGGGGTTGACAGAAGTTTCTGTATCTTTATCTCTATGATGGTTACAAGACGATATGGTTAAAATTTATTATGCTGTACATTTAAGATTTGTGCAGTTTATATAAATTAGACCTCAAGAAAGTACTGTTGAGATAAAAGAAAAACTACTTCATAATGTTACCTCACCGAACTTCACATCATGAATACTCCATTTCAATCAAGTTTTATGCTATTTTCCATCTTTATTTCCTCCTCAGATATTCTCTCATCTAAATCCCTTGGCTCCTAGAATCCTCTTCTTCCTCTCTTCTAACTGTATGAACCCCAAGTATGAGGCCTGTTACCAAAAGGCTTCTTCAACTATAGTAGTTAATTATGATGGACCCTAGTAAATACTTCAGGTCATTATCACAAAGTTTTTTCGCTTATTTACCCAAATTGTTTCACTTGTACTCATGTTTTGTAAATCTATTTTTATGATTTTATTTGAAGTGCATACACAAAATAAATTCAAAAATCTTAAGAGTACATCTCTTGAATATTCACAAAGTGAATACATGTTTAACAACAAAGAAATCAAGAAACAGCACTGGTTGGGGGGGCAGTGGAGCTGCCTACATAGCTGGTTTCAATTCCCAGCACCAAAAACAAACAAAAAAAAAAAAAGGAAAGAAAGAAAACAAGAAAAGAAGCAGAGCATTAACAGCAACAAGTGCACCTCATGCTTCTTTTGAGATACTATTCCAAATGAGGATAACTTGATCCCTTGACTTTCAATATCGTATATTAGTTTTGCCTGATTTTGGCATTCATACTTCTGGAATCATATAGCACATGCTTGCTAAATTGTATCTCGCATTTTTTTTGAGACAGGGTCTTGCTATTGACCAGGCTGGTATCAAACTCCAAGGAAATCAGGATTCAACTGATATTCCTGTCTCAACCTCCCAAGAAACTAACTACAAGCATATGCCATAACATATGCCACCATGACTGGCTTTTTTTAAGATATTTTTAAAATGAACACAATATCTTTACATTATTAATTTTATTTATTTTTATGTGGTGCCGAGGATCGAACACAGTGTGTCACATGTGTGAGGCAAGCACTCTACCACTGAGCTATAACCCCAGCCCACCATGACTAGCTTTTATCTTGCTCTCTTTATTCAGCATTATAGGTGAAAACATGCCTATTTTTGCAATCACTGTAGTACATTGATTCTCATTGCTATATAATATTCCATTAAGTGACAAAATCACTATATATAATATATAATTATATTAGTATATAATTTTTAATTGTGGTAAAATACATCTTAGCCATTTTAAGTGTTATTTCTTAATTTATTAGTTTTAATCAGTTATACAGGACAGTAGAAGTATCTTCAATTCATTGTACACAAATGGAGCATAAATTTTCACTTCTCTGGTTGTACATCAAGTAGAGTCACACCATTTATACAATCATACATGTATCTAGGATAATGATGTCGGTCTCATTCCACCAGCTTTCCTACCAATCTTAGCCATTTTTATGTGTACAGTGTAGTAGTACTACAAATATTCACACTCTTGTGCAACCACTATCCACCAGCCATCTCCAAAACCCTTTTAATCTTGCAAAATTAAAACTCTGTATGCATTAAACAATAGTCCCCTATTTCCCACTCCTCCCAGCCCCTGCCACTACCATTTTACTATCTGTCTCTGAATTTCATGACTACTGTAGGTACCTCATATAAATAGAACCATATAGTATTTGTCATTTTATAAATGGCTTATTTCACTTAACATAATGTCCTCATTGTAAAATGTGTAAGAATTTCATAAGAATGAATAACATTTTGTTGTATTAAAAAGCCAAATGCTGTTTAAAATGTTTTATATATACTAACTCATGGGTTGATTGTGAAGCTATGGGTTATACTATATTACCATTTACATTTTGTGGAAACTAATGCACTACGATGTTAAATGATATGTCCCGGTAGAGTATTATAATTTGTATCAATACCATAAACTTTATTTCTTCAATTGGCTTTTCCAATATTTATTTTTATTTGGTGCTGAGGATCGAACCCAGTGCCTCACACACGCTAGGCAAGTACTCTACCACTGAGCCACAACCCCAACCCTCGCCCCCCTCCACCCCGACTTTTTCAATATTTAATATGATCCTTACCAGCATTTCTGGCCCAACAGAATTCATATCCATCTTCCCAATATCATAGCTTTGGCTAACATTAAAAAGGAAAAATAAATGTGTACATACATAAATATATATTTATCTCAATATATATCATTTAAATATTATATATTACTAAGAAGACATAATCATACTTTATTCAAACTTTTCTATTTTGTACTACAAGAGATGGTTAACCAACTAACATAAAAATCAATTTTATACAGCAATACTTCCTAACTACAGATTTCCTCAAGAGATAGCCAACACATCTACACTGTAATTATATTAATGCTCTTTTTAATTTGGCTATAAGTATATATACTGCATTAAAATAATTTACACATTTATACAAGCTTTTAGTTAATGGGTACATTTTAAAGTCTAAGAAATATAAATGTATTTTAAAAGTAAAACAAATACAGCTATTATCAGAGAAACAAATGTGTTAGCAATATTCATTAAATCTTATGAAGAACTATTGGTTCTATTTTGCAGCTGAATGAACCAACAAAGCAAGAGTGATTTCTAACATATTCTAGATTCTTATGTAGAATGAAAGTTGAAAAGATGGGGAGTAGAGAAATTTGAATTTCAGTTCTCTACTTTAATTACCAAGATATATTCTCTACTGGACATTCTGGTAACCACAAACAATATATTAATATGATTCTCAATATTTCAAAATTGAAAACTGAAAAAGCAAAATAAAGATCATTCACCATTGGTATTCCAAGAGAGTATTTCAATAAATCTTGGTGAATTAAACTAAGTTGAAGACAACACTTTGAAATACAAAATGTTCTTTTAAAAAAAGACCCAGAACTGAGAAAACAAAGTTTTAGCTTGTTAACAATGATATGTTAGCCTAGTCACTGTAAGCCTATTTAATGGGGGTTTATTTTGTAACATTAAACCATCTACTACAAGTCTTTAAAACAACCAATAACAAAGGAAATTTTGGCAAGAGTGCTTAAGGAGTTCTTTTTACCCTCCTCCACATCAGTGAAGCAACCATTCATGTGGAAAATTAAGACAAACAACCACATAAAATTGGTAGTGTGTCATAAGAGCTTATAGAAATTGGGGAAACATTCATTCATGAATATAAACTAAATCTCATTAAAAACAGTAAGAATCTGTGTCATTTGAACTACTTCTATCCATATTGGCTCTATGTGGTGGGTGCAGTCAAGAAGATAGAAATTCTCTCTCCCTCCTGCTCCTGAAATCCTAGGCTCTGGTTTCACCTTAGGAGGTGCTGGCTACCAGCCCTTTTTACCATTCTCAGGCCTGTGTTATGGAATTACTATTCAGGACAGGTACAATTATGAAGACTTTGCTTCTTCTGTCCACTCAGCTCTCTCTGTTGGGCTAAGGACTCTACCATGGGAATTTCAGGTGAAGAATACTGATACCCTGATCACCTTTACCCCAGCTGATTCATCAGGCACAGGTTCCATGCCAGGAGGGCACATCTAAGAATACCAGAAGCTAACATACTCCCAGTATCCATTCATAAAGCATGGGTATAATTTTCACAGAAGTATGTCATGTTCCCAGCTCCCAGCTCTAATCCCGTGGCACAGAGGTTCTGCCTGGGGGGTGAGGGGAAGCACGCAGTTAAGAGAATTTAAGAGTGCATGCTCAAAGACATTGTTGTTGAAAACAATGGAATCTGGGTAGTGAGCAATTAAGAAGGGACTGGCTGAGAGCTCCACGGTAATCTTGCAACAAGTTAAAACAGCAGGCAAGCTAGTAGGTTAGCAGAAAGAACCAAGGAAAGAAAAAAAAAACAAGAATACCTCTGGGGTCACACTTATCCCTGAGAGCCCAAAAGGCTGTGTACTTGTGCTAGGCTGCATCCACTCAGGCACAATCAGAGGCTGTAGTGAGGCCAACAAGAAAGTATTACTCAAAGCATAAACAGATCCATCAGCAAACAGTTTGAGCCTGAGTGGATCGAGGGGCTTAAGCAAACCTCTGACCAAACACCAGCTGAAAATTATGCTAAGATGAGGTGATTATAAGGAAGCTAAGTTTAAAAATAAAATCAACCTTATACCTAGAGGTCTGAGGCTGTGTATGCCCAAGACAGTGTGTTCTCAGTCAGAGAGAGAGAATCCAGGAGTTACTGAATAAGAATAGTGAATGATTAGCAATCAAAAGTGATGGGCCCCAACTGAGGTCTTGTTCAAATGCAGAACAACACCTGGAGGCTAAGGGTGGAAATATTAATGAGCATCCAGGAGGCCTATTTCAAATGTAAAAGACCTCTAGGCTCACCTGTGAGAACACCTCCAGCCAACTCCTTTGTCCCAGAGTTGGGAAAACGGAAGGTGGGAGTGAACCCAGATGGAAATTACAGGAAGAGGATAGCCTTGGCGCTGTTTTCAATGCCCTGTTTAACAGCTTTTGTTAGGTGCTCTACACAAGAGACACAAGTAAAATCCTAATTTAGCACAGCAAAATGGGTTTTTCTGCATGGCGGGAGTTCTCTATTCTCGTTTAAATAAATCCTACTGCATTTACGCTTTCCTTCCATGATTGTTCCAGGATTTTATTCTTCAAATTTGCTAGACAAGAAACCAGAAGGAAATTGGAATAGCAGGGAATCTAGTCTCATCTCAAAACTCCGGATTCATTACTAGTCCCTGCCTGAATGCCAGGCAAAACAATAAACTTCCTAAAATGTGAAAACAGCCTCTAAACAAACAAACATTCAAGAGGAAAGGGGAAAATCGAACTGGTTAAGTGGACTTAAGCACAACCTTTGACCAATAAATGGATTATATGGATGCAGGGGTGACATCTAGGAGGCCATGAAAAGATTTTAAAAAACTAGGGAGGAACTGAACTGGGACATCAGAGGCCACACCCTGTGAAGAAATGAAATTTCCCCAAATTAGTCCAGCCAAATGACCAAACAATGTAAATAACAATAAGCTTGAAAGGGGGTGAAATGGCATCTAGACTTGCTATAACATTGTTCAAAATGTCTATATTTTTAATATTTATTTTTAGTTGTAGTTGGACAAAATACCTTTATTTTATTTATTTATTTTTATGTGGTGCTGGTGATTGAACCCAGGGCCTTGCATGTGCTAGGCTAGCACTGCAATGCTGAGCCACAACCACAGCCCCAAAATGTCTAATTTTAAACAAAATATTACAAGATATCCAATAAGACAGCAAACTGTGACCAATACAGAAGAAAAAAACAGCAAGCAATAAAAACTTCCTTTGAAAAAAAGGGGGTGGTATAATAAGATGGATATCATTATCCTAAATGCATGATTGAAGACTTGAGTAGTATGAATATACTTTGTATACAAACAGTGTTATGTGAAAATAGGCTCTATGTGTGTATTATGAACTGTGATGCATTCTACTACTACAAATACAACATTGAATAAAAAAATAAACTTCCTTTGAGAATTTAAGGGGCAAAGCAAAGAATACACAAAATTAAAGATACATCAACAGAGATTATACAAATCTGAAAAACAAACAGGAAAAAAAAAATAAGAAAAGTCAAAAGAGGGTCAGAGAAATGTGGAACACCATTAAGCACAACAACATATGTGAAATGGGAGTACCAGAAAGAAGAGAAAGGGACAAAACATATTCAAAGAAATAATGATAAACTGGGTGTGGTGGTGCACACCTGTAATCCCAGCAACTCAGGGAGGTTAGGCAAGGGGATCACAAGTTCAAGGCCACCCTCAGCAATTTAGCAAATTCCTAAGCAACTTAATGAGACCCTGTCTCAAAAGAAAAAAAGAAAAGAAAATGAGCCCAGGATATAGCTCAGTGGTAAAGCACCCCTGGGTTTAATCCCTGGTACAAAAAAAAAAAAAAAGAATGGTAAAACACTTCCCAAATCTGATGTAAAAAACACTATACATTCAAGAAGCTTAATGTCCTTCAACAGGATAGACATACAAAAAATCCACATAGGGCTGGGGTTTAGCTCATTCATAGAGTAACCAGCAAGTTTGAGACCCTATATTTGATTTCCTGCATTATCCCACCCTGCAAAATCCACACCCAATTATAACTATATGCACTAATAGAAACATTTTTTTAAAATCCACACCCAAATACATGATGGACAAATGACTAAAAGGCAAAATAAAGAGAAAAATCTTGAAAGAAATAAGAGAAAAATGACTCATCAAGAAAAGGAAAATGACAATAAAATTAACACCTGACACCTGATCAGAATTAATGAAATTCAAGAAGACTGGTTGATGTATTCATAATGTTTAAAGAAAAACAAAATTGTCAAATAAGAATACTGTATCTAGAAAAAATATCTTTCAAAATAGAAACTAAATAAATATATTCCCAGATTTTTTTTCTAAAAAGAGAATTTCTTGTAAGCTAATCTGCTTTACAATAAGTACAAACAAAGGCTCTTCAGGATGAAAGCAAATGATATCAGACAATAATACAAATTCATATGGAATAGCCAAAGTAATAATGTATTTGATAAAATAGCACAAAGGAGGGACTGGGGTTGTGGCTCAGTGGTAGAGCACTTGCCTCCCATGTGTGGGGGCCTGGGTTTGATCCTCAGCACCACATATGAATAAGCAAATAAAATAAAGGTACTGTGTCCATCTAAGATTAAAAAATATTTTTAAAATAGCATAAAGGAGAAGATATGAAAAAAATTATAATTACAGTAATGCAATGACACCAGATGATAACTCAAATTACAGGAAGAAAGTAGTAAACCAAAAGTGACAGAAAGGTTGAAATTAAAAACCACAAATATATTTGTATTTTCCTTTATCTCTAATCTTCTCTAAAATACATAAATTATGTAAAGTAATGCTTTATAATCATGTACTGTTTTTAACTATATGTAGATATTACAAGTATAATAATAATAATAAATAAAAGTGGAACTATAAAAGAGTAATTTTCTATATGTGACTGGAGTAAAATTACTAAAAATCTGAAGTAAATTCTAACAAATTAAGGTATACATTGAGGCTGGGGTTGTGGCTCAGTGGCAAAGTGCTCTCCTAGCATGCATGAGGCACTAGGTTCTATCCTCAGCACCATATAAGAATAAAATAAAGATATTGTGTCCACCTAAAACAAAAAATTAAATATTACAAAAAAACAAATTAAATAAAACACTATAAGCTGGAAAGTAACCACAATAAAATTAACTCAAAGAATACATAATTAAAATAACTGTTAAACTACACTGTAAAATATTCACTTAAGACCAGCAGGGCTGGGGTTGTGGCTCAGCAGTAGAGCGCTCGCCTAGCACGTGCTCGGCCCGGGTTCGATCCTCAGCACCACGTAAAAATAAACTCATTGTGTACAGCTAAAGCAAATAAATAAATTTAAAAAAAGACCAGCAGTATAATTTCATGGCATATACTCAAACACCTGTAATCAGTGATATCAAGAAGATATTTATATAAACATTATTCATAATAGCAAAAAAGGTAGAGGGCTGGGGATATAGCTCAGTTGGTAGCATGCTTGCCTTGCATGCACAAGGCCCTGGGTTCGATCCCCAACACCACACACACAAAAAAGGTAGAAACAATCCAAATGCCCATCAACAGCTGAATGGATAAATAAAATGTGGTATATTATACAATGAACTATTATTTAACCCATAAAAGCCATGAATTCTGATGCGTGCTATTCATAATGTTTAAATAAAACATTATGCTCAGTAAAATAAGCTAGATAGCAGGGCATGGTGGTGCATGCCTGTAATCCCAGTGGCTCAGTAGGCTTAGGCAGGAGGATCACAAGTTCAAAGCCAGCATTGTTGGATTCCAGGCAGGGAGGTAGAAGGCCACACCTCCCCAGGTACTTTGTGAAAAGACTACATTTCCCAGGAGCCTCAGCCTGGCCAGCAGGTGCCCTGGCCACTACCTCCTGACTTCTGGCAGCCTATAGGGCAAGGACCCACTCCAGGGGGTCCCTGACCACCCTCTGCTATTTAAGCCAGCCCTGGACTGAAATCGCTCTCTGTTCGCGCCTGTCCCTGTTCCCGTTCATCCCTTTTTCCCCTTCTTCTTCCTTCCTGTTCTCCCTTCCCTACCTCCCTTCCCTTCCCTCCCTTTCCCTACCCTTCCCCAGGTGGCAACCCAATAAACCCTTTTATTTCACTAACACTGTGTTCCCGGCTAAGTTAACTTTGTTCAGCATTTTCTAACAAGCATCAGCAACTTAGCAAGGCCCTAAGCAACTCATCAAGACCCTGACTCTAAATAAAATATAAAAAGGCTGGGGATGAGGCTCAGTGGTTAGACACCCCTATGTTCAATCCCCAGTACCAAAAAAAAAAAAAAAAAAAAAAAAGCCAGATACAGAAAAACAATTATTATATAATTCCACTTACATGAAGTACCTAGCTATAAAGAGAAAAAGCAGAATACAGGTTATTTGGCAGCTGAGAGGAGAAAAAACAGGGAGTTATTGGTTAATGGGTAGTTTATTTCTGTTTGGGATAATGAAAAAGTTCTAAAAATGGTTACACCACATTGTGAATATACTTAATGTAATTTAATTATATACTTAAAAATGTTTGAAATGGTAAACTTTATATGTGTATTTTACCACAATAAAAAATCAATGGATAAAAAATGGAATAAAGTTCTTACACATGCTACAACATGGATGAACCTTGTAAATATTATGCAAAGTGAAATAACGCAGACATACTAAAACAAATACTGAATGATTCCACTTACATGAAATATCTAGAATAGACAAATTCATGACAGAAAGAAGATTACAGATAACCAGTATATGGGCGAAGTAAAGGAAGGGGAGTTAATGCTCAAAGGATACAGAGTTTCTGTTTCAGGTGATGAAAAGTTTTTTAAATAGATAGTGGTGACATATGGCTCCACAATATTGTGAATATAATTAATACCACTGTATTGAACACTTAAAATGGTTAAAAGGGCAAATTTTGTTATATATATTTTATCAAAATAAAAAATCATTAATTTCTTTTTTAAAAATCTAAGTCAAAAGAGATAGCAAATGAGGAAATTAGTCATGAGACATACAAGAAACAAAAGGTAAAATATCAAACATAAATACAATGATATTAACATTAACTATAAATGGATTAAAAAATACAATCAAATGACAGATGTAAGACTAAATTGAAAAAACAAGATCCAACTATATGCTGCCTATAAGAGACACACTTTAGATTCAAAGATAGAAAGAGGTTAAAAATAAAGGGATTAAACAAAATATACCATGTAAACAAGAACCATAAGAGAGCTAGACCATAAGACAGCTAGAGTGAGTATGCTAATACAAACAAAATCAACTGCACAACAAAAATGTCAGTAGAGATAAAGAGGAATGTTTATAATGATAAATGTGCAATTCATTAGTAAAGTGTAACAGTTGTGTCTGTCCCAAGATACATGAAGCAAACAACTGACAAAACTGAAGTGAGATACATAATTCAACAATAGTAGTTTGGGGTATTTAATACCCTTCTTTGAATAACGGATACAGCAACTAAGTAGAATCTCAACAAGTTTATAGAGAAGTCGAACAATGCTTTAAACCACCAGGCCATAACAGGCAGCTATAGCACACTTTACTCAATAATAGTGGACCGTACATCATTCTCAACTGCACATAGAACACAGTTCATAATAGAACATACACTGATGACACAAAGCTACCTTAGATTGAACAGAATTGAAATCATGCAAAGTATGTTCTTTGTTCACATGGAATTAAGTTAAAAATCAACGGCAAAAAGAAATTAGTAAATGTGGAAATTAAGCACATATACCTAAATAACTAAAGAGTCAAAGTAAAAAACTATAAGGGGAATTGGAAAATACCTTGAGGTGAATGAGAAAGAAAACACAAAATACCAAAACTTAAGGGATATAGCTAAAGCAATGCTAAGAGAAAAACTCAGAGCTACAAACTTCAACATTAAGAAAGAAGAAAGATCTCAAATTAATATCCAAACCTCCTACCTTAGTTAAGTAGAAAAGAAGAAGGAAGCTAAACCTAAACCAAGCACAGAGGAAATCACAAAGATTAGAGTGGAAATTAAATAATTGAAAAGCAATGGAAAAAAAGTTCGTGCTTTCCAAAGATTAAAAAAAAAAAAGACAAACTTTTAGCTACATTGACCAAGAAAATTAGGGAGAAGATTCAAATTATTAAAATTAGGAATGGAAAAGGAGACAACAATATTGATCTTTTTTTTTAATATTTATTTACTTACTTTAGTTGTACACAATGCAATCCATTTTATGTTTACGTGGTGCTGAGGATCGAACCCGGGCCGTGCACGTGCGAGGCCAGCGCTCTGCCACTGAGCCACAACCCCAGCCCCAATATTGATCTTTTTTAAAAAAAATATTTATTTATTTACTTTAGTTGTACACAATACAATGCATTTATGTTTACATGGTGCTGAGGATCGAACCCAGGCCGCGCACGTGCGAAGCCAGCGCTCTGCCACTGAGCCACAACCCCAGCCCAACAATATTGATCTTTAAAGAAAGACCATTCCTAAAAGATTTAATGTCCCAACTATGTGACTTTGAATGAATATCTTACTCTCACTCAATTTCTATTTCCTTATCTTTACAAATTTGAAGTTAATCTACATCAGTCATTTTCAAACTTTTTAAAACAGGCAAATAATTTTTTCAAACAAAGTCTTAGGCATATTAAATAAGAAACTGATTTAAAGCCTAAATTATCTATTTAAAGCAATATAGAGATCTTCAAGAATTCTGTAAAAGACTTCTTTCCCTCCTAAAGGAAATCTTAATGTTCTTACAGAACCCAAGAGCACCATAGAAAATGGTTTCTAAATTCATGAACTAAAATGATCTGTAAGATTTCTTGCAGCTCTAAATTGTTATCTATATTAAATTATATTCTGTGTTGAAATTGCTATTATACAATTCATTGTATTTCCACCAGATGGCACAAACACATCCCATTTTTCCATTAAAAATTGGCTTTGTATAGGACCCTTTTTAAAATTAATAATTTAACATCATTCATGATTATATAATACCCTTAAATTTTCAAAGCACTATTATGTTACTTATGCTATTATCAATACAAGCCTGTGACACAGATAATAATTGTGTTTAATTTTCAGGTGAAGAAATAGTAGCACATAGTAGTAGTTAGCTGAATGACTCAAGGTCACAGTTGATCAATAACAAATTTTCTACCACCTCTGAGATAGTCTTCTAGATCACGTTGCATGGCTACATATAATTCTCAAGATCTCAGGTTAAGAAGGGAAAACAAAAGAATATCAAATAGCATTAAAACTGGTACAAATTTTGTTTGGGCTCATATAATGTCCCATTAATAACTGTACATTTAATTTTTTAAAAATATTTTTAGTAGATGGACACAATATCTTTATTTTATTTCTTATTTTTATGTGGTGCTGAGGATCGAACCCAGTACCTCACGCTTATGAGGCAAGCACTCTATCACTAAGCCCCAGCCCCGGCCCCTGTACATTTAATTTTATTATTTCCTATATTTCTCATTATAAGTCTTCTGGTGATATAGTCATGTGTGACATTAGTAAAGGCTAAATAATAATAAGTAAAGATATCACATATCTAGATAATATCATATGGGAAATATAAGTGCTATTTTCAAATTCAGGATGAAATTATGTAATCCAGGTTCACTAAACCTAAGCACTATGAATTTGTAAAGCTAAGCACTATGAATTTAGAAAGCTGTAGCATAAATTTTGTTCCTGGGCTGGGGTGTGGCTCAGAGGTAGAGCGCTTGCCTAGCATGCACGAGGCAATGGGTTCGATCCTCAGCACCACATAAAAATAAAATAAAGCTACTGTGTCCACCTATAACTAAAAAATAAATATTTTTTTAAATTTTGTTCTTTTGAGTTTATGAGATATAAATTTTTTTTTTTTTTACATATGCAAGAAAGAAACATACTTCTCCCTCCACTTGGGGATACTACGTAAATGATAACAACTACTTCTAATCAATGGGAACCAACTCATATTACCCACCAAGTGAAACAGGTTTCAGATTAGTGTTTAGAAAATGTTAAATAGCATTGGAAAAGGATCTCAAAAATTACTCCTCCATCACACTGTCCACCCAATTGTTTGTCTACATCCATCCTCAAAAAAACTATCAAAACTAAGTTTAGCTTAAAAAAAAAATAACAATGTAAACTTGCAACCATGAAAGAAGGAGGCTGTAGAAACCATGCTCTGTTTCAATCTTATTGGGTAAAAGGCAACACAACACAAAAGGGATTGAGAAATACTCTCTTTGTAACCTATAAGGGATTATCCTCTTTGGGAATGTATAAACACCTACTTCCGAACCCACAGGTCGAAGAAGTAGGGTCATAAAATTTTACTAATTAATTAAGGCCAATGTTAGATTATTTTTATAGAACATCTTCAGGGTTTTATCCCATTCTCCAGAATGTTATTTTTTTCCATTTATCTATTTATCTCACAGATCTAATATACCAAGAGATCACCAATTAGGAAATTTCCTTTGTATAGTCTTTGGCTTTATTTAATTCTATTAATATTTTTTATTCACAGTCCATTTTGGGGAAAAAACTCAACAACTTCTGCAATCTCACAAACATGTCAATGATTTTGATGTTTTCTACATCATTTAATATGTTAAAAGAGCTTTTAGAAACTATTTTTAGAAAAATATCAAAAAGAATGCAAAGTAAATGTTAATAGTAAGTAGCAATGTAATTATAGGAACTTTAACTTTCCATATTATGTAGGTTTGTGATTATTTTAAAAAAAATTTTTAGTTATACCAGGACACAATCTTTATTTTGTTTATTTATTTTTATGTAGTGCTGAGGATTGAACCCAGTGCCTCATATGTGCGAGGCAAGCACTCTGTCATTGAGCCACAACCCCAGCCTAGGTTTATGATTATTATATTGAGCACAAATAATTTTTTAATAAAGCAAAGAAGTTGTAAATTTTATTTTTGTTATATCAATGGCTATTACCCTTTCATTTTGACTATTCACCCCAAAATTTAATTTACCATAATTAGAAAATCAGAGATCTTAGCCCCACCACTCTGAATTGAAACTTGAAGCCCACCTCAATATGAGGAGGTCTGCACTGTTCCAGACTCAATGAACATCCCAGTGCCGAATATTCCAGTGCCACTCCCCAGGCAAAGACTTAAGTCTTGCCCCTATGGTCCCAGGCACCAGGCATACCCTAGCATGAGGCTGGTCCCTACAGCTTCAGATTCCTGGCCTGTCCAATAAAAAACTAGAAACCACTGAACCAAGCTCTAGGTATACCTCAAGGCAAGGCTACCACACCAAAGTCAGATTTTAGGCCTTCCCTAACTCCAAGCTTCCCACGTGAAGCCAGGCTCCAGTGAACCCAGGGTATAGTAACACTCCAGTGGAACCTAGCTCCAGATTGACCTTCAAAGCTGAACCAACAGACTGGTCCCTGAAGAAAAACACATAGGCTAGAGGCCAGCATAACTGAGGACTCCAGCAGCAAGCTCACCCATGAACACTACCAAATGGTCTACCAAGTATCACTGCATAGGCTGACTGGCAAAGGGCTTTCCATACTGAAGCCAGCCTGTAAAGAGTGGAAGAGCTGCCTACTTGTTCGCATGTTCTGACATTAATGCAAGGCCACAAGAATCAAGGATAATCAGGGAAACACGATACCAACAAAGGAACAAACTGAATCACAAGTTACCCACCCTAAAGAAACAAAGATATACGAGTTGCCTGATAGAAATTTCAAAATAATCACCTTTTTAAAGTTCAATAAGTTTAAAGAAAACACAGACAAATAAACAAAATGAAAAATAATACATGAACAAAGTGAAAAGAAGAAAAGATTTAAAAAAATTCTGGATCTGAAGAACACAACAATAAAACTAAAAGATTTCATAGAGTGCTTCAACAGCAGAATTGTTCAAGCTGAAAAAATGAATCAGCAAGTTCGAATATAGCTCATTTAAAATCATCTGGTCACATGGACAAAAAAAAGAAAGAATGAAAAAGTGAGGAAAGCCTATGGGACCTATGAAATTGCATAAAGCCCAAAAGGATTCATACAAAGGAGCTTGGTAACAGAAAGGTTCAGAAAGATTATTTAAGGTAATAACGAGAGAAAATCTCTGCAATCTATGGTGGGAAGAGAATTTTCAGATTCATGAAAGCCAAAGAATATCACATAGACTAAATATGAAAAGATCCTCATTATGACAGATTACAGTCAATTATTTAAAAGTAATATAAAAAGAAGAGTAATTTGGAACATAAAAGGGAACTTTCATAAGACAATCATGAGGTTTCTAGTAGATAGCTTACAGGTCAAAAAGGGAGGGGGATGATATATTCAAAAGTGTGGAGAGAAAAAAAAAAAACCTTCCAAAAACAATACTATACTCAGCAAAGCTGTCTTTTAGAAATTATTTCAAGGCAAAACACATTCCCAAAGAGTAAGTTATGGGAATTCATCACCACTAGACCTGCATCACAAGAAATGACAAAGTTCTTCAAGTTGAAACAGAAAGATGCTAATTAGCAATATGGAAACATATGAAAGTATGAAACTTGCCTGGGTTGGTGGCATGTGCCTACAGCTCGGGAGAGGCTAAGGCAAGAGGATCTCGAGTTCAAAGCCAGCCTCTACAACTTAGGGAGGCCCTAAGCAACTCAGTGAGACCCTGTCTCTAAATAAAATACAAAAAAGGGCTGGGGATGTGACTCAGTGGTTGAGTGAGTTCAATCCCTGGTGCAAAAAAAAGGGTGGGGGACTCATCAGAAATGTAAGAATATAGTCAAATTCACAATATTGTAATACTGTAATGGTAAGTATAGGAATCATTTTTAAATGCAGTGTAAAAGTTAAGAGACAAAAGTATTAAAATAATAATAGCTACATTAACTTGTTAATGGATATACAATATGAAAAGATGTAAACTGTGACATTAAAATATAAAATGTTCAGATATGGTGGTGCACACCAGTAATCCCAACTACCTAAGAGGCTGAGGCAGAAACTTTGAAAGTTTGAGGCCAGTCTATGCTACTTAGGGAGACCCTGTCTCAAAAAATTTAAATGTGGGTGAGGCAGAGTAAAATGCAAAGGTTTTGAATGTGATCAAAGATAAATTATTATCCGCTTTAAAAAGAATGATAGAACAGTAAAATGTCTTACATAAGTCTCATGGTAACCACAGAGCAAAAACATGTATTGATACACAAAAGATGGAACCGAGAGGAATCAAAACATACTACTATTAAAAAAAGTCTCAAATCATAAAGGAAGACAACAAAGGAAGAAAGGAACAAGAACTGAAAATAATTAACAAAATGGCAAACAGAAAGTTCTTAGCTGACAATAATCCATTTAAACCTAAATGGCTTAAACTCTCCAATCAAAAGATATACTGTGGTGCATACCTATGATCACAGCTCCTGGGGAGACTGAGGCAGGAAGATTTCAAGGCTAGCCTAAGCAACATAAGGTGACCTTCTCTCAAAAAAAAAAAAAGAGTGGCTGAATGGGTAATTAATAAAGAAAGATCTATCCTGGCGCGGTGGCGCACACCTGTAATCCCTCCCTTGGGAGGCTGAGGCAGGAGGCTCCGAGTTCAAAGCCATTGCTGAGGCACTTAACAACTCAGTGAGACCCTGTCTCTAATAAAATACAAAAAAGGGCTGGGGATGTGGCCCAGGGGTCGAGTGCCCCTGAGTTCAATCCCCCGTACCAAAAAAAAAAACCTAACTATTTTCTTCCTATAAAAGACTATAGTCTTAAAGATAAAATGTTGGCTGTAAGCGAAGGGATAGAAAAATATTCAATGTAAAATAGTAACCAAAGGAGAGCAGGGGTTGATATATCAGGAAAAAAATGGATTTCAAGTAAAAAATTATCACAGGAGTCACAAAAATCCATTATATAATGCCTAAGGGATCAATTCACCAAGAAGATATAATAATTGTAAATGTATATGCACCCAATATTTTAGCATCTAAACATATAAAACAAATATCAAAGAAGGGGGGATAGATTGCAATATAATAATAGTAGCAGATTTTAATACCCTACTTTCATCAACAGATCACCCAGAGACAAAATTAATAAAAAACACTGGACTTGATCAATAATTTACACCAAATGGACCATATATATATATATATACACACACACACACACATACACATGTATAATACACATAAGCACATGATTAAAGTATTAGCAAATTTAAAACTGAAATCATACAAAGAATTGTTTCTGACCACATGGTATGAAATTAGAAATCACTAACAAAAGGAATTGTAGAACACTTATAAATACACAGAAATTGAACAACATGGTCCTAAATGGGTCAATGAAGAAACTAAAAGAGAAGTTTAAAGGTATCTTGAGACAAATGAAAATGTAAATACAACATACCAAAATTTACAGGTTACAGCAAAAGCAGTTCTAAAAGGGATGTTTGTATCAATGATTGACTCCATCATAAAAGAACAAAGATATCAACTAAATTACATTACTCCTCAAGGAACTAGAAAAAGTTCCTAAGCCTAAAGTTAGTAGAAGGAAGAAAATATTAAAGATCATAGCAGAAATAAATGAAATAGATACTAGACAAACAATAAATGATCAACTGAATGAAAAGTTGTTTGATACAATGACACAAAGGATACAATAAGAAATGAAAGAGGAAGCATTACAAGAGATACCACAGACACTCAGTGGACCATAAGAGACTTCTATGAACAATTATACATTTAACAAACTGGATAATCTATAAAAACTGAGTAAATTCAAATAATAATAAAATTTTCAAAAAATATATATGTTTGGGGATTAGGGCATTTTTCTACTAGTGAGCAAAAGCCCTGCAAATTCTTTGTGGTAAATCAATAATCAATATCACTCCAAAGGCTTTTCAGTTGGACTAATTTGTATTTTAGTATACAACCCTTCTTTCTAAAATACTAAAATGTTTACAGTAAAATTTCTGTATACCTCTTATAAAAATCCAAGTTCAGCATAATATATGTCCAAATCATTAGATGGAATTTAAATTGTGTTATATTTAAAAATTCTATCAAGGAAACTGAAAGTCCACTAACAAATTTTCTAGACTATGGAGGAAAGTTCTTTATCAATACTTCCTTTCCATCTATTTATATCCTTATGACAAAGAGTAGACACAGAAGCTCAAAATAGGTGGTTATGGTAGAGCTCAGAAGTATAGCACTTGCCTAGCCTGTCTGTGGCCCTGGGGTTAATTTCCAATACCACACATAAATATATACACAAAGGTAGACAAGAAACACAAACCAAAGCTGGGTGCAGTGGTGCACACCTATAATCCCAGCAGCTCAGGAGGCTGAGGCAGGAGGATTGCGAGTTCAAATCCAGCCTCAGCAACTCAGCAAGGCCCTAAGCAACTCAGGGAGACCCAGTCTTTAAATAAAATGCAGAAAGGGGCTAAGGATGTGGCTCAGTGTTTAAGCTCCCCTGGGTTCATTCCACACTACCAAACAAACAAACAAAAAACAAGAAAGGAAAAGAAACCTACATTCAAATCTGTTTTTAAGAGGGGGGATGGAAATGAGCTTTCTAAACAATACAATCACCATTTTTGCCATTGGGGATTGAACCAGGGGAATTTTACCACTGAATTACTTTCTCAGCCCTCTTTTCATTTTTTTTTTTTTTTTTGAGACAACGTCTTGCTAACTTGTCCAGAATAGAAAAAAAAAAATTAAATGCCATAGAAGGTATCAATAGCAGAACACATTAAACAGAAGAAAAAAATTAATGAGCTCAAAGACAGGCTATTTGAAAATGCACAGGAGAAAAAACGAATAAGTGGGAGTGAAGAAAGCCTACAGGAACTTTGGGACAGTATTTAAAAAGCAAATAATCAGGTTTCATGGGTTCAAGGAGGACTTGAGAATGCCAAAGGTATGGAAAGTTTATTGAAAGATATAACAACAGAAAACATCCCAAACCCAGAGAAAGTTACAAATAACCAGGTCCAGAAAGATCCAAGGTCACCTGTCAGACTTAACCCTACCACATCTACCTCAAAACATATTACAATCAAGCTCTCAAAGTTAAATACAAACAGAATATCCTTAAGGTACTAATAAAAAAGAAATAAGTAACACAGAAGGGTGTTCCGATTCACCAGACAGCAGACTTCTCAGAAGAATGTTTATAGGACAGGAAAGAGTGGCATGAGATTTTCACAGTACTAAAAGAAAAAACCAATAATATTGTACCTACCAAAGCTGTTTTCTAGCAATGAAGGAGGGATAAAGACCTTCCCAGACAAACAAAAACTAAGAGAACATATCTCTCCCAGACCTATCCTACATGAAAAGCTAAATGGATTTCCTCAGCCTGAAAAAGCCCTTAATAAATAAGAAAAAAAGATATTTAAAGGTATAAAACTCATTAGTAAAAGTAACTACATACACAGTTTCAGAATGCTCTTATATTATAAATATAGTACATAACCATTCATATATTTAATGAAGATTATAATACAAAATATATAAAAGTAATAACTACATTAATATATTAAGATATACAATATAGAAAGATATAAAACGAATCACCAAAAATTCTTAAGGAGGGGAGGAATGAAGTGTAAGTATAGAATCTTAATTAGTACATTTTGCTTCTTTGTTACTTTTATCTTTAAAGTCATGTTAAGTTGCTATTATTTCAAAGTAGCTTATTATAATCAAATTATGGTTTTGTATGCCTCACAGTAACTACAAAGCAAAAATCTATAATAGAAAAACAAAAAAAAAATAAGAAAGGAATCAAAACACACTGCTAGAGTGAATCACTGAGCCACAAGGAAGACTGTAAGAGAGTAAGAAAGAAAGGAACTACAATAAAATTAGGAAAGAAAGGCTATATTAAGACCTTACCTATCAATAATTACCTTGGATGTAAATGGGCTAGATTTTCCAATTAAAAGATACAGTGTAAGTGGATGGATTAAAACAAAACAAAACAAAAAAACAAGACCCAACTACAGTTGCTTACACAAAATTCACTTCACCTCTAAGGACACGCTTAAACTGAAAGTGAAAAGATGGAATAAAATATTCCATGCAGAGCTGGGTACTGTGGTACAGACCTCTAATCCCAGCTACTTAAGAGACTGTCGGGCAAGGGGGGTCATGAATTTAAAGCCAACCTCGGCAACATAGTGAGACCGTGTCTCAAAAAAAAAAAAAAAAAAAAATATTCCATGCAAACAGAAACAAAAACAGCATATATAGGGCTGGGGTTGTGGCTCAGTGGTAGAGCACTCACCTAGCATGTGCGCGACCCGGGTTCGATCCTCAGCACCACGTAAAGACAAATGCATTGTGTACAACTAAAGCAAATAAATAAATATTTTAAAAAACAGCATATATAGATATATGTATGTATGTATGTATGTATGTATGTATGTAGTGGCACCCTCTCCTCCACAGAAAATCTTAATTAAGCACCTCCAGAAATCTTTACCATAATTGATCTTAGGACTATCAGCAAAACAATATCTACAAAAGAATTCCATGTAGTTAAGTTTCCTATTTCCTGTTGTTCTATCTTACAATAATTAAATTTGGAAACAGGCCTGAAAGAGATAAGCACTCCAGGTGCTGAACACCTCTTTACTAGTTTTTTTTTTTTTTTAATATTTATTCATTTACTTCAGTTGTACACAATGCAATGCATTTATGTTTACGTGGTGCTGAGGATCGAACCCGGGCCGCACACGTGCGAGGCAAGCGCTCTGCCACTGAGCCACAACCCCAGCCCTCTTTACTAGTTTTTCACAAACATTATATGGACTATCTAGTAACAATACATATATAACATTTGTAAAGGTTTTTAAGGGAAGTGTGTGTGCAAATGCAAAGTGTGATAAGAAAGACAGATCCTTTCACAAGGCCTCTGGCCTTGAGCTAGAGCTTCACAAAGATGTTTGTATTTCAAAGATAAGAGAAGATGTTACTAATTGGGCTCCATGGTAACAGCTGGCAGAGGGAGAGAAGAAAGGGGAGAAGAAGCTCTCCTCTTCTCAGGCACTGTCCTTGAAGGGTTAACTTGCCCAGAACAGTGAAAAAAAAGCTGCTTTTGTGTGAACTTCTGCAGACTATGAACTTCTGAGCCCCTCCCCTTATACACTGGATATAAAGTTCTGAAACTGCCTGAACTAGGAGTTCAGGGGGATTGATTGATTACAGTGAAAGCTCTGCCCTCTGAACCTGGATGCAGCCAAATAAACCTGCTTCCTGTTTCCTATCTGGTGTTCTGCCTCATCTGTCCCCTACAACATATATACACACACACACTGGATATGCCCAACATTGGCATATACAAATATATAAAGCAAATATAAACAGACCTATAGAGAAAGACAGACTCCAATATAGTAATAGTAGGGGACATAAACACCTCACTTTCAGTAACAGATAGATCATGCAAACAGAACATCGACAAGGAAACAGCAGAATTAAATGACATCCTAGATCAAATGAACTTAACAGATATCCACAGAACACTGTACCCGACAGCTACAGAGTACACATTTTTCTCTTCATTACATGGAACATTCTCCAAGATAGATCATATAATAGGCTACAAAACAAATCTCTACAAACTTTAAAGTATTGAAATAATATCAAGCATCTCTTTTGACCACAATGTAATAAAACTAGAAAACATAACAAGAAAATGTTAGAAAATACACAAATACATGGAAATTAAACAACTTACTCTTGAACAGCTAATGGGTCAAGGAAGAAATCAAGTAAAAAATGCAAAATTTGCCGGGCGCGGTGGCGCACGCCTGTAATCCCAGCACTTTGGGAGGCTGAGGCAGGAGGATCGCGAGTTCAAAGCCAGCCTCAGCAATGTCGAGGCACTTAGCAACTCAGTGAGACCCTGTCTCTAAATAAAATACAAAAAAGGGCTGGGGATGTGACCCAGTGGTCGAGTGCCTCTGAGTTCAATCCCCGGTAACCACACACACACACACACACAAAAAAAAAAATGCAAAATTTTCTTGATTAAAATGAAAATGGAGATAGAACACACCAAAACCTATGGGGTTTAGCAAAATCAGTACTAAGAAGAAAATTTATAGCAATGAACACCTCCAACAAAAAAGAAGAAAGATCTCAGTTAAACAATTGATTGCTGCATCCCAAGGAACTGCCCCCCCAAAAGACAACCAATAGTAGTAGAAAGAAAAAAAATAATAAATTCAAAGCAGAAATAAATGAACTAGAGACTAAAACAAGAATGTAAAACATCAATGAAATGAAGAGCTGGTCCTCAAAAAGATAAAATAGACAAACCTTTATCTAGAATAAAAAAAGAAGACTCAAATAAAAACAGGAATGAAAAGGAAGACAGTAAAACTGACACCAAAGAAATACAAAGAATCAGAGAGTATTATGAACAACTATATGCGAACAAATTTGATAACCTATAAGAAATGGATCAAGCCGGGCACGGTGATGCTTGTAATCCCAACACCTCAGTAGGCTGAGGCAGGAGAATCTTGAATTCAAAGCGAGCCTCTTAGTGAGGCACTTAGCAACTCAGCGAGACCCTGTCTCTAAATAAAATATAAAAAAGGGCTGGGAATGTAGCTCAGTGGTTAAACACTCCTGGGTTCAATCCTCAGTACCAAAAAAAAAAAAAAAAGAAAAAGAAAAGAAATGGATAAATACATCATACCAAAATTGAATCATGAAGAAACAGAAAACTTGAAGGAATAAAATTAAATCAGTAATAAAAAATCCCATCAAATAAAAGCTCAGAACCAGAAAGCTTCACTGTTGAACTCTACCAAACATTTAAAGAAGAACTAACACTAGATCTTCTTAAATTATTCCAAAAAATTGAACAAGGTAATTCATCTAAACACATTCTCTGAGACCAGCATTACCCTAATTAAAAAAATAATAGGCTGGGCGCAGTGGCACACGCCTGTAATCCCAGCACTTGGGAGGCTGAGGCAGGAGGATCTTGAGTTCAAAGCCAGCTTCAGCATTGGTGAGGCACTTAGCAACTCAGTGAGACCCTGTCTCTAATAAAAAATACAAAAAAGGACTGGGGGTGCTGGGGTTGTGGCTCAGCAGTAGAGTGCTCACCTAGAATGTGCACGGCCCGGGTTTGATCCTCAGCACCACATACAAATAAATGAATTGTGTACAACTAAAGCAAATACATAAATATTAAAAAAAAAGGGGGGTGGTGATGTGGCCCAGTGGTCGAGTTCAATCCCCAGTACCAAAAAAAAAAAAAAAAAAGGCAAGAAAACAACAACAACAGAAAAACTACAGACCAATATCATAAATGAACACAGATACAGAAATTCTCAAGAAAATAATAGCAAGGCCCTGGCATGGTGGCACATGCCTGTAATCTCAGTGACTTAGGAGGCAGAGACAGGTTGATGGAAAGTTTGAGGAGAGCCTCAGCAAATAATCAAGGCCCTGTTACATAATAAAAAAATGAAAAGTAAAGAAAATACTAGGCAACCCAAATCCAACAGCACATTAAAAAAGATTAGTCATCATGATTAAGTGGGATTCTTCCCACTGATGTAAGGATGGTCCAACATACACAATAAATATGATACACCACATCAACAAAATAAGAGACATCTATCTTCTCAATAGATGTAGAAAGGCACTGATAAAATTGTAGACCTTCCTGATAAAATGCTGAATAAATTAGGTGTAGCAGGAATGTTCCTTAACATAATAAAGAGACTTTATAATTAGCCAATAGCTAATACTACTGAATGAGGAAAAGCTGAAAACTTTCTCATTAGAACAAGACAAGGATGCCCACTCTCACTACTTTTATTCAACATATTACTGGAAGTCCTAATCAGAGCAATCAAGCAAGAGAAAGAAAGAACACCAAAATTGGAAAAGGACAAGTCAAATTGTCATCATTCAAAGGTGATATGATCTTATAAATAGAAAACCCCAAAGACTCCACCAAAAGTTTATTAGAAGTAATAAATGAATTTAGCAATTTAGTTGCAGGATATGAAGTCCACATACAAAATAAATAGCATTGCTATATGCCAATATTGAATTATCTGAAATAGAAATCAGGACAGCCAGTCCCATTTCTAATAGATACAAAATCTACGAGCAAATTTTATCAAAGAGGTTTTGAAAGAGCTCTAAAATGAAAAATATAAAGCCCTGATGAAAGAAATTAAAGAGGGGGAAAAACATAGATATTCCTTGCTTAAGGAATGGAAAAATCAATATTGTTAAAATATCCATACTACCAAAGTAATATAGAGATTCAATGTAATCCCATTCAAAATACCGATGACATTCTTCACAGATCTAGAAAAAAACACCCTAAAACTTGTATGGAACAACAACAGGACCCGAAATATATATTCTCAAAAGAAGGCATACAAATGGCCAACAGGTAGATGAAATAATGCTCAACATCACTAATGATCACTGAAATACAAATGAGATATCAACTCACTCCAGTAAGAATGGCTATTATCACAAAGTGAAAAAATAACAAGGATTGGCAAAGATGTGGGAAAAAGGCAATCCTTTCACACTGTTTTTGTGAATGTAAATTAGTACATCTGTTATAGAAAGCAGTATGGAGGTTCTTCAAAAAATTAAAAATATAACTACCATATGACCCAGCAATTCCACTACTAGGTATATATCCAAAGGAAAAGAATAAGGTTATGTCAAAGAGATATCTGCACTCCTGTGTTTATCACAATAGTATTCACAATAGCAAAAAGACAGAAATGGGCTAATTTTCCATTAGCTGATGAAAGGATAAAGAAAATGTGATATATATGCACAACAGAATAATATTCAGCCATAAAAAAGAAAGAAATCCCATCATTTGTGACAACATGGACAGATACCTAGATCATTATGTTAAGTGAAATAAGTCAAGCACAGAAAGTCAAATGCATGATCTCACTCATATGTGTAATCTAATAAAGCTGATCTCATAGAAGTTCAGAGTGAAATGGTAGTTACCAAAGGCTAGGGAGAAGGTGGAGGGAAGGATGAGGAAAGGTTGATCAATGGGTACTAAGTTACAATTAAAGACTAAGAAGTTCAGGTGTACTAGTGCACAGTAGAGTAACTATAGATTAACAATTATGTACTGTATATTTTAAAAGGCTAAGAGGGCTACAGTTGTAGCTTACTGGTCGAGCACTTGCCTGACATGCACAAAGCCCTTGGTTTGATCCCCAGAACTGCATACATAGATGATAGATAGATAGATAGATAGATAGATAGACGTAAATAAAACTACTCTCAGCACAATATTACAATAATAATAAATAAAAACTAGAAAGATTTTGAATGTTTTCACCATAAATGATAAATGTTTGAGGAGATAGATATGTTTAATATGATATAAATATTGTACAATGTACACATGTATTAAAACATATGGCAAGGGGCTGGGGTTGTGGCTCAGCGGTAGAGCGCTCGCCTAGCACGTGCGCGGCCCGGGTTCGATCCTCGGCACCACGTAAAAATAAAGGGATTGTGTACAACTAGAACAAATAAATAAATATTTAAAAAAAACATATGGCAAGCCAGGTGCCTTTGTGCACGCCTGTAATCCCAGCACTTGGGAGGCTGAGGCAGGAGGATTGCAAGTTCAAAGCCAGCCTCAGCAATGGCAAGGCACTTAGCAACTCAGTAAGACCCTGTCTTGAAATAAAATACAAAAAAAAGGGCTGGGGATGTGCCCTTGAGTTCAATCCCGGTACCAAAAAAAAAAAAAAAAAAATATATATATATATATATATATATATATATATATATATATATATGACATCCCATCAATGTAATTTTTGTGGGGGCGATACCAGGGATTGAACTCAGGGGCACTCGACCACAGAGCCACATCCCCAGCCCTATTTTGTATTTTATTTAGAGACAGGGTCTCACTGAGTTGCTTAGTGCCTCACTTTTGCTGAGGTTGGCTTTGAACTCATGATCCTCTTGCCTCAGCCTCCTGAGCCACTGGGATTACAAGCATGTGCCACCGTGCCTGGCCCATCAATGTAATTTTTATGTTTTTATGTATGAGTTAAATTTAATAAAAATGAGATTTTTACTTTTAGATTGAGTGGTTATCTCCAAGTTATATATAACCTATAGTCTAATAAATTTACTGTTCTCAAAAGAATTAAGACTGTAGCTGGGTACAATGGCACATGCCTGCAATCCCAGCAACTCAGAAGTTCGAGGCAGGAGAATCACAAGTTCAAGACCAGTCTCAGCAACTTACTGAAGGTTCAAGCAACTTAGCAAGACTCTGTCTCAAAAATTTGAAAAATAATTTTAAAAGGGGGTGGGGACATAGCCCAGTGGTGAAGTACCTCAGTGTTCAATCTCCAGTACCCGATCCTCCCAATTAAGCCTGTAGAAAGTATGCTCATTTTGTACAGCCTTCTTCTAGTATAAAATTTACAGAGAAGGTGCTTATTAGCAGCTATTAATTTCTGCTTGTACAAATAACTGCTCTCAAGTTTTCTTTTTTTTATATTTATTTATTTGCTTTTAGTTGTACACAATGCGTTTTTACGTGGTGCTGAGGTTCGAACCCGGGCCGCGCACGTGCTAGGCGAGCGCTCTACCGCTGAGCCACAACCCCAGCCCCTCAACAGTTTTCTTAACACATGAATGTAATTAAAGCACAAAGAAAAATTGTTCCAAAGATAGATGGTATATGGTAGAATATGTGAATGTTTGTTTTCATGACATTTTGCCTCAGAGTCAACAGGTAATCCATGCTTGATTTGACCGTAATAAAATTTAGAATAGGGATTGTGGTTGTAGCTCAGTGGCAGAGCAATGGCCTAGCATGTGTGAGGCACTGGGTTTGATCCTCAGCACCACAAAATAAATAAATAATAAATAAAATAGAGGTATTGTGTCTGTCTACCACTAAAAATTTTTTTAAGAATTTAGAGTAAACTTGTAGAGTGGCTGCCGTAGTGTCCAGTAGCAGTAAAAAGCAAACACATCACCTAAAGATAGCAGCAGCCACCATATATTGAACAGTTTCTATTTCCTAGGCATGTTATACTCTATAATATATGCATCATTGCATCTAAATCCTGCCACAATTCTAAAAAGTAAGAATCATAATATTAACAATTTTGCACCAATGTCATATATGACAATATACTTTTCTGGAGCTGGCTTGTTAACTAGAAAAACAGTTAATGTGCTAAAATTCTTATTGTTAATAATATCAATAGTTACTTTAGGCCCCTTGTAAACATTAAAATATGTCAATTTCTCTTTAAGGCATTTGAAGATATTTCACCAAATCATTTTTTTTGTGTTTGTGGTGCTGGGAATTGAACCCAAGGCCTTGTGCATGTGAGGCAAGTACTCTACCAACTGAGCTATATCCCCAGCCCACCAACTCATTTTTTAAAAATTTGTTATTAAATGTTTTATTTGTATGTTATAATTATACATAACTGAAGACCCAGTCTTTTTTTTTTTTTTTTTTTGGGTACTGGGGATTTAATTTAGGAGCACTCAACCACTGAGCCACATCCCCAGTCCTATTTTGTATTTTATTTAGAGACAGGGTCTCACTGAGTTGCTTAGTGCCTCACTTTTACTGAGGCTGGCTTTGAACTTGCAATCCTCCTGCCTCAGCTTCCGGAGTTGCTGGGATTACAGGTGTGTACCACTGCGCCCAACCCCAGTCACTTTCTTTTTATAACAATGTGTCTTTTCTTAAAGTATTTTTTAATTGATGGACACAATACCTTTATTTTATTTTTATGTGGTGCTGAGGATCAAACCCAGTGCCCCACACATGCTAGGCAAGCACTCTACTACTAAGCTACAACCCAGACCCCCAGCCTCTTTTATATCACCAAAAGATGTGGGAAAAATACTCAGAGAGATTTAACTTATACATAATAACTAGGGATAGAATTCATGTTCCTCCTGTTTCCTCCAATATCAGTCTAGTGAGGAGAACAGAAAAGTATCATACTATAGTGGTGCTTTACAAATTTGTTATTATATGCATATGAGAATATAACTGTTGATCAAATTATGTCTATAAAAATACTACAAATCTCATATACATAGTTAGTTTATCATATGAATGTCATGACCATCATAACATTTTCCTTCTGTAAAGTATTTTTTTTAAATGATAAGAGATATGGAAGCTAACCCACAATAAGGGGGGATTAAAAAAAAGAATAGAAGTTCAGTGAAGTAGATAAAGGGGAATAAAGGGAAGGGAGAGAGGACAGGAAAATGAATCTGATATAACTTTCCTAAGTACATATGTGAACATACCAAAATGAATCTCACTGTCATGTACATCCACAAGAAATTAATTTAAAAAAAAACTATGGGTAAATGGCAGGAAGATCAGTAGAGAGAAAGGAACAGGGGGATTGGTGGAGGGAAGGGAAAGGAGAGGTACTAGGGACTAGATTAGAACAAGATATATTCCATGCTTTATAATTATGTCAAAATGGATTCTACTGTCATGTTTAACTAAAAAGAACCCCAAAAAGTGTACCTATGGCATATATGAAAATAACCTACATGTAATGCCACTCAAGTCTCTCCATTCTTTTTTATTTATTTATTTATTTTTTGTGGTATTGGGGATTGAACCCAGGGGCACTCGACCACTGGGTCACATCCCCAGCCCTTTTTTGTATTTTATTTAGAGACAGGGTCTCACTGAGTTGCTAAGTGCCTCGCCATTGCTGAGGCTGGCTTTGAACTCACGATCCTCCTGCCTCAGCCTCCCAAAGTGCTGGGATTACAGGCGTGCGCCACCGCGCCTGGCTATAAACTTTATTTTTAACTATAGTCTTAAGTCTCTAGAAGCCATCCGTGTCACCAGCATATTTTTTAGACTTTCCATTCTTACCTCCTTAGCATCCCACTTTTTGATAAGTTGATGCCACAGACTTTGTGAGTGCTCTATTCTCCAATGCTATTAAATCCTGGAATAGAGCTTGGTTATCATGCATTTTATATAAGGTTGTTCATTTACATGAAATCTGTGGTAAAACCTATGGTGAACTAATTAACTTCTTCAGTATATTTCAAAGAATCAAATTTATTAAAATATGGGATTCATAATAAAAATTTCAGGAATGTTCCAGTTGCATAAAGCAGTCTAAATTAAGATAAGTATACTTTTATAACTGCATAAGACCACTCTATCAGGCACAGTTCTTTATACAGAGTTTGATCCACCTTTGAACTCTAAAAAGTCTTTTACATAAACAAGATATTTGCATAAATACTTTGATAGAGATATATAGGCCTATAAGTACTATTCATCTCAATGATGAAACATGTATTTATCTCCTTAGATGACAAATGTAATTTTCACAGTCATTAAAACTATAGTTAAAATAATCATGAGCGTATCTCCAAATAACTAGAATTAACCCTTTACTCAGGAGGGTTAATACATAGTGAACTGATTGGATATTTTTTACTTCGTGTCTGATATTCAAAGTGATAATGCCATAAAACACATTTTTTTTTTTTTTTTGTGGTACCGGGGATTGAACTCAGGGGCACTCGACCACTGGCTCACATCCTCAGCCCTTTTTTTTGTATTTTATTTAGAGACAGGGTCTCACTGAGTTGCCAAGTGCCTCGCCATTGCTGAGGCTGGCTTTGAACTCGCGATCCTCCTGCCTCAGCCTCCCAAAGTGCTGGGATTACAGGCGTGCGCCACCGCGCCCGGCTAAAACACATTTTTCATATAAATTCATTTAACTAATAATTATCAAATAACTATTATATGTTGGAATCTGTGCTGGACCTATATTTTTAGTGAAAGACAAGATTCTTAGATGTAATTACTGTATTTTTGTATTATTCCCTTGATACTTTTATATTATTCTCTTGATACTTGATGCAGCATAGCAGTACAAATCTCAGTATAGTACTCAGCATACAGTAAGCCTTAAATATATATTTATTTGACAAATGCCAAAATTCACAAGACTTGTAATTTTAGCTTATCCTATTCTTGCGTACTCCTTTCCCCACCTTCTACTCAGGAGTGGTCAGACATCAACAAGAACCAAAGCTCCAGGCATGGTGGTACACAAGTGTAATCCTAAAGGATTGGGAGGCTGAGACAGGAGGGTCACAGGTTAGCAAGGCCCTAAGTAACTCAGTGAGACTATGTCTCCAAATAAAATACAGAAAAGGGGCTCAGTGGTTAAGTGCTCCTGGGTTCAATACCTGGTGCAAAAAAAAATGTACCAAAGCAAAATCAGCAAATCAACACAAATTTTCATATTCCTGATGAGGATACAAAGGAGGAACAGAGTGGAATTAATGTTCTAACAATATATTAAGAAGGGAATGCATTTTTCTATCAACTGGCAATATGTAAGAATAAAAAACAATACATTAAATGAATAAATGAATTAACATGTTGGCTTTTGAAGTCAGAGAAGGTTTAAATACACTAGATTAAATATTAGCACATCTCTATGATTATTTCTTAAATTTACATTCTTTATTGTTGTTGTTGTTTATATTACCTAAGCCAGAAAGAACTTTCTTGATATTTATTATGCTTGAGGGTTTTTACTCCGAAGTTGTAACAGAGAATATGAAGATATCCTGTCTGTAATACAAAAACAAAAAAGAGCAACATGTCAGATTCATGATTTCCTTAAAGTTAAAAATAAGTATCAACAGCTGTTCAAAGTCTTTAAAACATGCCCATAATGCATTCTGTACATCAAAATAAACTTCCTTCTCAAAACCTCTCCATTTATATAAAGAAAACTACAAAACATTAAAGTTACAAATTATAATAGATTAGTAGTAGAATGTGAAACATGCTTTGTAAATTCAATGGAGAAATCCAATCACTTCCCAGCAAAACAACAGTCTAAGACATTGATTTGGGTTGCCAGATCTAGTAAAAGGCGTTAAAGTAGGAAATAGACCAAAAGACAAAAGTTATTATTGAGGAGGGAAAATGAATGATCTTTATTTTTTCAAAATTAAGAAAACATTTTACACTTCTAAATTCTAAAGTATGTCCAAAGAACTATCTAGTCATAAGGTTTATTTAGAAATAACTGGTTTAATGGACTTTCTTGAACAACAACAAAAATTTCCTTTTCATAAGTTACCATGAAGATAAAAGAAGAAACAAATATGTGAACAGTGAATGCCACAGGAAAGTGCTCTTTTTACATCTCAGTCCCTCCATTAATGCCACGTTTTAGAGAAATTTCACCTTCCAACGTACAAAGAAATGGAAGAAGAGAAATTGTTTAATTTTAATAATTTATGAAAATACCCCTCACCTATCCAGAATTAAAGAAATCACATATACAGAATTTGATTATACCCATATAAAGGAGTCCTTTATAAGATTTACCTGAGCAAGACTACAGAAGCTGATCCTCAATTGAGAATCTGAGGCAAGTTATTCATAAGTAATGTGTAAAGACCTATCTTTCTTTGAAAAAAAACTTTCCCTTTGAACTATAGTACATTCAAAAAGTAGAAATTCAATATGCATCCCTGAGCACATCAGATCTACTATACATTTGAATTTAAAATAAAGAATACTCTTGTTAATGTGTGTCTGGCATGAGTCCATTGGTATTTAAAGGCATTCTTGACACTTCAACAAAAACAGTTTAACTGGGGTTGGCTTGTGGCTCAGTGGTAGAGCAGTCACCTAGTTTGTGAGAGGCACTGGGTTCGATCCTCAGAACCACATAAAAATAAAGAAATAAAATAAAGGTATTGTGTCCGACTACAACTAAAAAATAAACATTAAAAAGAAAGTTTAACTTATTACATGCCCCAGATCACATAGGTTTAAACAGAGCCATCCAACTATGTAGTTATACTGGAATAATGCAGCTCACACCCACTTGCAGAGGCCTACAACTAAACTTGTACAGAGAAAATGGAAAATAAAATTTTTTTTTTTTTTTTTTTTTTTTTTTTTTTTTTTTTTTTTGGTACCAGGGATTGAACTCAGAGGCACCCGACCACTGGGCCACATCCCTAGACCTTTTTTTGGATTTTATTAGAGACAGGGTCTCACTGAGTTGCTAAGTGCCTCGCCATTGCTGAGGCTGGCTTTGAACTCGCGATCCTCCTGCCTCAGCCTCCCAAAGTGCTGGGATTACAGGCGTGCGCCACCGCGCCCGGCGGAAAATAAAATTTTTGATGAACATTTATGTATACTGAGCCTTTATTCAACTTCCTCAATATTTGTCTCTACTCTCACAATTCCTTCAAGTGTACTCATAATAAAAGCTACTTCCTAAGGGAGAAAAGAATACAAAATAATAACAAACTTATAACAACAAAACTATAAAAGACTAAAAGTATCATGGTTTAGATATGAGGTGTTTCCTGAAAGCTCATGTGTGAGACAATGCAAGAAAGAGGTGAATGATTGGGTTATGATATCCTTAACCTAATCAGTGACCTAATCCTTCCTCTTATAGGAATTAACTGGAAGGAAACTATAGGCAGGTAGGGTGTGACTGGAGGAGGTAGGTCATTGGGGAAATGCCACTGGGGTATATACTCTGTTAGTGGTGAAGGTAGTCTCCCTCTCTGCTTCCTACTGCCATGTTCCTAGCAGCTTTCCTTAACCTTCCAGGGCCTTGTGCATGTGATACAAGCACTCTACCAACTGAGCTATATCCCTAGCCCAGTACCAATTTTTTAATATAATAACTAAAAAAATGCTTTTACTACTAATACTACTCCATTAATTTATTCTGTCAATAACAACTATTTACCAAGCATCTCTTATCTAGTAAGCATTATTCTAGGAATTATAGTTAGATCATAGAACAAAAAGGACAAAAATCTCATTCCTTCTGAAACATTTTAATGGGATATTGAAGTAAAAAGATTCAAAAAACATCTGTTTAGTTGCCCATGCAGTAGGCCTTGGGTTTAATTCACAGCACTGCAAAAATAAAGTAGAAGGAAGGGTAGAAATTCAGTCTAGCCTTCCATGGAACACTAACATCTTACTTTGCCAGGAAACACAACAAAAACATCACTAAGAAAGCAGATATGGGGGTTCCAAGATGGCGGAGCAGAGGGAAGTACTCTGTGTTGCTCAGTGACCCGGGTCTCAACTAATGAGAACATTGCTTCTCTGAGGGGGACAGAGGACATCTCCACAGCTGCTCTCATGCTGAAATCATCTCAGCCATGCCCGTGGGCAGAGCTCCATGCCTCCATTAAAGCAGGTCTCCTGACTAACTCCCGCAGCTATTAGCCCATGTAGTGCTCCCAAGTGCATTAACAGGATCGCTACAGCAGAACCGGCAGCAGAATTCACAAACACCACTTTCACATGGGACACCCAGCTGCTACCGACCCACAGGAACCCCAGCCTCCACTCCCCTGTGGACTCCCTTCTACCAACATGGGGCTCTACCGGTCACTTCCATCTTGTGACTCGGCAGCTACTGCCTGCAACTGGAGACATTCCACAGGCTCAGAAGATAGCCAATGACAGTAACTCTGCACTCCACTGACCTCATCTCTGCACACATCGCACAACGTCATCGCGTGCCCCCACAAACCCGACCCATTGGAAACATTGGAAACCGATGCCATCTTGGGTCACTGTTCTCATCCTCTTTGCGGGGGCAACTCCCAGATTGGAACTCCAGCTGGACAGGTACTCGGTATCCATCTTTCTCCTCTCCCCAGTGGCCAGTAACCCGGTACAATAACTGCCTGACACAAAACAGATCTCAGTGGGACAGGTGTGCAGAATGACCAGGGCGCCATCCTGGGGAGCCCCGATGAGAGAGATCTCTTAACTGGGAACAAGTAAGGGAGAGAGAGAGGGTGTAAAAGTTTGGAGACTAACAGAGAGACCAGGAAATGGGAAATCTTTAAGCAAGATAGGGAGATAGGATGGGGGTACTCAAGTCATATGAGCAGGCCCAAAAAGAGACCCTCGAGGTACAGTCTCCCTTTGGGACTGGTGGGTGCCACACCTCACTTATAGGTGCCTTACAGCAGTACCAGCCTTCCTACCCTGATTGCCTTCACCATTCAGAAGGTGGAGATAGCAGCTAACAACAGACAACCCCACCCATTGGATGAGAAGGGGAGCAGGAAAGAGACTGATCTCCAACCAAAACAATCAACAATCCTGGTTTCCTCCTTCAAGATTTTCTTTTTTATCTTTTTTCCTTTTTTATTCTTTTTCTTTTTCTTCTCCCACTATATTTCCCTGCCCCCACATCCCTAACATAAGTGAAACCAAGTACTTTGCAGAAATTAGGATTTTGAGGACTGGGACATCTGAATAGTATATTATAGCTGAGGAGTATATTTTCTTTCCTTTCTTTTTTTTCTTTTTTTTTCCTCCAATTTTTTACTATATTAACATCCTTCATCTTTCTTAATATGTGTGTGTGTCAGTTTTATATACTCTACTGTCTTCCCACATGCTTGAAATTTATATCCTCACATCCTGCCTCCTCAACATATCAACCCACGTTTCACCCCTGGATCATAGTCCACCATCAGAAACTAAACCCATTTACAAACCTAATAATTATATTATAGATAATAATCAAATTCAACATTCCTATACATTGTGACCAAACTGTAAATGCCATAAAAGCAACAAATTGTTTCATAGGTCGTATGTTGTTTATATTGGGATCTGTTAACATTGTCCTTCCAAACAAAGGAGAATTAGTGGAAGCCTATAAGAACACTATAAGCTTATAGGGTGAAAACGGTAACCCTTAGACCCACAATGCCAGAAAGTAAGACACAAGAGCAACATGAAAAGACAAGGGAGGAAAGTGCCCCAAACAAATCAAGATACCACATTATTAGAATCCATGGCTAGCAAAGCAGAAGAAATGACAGAGAAGGAGTTCAGGATGTACATCATTAAAATGTTCTGTGAATTAAAGGATGATACAAGAGAGCAAATACAGGCAGCAAAAGATTATTTCGACAAAGAGTTACATAAAAAAATACAAGAAGCAAAAGATTATTTCAATAGGGAGATAGAGCCTTAAAAAAGAAGAACAAATCAACACTAAAAGCAGTAGAAGACAGAAAATAATTAAAATCAGAGCTGAAATCAATGACATCAAACAAAAGAAACAACTGAAAAAATTGACAAAACAAAAAGTTGGTTCTTTGAAAAAATAAATAAAATTGACAGACCCTTCTTAGCTATGCTAATAAAGAGGAGAGACAAAATTCAAATTACTAACATATGTGATATAAAAGGTAACATTGCAACAGACACTACAGAAATACAGATGATAATTAGACATTACTTTGAAAACTTGTACTTCAATAAAGTAGATAATATCAAAGGCATCGACAAAATTTCTTGAGTCATATGATTTGCCCAAATTGAATCAAGATGATATACACAATCTAAACAGACCAATATCAGGCAATGACCAGATGGATACACAGCCAAGTTCTACAAATCCTTTAAAGAAGAATACCAATACTCTTCAAATTATTTTAGAAAATAGAAAAAGAGGGAAGCCGGGCATGGTGGCGCATGCCTGTAATCCCAGCACTTTGGGAGGCTGAGGCAGGAGGATCACGAGTTCAAAGCCAGCCTCAACAATGGCGAGGCACTTAGCAACTCAGTGAGACCCTGTCTCTAAATAAAATACAAAAAAGGTCTGGGGATATGACCCAGTGGTCGAGTGCCCCTGAGTTCAATCCCCAGTACCACAAGAAAAAAAGAAAAGAAAAGAAAAGAAAAAGAGGGAGCACTTCCAAACTCACTCTATGAGGCCAAAACCATCCTGATTCCAAAACCAGGCAAAGACACATCAAAGAAAGAAAACTTCAGACCAATATCCCTGATGAATATAGATGCAAAAATTCTCAATAAAATTCTGGCAAATTGAATACAAAAATATATCAAAAAGATAGTGCACCATGACCAAGTGGGATTTATCTCAGGGATGCAACGATGGTTCAACATACCGAAATCAATAAATGTAATTCATCACATCAATAGACTTAAATATAAGAATCAAGCCGGGCATGTTGTCGCACGCCTGTAATCCCAGCACTTGGGAGGCTGAGGCAGGAGGATCACGAGTTCAAAGCCAGCCTCAGCAATGGCAAGGCACTAAGCAACTCAGTGAAACCCTGTCTCTAATAAATACCAAAAAGGGCTGGGGATGTGGCCCACTGGTCAAGTGCTGCTGAGTTCAATCCCCGGTACCCCCCCCCCAAAAAAAAAAAAAAAAGATAAGAATCAAGATCATCTCAATAGACACAGAAAAAGCATTTGACAAAATTCAACACCCCTTCATGTTCAAAACACTAGAAAAATTAGGGATAACAGGAACATATCTCAACATCCTAAAAGCTATCTATGCTAAGCCCCAGGCCAACATCATTCTAAATGAAGAAAATTGAAGATATTCCTTCTAAAAACTGGAACAAGCTGGGCGCGGTGGCGCATGCCTGTTAATCCCAGCATTTTGGGAGGCTGAGGCAGGAGGATCTCGAGTTCAAAGCCAGCCTCAGCAATGGAGAGGCACTTAGTAACTCAGTGAGACCCTGTCTCTAATAAAATACAAAAAAGGGCTGGGGATGTGGCCCAGTGGTCGACTGCCCCTGAGTTCAATCCCTGGTACCACCAAAAAAAGAAAAAAAAAAAACTGGAACAAGACAGGGATGCCCTCTTTCACCACTTCTATTTAACATAGTTCTTGAAACACTGGCTAAAGCAATTAGACAAATGGAAGAAATTAAAGGGATACGGATAGGAAAAGAAGAACTCAAATTAGCACTATTTGCTGAGGATATGATTCTATACTTAGAAGATCCAAAAAGTTCCACCAGAAAACTTCTAGAACTAATAAATGAATTCAGAAAAGTAGCAGGATATAAAATTAACACTCATAAATCAAAGGCATTTCTGTATATCAGTGACAAATCCTCTGAAAGGAAAATGAGGAAAACTGCTCCACTTACAATAGCCTCAGAAAAATAAAATACTCGGGGATCAACTTAATGAAAGAGGTGAAAGACCTATACAATGAAAACTACAGAACCCTAAAGAAAGAAATTATAGAATACCTTAGAAGATGGAAAGATCTACCTTGTTCTTGGATAGGCAGAATTAATATTATCAAAATGACCATACTACCAAAAGCACTATACAGATTCAATGCAATTTCAATCAAATTCCCAATGGCATTCCTCATAGAAATAGAAAAAGCAGTCATGAAATTCATCTGGAAAAATAAGAGACCCAGAGTAGCTAAAGCAACACTTAGCAAGAAGAGTGAAGCAGGTGGCATCACTATACCAGACCTTAAACTATACTACAGAGCAATAGTAAGAAAACCATCATGGTATTGGCCCCAAAATAGACCAGTAAACCAATGGTACAGAATAGAAGACACAGAGACTAACCCACAAATTACAATTATTTTATATTAGACAAAGGTGCCAAAAACATACATTGGAGAAAAGATAGCACAAATGGTGCTGGGAAAACTGGAAGTCCAGATGAAACAGAATGAAATTAAACCCCTATTTCTCACCATGCACAAAACTCAACTAAAAGTGGATCAAGCACCTAGGAATTAAACCAGAAACCCTGTGTCTAATAGAAGAAAAAGACTCCTATAGCACAAGAACTAAAATCAATACTCAATAAATGGGATGGATTCAAACTAAAAAGTTTCTTCTCAGCAAAAGAAATGATCAGTGAGGTGAATAGAGAACCTACATCATGGGAGCAAATTATTACCCCTCACACATCAGATAGAACACTAATCTCTAGGGTACACAAAGAACTCAAAAAGCTAAACATGCACACACAAAAATAATAATCCAATCAATAAATGGGCCAAGGATCTGAACAGACACTTCTCAGATGATGATATACAATCAATCAACAAATATATGAAAAAATGTTCAGCATCTCTAGCAATTAGAGAAATGCAAATCAAAACTACTCTAAGATTTCATCTCACTACAGTCAGAATGGCAGCTATTAAATAAACAAACAACAATAAATGTTGGAGAAGATGTGGGGAAAAGGCACATTCACACATTGCTGGTGGGACTGCAAATTGGTGCAGCCAATATGGAAAGCAGTATGGAGATATCTTGGAAAACTGGGAATGATACCACCTTATGACCCAGCTATCCCTCTTCTCGGTCTATTCCCAAAGGACTTAATAACAGCATACTACAGGGACACAGCCACATCAATGTTTATAGCAGCACAATTCACAATAGCTAAATTGTGGAACCAACCTAGATGCCCCTCAGTTGATGAATGGATAAAGAAAATGTGATACACACACATACACACACACACACACACACACACACACACACACACACAATGGGATATTACTCAGCCATAAAAGAGAATAAAATCATGGCATTTGCGGTAAATGGATGAAGTTGGAGAATATAATGCTAAGTGAAGTTAGCCAATATCAAAAACCAAATGCTGAATGTCTTCTCTGATATAAGGAAGCTGATTCATAGTGGGGTAGTGAGGGGGAGCAAGAAAGGAATAGACGAACTGTAGGCAGGGCAAAGGGGAGGAAGGGGAAAGGGGGTTAGAAGTTATCGTGGAGTGATCTGGACATCATTATCCAAAGTACATGTATGAAGACATGAATGGAGTGAATATACTTTGTATACAACCAGAGATGTGAAAAATTATGCCCTATATGTATAATATGAATTGTAATGCATTCTGCTGTCATATATAACAAATTAGAATTAAGAAAAAGAAGTGAAGAAGATGGAATGAGAGGGACATCATTACCTTAGGTACATGTATGATTGCACAAATGGTGTCACTCTACTTCATGCACAACCAGAGAAGTGAAAAATTCTGCTCCATTTGTGTACAATGAGTAGAAGAGCTTTCTACTGTCATGTATAACTGATTAGAACTAATACATTTTTAAAAATCAAATATAAAAAAAAGAAAGAAAGCAGATCTGTAAGTCTATTACACACTAGTCTTATACAAAGGGACCTATGGGAACTCCAGGATACACGATATATCCAGAAACTCTAGACATTGCTACATCTACTGGCCCAGAAAAGACAGCTTCAACTTATGACAGCTCCAGTTTACTTTAAAATGACAAGATGAGACTATATAGAGGAAAATTAACTAAATTTGTTATTGCTGATACAAATGAGTTTGATAACCAAATTTTCAGTTCAATACAAGGTTTTATGTTTTTAATTAACTAAATAACTTCATTTTCTGAAACTTATTTTGTAAATTAGGTTTTTAAAATCCAGAAAAATCAAACCTATTATTTTTCAGCCCCCAAGTTTCCAAGCTATTTTCCTTTCTGATTTTGTTGTCTTTTAAACATTTATAGATAATGTATTTTATATTTTTATTCAATTGTAACAGTGTAGAAATAATTAAGTGATAATAGCCTAGCTTTAGAACGTTTTCATTTCAACCTCTCCCATGCTCATTTTTCTCTAATCTTCAGATATCTCACATAGCTCCTTAGTTATTCCTCATGGTGCTCTAAGATACAAACATATATATCCAATTTCCAAATATTTTTCTCTCTGCCTCTGATTAATAATACAGCATCACCTTCTGCCTAAATACCAACACCTTACAATGATTCCTAATCTAGTTTGGGGATACAGGAAGGATGTCTCAGGAACAGAAGTATTGGTTTATTTAATTCATTAATTCCTTTTAAGTGAATAACACTCTATTAGCTCCTCTTCATCCTTTACCAGATTGTTTCCTCTCATTATAAGATTTCCTGCTCTAAATTGTCAGGTCCCTTGTCTAACCCTTAAACCCATCAAAAACATAAACTCTAAATAATTGCATTGACCATTAGAATTAAAACCATGACTTTCACAATAGTATAGTTCTATCAACCACCTTCCAAATAAAATACAAACTTTTAATTCTCAATGTATAACCCTTCATTGGTAGTCCCATCCTGACAAAGGCATAATTCTGTTACATATCATCCTGAATCCTCTAATTCAGCCCTTTTCTCTCTCTACATCTGATTTTCCTCTTACTACCTCTAATGCTGCACAAGATAGAAATTTTCTTTCCCTTAATATTATTCAAGTGTCTCTTTTCATGTTGTTTGAGATACAATTCAATGTCCATGTACTTAACAAAGATATTAAAGAGAGGTCTCTGTCCTCTAATAATTTTATACTCTGAAAGAGACAGCAATAGAGCTGGGCATGGTGATGCACACCTGTAATCCCAGTGGCTGGGGAGACAGAAGCAGGAGAATCATGAGTTCAAAGCCAGCCTCAGCAAAAGTGAGTTGCTAAGCAACTCAGTGAGACCCTGTCTCTAAATAAAATACAAAATAGGGCTGGGGTTGTGGCTCGGTAGTCAAGTGTTCCTGGGTTCAATCCCTGGTAGAGAGAGAGAGAGAGAACGATAGCAACAGGGCCAGTGCAAAAGGGACAGTAAAAACAAGTAAATGTAAACAATCCAAGAGACTCTATAAAGTTATTAAAATTAATATGAGAGCTCAGAAACATTGTTAGGTATTAAACCTTTTAAAGAGACTGCATTCTTTTTTAAGGCATAGACAGAAGTTTATTTAGGAAGGTAGGTACACATTCAGGGGAGAATGTGGGCTGTCTCAAGAGTGAGAAGCATTCCTGACTTGGGCTGGGGGTGCAATATTTATAGAAGGGCTGTATCAGGGGATGGAATGGAGGTGGATTCAGGGTGGAGCTGCACAATTTTAGGCCAGGTTTCCTGCGCTGGTATATTTCCCTCATTTTACTAGGGCATGGGCCAAGGGTGTGGGCTGAGGTTTGCAGCTATGTTTTCCAGCTTCTCAATGGCTTGATTCTGCATTTCAATGGCTTGAGGGTATTTCCCTTAAGATTCCATATTTCTCTCTCTTTCTCCTAAATCCCTGTCTCATAGGGGGGTAGGCTTTGATCCCTTAATCTTTAAGGGTTAGTGAGAGATGAATATCGGTATTGTATGACTACTACAGGCTGGCAAAGGGAGATGACCCATAGATGATCCCTAGCCAGGGAACAAAAGTCTCATCCTATTCCAAAGGAGAGAAACACTGGTCTCAGTTGCAGGAATAGGTTGATATTCCTGTGTTGCCATTCTCTCAATATGGAATTGTTGTAATCTGGAAGAGACAAGCTTTATTGGATTAAAAAAGCCCAGACTGAGCAATAGGAGCAGAAGTATAGTTACCAAAGGTCCTAATGGTGGAAACAGCAATGTGAGGTTATGTAAGTAGCATTAATAGAGACTGCATTCTTTATATACCAGTGACAGTTTAAAATTATAATCTTTAAAATTATAATCTTTAAAATGTTTATAATGGCAATTGGATGTGAAGTATTTTTATAAAGAAAAATTATAAAGCTATACTGAAGACATTTACAAACTTTATATGAATCAGGATGTATCACATTCATGGATATGAAGTTTTAATATCATAAAGATAGTGAATCTGAATCTCCACATCATGTACAGCCACAAGAATGGGGTGCTAATTAGAATAAGATATACTCCATGTATGCATAATGTCAAAATATACTGTCATGTGTATCTAAAAAGAACAAATAAATAAATAGAATTAATCTATAAATTCAATGCCATTTAAATCAATACCCCAATTGGGTTTTTTAAAATATATTTACTAGTTGTTGATGGACCTTTATTTATATGTGGTGCTGAGAATCGAACCCAGTGCCTCACACAAGCTAGGCAAGCACTCTACCAATGAGCTACAACCCCATACCCCCAACTGAGTGTTTCACCATACTTGACAAGCTATCTCTAAAATGAGTATGGAAAAGGAAAGGGCCAAAAACTGCTAACATAATGCTGAAGAACAACAAAATGGAAGGACTTACCCTATTAAGAATGCAGTAAGTGACTCTGATTGTAGCTCAGTGGTAGAGCACTTACCTAGCATGTGTATGGCACTTAGTTCAATCCTCAGCACCACATAAAATACATAAATAAAATAAAGGTATAAAAATATAATAACATTATAAAAATAGAATGCATTGAATTATATAATCTCCCCTAAAAAATTTATGTCTACCTGAAACCAATGAATGTGACCTTATTTGTAAATAAGGTCTTCTCAATGCAATCAAGAAAAGGTCAAACTGTATTAGGGTGGGACTTAAATCCAACATGCCTTCTGTCCTTATAAGAAAAGCACTCAAAAATAATAAAGATAAATCAAAATGTAATTCTAAAAATGTTCATCTAACTCACAGGAAGGTGGTAAAAACTGAACAGAGAAATAAAAAGCAGAAGGAAGGAAGAGAAAACCAAACCAAACAAAAAGGCAGCATCACTGGTGATTGTTTAATAGGAAGTGAAGAATTATTTTTCTCCTTAAACTATGTACATAAATACACTGATAAAAAATTAAAACTACATGCAACAAGTAGGCATAAAAAGTAAACTGCACACATTTAAGAATAATAATGATAGCCTAAGCTAAAATTAAATATTGATATTTGTTAGAAGCATTAATGTTCTAATGGCTACATAGCTTCATAACAGCCAAGAACACAAACAAGTCCAGCCAAGCTTTCTATATACTATAGGTATTTAGTTTAAAATTATATAGCTCACTTAAAATTTAATGGAACATACAATTACAAATATTTTAATGAGTCTTTTTTAAAGGCTCAAATGAATTTGAGTTTGGAATGAAATAGATACCTTAAGTGAATTGTGCTCTCCCAGATACAAAAAGCAATGGATAGAAAGGGTCAGAGAAAGCAATTATGTGCCTGCTACCCATAACAGGTTGAAAACTGTATTTTACTTCCAAAAGAGTAATTCATTCATGTGCCATGGAATTGGATTTTGCTATAGAAATAAAAGTATAAAATCTTACATATTACTTTTCAAATATTTGGCAACAAAATGGTAAATTTATATAGATAAAAGAGAGTTAAAGAATTGTAGTACAAATTGGGCAGAATAGACCTCATTTGGAAGTTTTCTGCCCCTACAGAGCAGCAACTAAATCTAGCTGCATCTTGAATGAATTACTTCAAAGGATTTCAGAAACTAACTGGCCATTTTCATTGCATCAATAAAAGTTTCACAATGAAGTAAAACTCTACACTGAATATAAATTCTAGAGCAAATGAAAGATAAAAATAAAGCATAAAAACAAGCCAAAGCACACAACCCAACCAATCAAAATAAAATTAAAGCTCTAAACTTTGAGGAGAAAGAGGTAAATACCAACAGAGATCACTGCTATAAAAAATACACACATTGACACACAACCTCTGGGCTATGAACAAGGGATTCTTGAAATTGAGAGCTAGAAATTTTTGTACTGAAAGGACTTTCTTTTTTTGTGGTGCTGGGGATTGAACCCAGGGCCTTGTGCATGCAAGGCAAGCACTCTACCAATTGAGCTATATCCTCAGCCCCCTGAAAGGACTTTTGAGATCATGTTGTCATACACTCATTTTACAGATCAGGACACTAACTTTTCAGAGCAGTGAAGTGGCACACCTTGCCATACTAAGGGACAAGCTCCCACTACAATGCTATACACAGATCACAAACGCTGTCTTTTTTTTTTTTTTTCTGGGATAATGTTGAAGTATTTTTTTTTTTTGTATTTTTATTTTATTTTTTTGGAGATACAATTTTTTTATTTTTATAATTTTTAATATGTACAACTCATAGTGCATATATTTAGTATCTTTTTACATACAACTGTTTGTATACAAAGTATAATCGTACAATTCAGGTCTTCAATCATGCAATAAGGAAAATGATATCCGTCTCATTCAACCACCTTTTTTTTTCTTTTCTCCCCCTCCCTCCCCTCTTGCTCCCTCACTTACCCTCCCTTCCCTTGACCATTCTAGTGTTCCTCTAATCCTCCTATGTACCCCCATCCAACAATACTTTGAAATAGCCTCCTTATATAAGAGAGAACATTTGGTACTTGGATTTTTGAGACAAACACTGTCTTAATATTTATAAAAGTCTCTTTAAATATCAACAAGTCTCTGTCCTCTCCTTACAAAGATAAATATATAGCAAAAGATTTATATAAATGCTCAAAATGGAAGAATTATTTAACTCTCACTAAACAAGAAAGTTCCATTCAACAAAACTTTGCTATGTCCCAGTTATCCTGGATAATTTATTTATGCATGTACTTACAGAAGCTGGACACTGAGCCAGGAGTGGTGGTGCACTCCTGTAATCCCAGCACTTGGGAGGCTGAGGCAGGAAGATCGCAAGTTCAAAGCCAGCCTCAGCAATAACGAGGCACTTAGCAACTCAGTGAGACCCTGTCTCTAATAAAATACAAAAACGGGCTGGGGATATGGCCCAGTGGTTGAGTGCCCCTGAGTTCAATCCGAAGAAAAGAAGAAGAAGAAGAAGGAGAAGGAGGAGGAGGAGGAGGAGGAGGAGGAGGAGGAGGAGGAGGAGGAGGAGGAGGAGGAGGAGGAAGAGGAGGAGGAGGAGGAGGAGAAGGAGGAGGAGGAGGAGGAGGAGGAGGAGGAGGAGGAGGAGGAGGAGGAGACTGAACCATTATTTCTAACCATTTCAGTGTTTGACTGCACCCCCAACAAGCATCAAGGAAGGTTCTATGGCATACATTTACTTTAAAATAAAACTAATAGAGTTTAACTTTCTTTAAAAAATTGGTTTCTTGTTCTCTATAAAGTTATAAAATCATCTCAAAATGATTTAAGGACATTTTAATGTCAAATCACCTATGTCTAGTATCCAGTTTTTGTGTACTTTCTCTTCCTGCAGCAGTATCCCCTTGAATTATAAGTATTTTAGAAGTTCTTTTTATATTTCTATAATTTTCCAGAAAACAAAGACTCTGAGAAATGAGAAAGTATTATTCATCTATCCAGTACACAAGAATATAAAGTCATCAGGGTGAGAGAATGTTGACATGGAACAATGATCTGGTTTGTGAATTCAGAGCAGGGTGAGGAAGGTAATCAACTGGTGAAAGAGGCCTAAAATGAAGAGCCAGAACATAATCAGAGAGAAGAGAACATCCTCACAGTGCAGAGGGTGGAAGACAAGACATTAATCAGGAGGAATGATTATATATACAACTATATTAAGAATAATTGGAACCAGACTTTTTGTTATTAAAGAAGAGAATTAGAAGTATGGAAAGGAAAATAAACTAGAGTGAACACTTTTTTTGTTGGTATGAAATGGAAAGTATCATGACTTTCAATGCAGGGGACTATGGATGTAGTTCAGTGGTAGAGCATATGCCTAGCATATACAGGCTCTAGGTTCAATTCCCAGCACCAAAAAAGTAGTAGCAATAATAATAATTTTCAATATATTGGATAGAGAGATATATGATAGATGTTATAGATAAATGTGATGGAAGAATGTGAATGTGTGTATATCTATGTATGCATATGCTCTTTCCACTGAGAGGGCCCAAGAGCAGTAACACCCAAAAGCAATAAGCATACCTAATGCCTAGATTCTCGCTTCCCCATAAAGATTTTCCACTGAAAGTAGTAAGAGGTCCTGAGAAAAAATAGCTAATTCCATGGCTTGAGCAGGAATGTATGAAATGAGCCTGGACTACTTAATTGTACCAGAAAAGGAAGAAGTACTCAAAAGTAGTGGTAACATGTGAAAACAAAACAAAAGTTAGGTGATGTCAGAAAGCTGACTACTAGATCCCAATCCTCCCTCCTCCACAAAAGCAATGACTTCTCAGCTATCCACAGGGGAAAAAATACTCTAAGAGTGTTCCAAGCCCAATTAAGAAGTGAAACAACAGGGGCTGGGGTTGTGGCTCAGCGGTAGAGCGCTCACCTAGCACATGTGCGGCCGGGGTTCGATCTTCAGCACCACGTACAAATAAATGCATTGTGTACAACTAAAGCAAATAAATAAATATTTTTTAAAAAGGAAGTGAGACAACATACTGGATCACAAAATTTTAGAATAACTGCATATAAAAGGGTAAAAAGAATAGTTTCTTTTCATCTGCATCACCCCATCCTCCAGGCCAAGACAGCTCAATACCTAAAGGTATGCCCTCGTGTGCAAGTTCCAAAGTAGGAGGAAAGCCCTTACCACTGAGGAAAACTGCAGCCTTCACAGAAGAGAATCCTCTGTGGTCTTTTGCAAAATGAACATCAGCTATTAGAGATATCCAAAGCCCATACCACTGTACCTCCCTGGAGGCAGTTACTCTGCCTCCATTCAGCCAATGATAGTGCATGCCCTCTAGAGCTGGTGCCACAACACAACCCCTGACCCTGGCATCACCACACATCCCTGACACCCTTACATATCTGAAGGTAAAAGTAGTTCCCTACAAAACTTGAGGTGACTGTAAAGTCTGTAAGAGGTGACTACTTTATTTGTTTGGTAATATTGGAGATTGAAGCCAGGGGCCCTCTGCCACTAAGCTATACTCCATGCACTTTTTTATCTTTTATTTTGAGACAATTTCCCAGGCTGGCCTTGAACTTGCAATCCTCCTGCCTCTGCCTCCCAAATAGCTGAGATTGCAGACATGTGCCACCATGCCCAGTTAAGAGGTAATTACTTTAAATGTTCAGACACCAACAAAATAGTAAAAAAGGACATAAAAATATGGTGAAGCATGACACCAAAAAACAATTTCACAGATCTGGAGATCTACAAATTGCCTGATGAAGAATTCAAATTAATTATTTGAAAGATACTCAACAAAGTACAAGAGAATGCAGCTCAAAGGAATATGAAAAATAACACATGAACAAATCCTGAAGTTCAATAAAGAAAGAGAAATCATTAGGAACCAAATTAGGATGGCTGGTCATGTGCATGGTCCTGGGTTCAACCCCAAGCACCACACATGCACACTCACAAAAAGAAGTCAACTAGGGCTGGGGATATAGTTCAGTTGGTAGAGTGCTTGCCTCACATGCACAAAGCTCTGGGTTCAATCCCCAGCACAAAAAAAAAAAAAAAAAAAAAAAAAAAAGAACTCAACTAATTCTGTAGCTGAAGAATACAATGGCTAAACTGGATATGAAATAGAGTTTAAAAAGGAGACTAGGTCAAGAAGAAGAAAGTATCAGAGAATCTGAAGACAGGTCATTTGATATACTCAGTCAGAGGAGAAAAAAAAAGGAAAAAGAATGAAGAAAGCCTATATGGTTAAAGAGACACAATTAAGCAAACTGATACATGTATTATGGAAGTCTCAGAAGGAGAAAAGAAAGAGGCAGATAACTTTTTAAAAGAAATATTGAGGGGCTGGGGTTGTGGCTCAGCGGTAGAGCGCTCACCTAGCATGCGCGTGGCCCTGGTTCAATCCTCAGCACCACGTAAAAATAAACGCATTGTGTACAACTAAAACAAATTAATAAATATTAAAAAAAAGAAATATTGACTAAAAACTTCCCAGATCTGAAGAAGGAAATATACACCCAAATTCAAAACTCCCAAAGGACACCAAGAGGTTTGAACATAAATAGTTCAACATGATATAGAAATGTAGGGATACAGAGAAAAAAAGTCTCTAAAGGAGAACTGTCCCTGTAGGACTGTGTAACAGGCAAATTGTGAACAACTCATGACCCAGAAAAAAAGAAGCCTAAGAAACAAAAAGGGACAAAAATATATGAGTACACTAAACAACCCATAAATTACTTGGTAACTTTTCAATTCTAAGTTTTCTGGAATGTAGCAAAGCAGGAACAAGACCTTAATAGAAAGAAACCATTAATCTCTGTATCTAGGGGCTAACCTTTGATTGGACAGCCCAATCACGAGATTAACGAATCAACCACCAGAGATGTTGATATAAGCTGAAACCCACATGGCTGATCAGACCTCCTAATGGGGAAACATGATCTTGTTCGATATTTCCCAATCCTGGGGCAAGTCCAGTCACTTTGGATCATACATATTCTACCTACTTATGCATCCTAATAAAAAACCTGACTTTAAGCCCTGGCAATGTGTCTCTCGAGATATCACACATTCTGCCCTGAGGATACATGCCTTCACCTTTCACTTTCTGATAAAACTCTTCAGTTTGCTAAAACCTGATACACATTTAAATTATTTTCTGTGATGTGGCCAAGAGATCGGAAGGTCCAAATCTCTGCTTCTGGAGAGACCTGCTTGACCCCCCCACACACCCACTTGTGGTAAAAAATACTAAGACACATTGTATTAAATCATCAAAAGTTGAAGACAGGAGAATTTTGAAAGAACCAAGAAAAAACTGCTATACATAAACACTTTGAGGGAGGGAAACCTTACTCTCCATCCAGTGCAGCAGCACTTCCATGAAAATGGATAAAACTCTTGCTTTGTTTCCTCTATCACTGTCTTACCACTGCTTGGTCCCAATCATAGTGTAACTGCAGATATGGATGGTTACTGGCTCTAAGACTGAAAGGGGTATCTCAAGGGGTCTCAAAATTACCAAGAAGATCAAACAGAGAAGGTAGCTCAGAAAAGCAATATCATAAAGTTGATTATAAAGTCCCGGGATAATTCCACAACCTATGCAACCACAGAGCTGATCCAATTTGCATTATCAAAGAGTTTTATAACTGAGCTAATGGATAAACCTCTGCCAGGTACCAGACTCACCAATGAGTGTTCCATATTCTAAAGGACATTGCAGGGACTTAGGGTATAGTTCAGTTTTCGAGTGCTTGACTAGCATATGTGAAACCATGGACTCAATCCATAGCACCAAAGGAAAATAAAAAGAGCACTGCAAAACTGTACAATCATATCCCACAGAAGACCAGCTTGAAAACGTGGTTTGAATCTGACCAGGCTGATTGCCTGTTAAAACAAAAATATGAACATTTCCATGAATTTAAATAAAGCTCAGAAACTAAAAACATAAAATTATCTAAAATTCAGCCAGGTGTGGTGGCACACACCTGTAATCACAGTGGCTCAGGAGGCTGAGGCAGGAGGATTACAAGCTCAAAGCCAGCCTCAGCAACTTAGCAGGGCCCTAAGCAACTTAGCAAGAACTTGTCTCAGAATAAAACACAAAAAGGGCTGGGGATGTAGCTCAGTGTTAAGTGTCCCTGGGTTCAATCCCCAGTACCAAAAATAATCTTTTTTTTTTTTTTTTGTACCGGGGATTGAATTCAGGGGCACTCAACCACTGGGCCACATTCCCAGTCCTTGTTTTGTATTTTATTAGAGACAGTATTTCACTGAGTTGCTAAGTGCCTCGCCATTGCTGAGGCTGGCTTTGAACTCACGATCCTCCTGCCTCAGCCTCCCAGGTGCTGGGATTATAGTTCTGTGCCACCACACCCAGATCCCAGTACCAAAAAAATTTTTAAAAACTAGAATTCAAAACTTATTACTCAGTGTATAAAGACCTTTGAAAATCTCAATTTACATAAGACAACAGAAGTCAATGATGATGTAACACAAACATATATTATGTATATTTATATGTAAGTGAAATATACACATAATAAATATATATATTTACATATAAGTGAAATGAATGTCAGCAATGATACAAAGAATAGGAGGGAGGAATTCAGATGTGTTTTTGCAGTGCTTAGGATCAAACCAAGAGCCTCACACATACTAGCAAGTACTCTACCACTAAGCCACACCCTCAGCTCCAGAGTTATGTTCTCATATTACTTGTCAAGTAGTATAGTGTTACTTGAAAGTTGACTTGGATTGGTTGTAAATGTATATTGCAAATTCTAGGGAAACCACTAAAAAAGTTAATAAAGGAGAACAGCTGAACCAGGACTGGCTCATAGGAAACTGAGGCAGGAGGACTGCAAGGCCAGCCTTGACAAATCAGCAAGACCCTGTCTCAAAATAAAAAATAAAAACAGTACTGTAGATGTAGCTCAGTGGCAGAGTACTTGCCTAACAAGCACAAAGTCTTGGGTTCATTCCCCAGTTACTGACTTTCTCTCTCTCTCTCTCTCTCTCTCTCTCTCTCTCTCTCTCTCTCTCTCACACACACACACACACACACACACACATACACAATATAACTGATATGCTGAGAAGGGATGATAAAATGAAATCACACAAAATGCTCAATTTGAACCACAAAAGGCAGAAAAACAGTTAAAAATAGAAACAAGAAACTAGAGCAACAAAAACAAAATAGTAACAAATATGACAGATATTGACCAATTATATCAATAATCACCTTAAATGTCAATGGTATAAATGCTCCAAATGCAATCAAACACAATGGGGCTTGCATCTCTGTGAGGTGCAAAGCCAGAAGGCACAAGCAGGAGTTAAAAAAATGGAGAAAGATTTATTACGTGTAGCATGTAAGGAACATTAGGTTATTTTCAAAGCAATGATCTCCCTAAAGAAAGAAAGCATGGGGATTTTATTTGGGAAACCTATGCATATTCAATATAGGAAAGCACATTAGGAGTGGACCCATTTCAGAGAATACTTAGTTTAAGGTGTACATTTCTTAGTATGCTCAGTTTGAGGTCATAGTTCCAAAAGGAAGGATGTCACATATATCTGGGCACACTTGGCTCACATAGAGCACATGCATAAAAAGGGAAGAGTATTATCAATCTTATTTATACTTTCAAATAACTAATTCTTTGTTTCACTCATCCTTTGCAATTTTTATTCTCTATTCATTTCATCTCTCATCTTAATTATTTCCTCTCTTCTACTAGTTTTGGAATTAGTTTCTTCCTGCTTTTCTAGATTCTTGGGATGTAGCATTAAGTTATTTGTTTTTTAATATTTTTAGTTGTAGATGGACACAATACCTTTATTATTTATTTATTTATTTTTATGTGTTGTTGAGGATTGAACTCAATGCCTCACACCTGAGAGGCAAGTGCTCTACCACAGAGCTACAACCCCAATATTAGGTTCTTTATCAGAATCTTGCTCTATTTTTTTTTTCTTTTTTTGTACCCAGGATTGAACTCAGGGTCAATCGACCACTGGGCCACATCCCCAGCCCTTTTTGTATTTTATTAGTGACAGGGTCTCACTGAGTTGCTAAGTGCCTCGCCATTGCTGAGGCTGGCTTTGAATTCTCGATCTTCCTTCCTCAGCCTCCCAAATGCTGGGATTACAGCTGTGTACCACCACGCCAGGCTTCTTGATCTATTTTTAATGTGAGCACTCAAAGTTGTAAACTTTCCCCTTAGTGCCACCTTCATAATATCCCAGAGATTTTGGTATATTGTATCATTGTTATTGTTTGATTTTAGATTTTTTAATTTTTTGCCTCTCATTTCTTTAATGATCCACTCCACATTTAAAAGACTATTGTTCAATCTTTTTTAAAATATATTTTTAGTTTTAGATGGACACAAAACCTTTAATTTATTTATTTTTTTTACATGGTGCTGAGGATCAAACTCAGAACCTTAAACATACTAGGTGAGCACTCTACCACTGAGCCACAACCCCAGCCCCTATTCTTCAATCTTCATGTGATTATGTCTTTTCTATAAATTTTCTTGCTTTTGACTTGTAATTACAATCCATTATGATCAGATAAGATGCACAGGATTATATCTTTTTTTGTATTTGCTAAGATTTGTTTTGTGTCCTAAAACATGGTCTATAATGGAGAAAGTTCCAAGAGCTACTGAGGACAAAGTATACTCAGGTGTTGTAGGGTTAAATATTCTATAGATGTCTGTTAGGTCTCTTTGATTGATAGTATTATTTAGGTCAGAAATGTCTTTATTGATTTTGTGTCTGGATGACCTGAGTCTCTTTGAGAGGGGCATGTTTAAATGACAAAATATTACTGTACTTGGGTCTATCTAGGACTTACAGTCAATAAGTGTGCATCAATATTTAGGGCATAAATATTTACTATCTTTATATCTTCTTGTTGGATTATTTCCTTCCACAATATCTAGTGGCCTTCTTTGTGAGTTCTCATTAATGTTTGCTGGAAATCTCCTTTGCCAGAAATGAGAATAGCTACTTCTGCTTGCTTTCAAACTTCATTTGCATGGGAGATCTTTTTCCATCCTTTTACTTTCAGTCTGTGGATACCTTTGCCTGTGAGTCCCTTGCAAGCAGCACATGGCTGGGTCTTGTTTTTCATTCAATTCCGCCAGTTTGTATCTTTTAATTGGTGAATGCAGACCACTTATATTCAAAGTTATTATAGAGACATATTTATTTCCTGTCATTTTGGATTGTTTCGTAGATTTAATATGTTTTTAAATTTCATTTGCTTAATTGCTCTTTTAAAGAGCTTCACCAATTTAAGAACTGTGGGGTTTGTTTTTGAGTTCTTCTTTGTGCAGTTCTCTCTATAAGTGTTTTCTGTAGTGTAGGTTTAATGTTCATGAATTCTTTTAGTTTTTTCTTATCATGGAAAGTTTTTATTTTTGCTTCAATTCTGAATGAGAGATTTTCTGGATATAGTAACTTTCTCTGGCAATTGTTTTCTTTCAGAGCTTGGATAATCTCATCATAAGCCCTTCTGGCTTTTAGAGTCTAAATTGAGAAATCTGAAGTGAATCTTATTGGTCTACCTCTATATGTGATCTGATATATTTCTCTTATGACTTCTAAAATTTTATCCTTACTCTCCCATTTTGATTATGACTTGAAGAAGTTCTTTTCTGATCTTGTCTATTTGAAGTTGTACATGTATCCTGTATAAGGATATCCATCTTGTCCCTAAAGTTTGGAAATTTTTGTATTATTATTTCACTGAAAAGGTTATTGATGTCATTACCTGTATTTGAATGTCCTCTTTTATCCCAATGATGCCTAAGTGTGGTTTTGTAATGTTGTCCCAGAATTATTCATGGTCTTTTATTTTTTTTTCCTTTATTGTCCAATTGTTCTGGCTCAAATACCCTATCTTTGAGGCTTGAGGTTGTGTTTCCTACATAATCTAGTCTGTTGGTGATACTTTCAGGTGAATTTTTAAATTTGATTTATTGTGTCTTTCATTTCCAGGAGATCTGTTTGGTTTATTTGCAGAATCTCTATTTCTTTATTGAAATGGCCTTTCGCCTTCTGTAATTATTTATTAGTTCATTTCTTATTTCTTTTTTTAATATTTATTTATTTACTTTAGTTGTACACAATGCAATGCATTTATGTTTACATGGTGCTGAGGATCGAACCCAGGCTGCACACGTGTGAGGTGAGCGCTCTGCCGCTGAGCCACAACCCCAGTCCCTCATTTCTTATTTCTAATATCTTCTTTTAGCTCATTAATTATTTTAATGATCAAGTTTTTAAAGTCTTTCTCTAGCAGTTCATTCCTTCCATGTCTGTGTGTTCCTTTATTAGGCAACTATAACTTTTGGAGGGAGACTTGTTTGCCTGTTTCCTCATGTTTTCAGATGTCTTAGATTTGCACATCTGTCAAGATGGATTCCTCTTCCTCTTTTATGAGGATGTCCTTTGGTACATAGTTGTCTCTTTTGTAATAAACCCTGTGTTGTTGGTATCTATTAGCTTAATCACATGAGTTTAGTATAATCCAAGTGTTAGCTTCTACCATCAATGCCTCTTAGTTTGCCACTGCAAAAATGCTGAATAACTAACTCTTATAGAGCTGCTGTGACACTGTGGGGTTTTTTGTGCCTTCGTTTTAGGATCTTTCTCTGATTTTTCTGTAAGAGTAGATGCCCAAGTATGAGTCCTGATGTCCCCCTCTAGTCATTCCTACTTGAGGCTTAGTTGTTGATTTGGGGGTTTTGTGTCTCTTATTCTATGAGTAAAAATATTGTTGAAGCTTGAGCAAGGGTAGTCTGAGTATAGAGGAAAATGCCCTGTCACTTTGCTGAGTTGTGAATGTAGTTCAGCTACAGAGTCTCTACCCTGTTAATTCATAGTGTTCCTACAAGTGAACTCCCAGTCAATCTCCAAAAACGAGGGAAACAAACAACAGCTAAAATGTAGCGATCTATATATAGCATTAGAATAAGTGTCTAGTGCCTATTATGGCATGTGCACCCTTAATTAGTGCAAGAAGAAGAACAGTGGGATCAGCACTTAACAAGAGGAACAAGAACGAACAGTCATGAAATAGATCTAGTATTAAATTGAGGGTGTCAACTATACTCTCCCCAGTACTAATATCTGCAACAACATGAATGATGGGGGCAGTAATCATAGTTCATTTAGAGGGAAGAGAGGAGAGAAGTAATAACAAAAAGAGCTGAAATAAAGAAAATGTCAAGCCAAAACACATTAAAAAATACGTACTTTCCTAAGGTCAAAACAAGGCAAAATAATAACCAGCTAAAGAAAGAAAAAATTTTTTAAAAGGAGGTAAAAAGAAGGGAAAAAATTCAACACAATTAGAACATACACACCCACACATACATACATTCATATGCTTAATTGAAAAAAGAGAAAAGAAAGAAAGAGAGGAAGGGAGGAAGAAAGGAAGGGAGGAAGGAAGGGGGATGGAGGGAGGGGGAAGCAGAGAAAGAAAGAGAGAGAGAGAAAGGAAGGAAGGAAATATTTCCATTTCTTCTTGGGTGGTGCAACCCTTAGAGCAAGAGCTTGGGGTTGTTAATCTCATCCTCTTTGAGTTGCTCACTAAACTGTCAGCTGGAGTGGCCTGGATCCAAAGCTGTTTGGAGGTTTGTTCATTCAAACTACATAAATGTCCTCCCAAGGCAGGGCTGATACACAGTTTTAAATGTGAAGTTCAAGTAGCTGATGTGTAGTTCTGACTGACATTTCCAGCTTTGTTATGAAGTATTGGTTCTGGAAAGAATAGCTTCAATCAACCTATTGACTGGTAGATGCAAATCTTTGCTGGGGGGTGTGTCCTGAGGATTCCACTATTGAGGCAAAGAGACCAATTTTCCACTCTTCCCATACCCAACTGCCTACAAATGTGGTTGTCCAAGGGTCAGATTCTAAGCATGAATGTCCAACTGTCCAGCTTCTGGGATATCTCCAGCTAATCCCACAAGCTGCCAAACCCAAAGGGAAAGTGAAAAGCACTCTGCTCTGTATCCCCAGCCTAAGAGACTACCCCACCCGTGCACATTCCCCTGTGTCTGCCTCAGTTGTGCCCTGCCTGGAGGACTCTAGATCTCCTAGCAGGAGTATGCAAGAAGAATTAATTAATGCTTGTTATGAACTTCCTGGCTCCTGCCATATAAAGACAAATCAGAAATCCACTGGTGTCTCAAGATGGCACCCCACATCAGCTCTCTGCTCTCCAAAAAAGAAGTGTGGAGTACCCCTCACATATTAGCTCACTGCACAGGCTCTGGGTCACTCAAGTTAGGATTTCTCTTCTATTCTATGGGTTTGAACGTACCAAATTTTATTCAAAAATTCAGTATTTTTCTTTGGGCTGCCTCTTCCTTCCGTGGTAGACTGACACTGTGCCCTTATTGGTTGAATTCTGAAGTATTCTTTCCTGTCTTATGTTCAAAGTATCCAAATTTCTGTCTCTATGATTCTGATATTGAGATTCAATGAATTCCCTGTCACACACCCCACTGGGAAGCAGTATTCCTGCTACCTGAATCTGAAGTCACAGAGAAACTAGAAACTGTAGCTTTCCTCTAGTCTGTCATCATTTGTCCTAGAAAAGCTAATGCCAACCCTCTTCAAACTATTCCATGAAACAGAAAGAGAAAGAACACTCCAAGCTCATTCTATGATGTCATATCACCCTGATACTAAACCAGATAAAGATACATCAAAGAAAGAAAACTAAAGACCAATGTCTCTGATGAATGTAGATGCAAAAATTCTCAATAAAACATTAACAAACCACATTAAAAACACATTAAGAAGACTGTACACCATGATCATGTTGGATTCATCCCAGGAATACCAGGTGGCTCAATATACATAAATCAATAAGTGTAATTCATCACATAAATAGAATCAAGGACAAAAATCAAATGGTCATCTCAATAGATGGAGAAAAAGCCTGTGACAATTAAGTACCTATTCTCTTTAAAATCACTGGAGAACGGGCTAGGGTTATGGCTCAGTGGTAGAGCGCTCACCTAGCACACGTGAGGCCTAGGATCGATCCTCAGCACCATGTACAAATAAATGCATTGTGTACAACTAAAGCAAATAAATAAATATTTTTAAAAATCACTTGAGAAATTAGGGATGGAAGGAACTTACATTAATACTATGAAGGCAATATATGACAAAACCAAAGCCAACATCATACTGAATGGAGAAAAACTAAAATCATTTCCTCTAAAATCAGGGAAAAGACAAAGATGTCCATTCTTACCACTCCTATTCAATGGAGTTCTTGAAACTGTATGTAGAGCAATCAGGCAAGAGAAGAAAATTAAAGGGAAAAATAAGAAAAGAAGAAGTCAAAATATCTTACTGGCTGATAGCATGATATGATAGCTAGAGGACCCAAATAACTCTACAAAAAGACTTCTAGATCCAATAAACAAATTCAGCAATGTAGCAAAATACAAGATCAATATACAAAATCAATAGCTTTCTTATACTTCAATAATGAATCTGCAAAGAAATAAAGAAAACTATTCTATTTATAATAATCTTAAAATAGAAGAAAATACTTAGAAATAAATCTAACTAAGTAGGTATAAGTATTGAGAGCTATCCATGGGCTGTGTGTGGACTATATGGTACATCACAGCCTAGGGAATAGAATAATCTGGTGTTTGGGAACTTCCAGTGGACATTTCCTCTGGTTGACTGCCCAGACACATTGTGAGCCCTAGTCTGTTCTGCCTTGGCCCATACAGCACGGGAGATGGGGTGACCTACTGTAGCCACAGAGCCCCTCTGAGATGGGTATGACCTGAAAAGATTCCAATCAACCTTCTAACTTCAAGACATCAGGAAGCAAGACTGCACCCCTGATACCTTATTCTTGCCTTTGGTGAAATAAACCACAAGAGCCATTTTCTAATTGTTTAGCTCCAGCTCCTGTGTGGACTGGATCTATCAGGGGCTCCAACTATTTGAAACTATCTATCTTTCTGACTTTGTCTTTTGTTCTTCACTAATTATTCTAGACTTTAATTTCTTAAGAAGCTTATCCCTCCAAGCAGATAAGAATTGCCTGGCAAGGTGCTGGCCACCCCATGAAATGGAAGACCTCTACAATGAAAATTATACAACAATGAAGAAAGAAATAGAAGAAGATGGTATAAGATGAAACCACGTTCACTGATAAGTAAAACTAATATAATCAAAATGGCTATATTGGGGCTGGGGCTATGGCTTAATGGTAGAGCGCTCGTCTCGCATGTGTGGGGCCCTGAGTTCGATCCTCAGCACCACATAAATAAAGTAAAGGTATTGTGTCCACCTACAACTAAAAAATATTTTTAAAAAATGGCTATATTACCAAAAGCAATCTACAGATTCTATGTAATCCCCATCAAAATACCAAGGACATTCTTCACAGAACTAAAGAAAATGGTTCTAAAGTGTATATGGAAGAATGAAAGAACCAGAATACCCAAAGCAATCCTGAGCAACAAGAGCAAGGCTGGAAGCATCACAATACCTGATCTCAAATTATACTAAAGAGATACAATCACAAAACAGTAGAGTTTTGTCATAAAATAGCTGGTCCCAGCGGCGCACACCTATAATCCCAGTGGCTGAGGCAGGAGGATCATGAGTTCAAAGTTAGCCTCAGCAATGGCAAGGCAATAAGCAACTCAGTGAGACCCTGTCTCTAAATAAAAAATACAAAAAAGGGCTGGGGATGTGGCCCAGTGGTCGAGTGCCCCTGAGTTCAATCCCCAGTACCAAAAAAAAAAAAAAAAAAAAAAAGAGTTTTGTCATAAAATAGAAATAAGACCAAAGGAATAGACTAGAAGACACAGGGATAAGTCCACATGACTATTATCATTTGATCCTTGACAAAGGTCAAAAGCATATGTTGGAGGGCTGGGGTTGTGGCTCAGCGGTAGAGCACTCGCCTAGCACGTGTACGACCTGGGTTCAATCCTCAGCACCACATAAAAATAAAGGCATTGTGTACAACTAAAGCAAATAAATAAATATATTTTTAAAAAGCATATGTTGGAGAGAAGATTGCCTTTTTAACAAATGGTGCTGGGAAAACTAGATATCCACATGTAGAAGAATGAAACTAAATCCTTACCTCTAACCCTGTGAAAAAAATCAACTCAAAGTGTATCGAAGACCTAGGAATTAGACCAGAAAGAATGAAACCTACTAGAAGAAAATAGAGGCAACACTCTGACATATTGGCACAGGAACTGACTTCCTTAATAAGATTCCTAAAGCTCAAGAAATAAAACCAAGAATCAGTAGGTGGGAGAACATTAAATTAAAAAGCTTCTTCAAGTAAAGGAAACAATGAAGAACATGAAGAGAAAGCCTACAAAACAGGAGAAAATCTTCAGCAGCTACTCTCCCAAAAGGAGATTAATACCCCGACAAGATTAGGAACACAAAAAACTCCGGGGGAAAAAAAAAAAAAAAACTAATAATCCACTCAGGAAATGGGTAAAAGATCTCAAAAACATTTCTCAAAAGAAGAAATACAGCCGGGCGCGGTGGCACACGCCTGTAATCTCAACACTTTGGGAGGCTGAGGCAGGAGGATCCTGAGTTCAAAGCCAGCCTCAGCAATGGCGAGGCACTTAGCAACTCAGTGAGACCCTGTCTCTAAATAAAAATACAAAAAGGGCTGGGGATGTGACCCAGTGGACGAGTGCCCCTGAGTTTAATCCCCAGTACCACCAAAAAAAAAAAAAAAGAAGAAATACAAATGGCCAACAAACATATAAACAATGTTCAACATCCTTAACAATCAGGGAGATGCAAATAAAAACTACACTGATATTTAGTATCACTTCAGTTAAAATGCCATCATGAAGAATACAAAAGCAATAATTGCTGGTAAGGATGTGGAGGTAAAGGTACACATTGTTTTTGGAACAGCAAGTTAGTACAACCACTTTGGAAAGCAGCATGAAGATTCCTCAAAAGACTAGGAATGGTACCACCATAAGATCCATCTATCTTACTCCTTTGTAGTTATCCAAAAGAGCTAAAATCAACATACCATATTAAAACATGCATGCAAACATTTATAGAAGCACAATCCACAATAGCCAAATTATGCAAACAACCTCAGTGCCCATCACTAGACAAATAGATATAGAATATGTGGTATATATACACAATGAAGTTCTACTCAAGTCATAAAGAAGAATGAAATTATGTTATATTCTGATAAATGGATGGAACTAGAAAACATAATGCTAAGTGAAATAAACCAGACTCAGAAAGTCAAGGGCCAAATGTTTTCTCTCATATGTGGAAGCTAAAGAGAAAAAAGGAATTAAAAAAGGAGGGACTATCGTGAAGATAGATCGGTGATGAGTAAAGCAAAAGTGGGAACACAGGGCAAGGGAGGAGGGAAGGGAAAGGGGAAGAACTGAGGAATTAAATTGACAAAATTATATAAGGTGCATATATGATTATACCAAAGTGCATTTCAATTTTATATATAATTATAAGGCATCAATTAAAATAAATAAATAGAAGGAAGATCAATAAAGTAGAGGAACGGAATCAAGGAGAGGGAAGAAAAGAGGGAAGGAGGTGGTACTGGGGATTAAGATATAGAATACTATGCTACATACATTTACAAATAAGTCAAAACAAACCCCACTAATATGTATAACTATTGTGCACTAATTTTTTTGAAAAAGGGCAAATGATGAAATAATGTCCATCCTATATTTCAAAAATAACTATAATACACTGGCAAATTCTTTAACAAAATAGACTATTGTTTATAAATAATGCTATCTCTCCCTCCTTGGAATGACTCTCTCTCTGAATATACCATAATGGACAATTCTTTTAAAGTATGTCTGATTCTTTTTTATTTTGCATTAATCTCTAAGGATTTAAATATGGCAAAATAATCAAAATGTCAATTAACTTTTTTCCTTTGTGACTTTTTAAAATGCATCCCTAAATATTTTCAGCTATAACTGCATTAAATTCTAAATTTCTAAGCTGGACACGGTGGCGCACGCCTGTATTCCCAGCACTTGGGAGGCTGAGGCAGGAGGATCATGAGTTCAAAGCCACCCTCAGCAATGGCGAGGCACTTAGCAACTCAATGAGACCCTGTCTCTAATAAAATACAAAAAAGGGCTGGGGATGTGGGGCTGGGGTTGTGGCTCAGCAGCAGAGTGCTCACCTAGCACATGTGTGGCCAGGGTTCGATCCTCAGCACCACGTAAAAATAAAAAAGGCATTGTGTACAACTAAAACAAATAAATAAATATTTTTAAAATGGGGGGCTGGGGATGTGGCCCAGTGGTCAAGTGCCCCTGAGTTTAATCACCGGTACAAAAAAAAAAAAAAAAAATCTAAATTTCTAACCACCTTGAAAAAAAAAAGAAAGAAAGAGGCAGACACAAATACTTCAAACACTCTGGGCATGCTCAGTTCAGGAACCTAGAGCACATATTCAAAAAGGAAATAATGGTGAATAGTTCTGGGCATACTCAGTTCAGTATTATAATGAGCCAAGTTTACTCTAGGTTGCCTATAAGAATGAATCAGAGGGCTGGGATTGTGGTTCAGCGGTGGAGTGCTCGCCTAGCACGTGCGCGGCCTGGGTTCGATTCTCAGCACCATGTAAAAGTAAACACATTGTGTACAACTAAATCAAATAAATAAATATTTTTAAAAAAGAATGAATCAGAGTGACTCAGTGACTTTGCCTAAAACTTTTTCTCAAAGAGCTTTAGTTGAAACACAATGAACAACTTTGAAGTTGCATTAACAGTCTTTTTAAGGGGTGGTAACTTTCTTCCCCATAAATTTAGGAGTTTGCCCCTAAAGGTGTTTGCCTTCCTTAGCAGCTAACACAATTATAAGAAAAAGTGTCAGAATAGATCATAAAATAAGACCCAACTATATGTTCTCTACAAGAAATGCACTTTAAATGTGAAGACACATATAAATTAAAGAAATGGGTAAAGATACACCATATTAATGCTTTGCAAAAGAAAGCAGAAATATCTATTAATTTTAATAACTGTTAATAACTATTAATTTCAGACAGAGCAGACTTCAGAGCAAGGAATGTTACAAGAGATAAAGAAGGGCATTTTATAACAGTAAAGGGGTCAATGCTCCAAGAAGACATAACAATCCTTAATGTTTCAGGAACTACCAGAGTATCAAAATATGTGAGGCAAAAACTACAAAGAAAAATAGATGAATACACTATTATAGTGGGGAAACTTCAACATCACTCTATCAGATATGGACAGATTTGGTAGGCAAAATATCAGAAAGGACATACTTGAACTCAACAATACCATTAATATGCAGGATACAATGGACACCAATGGACTATTTCATCCAAAAATGGCAGAATACAGTCTTCTTAAGCTCACATGGAATAGTCCACAAGACAGATCACATTCTGGGCCATGAAAAACATCTTAACAAGGAATAAAAACCATGCACTGTCTGCTGTCAGATCAACTGGTATTAAACTAGAAATCAATAACAGAAAGATAGCTTGAAAATTATAATATTTAGAGATTAAATAATATATTTCTAAAGGAAGAAATATGAATAACAATTAAAATATTTTATAGTAAATGAAAATAAAAACAAAACTTAACAAAATTTGTGTAATACTGGGAAAGTAGTGATTAGAGGAAAATTTATAGCATAGAATATATGTATTTTAAAAATAAAAAGGATCTAAAAATCAATCATTTAAACTTCCACCTTAGAAAAATATAAAAAGAAGAGAAAATTCAATTAAATCCAAATAATCAGAAAAACACAAATATGAAAAATTTGAGTAGAAATCAACGAAGATGGAAACAGGAAATTAATGGAGAATATTTATCAAACCAAAAGTTTGTTATTTGAAATGATCAATAAAATTGATAATCTGCTAGTAAAGCTAAGATAAAAAGAGAAGATCAAAATTACTAATATCAGAAAAGAAAGATGGGAGCTGGGCGCAGTGCACATGCCTATAATTCCAGCAGTTTGGGAGACTGAGGCAGTTGGATCTGGAGTTCAAAGCCACCCTTAGCAAAAGCGAGGTGCTAAGCAACTCAGTGAGACCATGTCTCTAATAAAATACAAAATAGAGCTGGGGTTGTGGCTCAGTGGTCAAGTGTCCCGGAGTTCAATCTCTGATACTCCAAAAAAAAAGGGAAGAAAGAAAAAAAAAAAGGACATGAAAACAGAAGTCACAAACTGGGAGAAAATATACAAAGATCCCTTAAAACTTACAATAAGAAATGAAAAAGCTAAACAAGGTGCAGTAGTGCATGCCTTTAATCCCAGTGACTCAGGAGGCTGAGGCTGTGAGGCAGGAGGATTCCAAGTTCAAGGCCAGCCTCAGCAATTTAGTGAGGCCCCAGCTCAAAATAAAAACTAACTAAAAGTGCGGTGGATGACTCTACATCATGTACAGTCAGAGGAATGAGAAGTTGTGCTCCATTTGTGCACATGTCAAAATGCATTCTGCTGTCATGTATACTTAATTAAAACAAATAAAAATAAAATAAAGGAGTCAAGATTAAATAAAAGTAATAAATTGTATTGCTTCATCAAGGAATAAATAAATAAAATCTTTATCCTTTTGGAGAAAAAAAGTGCTGGGGATGTGACTCAGTAGTAGAGCACCCCTGGGTCAATTCAAACACACACACACACACACACACACACACACACACACAATCTGATCAATAAATTGGCCCAAAGTTTTAACAGACTTTTAAAGAGAGGTCTCTGTCCTCTACTAATTTTATAATCTGAAAGAACTAGCAAAAGAGCTAGGTGCAGTGATGCACGCCTGTAATCCCAAAGACCAGGAAGGCTGAGACAGGAGAATCTAGAGTTCAAAGCCAACCTCAACAAAAGCGAGGCACTAAGCATCTCAGTGAGACCCTGTCTCTAAATAAAATACAAAATACAGCTGGGGATGTGGCTCAGTGGTCGAGTGCCCCTGAGTTCAATCCCCGGTACCCCCCCAATAAATATATACATATATGACTATACAAAGATTTAGACATGAATGTTCAAAGCAGCTTTATTTATAGCAGATAAAAAACAGCTAAGAACTGGAAACAACTTGGATGTCCATCAACAGGTAAATGGATAAACCGTGGTCTATCCATAAAAAATTCATGGATAAACTACTGATACATATTCAGATCAGCCATAAAGAAGAATGAAATTATGTCATTTGCTGGTAAATGAATGGAACTGGAGACTGTAATGCTAAGTCTAATAAGCCAATACCAAAAAACCAAAGGCCTGAAGTTCTGTCTGATATGTGGATGCTAATTCACAAGGGGAGGGGGAGGAGGGAGGTTCAATGGATTGGACAGGGAGCAGTGAGGGGAAGAGAAGGGACAAGAATGGGAAAGACAGTAGAATGAATCAGATATAACATTCCTATGTTCATATATGAATACATGACAAGTATAACTCCATATCATGTATAACTACAACAATGGGAGGTTATACTCTATGCATGCATGATATGTTAAAATACATTTTACTGTCATATATAACTAAAAAGAACAACAAAAAACTACTAATATACTCAAATACATGTATGAGTCTCAGAATTGTCCTAAGTGCAAGAATCCAGACCAACAAACCATTTACCATATGATTCAATTTATATAAAAATTCTAGAAAAGGCAAATCAATCTATAATGAAAGGAAACAAAATAGTGGTTGTCTGGGTATGAAGAACAGAGAAGTAGGAAGAAAGAGAAAGAAAAAAATGGAAAAAGGGTATGGAACATTTCATAATCTTCATTGTAATGATAGTTTCATGAGTATATATATCCATGTCAAAATTCACTAAATTATACAATTTAAATGTATATGATTTACTATACCTTGATAAAACAGGGTTTTTTTTGGTCTTGGGATTGAACCCAAGGGCACTCAACCACTGAGCTATATCCCCAGCCCTTTTTTGTATTTTATTTAGAGATAGGGTCTCACTGAGTTGCCTACGGCCTCACTAAACAGCTGCTATGAAGTAAATTATTTGTATATTTGATGAAATTAGAATATGAGTTTTAGATTAATGTACTCATTAATTTTAAAGTTCCTGAACTTGATGACTATATTTCATGTATAAAAGAGAATATCTTATTATTAAGAAATACACCCTGGGGGCTGGGATTGTGACTCAGCAGTAGAGTGCTCGCCTAGCATGTGCGCAGCCCGGGTTCAATCCTCAGCACGTAAGAATAAAGGCATTATGTACAACTAAAACAAATAAATATTAAAAATAAAGAAATATACCCTGGCCAGGCATGATGGCAGACACCTGTAACCACAGCTACTCAGCAAGCTAAGGCAGGAGGATTGTAAGTTCAAGGCCAGCCTCAGCAATTTAGCAAAACCCTCAGCAACTTAGCAAGACCCTGTCTCAAAGTAAACAATAAAAAATCACTGGGAGCCGGGCGCGGTGGCGCACGCCTGTAATCCCAGCACTTTGGGAGGCTGAGGCAGGAGGATCGTGAGTTCAAAGTCAGCCTCAGCAATGGCGAGGCACTTAACAACTCAGTGAGACCCTGTCTCTAATAAAATACAAAAAAGGGCTGGGGATGTGGCCCAGAGATCGAGTGCCCCTGAGTTCAATCCCCGGTACCACCAAAAAAAAAAAAAAAAAAAAATCACTGGGAGCTGGGTGGCACACCTCTGTAATCCCAGTGGCTGGGGGGACTGAGGCATGAGGATTGCAGGTTCAAAACCAGCCTCAGCAACTTAGTGAGGCCCTAAGAAACTCAGTGAGACCCTGTCTCTAAATAAAATATAGAAAAGTGCTGGGAACTAAAAGAGAATAAAATCATGGCATTTTCAGGTAAATGGATGGAGTTGGAGAAAATAATGCTAAGTGAAGTTAGCCAATCCCCAAAAACCAAAGGTGGAATGATTCCTTTGTTATGAAGATACAGACTTATAAAGGCAAGGGATGGAGGATGAGAGGAATGAAGAAACTTTAAATAGAACAAAGGGGGGGAGTGGAGGAGAGGGAGCAAGGGGATAGGATTAATGGTAGAATGAGTTAGACATCATTATCCTAAGTACATGTATGAAGACACAATTGTGAAAATACGTAAAACCAGAGACTTGAAAAATTGTGCTCTTTATATGTAATATGAAGAGAATTGCACTCTGCAAGCATGTACAACAAATTAAAATAAAAAATATATTTTTTAAAAAGAAAGAAAAGTGCTGGGGACATGGCTCAGTGGTAAAGCTCCCCTGGGTTCAATCCCCTGTACCAAAAATAAAATTAAAAATTTTTAAAGGACTGGGAATATAGCTCAGTGGGAGAATGCATGTCTCACATGTACAAGATCCTAGATTCAATTCCTAGTACTGAGGGGAAAAGAGAGAGAGAGAGAGAGAGAGAGAGAGAGAGAGAGAGAGAGAGAGAGAGAAATACACCTTAACTGATTAAGCAGTAAAGGTCCATGATGCATGTATCTTTCTTTCAAAATTAATGAAATTATGGTACATGCCTGTAATTCCAGTGATTTGGGAGGATGAGGCAGGAGAATTGCAAGGTAAAAGCAAGCCTCAGCAAATTAGCAAGGCCCTGTCCCCAAAAGGAATAAAAATAAAAAGGGCTCAGGATGTGGCTGTCATTAAGCACCCCTGGGTTCCATCCCAAGTACCAATTATATATATATGATATATTAAAAATGATAGAACTAGGTGTGTTGGTGTATGCCTATAATCCAGTGACTCAGGATGCTAAGGCAGGAGGATTCCAAGTTCAAGGACAGCCTCAGCAATTTAGCAAGTCTCTTGGCAATTCAGCAAAACCCTGTCTCAAAATAAAAAAAAGGATTTGGGATATAGTTTAGTGGTAAAGCATCTGAGGGTACAATTCATAGTACCCTTCAAATAGTACATTATGCTAGTCATATTATCTTCATTGTCATCAAAACAATTGACAAGAACAACTAAAAACCCAGATACAGTGGTACATGCCTACAATCCCAGAGGCTTGGGAGGCAGAGGCTGGAGGATTGCAAATTCAAAGTTGCCCTCAGCAATATAGGGAAGCCCTAAGTAACTTAGTGAAACCCTGGCTCTAAATTAAATATAAAGATGGATTGGGATGTGGCTCAGTGGTTAAGCATCCCTGGGTTCAATCCCTGGTACCAAAGGGGGGAAAAAAGGAACAACTAAGAAAAGAAAGTTTATTTTGGGTCCACAGTTTCAGAGGCTCTATCCATGTTTGGCCAACTCCATTACTCTGTACCAAAGGTGAGACTGAACATCATAGAAGAAGGCCATGGTGGAGGAAAGCTTCTCAGATCATGGCATCCAGGAAAGAGAGAGAGAGAGAGAGAGAGAGAGAGAGAGAGAGAGAGAGAGAGAGATGGAGGTGCAACAAACAAAAGGAAAACACCAAAGACATGCTCCCAATGATCTACTTCCTCCAGCTATGCCCCACCTGCCAATAGTTACCATGAAGTACTTTTAACTTATCAACCCATCAAATGAATTAATCCACTGATTAAGAATTAGTTTTCACAATCTAATCACTTCACTTTTGAACACTGTTCCATTCCCTAACATGAGCATTTTGGGGGGGAAATACATTATATCCAAAACATTATATTCATGAAAATCTCAATTCATTCAGAAGCAGCATTTGACAAAATCCAACAATCATTCATGATTAAAAAGTCAAATGAAAATCTGGACATGGTGGCACATGCCTTCAATCACAGCAACTCCAGAGGCTGAGGCATGATGATCACGAGTTCAAAGCCAGTTTCAGCAACTTAGCAAGACCTTGCCTCAAAATTTAAAAAATAAATAAAAAGGGTTGGGATGTGGCTCAGTGGTGAAGTGCCCCAGGTTTCAATCCCCATTACCAAAAAATAAATAAAATAAATAAATAAATAAGTCAAACTGAGAATACAGAGAAATTTCCCCGATATAAGAAAGGCCATAGATAAAACTCATAGCTAACATTATACTCAATGGTTAACAAGTGAAAACTTTTCCTCTAAAATCAATGACTTACTACTTCAACATGGTTTTGGAAATTCTACTTGAAGCCAAGTAAGAAACTTAAATGAAAGTCAACCAAAGGGTCACAGGAGATGGAAATGTCCCTGATGCTTCCAAGAGAAGCCACACATGATCAGCAAGACTCTTACCCATCCTGGCGGGTAGCACCACTAGTAGAGGAAACCTAAAGGAGCCAAGGGGCTTCACACATGTCCCCAAGAGTGATCTCTGAAGAATCTCAGCTGACTCAAGAGATGTAGCAACAAGGTCGGTTTTGACCAACTTGGTATTAAACACTGGCAGGAAGAATATAGCCAAACACAATCCTACATGGACATTTAAAAGGAGAAACAATAGGTTTTTTTAAATGTAACTTAAAATGTATAGTTGTGTTGGCTCTACAAAAAGTAAGTAAAGCTGGGTTCTTTTGTGGGAATGCCTAATAATAATGATCACAAAGGGCTCTAGAGTCCCAAGTTTATCCTGAGTCTGATCTCATAGACCTTCAAATCTTCCTAATCTCCTACAATTAGCACAAAAGCAATTAGTAATTCAGCCAGTCTCTGGAAACCATGAAGACAGTAACTCAAAATCATATCAGTAAAAACCAGACTGTGCTAATTGTTTACAAGAAATTAATTCTTTGCTGTCTTGTTTATTGTTGTCTTTGCAAGATCCCTGCCCTATGACTACCTTGTCTAGTCACCTGCCATCTGCCAGTGTGGACCTCTGGACTACTCTGATGATGAATACCCTTAACTGTCCTTGCCCCACCTGATAGAGAACAAGGACTTTGGGTTACATCCACCAACTTTGCCCTCTTTCATCAGGAATCAGCTTAGAGATGTTGTGGCCAAAAATTTACAGTGAGGAAATGCAACAGTGGTCCAATTTATGCTTTGAATACAGCCCTTGTAGTTGGACACATACTTTTATTTTATATATTTATTTTTATGTGGTGCTGAGGCTTGAACCCAGTTCCTCCCACGTGCTAGGTGAGTGCTCTACCACAGAGCCACAACCCCAGCCCATGCAACTAATTTTTTAAATGGGCATGTTTCTTTCTCTTCCTCTCTCCATGTTCCTTTCTAATCTTGCCCTCTCTCTAATACTACCTTTCTTCCCCATTAGGCAGATTTATCTGTCCTTGAGCAAACACCCACCATAGGAATGAAGTAATCCAGACTTTGACAATGACTGTCTCCCAAATTAACAAGTGAATTACAACTCCAACAGAGAGCACATGGAATGTAGCCTTTCTGGTGGGCTGAATCACACAGCCTTTGTGACCAGAGTCCCCTGTTTCTCCTTTGCTAGCAAAGCAATAAAACTTCTTTTTCTTTTTTTTCTCAAAAAAAAAAAAAAGTCAACCAAAGTAGAAAGGAGGAAGTAAAATGATCTCTTTTAGGAGGTGATATGATCTTATATGTACAATATTCAGAAGAATCCTCACCAAACAAACAAAACAAAAAGCAAAGTTAGAATAAGTGAATTCAGTAGTTATAGGACCCAAAACTTACACACAAAAACCAGTTGTAATTCTATACAATAGCATTGGACAATCCAAAAGAAAAATTAAGAAAACCAATCCATTTACATCATCATAAAGAAGAATAACATATTTAGAAATAAATTTAATCATGGAGGTACAGATTTGCACACTGAAAACTGCAAAACATTGCTGTAACAGGGGGGTTCACTTGATATTTTGACTGTATCCCTTGTGGCTTTGAAACTTACATTTTTTTCCCAACCTTCTTCTAATCTGATCATCTTTTCCTTAACCTTCTCCTTCCTAATCCTCTCTTCCCTGATCTTCTTCCTAACCTTCTCCTCCCTGATCTTCTCCTTCCTGATCTTTCCTCCCTAATCTCATTTTTTCTGAATAACCTCTATAAAAGCCCCCTGTTCCTGGCAATGGGCAGAATCACAGCCTTTGGGACAGGGGTCCCCTGTGTTTCTCCTTTGCTAGCAAAGGAATAAATATTCTTTTTCCTTTTACTCAAAACCATGTCCTTGTTTTTGGATTGGCATCTGGAACAAAGGACAGAGCTTTCAGCAACATTGCTAAAAGAAATAAAAGACCGATATATACACATTTAATGCAAACTCTATAAATACTCCAATAGCTTTTACAGAAGTGGAAGAAACCATCCTAAAATTCATATGTAATTTCAAGAGACTCACAATAGCCAAAATCAACTTTGAAAAGGACAATATTAGAAGTCTCATGTTTCTCTTTCAAAAGTGCAGTGCTACGAAGCAACAAAACAGTGTGGTACTGGTATGAGGATGGACATATAAACCAAAATAGTAGGAATAAGAGTGTTAGTTATTATTTAGTAATGAGCAGTGTAATGCAAACCAATAACATGGAAGAGTCATGGGTTTTCTTTAAATTGCTTTTAAGGCAAATAAATAATCGAGTTACTTATAGAAAAATAGGTGCATAAACCCTGAGAATAAACAAAGAGAAACAAAGGGAGCCAATGAAGAAATGGAACAAGAAAGAAAGATCAATAGGGTTAACTCCTGACAAGGTCTATTGGGGTCACTCTAAAGTTCAGATTTATGGCCATAGGTTTCTCAATATATTTCAGAAGAGAAATTTCTTTAGTAGTGCAGACACACCAAGATAAAGTTTGTCTGGCCACTGACCCCCAATACCCACATTAACATAGGATTGACTTGTAGATAATGTCCTCCTGAATAGCATGGCCATCATGACTGTTAAAAACTCCCCCACCCAACATGAAGGAAGAGTTGAACATTTAATTGGTAAAGAGTGCACAAGGTGGATCCCAGCTCTCAAGGTACCCATAAAACAGCAATAAATTTGAAAACAGCACAGTTTCTTCTGTTGGTCTACACTTGGAGACAGCCTATTCTCTCTTCATTGAGAGTGCCATCTGCTTGAACCTTACTATACTTTCACTAATAATAAAATTTTCTTGCTTGGCTTTTCATGTCTGACTTTAAATTTTCTTTCATTGTAACCACAGGAACTGAGGTTTGGAGCTACCACTCCCCACTCTCCTGTGACAAGAACACAAAAATAAATAGTCATATATATGATCAAATGATTTTTGACAAGGGTATGAAGACCATTCAGTACAGAATAAACAAGTTTTGTTTTTGTTGTTCATGTGGTATATGGGGGTTGGACCCAGAGACTAGTACATATTAGGAAAGCATACTACCCATGAGCTATATCCCCCTATCTATCTTTTTTTTTTTTTTTTTTTTTTTTTTTTTGGTACCCAGGATAGAATACAGGGGTGCTTTACCACTGAGCCCTTTTATTTATTTATTTTTTAATTTTGAGACAGAGTTTCACTAAGTTGCTTAGGCTGGACTTGAATTTGTAATCTTCCTGTCTCAGCCTCAGCAGTCTCTGAGATTACAGGCATGCATCACCAAACTAGGCCATGCCCAAATCTTTTTTATTTTGAGACAGGGTCTGGCTAAGTTGCCCAGACTGGCCTTGAATTTGTGATCCTCCTGCCTCAGCCTTCCAAGTAATTGAGATTATAGGTGTGTGCCACCAGACCTGGTGGAACAGTCTTTTTAACAAATGGGACAAGTTGGATATTTACATGCAAAAGAATGAGGTTGCACCCTTACCTTATACCATACAAAAAATTAACTTAATGGATCTAAGGTCTGAATTTAAAAGCTGAAATTATAATATCCTGAGAGGAAAACAGAAAAATGTTCATAGCCTTGGATTTGGCAATGTTTTCTTAAATATGACAAGCAAAAGCACAGACAACCAAAGATAAATAGATAAATTGAACCTAATCAAAATTAAATACATGTGAATCAAAAGACCTTATTAAAAGAGTGAGAAGACAATTCACAAAATGGGAGAAAATATTTGCAAATCACATAAGGGTTTAATAACCAGAATATATAAAGAACTATTGCCAGGCATGGTGGTACACACCTGTATCCCAGCAGCTTGGGAGGCTGAGGCAGGAGGATCACAAGTTCAAAGCCAGCCTCCACAACTTGGAGAGGCCCTAAGCAACTTAGTGAGACCTGTCTCAAAAGAATTTTTTTAAAAAGTGGGGCTGAGGATGTGGCTCAGTGGTTATGCACCCCTGGGTTCAATCCCCAGCACCCCCCCCAAAAAAAAAAAAAAAAACCTCTTACCTTTTACAACTCAATAATCAAAAGATAAACAGCCCAATTAAAAATGACCTTACTTATATGTGGATTCTGACAAAGCTGAACTTAGAGAACCTGAATGCAGAATGGTGGTTGCCAGGGGTTAGGGGTGTGGGGGTGAGGGAAAGATGTTGTTCAAAGGGTACAAAATTTCAGATATTTAGTATAAACAATATCTAGAGATCTATTGTACAGCATGGTGACTATAGTTAATAATAATGTATACCTCAAAATTGCTAAGAAAGTGGATCTGAAATATTTCTCCATGAAAAATCATAACTAAATGAGGTGATGAAAATATAAATTAACTTGACTGTGGTAATCTTTTCCCATTGTACACATGTATCAAAATATCACATTGGATTGGGGATGTAGCTCAGTGGTAAAGAGTTAGCCTAGCCCTCCAAAAAAAGTTTGCCTAGCATATGTGATGCCCTGAGTTCAAACCCTAGTGCTGCAAAAACTTGCATTATACATTATAAATATATACAATTTTTTCAATTACATCTCAATAAAGTTGAAAAAATGGGAGAAAGAATATAGGTGGTGAAAGTGGAATGAGAGATTTCCAAAGTGTCAATATCACCCCATAAAATCCTTACTAATAACCAAGGGGAAAACACTGAAGGTTATGGTGCAAACACCTGGAAGTTTACAAGGCAAAAACCTGGAAGACACCATTTTAATCAAGAAATCAAAATGAGCACAACCAATAATAGGATAAATCAATCCTGTATGCCACCAAATAGGAAGGTATGAAGAGAACATACAATTTCTTGTGTAATTAGCTGGTATCAAATTTATAACCTATTCCAATCATAAGGAAACTGAATAAACCCAAATTAAGTCACATTCTATAAACTCTCGAGGTCATGAATGTCAAGGCAAGAATGAAGCAATATTCTAGATTGAAGAAGACTAGAGACATGTATTCCCACACTGAATCCATTTTTATATAGGTCATTACTGATTACTGGGAAACTTGAATGGAGAGTCTCTGGCAAAGGGTATATAGGAGTTCTTTGTACTACTCTTCTGATTTTTCTGTTAATATGAAATTGTTTTTAAATATTTTTAAAGCCTGGAAAAATGCCTAGAACATAATAGGCAACACGTTAGTATTTACTGAATTGCTTTCTACATTATAAAGTAGAAATTTGGGTGCAATTTAAGGAATCCTGGAAATAGTCTCCCTAATATCCAACTATATCTCTGTGGATGCCCACTGTAAGAATAAAGACTAAAGTAAACATAAACACTGAACAAAAAAAAAAAAAGAAAGAAAGAAAGAATGGAAAAGGGAGACAGATAAAGAAGCAAAGCAAAATGTTATAAATTTAGAAATTTTGATGAGAAGTAGACCAGGAAACAAGTTTTATCCTATCAAATCTCTCATACTGCCAAATCTCAGTATAGAAAAAAATAATATGGCAGTGACCTAATTAACTGCTTTCAACCCTGTCAGCAGAAAAATAGGCTCATTTTTTCTTTCTTTCATTGTGTAGAATGAAATATGGAAGAAGTAGTTTCAAGATGATTTGGCAATAAAAGGAAAAACAAAGAAATCTTAAGAAAATAACACATATCACTTTTTCAAATGCCCTTTCTGATAAAGACAAAGGAAGCAAAATATTTCAAAGATCAGCTAAGTCAGTGGAACTGATCTCAAAATAGAATCTCAAAAAGGTTTCATGCAGTAGTAATGATTCTTCCTGGAACTTGAAAGAGCATATTTTCAACCTCTTGGAAAATAAATGCAGAAATTTCACTCACCATTTTGGGAAGCCTCATCAACATATCTTTACAACGCAATACACATGTAGATGCTCTTTGAAAATCCCCTTGAGCAACTGCCTGAGAAAGAGAATGTCAGTAATTGGTTAAAATGAAATGACAAGGAGTTTGTGTCTAAGTCAGTTTTATCATATTTTAACTACTATCATAATGTCTTAGTATGTTTTCTAATCTTTTCCACAATGCTAGTTGGTCTAACTAAACATAAAAGCCAGCTCAAAATACAGAGGAATAAGTGATAAGAATCTTTAGTAACAGTGTGGATAATTAATGAATGAATGGCAGTCACTTACTTTTTCTGTAAATGCAGAAACTGGTGTACTACCTTATGTTATCACATTATGATATAATGCCATGTCTAACAAGATGATGCTATGATTTAAATAGCTCTTTTATTTATCTCCACATTAGAGAAATTATGTTAAACAGCAGTTTATTTTCCTAAAACAAGCTCAAAATAACCTTACAGTCTGAACTGCTGTGAATATCTACTATTAAAGTGATTTTAATGTAATGCCACCTTGAAGCCAAAGAGTCATTCTGCTTTCTTTCTTCCTTTCTTTCTGTCCTTCCTTCCTTCCTTCCTTCCTTCCTTCCTTCCTTCCTTCCTTCCTTCCTTCATTCAATTATTTTGGTACTGGGGATTGAACCCAGGGACACTTTAACACTTAGCTACATCACTAGCCCTTTTTATTTTTTATTTTGAGACAGAGTCTCACTAAATTGCTTAGGGTCTTTCTAAGTTGCTGAGGCTGGCCTCAAATTTGTGATCCTTCTGCCTCAGCCTCCCAAACACCAGACTCTGCCATTTATTAGCTGTAACCTTGAGCTGTTAACTTTTCTAGCTTCTGTTTCCTCACCTAAAAAATGAGGAGACTGTACTAGATATCTCTAGGGTTCCTTTCAGCTCTACCAATCTATGACTGAAAACTCCCAAATGAACAAAAACATCAATCACGAATTGTTTATGCACTTGTAGAAGAGGCTTGTTTCAGCCATTTATGAATTTAGTAAGGAAATGGACACATACAAGAAAATAATTTTATAAAGTGCTTTTCAAGGAGGGAAAATCCCTCCATTTGCTATTTTCTTTCCTTTTCTTTATATGGTGAAAATATTCTCATGCTTTGAATAAGAATGGGATTGATGGGCTGGCCATGTAGCTCTGTGGTTAAGTGCCTGCCTAGCATGCTGGAGGTCCTGGAATTGATCCCTAGTACAACCAAAAACAAATGGATTTAGTAGAGAGAAGAAAAGATGAAGATTATAAAATGCTGGAGCTGTGAGTATAGCTCAGTGATAAAGAGCCTACTTAGTATGTGCATGCCCAGCATGAGGGGAAAAAAAGGGAAATGCCAATTTCTTTTTAGTTTTCTTCTCTATCAACCTGATGAATATTAACCTTGACATCTTTCTAAGTAGATACTTTGCTCCAAAGGTTTAATTCTACATGTTGTTAAAAAGGAAAACAAATTGCTAACACAAGAGCCTCAATAAGCCAAACTTCTATCTATAGATATTACAAAATAATATTCCCATCCACACAATAAATATGGAACAAATACTTGCTAATGGAGTCATTATTCAAGGTACACAAAATCTTATTATTAAAAAGAAATGCTGAGTGACAAACCCCAAATCAGAGGATGTTACTTTCTGTTTTTTTTTTTTTTTTTTTTTTGGTACCAGGGATTGAACTCAGGGGCACTTGACCACTGGGCCACATCCCCAGCCCTTTTTTGTATTTTATTTAGAGACAGGGTCTCACTGAGTTGCTAAGTGCCTCGCCATTGCTGAGGCTGGCTTTGAACTCACGATCCTCCTGCCTCAGCCTCCCAAAGTGCTGGGATTACAGGCGTGCGCCACCGCGCCCGGCGCTTTCTGTTCTTATATTAAGCAATTTAGCAATTTGAGACTTCAATGCTAAAAAAAACCCGTAAAATGTTTATGGTTACTCAGATTTTATTCTAGAGAAATCAAAACTCTAAGAATACAAGTTATTTTTGAAAATTTATTCATCTTCTTGAGGCCCAAATTCAGTATTTAAAGCCCAAAGGATAGAGATCTCAAACAAAAGAATCCCTAAAGAAGAGGCAGGGCTGCAGGTGTAGCTCAGTAATAGAATACTTACTTAACATGGCAAGGCCCCAACATGACAACAACAAAGACAAAATAGAAAAAGCAGCAGCATGATGCAATACTGTAGCAACCTTTGATGAACATCTGAAAACCACAGGCCCTGGTTTCACCACTTGAATACTGTGATCCATTAGATCAGGTATTATGACCTATCTATACTGATGTAGTGAAAGAATGTAGGTTTTGGATTCCAAGCTTTTCCATTTCTTTGCTCAGTGAACTAAAGCAAGTCACAACTTCCTTAAGTCAAATTTCCCTTCTTTCTTTCCTTCCTTCCTTCCTTCCTTCCTCCCTCTCCCGCCTTCATTCCCTCTTTTTTTAGACAGCACCTTGCTAAATTGCCCCAGGCTGGCCTTGAACTTCCAATCCTTCTGCCTCAGCCTTCCAAATAGCTTGAATTACAGGCATGTGCCACCCAATTTTCTTAAGTGTAAAATAGGTATATTGTTGTCTACCACATAGATTGGTTTTATTAGGACCAAATTGAGAACACATGTGAAAGCATTTCACAAACTGTTAACACAGTATACAAAAAATGTGGTAGAATGCTTGCCTAGCATGCACAAGGCCTAACACTGCAAAAAGGTGAATGTTTTTGTCAGTTAAAGTTACCATCAGAGCCGGACGCGGTGGCGCACGCCTGTAAGCCCAGCACTTTGGGAGGCTGAGGCAGGAGGATTGCGAGTTCAAAGCCAGCCTCAGCAATGGTGAGGCACTTAGCAACTCAGTGAGACCCTGTCTCTAATAAAATTCAAAAAAGGGCTGGGGATGTGACCCAGTGGTCGAGTGCCCCTGAGTTCAATCCCCGGTACCACAAAAAAAAAAAAAAAAAAAAAAGTTACCATCAGGTTAATAATTAAAATAAAGGAGGTTACCTGTTCCTATGTGGTACCTATTTCTAGTGAAGAGAGGAAACCAATCTGAAATCACATCCTAGAAGAGCTAAAAAGTATTAAAGCTTATACTGATGGATTGAGAATAGTAGGTTTGCCAGGCACCTTGGTGTATACTTGTAATCCCAGCTATCCAGGAGGCTGAGGTAGGAGGACTTAGTTTGAGGCCAGCATCAGCAATTTAGTCAGACACTAAATAGTATTTCCAGTACTATAAAAAATGTGGGAGAATAGGCTGGGATGTTGCTTGGTGGTAGAACACTCCTGGGTGGTGGTGGTGGTGGTGGTGGTGGTGGTGGTGGTGGTAGATGAAGAGGAGGGAGGAGGGAAGAAGGAGGGAGAGAAAAAAGAAGAGGAGGAAGTAGAGGAAGAAGAAGAACAACAATGACAACAGTAGGTTTGCCCACTGAAAAGGGGATGGGGAATGTAACTCAATAATTCAGTGGTAGAGCACTGGCCTATTATATGCCAGGCCCTGGGTTACTCCCCAGCAACACAAAAAAGAGAAAGAAGAAAATTGCCAAGGTCAGATTTGAACTGCTCAAAAACAATGGATTATGACATTATATAAGGAATTAAATGCAAGACTGACCATTACATAGTATTGCTAGTAAGTGATGGTGACAACACAATCAATCCCAAAACAGTAAACTACACTAAATGGATCTACTACAAATTTATGCTAAGTTAACTGGACCTTCATTGAAGCTTCAAAATCAGGAGTTTTGCAGCTTTCAGCATTATATCAAGCATATAGTAGATGCTCAGTAAAAATTAGTTTCCTTCTTTGTTGATTTCCTTGTATTTCCCACAAAGATGGGCAAATACTTTGCCATATTCATCATCTTCCATAACATGCTATAACCTCCTACTGCATCTCTCCCCAAATTTCCTTACCTCTCACCTTAAATGTAAAAAAATTAAAAAAGCAAACTCAGAGGCTGTGGTTGTAGTTCAGTGGTAGACTGCTTGCCTAGCATGTGTGAGGCACTGGGTTCAATCCTCAGCACCATGAAAAAATAAGTAAATAAAATAAAGGTACTGTGTCCATCTACAACTAAAAATATATATATATATTTTTTTTGGTACCAGGGATTGAACTCAGGGGCCCTCGACCACTGGGTTACATCCCTAGCCCTTTTTTGTATTTTTATTAGAGACAGGGTCTCACTGAGTTGCTAAGTGCCTTGCCATTGCTGAGGCTGGCTTTGAACTAGCGATCCTCCTGCCTCAGCCTCCCACAGTGCTGGGATTACAGGCATGCGCCACCGCACCCGGCTCAACTAAAAATATTTTTTAAAAACCAAACTCAGGTGCTTCCTATCCAAAAACTAATTCTCTTCTACAATTTAAAATATCTATTTTATGTCCCTTTCCTTTCCAGATAAATTCATAATCATTTTTTCCTTATCATAGGGCTTCATGCATGCTAGGACAAGCACTCTACTACAGAGCTATATCCCCAGCCCCTGATCCACAATATCCTTAATTTTCACAGCATAGTAAACTATCCATCCTTCGTTTTACTACAGAACTTCAATCATATTTCTTTTATAGCAATGACCCTGTTGTAACATATTTGTTTACACACATGTATTTCCCACAAAACTTACCTTACATTCCTATAAGAGAGGTACCATTTATTAGTATTGATCTTTTTATCTATAGGGCACAGAGCAATAACTCATAGCAGGCACTAAGTAAATGTATATTCCTCTATACATGTACTTGATCACATCCATTTCCATCTCCTACTGGATTCTACTCCTCCTCTTTATCCAACTCCTCTAATCAGCTTCTCCTTGGCTTTTTAAATTCTATCTATAGAAGGTTCATATATAGTCTATTTTGAAAATAACATTTCCTTGGCCATGCTACTTTAAGGAGCTACAACCCAATCTTTCTTTTTATTCTTGTTCTTCCTCCTCCTCTTTTCCTCATTGTCAAACATTCTTACATCATGTGCTGTACTAGGTGTTCTCAAATTTTAGCATGCAATACAATTATCTGTAAGCTTGTTAAATTTCAGATTGTTGAGGCCCACCCTCAGAATATATGATTCATTGGTTCTGGGGTGTTACCCAAGAATATGTATTTCTAAGAGGTTCCTAGGTGATATTGATGTAACTGGTCGAGGGATCACACTTTGAGAATCACAGTTATAGAGCAATCCTATATCAATGGTTCTGAATACTTTTGATTTCGGGAGCTCTACAATTCTTAAATATTACTAAGGACTCAAAAAGATTTTATCTAGATTTAGTTACCAGTATTTTCCACACTAGAAATTAGAACAAAAATGAAATATTTATTAATTCCTTTAAGAATAACAATAAAACCATTATATATAACATTTTTGTGAAAACTACATTTTCAAAAAAATAAATATTTAATGAGAAGAATATCATCGCATTATATCTTTGCCAGTTATTTTATTTATAGAACTTTACAGAACACCTGGATCCTCATCCCTGCTACTATATGTCTAAACATATAGTAATGGTTGGAGTTGAAGTATATGAAGAAAATCTAGACTCATATATACATGTAGTTAGAAAATAATCTTTTCAGATAGTTGTGGATATTCTTCTTTTCTACAACACCAAAATTCAACAAGTGGTGATTTCTTTTTTTTTAATATTTATTTATTTGCTTTAGTTGTACACAATGCAACGCATTTATGTTTACATGGTGCTGAGGATCGAACCCGGGCCGTGCACGTGCTAGGCGAGCGCTCCACCGCTGAGCCACAACCCCAGCCCAAGTGGTGATTTCTTAAATGTTAGTTACAACCTGAAGTCTGGAACCACACCAATGAAACTTTCATATCCCATCTACATTAAAACCCATAGGTTATCTTACATTTTGAATGGAAATTTTATCCATGTATGATTTTGTAAAGCTATGAAGTGATAATGTAAAAAATATTGGTTCACTCAGTTATACAGATATACTAAAGTTTGGCACACAGCATTATAATATATTTTTAAAATCACATTTATTCTTACCACTCTTAGTTCTTAGAAGAATACTTAAATGAATGAAAAGACATCCCATGTTCATGTTCATGGATCAGAAGACTTGATATCATTGATACTTCCCAAATATTGTTATAATATATAATATTAATAGGATTCAGTTTCCATTAAAATTCCAGCTGGCTTTTTTGCAGAAACTAACATGCTGATCTTACAATTCACATGGAAATTTAAGGGACCTAGAAATGGGTGAAGAGTTCTGAGACATGACACCAAAAGCATAATCTATAAAAAATATCAATATATTAGACTTCATCAAACCAAAAGTGGGACTCTATTTAAAAAATAAAAAGACAAATTACAGATTAGAAGAAAATATTTTCAGCATTTACCTGACAAATCATATCTAGAATACATAAATAATTCCTCAAATTTGCTAGTAAAAAAAATCAGTTGGACATAGTGGCACACACCTATAATCTCACCTACTTTAGGGGCTGAAGCAGGAGGATGGCAAGTTCAAAACCAGCCTCAGCACCTTAGTGAGGCCTTGTCTCAAAATTAAAAAAAAAAAATTCAAAGGTCTGGGAATGTGGCTCAGTGGTAATACCCCCACAAATAATAAAATACCCACCACAGAATAATAAAATCAAAAAAATCCTATTCGAAAATAGATAAGCAATATCAGTAAACTTTCACATAAAGGGATATATGACTAGGAAATAAGTACATGAAAAGATGTTCAACATCATTAGCCATTAAGGAAATACAACTTAAAACCACAATGAGATATTACTATAAATCTATCAGAACAGCTCCAGTAAAAAATTTACTCAAATACCAAATCCTGGCAAGGATGCAAAAAAAATGGGATCTCTTATACATTACTGGTAAGAATTATAATGGTGTGGTTACTCTGAAAATAGTTTGAAGTGTGCTTTTTTAACAACTAAACACATACTTAGCACTCAATCAAACTATTGTACTCTTGGTCACTTATCCCATGGAAACCATTTTTTTTTCATCACTACAGTACAAACCCAGGGCCTTTCACATGCTAGGCAAACACTCTACCACTGAGCTATATCCCCAGCTCCGAAACAAAAACTTATATCCACACAAAAACCTACACACAGATGTCTCTTCCAACTTTATTTGTAATAGTTAAAAATTAGAGGGGCTGGGGTTGTGGCTCAGCGGTAGAGTGCTCGCCTAGCACGTGCGCGGCCTGGGTTCGATCCTCAGCAGCACGTACAAATAAACGCATTGTGTACAATTAAAGTAAATAAATAAATATTTAAAAAAATTAGAAAACCCCAAATTCCTTCAAGTGAATGGCCAAACTGTGGTATATCCATACTGTAGAATTCTACTTAGCAATAAAACAGGACATACTATTGATATACAGAAACGAAACTTGGGTGGATCTCAAAGGAATTTGCTGAGTAGAGAGCCAATATCAAAAGGTATACATATTGTATGATTCCACTTATATAACATTCTCAAAATGACAAACTATAGAGATGGAGAATAGGTTATTGGTTCCTAGGGTTATGGATGGGGAGATTTGTGGTGATGGAATTGTTCTGTATCTTGATTTGGTTTATGTGGTTAACATGAATATATACATGTCATAAAATTGCACAGAACTATAAACACACAAAAATTGATGTAAAACTGGGGAAACTTGAATAAGGTTTGTGAATTGTACCCATGTCTATTTCCTGGTTTTTATATTGTACTAAATGTACACACAAAATGTTTCCATTGGGGAAAAATTGGGTGAAGATTACTCCAGACTTCTCTTTACTATTTTTACAACTTCCTGTGAGTCTATTCTTATTTCAAAATAGAATTTTAAAAACCACATTTGTTAATATCACCACCAATTCCATGAGAAAAAGTCTAAGTACTAGGGGATTTGTTTGCTTTGTTTTTTTATTTTTTTCACCAAGTCAACATAGTTTATTACTATTAAACAGACTATTTCAAAAAGTTGAAACAAGTAGTGGGGGTGAGGAGAGGGACAGGTACCCTTCAGGAGCCAGGACCTCCTCAGGAGCCAGAACTCCACTGTGGCTCCCCACAAGCCAGGACAGGGGAGGGAACATTAGCCTGCCAATCTCCAGTACCTGCTCTCCACATGCACATGCAGAGCAAGCCAGCAGCTCCTCACATAAGTCATGCTTAACAAAAATAGTATATCATCTTCACAAGGAATAAAAACTAGTCTCAGATATATACAGCAAACAGTCTGAGGTGGCCTGCTGGGGTGGTTGATAATGTGAGAGGACAAGAGTAGAACAGAAGGGAGAGGGAAGCTTGAAGATGCCCAGGTAAGGCCACCCTGACCTTAGCAGCCTAGCTGCCCAGACTAGACAAGGGTGGGACACTTACTTGGCTGGGCAGGACAGACCCCTCCAGTCAGCCACATCCCTACCTTGTATACCAGGTTCTCCTTTCTACCCGTCTTGTCTGAGGTAGAAAAGACCTCAGGGCTCCTATACCTGTTCCCTATAGCTCCTCTTCACTTGTGAGCCATCTCCCCTGAACCTCTGAACCCCATAGACCCCACAGGTAACAGCCTAAGACAAAGATGCCACAGGCTGATCTCCTTGCAGGAAGTGAGGAACCTGAGGCCATAAACAGCTCTGGGGTACATGTCTTGGGTCTCTTGGTCCATTAGTCATGGTACGTTTCCTACAGCTATAGCCTCCCTCCTGGGTGAGATTGACGTCTAGAGCCAGAGGCCTCTGGAACATTCAAAGTCTAAGTATTTGGAAACTAACATGCTCTTGGTAGAAATACAGGTTTCCCAACATTCTAATTTTTAACTAAAAGCTAAACTTTTTAACTGCAAATATTGCTGGTCCATGAAAAAAAAAGATTTATCACTGGCAAAAATGCTGTCCACTGATTGCCTTAAAGTCATATACTCCATTCATTTTTATGAAAATATCTGCTAAATACCCAAGTCTAAATGAACAAAGTCTGCATCAGTTATTCTTTCAAGTACAAATAGTGTAAGTTTCTAATTCAGTTCACAAGTTAAACAATCACCTAAGGAAGGATATTTCCTCAATGCAGCCATCACAGAAGTGCTATAAGTGTACTTCCTTTTTCATCACATAGAATATTAAAATAATACATATCTGCTGGGCATCACAGCATACACCTGTAATCCCAGCAACTCGGGAGGCTGAGGCAGGAGGACTGCAAGTTCAAGGGCAGCCTCAGAAACTTAGGCCTAAGCAACTTAGTGACACTCTGTCTCAAAATAAAAAACAAAAACAAAAACAAAAGTCTGGGGTTGTGGCTCAGTGATTCAGTGCCCCTGGATTCAATCCCCAGTATCAAAAAAACTAAAAAAATAAATAAAACAATATGTACTCCAAGTGTAAAATTTAATAAAATTAATCATTTTTGCTGTCTCACTAAGGATATTTTAAAGTAAAACTGACTTTTAAATATCTACTAGAGAAGTGCATGCTACTGTCTTTTTAATTTTTTTTTTTAGTTGTCAATGGACCTTTATTTTATTTATTTATATGTGGTACTGAGAATCGAACCCAGTGCCTCACACATGCTAGGCAAGCACTCTGCCTCTGAGCCACAACTCCAGTCCCCATGCTATTGTCTTGATTTACATCCAATTGTAACCATTATTGCTTTTGTGTGACCAACACAAATACTAACATAGCAAAAAAAGAAAGAAAAATAACATTTTAGAATTATTATGAAAATAGTTTTGACCTCAGAATGCTAACCCAACTTGCATTGCCTCACCCTATTCGGCCCTTAAATCCCTACACTCTGTCTTCTATTTTGACCTTCCTACTGAAAACTCCTTTCCTTAGTCACTGTCACCTTCCTGAAGGCCATGTCTAAACACCTCTGTTGCTGCCTGAAGCAATTGCCTCTTGGAGCAACAACGCCACGGGAATAAGTTCAGAGGTGGACTGGAAACAAACAGGCTCTTTATTCTGTTAGCTTCTCTCTCCGGCTCCAACAACAACTCCTACCCGCAATCTACACTCCTCTAACCACACCACAAAATGACACCGACCCCATCTGCAATCTCCCAGGCCAAGTCTCACGAGATCATGCAAATGGCACCGACCCGGTCCCGGGCCAAGTCCCGTGAGAGCATGTAAATGGCGCCCACCCGATCTGCAATGTCCCAAGCCAAGTCTCGCGAGATCATGGAAGGTGGTAATGCTTTATGGCTCACAGCTAACCGCAATCTTAGCTATCTCCTTAATTAGGGCTCTTACACACCTCCACTGCAACCTCACTTTCCTTTATTTCTCTGAAGCATTAGCTGCTACTGACCATCTAAGTTTTCTTCTCATACATGACTCACTGTACTAATCTTTCATTTCTAGTTTGACCTCTGTCCTTCCTGCTTGTTCTACTTTGGACTACATGTCCCCAAAACATACCTCCTGGCAACAAGTAAATGTGGAATGAATAAGCTTTCTTATCATGCACTCTTTCCTTTCTTTAAGCCTTAAGTCGTTCAAGACCTCACTGAGCATAAATGTTTGCTTCCATTTTAATGTCTCCTGTATCTGCCTTGTCTTACCCAACACTTGCTACTTTTTACGTTTTTAAAATATTTTTTTAGTTGTTGATGGACCTTTTTTTTGGTACTGGGGATTGAACTCAGGGGCACTCGACCACTGGGCCACACCCCAGCCCTTTTTTACATTTTATTAGAGACAGGGTCTCACTGAGTTGCTAAAGTGCCTCACCATTGCTGAGGCTGGCTTTGAACTCGCGATCCTCCTGCCTCAGCCTCCCAAATTCTGGGATTACAGGTGTGCACCACCGGACCTGGTTGATGGACCTTTATTTTGTTTATTTATATGCAGTGTTGAGAATCGAACCCAGTGTCTCACACATGCTAGGCAAGCACTCTACTACTCAGCTACAACCCCAGCCCACTGTTGTTACTTTTGTAGTCCACACTTTAATTAGTTTTTTTTTTTTTTTTTTTTGTGGTACCGGGGATTGAACTCAGGGGCACTCGACCACTGGGTCACATCCCCAGCCCTTTTTTGTATTTTATTTAGAGACAGGGTCTCACTGAGTTGCTAAGTGCCTCGCCATTGCTGAGGCTGGCTTTGAACTCGCGATCCTCCTGCCTCAGCCTCCCAAAGTGCTGGGATTACAGGCGTGCGCCACCGCGCCCGGCCACACTTTAATTAGTTCATGCTTACACTATGTCTCCATACCTTCTGTTCACGTTTTAATTCATTCTAAGCATGACTGCCAAGCGTGACTACTCTTCACTTACCTCTTTTCCCCAGCCACCTTCCACTATAATTTTAGGAAAATATCAAAAGTATTTTTTTGAAGAGGTATATCTGAGTTTTCTCAATCTGGGTCCAACTTAGCCTTTACTATACCCTTGCAAATATTTTGTTCCATATGAACTGGTCACATAGCATTCCTTAAAAATGAGATGCACAATTCTGCCTATATGACTCTATGCTCATGCACAAGCCTTTGCTCTACTTGGAATGGCCTGTATTTTCATCCCCACTTTTCTGTTTCTTCAAAGTTCACATCATGCCCTAAATTATTTCTGTATCTTCCCCTACCAACCCAGGCACCAACAATCTTCCCACTTTTCTACACTCTTGTAGCACTTGCCTATACCAGTGTTTCTCAGTCTTTCACATCTTACACACACTACTTATCACTCTTCTGGTGGGGGAGCAAAAAAAATGTCAAAGAGATAATAGAAATAGGGGAGATCTTCTGTACCACATATATTTATATAATATCTATGATTGTTAGGTACCATGCTAAAAGTTGACAATGCAAGATTAATTTTTTAAGTTACTACTTTTATTATGTAGTGCTGGGGATTGATCCCAGGGCCTTGTGCATGCAAGGCAAGCACTCTACCAACTGAGCTATATCCCCAGCCCCATTAAGTTACTACTTTTTAAATTAGTATGAAAGATAGATAGTGGACCACAGTTTGGTATAATAGAGAAAGCTGAGCTTCCACTTGGCTTGCATCTATAGAATAGCCTACATCATAATCTTTATGTGTAAGCTCATGGCTTTTACCTCAATGCATGCCACCTTGCCCACTTTTAATTTTCTTGAGGAAAGTGTCAGCACTGTATACTTCTACTCATATACAGTACTGCACACTGCACACAGATCCTTTGTATGCACTACTGTCATGGTACTTAATCCTAACATTTTACAAATTTTTATTTGTACTTTTTAGATATACATGACAGTACAGTATATTTTGATATATTATACATACACAGAGTATAACTTATTCTAATTAGGATCCCATTCTTGTGGTTGTACATGATGTGGAGTTTCACTGGTGGTATATCCACATATGAACATAGGAAAGTTATGTCAGATTCATTCTACAATAGTTCACTTAATTCTACCTTGTATATGCACCTTTTATCTCACCAGCTAAAGTACAATCTCCTTGAGAGCAGGATATGTGCTTATTTGCATTTCCCCACAAAGCCTAGCACAGTACTCTGTTCAAAGCAGATATTCCTTGTCTATTGAGTAATACAACAAGTAATAAGTAAAGCAATTATCTAATTGGTTTAATGACAAGTACCTAGAGAACAATAAATCCTACATCATCTTTAAGAAATATATCAGAGGCTGAGGTTGTGGGTCAGTAGTAGAGTGCTTATGTAGCATATGTGAGGCACTGGGTTTGATTCTCAGCACCACATATAAATAAATGAATAAAATAAAGGTCCATCAATAACTAAAAATATATAAAAAATAAATATCTCAGAAGCTTTACTATGACAAAGAAAACTCATTAACAAACAACACTACTAACAAAGGTTTTTGGAGATGTCTTCTACCAAACAGTTATCAATAAAACCTGTAGCCCTAATAATGAAAATGACATACAGGTGGAAATCAACTTACAGCAAAAAGGATTAAACTCCAAATCACCTACAAAAACACATTTAAAAGATAGTGCACTATGATCAAGCAGGTTTTATCCTAGGGATGCAAGATTAGCTCAATATATGGAAATCAAGGGGCTGGGGTTGTGGCTCAGCGGCAGAGCACTCGCCTTGCACGTGCGCGGCCCGGGTTCGATCCTCAGCACCACGTAAACATAAATGCATTGCATTGTGTACAACTAAAGTAAAATAAATAAATATTTAAAAAAAATATATGGAAATCAATAAATATAATGCAGTACATCAATAGACTTAAAGTAAAGAATCAGAGGCTGGGGTTGTAGCTCAAGGGTAGAGTGCTCGCCTGACTCGTCTGTGGCCCGGGTTCGATCCTCAGCACCACATAAGAATAAAGGCACTGCGTACAACTAAAACAAATAAATATATATTTTTTAAAAAGACAAGAATCACATGATTATCTCAATAGATGCAGAAAAAGCATTTGACAAAATTCAGCATTCACTCATGTTCAAAACACTAGAAAAACTAGGGATAATAGGAACATTCCTCAACACTATAAAAGCTATATATGTTAAACCTAGGGCCACCATCATTCTAAATAGAGAAAAACTGAAAGCATTCTCTCTAAAAACTGGAATAATACAGGGATGCCCTTTTTTATCACTTCTATTCAACACAGTCCTTGAAACTCTAGGAAAAGAAATTAAGCAAAAGAAATAAATTAAGGCGATATGAATAGTAAAAGAAGAGCTCAAACTATCCCTATTTGCCCATGATATGAACCTATATTTAGAAAATCCAGAATTCCACCAGAAAACATTTAGAACTCATAAATGAATTCAGCAAAGTAGAAGGATATAAAATTAACACCCATAAATCAATTGCATTCCTGTACACCAATGATGAGTCAGCTGAAAATTAGGAGGACTATCCCATTCACAATAGCTTCAAAAAAAAAAAAACTTGGGCCCGGCGCGGTGGTGCACACCTGTAATCCCAGCACTTGGGAGGCTGAGGCAAAAGGATCGCGAGTTCAAAGCCAGCCTCAGCAATGCCGAGACACTTAGCAACTCAGTGAGAACCTGTCTCTAATAAAATACAAAAAAGGGCTGGGGATGTGGCCCAGTGGTCAAGTGCCCCTGAGTTCAATCCCTGGTATTAAAAAAAAAAAAAAAAAAAACACTTGGGAATTAATCTAAAAAAAAGTTGAAAGACCTCTACAATGAAAACTACAGAACATTAAAGAAAGACATTGAAGATGACCTTAGAAGATGGAAATACCTCCCTTTTTTTTGTGTGTGTGTGTGGTACCGGGGATTGAACTCAGGGGCACTCAACCACTGGGCCACATCCCCAGCCCTTTTTTGTATTTTTTTATTAGAGACAGGGTCTCACTGAGTTGCTAAGTGCCTCGCCATTGCTGAGGCTGGCTTTGAACTCGCAATCCTCCTGCCTCAGCCTCCCAAAGTGCTGGGATTACAGGCGTGCGCCACCACACCCGGCTAATACCTCCCATTTTATTGGATATACAAAATTAATATTGTCAAAATGGCATATTAGCAAAAGCACTATACAGATTTAATGCAGTTCCTATTAAAATTCCAATGACATTCTTCATAGAAATAGAAAAGGTAGTCATGAAATTCATTTGGAAAAACAAAAGGCCCATAATAGTCAAAGCAATCCTCAGCAAGAAAAGTGAAGCAGGAAGCATCACAATACTGGACCTTAAATTATACTACAGAGCTACAGTAACAAAAATGGTATGGTATTGGCACCAAAAGAGACATGAACACCAATGGAACAGAGTAGAAGACACAGAGACAAACCCACATAAATGCAGTTATCTCATACAAGACAAAGGCATAAACGTGCATTGGAGAAAGGATAGCCTCTTCACCAAATGTCCAGGAAAACTGAAAATCCATATGTAGCAGAATGAAACTGAAGCCCTATCTCACCCTGCACAAAACTCAACTAAAAGTAGATCAAAGACCTCAGCATTAGACCAGAAACCCTGCACTTACTAGAAGAAAACGTAGGCTCACTACTCCAACATGTCAGCTTAGGAACTGACTTCCTCAACAAGACTCCTGAAGCACAAGAAGTAAAATCAAGAATCAATAAATGGGATGGAATCAAACTAAAAAGCTTCTTCATAGCGAAGGAAACAATCAAGAATGTGAAGAGGGCTGGGATTGTGGCTCAGTGGTAGAGCGCTCGCCTAGCACGTGCGCGGCCCGGGTTCGATCCTTAGCACCACGTAAACATAAATGCATTGCATTGTGTACAACTAAAGCAAATAAATAAATATTTTTTAAAAAAACAAATGTGAAGAGAGCCCACAGAATGGAAGAAAATCTTTGCCACCTGCACCTCAGAGCATTAAACCCTAGGATATATACATATAAAATAAACTTAAAAAGCCGGGCACGGTGGCGCACGCCTGTAATCCCAGCACTTGGGAGGCTGAGGCAGGAGGATCGCTAGTTCAAAGCCAGCCTCAGCAATGGCGAGGCACTTAGCAACTCAGTGAGACCCTGTCTCTAATAAAATACCAAAAAGGGCTGGGGATGTGACCCAGTGATCGAGTGCCCCTGGGTTCAATCTCCAGTACTACAAAAAAAAAACAAAAACAAAAAAAACACTACACTGAGATTTCATCTCACTCCGGTCATAATTATCAAGAATACAAAAGAAAAAAAGAATACAAGCAATCACAAATGTTGGCAAGGATGTGGGGAAAAAGGTACACTCATACATTGTTGGTGGGACTGAAAATTGGTGCAACCACTTTGAAAACCAGTATGGAGATTCCTCAAAAAAAACTAGGAATGGAATCACCATTTGACCTAGTTATACCATTCCTAGGTATATATCCAAGGGAGTTAAAATCAGCATACTGCAGTGACACAACCACATCAATGTTTATAGAAGCTCAATTCACAATAGCTAAGCTATGTAACCAACCTAGGTGCAATTCAACAGATGAATGGGAAAAGAAAATGTGGTGTGTGTGTGTGTGTGTGTGTGTGTGTGCACGTGTGTGTTTGTGTGTGTGTGTGTAATATTACTCAGACATAAAAAGGAATAACTATGACATTTGCTGGTAAATGGATGGAGCTAGAGACTATCATGCTAAGTGAAATAAACCAATCCCAAAAAACTGAAGGTCTAATGTTTTGATATGTGGATGCTAACACACAACAAGGTGTGGAAGGGAAGAACAGAAGTTCAGCTGTTTCGACAAAGAGGAATGAGGGAAGGGAGGGGAACTAAGAATAGGAAAGATAGTAGAATGAATCTAATAAGACTTTCCTATGTACATATATGAATACACCACTGTGAATCTCCACATCATGTACACCCACAAGACTGGGATCCTAATTAGAATAAGACATACTTCGTGTTTGTATAAATATGTCAAAATATATTCTACTGTTGTGTATAACTAAAAAGAACAAATACGAAAAGAATTAGCTTCCAGTCCTACTTGTAATGATGTCATCTTCTAAAGTTAAGAGTTATATAATTCTCAATATTGATCATAACTACTCAAAGTTTCAGGTAGCAAAAGATGATAAGATTTACATATCAACATCTACAACACTGAAAACATGCTACAAGACTAGATGATTTCTAAGGCCTTTTTCAGTTCCAGATTTATATACAGAAAGCAAACACATCATGGCTTTCATTTTGTCAACTAAAAATGCACACCTAACTCCATGATGACAAAAGGAGGAAACCCAGAAGGCAAACAGAGGTAAAATGCAACTTTGAAGATTGTATGATAGCAGCAGATTTTTAAAAACATCAACAAACAACCCAGAACAACTGCAAATAAGAAGGCTCTTTTCAGGCAGACTATGAATGTAAGAGTCACAAATAGAAACAGGTGTTTCAGGTCAAGGACAATGCCACAAATAAATGGCAGGTGTGACTTGCAGTGGTTGAAAATGTTTAGCTACATATCAGTCTTTTCACCCTCATCTACCCCCACACACATTCCAATCATAGTGAGTAATATCACCATCAGATAAAAGACAGAGATAAAAAGGTCAAATATAACATCCTATAAAAGGCCAGTGACACCTGACTTTCTTTTAACATATTACGTCTCATCACTTTTGCATTTATACATACAAAATACCCCACCATAAGGCCCTGGTGTCTATGACACCTACTGATTCTGCTTGGTAAGAAAGCACTTTGAAGAGGTCATTCTCCACAACAGTCTTCTGCATGATTAAGTGGTCCTCAGAGTAGCTCTTCTGCACTAATTTGACATATAATTGCTCCAGACCCTGGAAAATAAAACATCACCACAATGTAAGGACGAAACTAACAAGAAATATTACTAATAATTGCCACAGCTAAAAATCAATGGTAACTTACAGCCGTGGCAGCTTGAAAAAATTCATCAGCGGTCAAAGCATTTCCAACGTCCACCCACCCTTTTCCTGTTCTCATATTCATCTAGAAAAGAGAAGTTAGAAAATAGTGTTTTTTTGTTAATCTGTGAATAGAACATTTAATTTATATCTTAAAGTTTTTCTTTTTTTTCTTTTTTATTTATAACAGTAGTATGTATTACAATTCATAATGCACATCTTTATAGAACCTAGTTTTTTTTTTTTTTTGGTTTTTTTTTTTGGTACTAGGGATTGAACTCAGGGGCCCTCGACCACTGGGTCACATCCCCAGCCCTTTTTTGTATTTTATTTAGAGACAGGGTCTCATTGAGTTACTAAGTGCCTCGCCATTGCTGAGGCTGGCTTCGAACTCGCAATCCTCCTGCCTCAGCCTCCCAAAGTGCTGGGATTACAGGCGTGCGCCACCGCGCCCGGCTAGAAAATAGTTTTTAAAACTTCACACCTCCCTCATTCTGGCTGGAGAGTACTGGAGAAAATAATTAATCCTGTCAATATATAGTCACATAGCCCACAAGGGGGAAAAAAATCAGTATTTATTAGAGTTGTGTGTTCTGCTTTGAACTCCACAATTTAAGAGAAATAAACATAAGAAAAGGAAAAATAACAAAAAATTAATAGTCCTAATAACACATCTCCTAAAATATTAACAGAAAACATTGGGATAATTTATACAGGAAAAGAAAGTTCTGAAAAGTTGATGCATCACATAATTGAAGGAAGTTATATAATAAGCATTACATTATGATTCAACATACCTGGGTTCTAGTTTTTAATTCCATCTCTAATATAATTTTGACTAATCCAACATTAATACTTAGTACCCTTTACATGCCAGTCACCCTGAAAAAAGCTAACAGCACTATAATTGACAGATATCTAAATAAAGAGTTGATAAAGTAATATACATAAATTCTGTGGAAGCAAAGAAGGGCTGGATCAAGATGGAGGACAGAGCACGTAGTACAGTCATCCATTCTACCATAAATTCCTACAAATTATAATACATATAGAAATAAGAGAATATATGTATTTTTCTTATTCAATAAGAGCTCTGGAAAATAAGGAGCATTTTCAATGGACCTAAAATTATGAAGAACCTCTAAAAACAGATGGCAAATGGGATGAAGCAGAAACTCACATCCCAAAATGCACAAAAATACAGTGTGGAAAGAGCTCTAGATATGAACGTTAGGAGTATAAAGCAGCTGGACTCCCTCTAAAAGGTATCTTTCTCCCTCCTGTCCAGAAGGAATGGTGAGTACAATCACTTGGGCTAAAGAAAACTGGAGTTCCAGGTGGCTCACAACACAAGTCAATGCAAAACAGTTCAATTTCACCATCAGTCGTTGGATTCAGGTTGTTTTAGTCAGCTTTTTTGCTGCTGTAACTAAAAGATCTGACCAGAACCATTTTAAGAAAGAAAAGTTTATTTGTGGGCTCACGGTTTCAGAGGTCTTAGTCCACAGAAGGCTGGCTCCATTCCTTGGCGCTCAAGGTAAGGCAGAACATCATGGCAGAAGAGTGTGGTGGAGGGAAGCAGCTCACATCATGGTGATCAGGAAGCAGAGAGAGGTCTCCACTTGCCAGATACAAATGTATACCCCAAAGCCATGCTCCTAATCCTCACCTCCTCCAGCCACACCCTGTCACTTCAGTTATCACTCAGTTAATCTGCATCAGGGGATTAATTCATTGACTGGGTTAAAACTCTCACAACCCAATCATTTCCTCTCTAAAACCTTCTTGCATTGTCTCACATATCTCATTGTCTCACACCTCACATCCAAACCATAACGTAGGTTAAAGTAAAAATATGATAGAGAATTCACAAAAGACTATCAAGGAATATCAAACCAAATATAAGCAAGAATTACCAAACAAATGAGGAAAACCAATATCATGAAAGGACAACACATTCAACAGATACCCGAGGAAGTAGAATTAAGGGAGCAAGGAAATTAAAACACAAAGAGAAATAAAATTATTATCCATACAATTAAATAACAGCCACAGTCAATAACATGTTCCTTTTAATTTTCATTCTTAGGGATTATCAAAAGTTCAAAATGTAAATTAAAGCCGGGCGCGGTGGCGCACGCCTGTAATCCCAGCACTTTGGGAGGCTGAGGCAGGAGGATCGCGAGTTCAAAGCCAGCCTCAGCAATGGCGAGGCACTTAGCAACTCAGTGAGACCCTGTCTCTAATAAAATACAAAAAAGGGCTGGGGATGTGGCCCAGTGGTCTAGTGCCGCTGAGTTCAATCCCCAGTACTAAAAAAAAAAGACAAACTAAATGCTTGTTTATTGCTCTTTATTTAATAGTTATCAAAATAATAAGTTGATTCTCTAAGATACTGAGGACGAGGGTTGTGGATCTGGATATTTAATGATTTCAGGAAATCTTTGTTAAGTTTTATAAGGTATAATAGGTATTGGATCTGTTGAATAAAAAGATAATCTTGTCTTTTAGAGTCAGATACTGAAATATTTATGGGCAAAATTATTCATTTTAGACTAGCTTTAAAATTGAGCCAGGAAGTTGTTGTTGGAGGATATATAAGAAATCAATGGCCATGAGTAGAGGATTATTCTAGTTGAGTGATTGGTAAATGAGGGAATCACTGTAATTATCTTAACTGAGTTTTGTGTACATTTGAGCTTTTCCATAATAAAATACTGTTTCATGGTTGAGGGTGTAGTTCAGTGGTAGAGTACTTTCCAAGCATGCAGGAGGCCCTGGGCTAATCCCCAGAACCACCAAAAATGTATGCATGTATACTATTTTAAAACATTGTGAAAAAAATTTCTCAATGAAAAAATGTTATTACCTCCAGGGAACAAGACAGTAGACAGAGAGTGACTGAGCAGAAAACTACTGTTTTTTATTACTTCCATTAATTTTTTGAAAAATTTAATTTCACATAAATATACATATTATTTAGGGAAAATATTTATTTTTGTGATGCTAAATATCCAAACTAAGATCTTGAGTATGCTAGTCAAGCACTCTCACTGAGCTACACCACCAGCCTTTAATTAATTTTTAAAAGTAAAAGAAATGCTAGAGGAGGACTTTGAGTTTCAGCCATAATAGAATAGTTGGATTCCAACTGACCTTCCCACTGAAAAAAAAATTTTTAGAAAAGCTGGGCAAAATATAACTGTTTAGGGACATTACAGTGGCTATATTTTGGCAAAAAAAAAAAAAAAAAAATGGAAGCCGGGCACGGTGGCGCACGCCTGTAATCCCAGCACTTTGGGAGGCTGAGGCATGAGGATAGCGAGTTCAAAGCCAGCCTCAGCAATGGCGAGGCCTTTAGCAACTCAGTGAGACCCTGTCTCTAAATAAAATACAAAAAAGGTCTGGGGGTGTGACCCAGTGGTCGAGTGCCCCTGAGTTCAATCCCTGGAACCCCCCCAAAAAAAGGAAACACACAAGATGAACCTCATATTCAACCCAGCTTTATTATATGATATACTATATGGATTTTTCAGGTAGTTGTCATTGTATCCACATGGGCAAATATACAGTCTGTCTATGTATATTTACCTGCCCATTTTAGTTTATCCAGCACTTCTCAAAAAAAATAATTTTAACCCTATAACACTCTAAGGTAGATATTAGTATTTTCACATTACAAGAGAGAAAACTAAGTAATCTTCCAATGTCACATAGCTAGGAAGTCATAGAACTGGAATTCAAATCTATGTCTCTAGACTTCTAATTCTGCACTCTTGCTGGGTGCAATGAGGCACACCTGTAGTCCCAGCTCCTTGGACACTGAGACAGGAGGATCACTTGAGTTTAGGGGTTTCAGGCCAGACTATCCAACATAATGAGACCCTGTCTCAAAAAAAAAGGTGGAAAAACAAAATCATGTAATCTTTTCTTTACTTATTTAATAGTTCAAGTTTTTCATGAGAAAAACTCTTCTAAGCCTAAATAATGCCATTCCCTTGGATGGAAAAACTGACATTCTATCTATCATGTTAGAGGTGATAGACCAGGCACAGTGGCACAGGTCTATACTCTCAACTACTGGGAAGGCTGAGACTAGAGGATCACAAATTCAAAGACAGCCTCAATAATTTAGTGGGATCCTATCTCATAATAAAAAAATAAATAAAAAGGGCTGGGAATATAACTCAGTCATAGAGCACCCTGGGTTCAATCCAATCCCCAGTACCCCCCCTCCACACACACACACACTACCACCAAAAAGAAAGAAAAGGAAGTTAGAGCCGGGCGTGGTGGCGCATGCCTGTAATCCCAGCACTTGGGAGGCTGAGGCAGGAGGATCGCGATTTCAATGCCAGCCTCAGCAATAGTGAGGCACTTAGCAATTCAGTGAGACCCTGTCTCTAATAAAATACCAAAAAAGGGCTGGGGATGTGGCCCAGTGGTTGAGAGCCCCTGAGTTCAATCCAGCACCAAAAAAAAGGAAGTTTTTTTTTGATAAAAGCAAAAAGTAATTCGTAAATCCAGATTTACACAATCAATCTTAAGTTTACTGAATCACTATAATAATAAATGAAGAAATGCTCAGATCTTCAACTGTAACAGATACACTGATGATAAAAGGAACATCATTAGCACTAAAGGTTTCAACCCCCTCCAGTTGTACACTAACTTCAACCATTTTCATAGGAGTAACAATTATCTCATTTCATCTACACTTTCACCTCAGTTAACTAGGACTTACCAAAATCTGTGTTTGAATAGCTTCTTCTGAAGCAACTGAGACTTCACACATACACACCAACTTGCAAGCAACATGACATACTGCAAAACAGTAATTAGATACCCATTAAAAACAAAACATTCATTCTCCTTTTTTACACATCTATAAAGAGTAAAGATGATTGAAGTGAAGCCAATTTTGTTGTTTTAAAAAAAGTCTGAACTGGGCATGGTGGCACATGCCTGTCATCCCAGTGATTTGGGAGGCTGGAGAACTGCAAGGTTGATGCCAGCCTCAGCAATTTAGGGAAAACCTGCCTTAAAACACATTTTCAAAAAAATATGCTCAGGATGTAGCTCACAAGTAGAACACTTCTGGTTTCAAACCCCAGTACCACCAAATATATATTTGTTTGTTGGTTTTTGTTGTTTTGTTTGTTTTTATGGTGCCAGGGATTAAATCCAGGGAACCATGCATGCTAAAATGCTCTACCACTGAAATATACCCCCAACCCCAAAATAAGAAGTTTAAAAGCCTTTTTAAATAATCAATTTTCAAAACTAAATGACCTGGTGCTTACAAAATGAATCATTTGCTTAATGCTCCAGAGAGATATTTAATTCTCAAATTTTAATTGCTGTACATATTAAGTCCTAGACTCACTGAAGATACTGATTCCATAAGAGGCTTTTGTATGTACCATGCTGACAAAAGAATAATTCTAAGTGGAATCTAGAGTTATTCAACATCTGACAAAATCTCTTGACATCAGGATAGTTTTAGATTTTTCTCCTAAGACAATTAACTTTCTAAGCATGTATTTTCTTAGATGACACTAAATTTCTTGAAGTATAATTTAGAAAATAGAGATGGCTTCATTATACAGATCATTTTCCCTGAAAATAGGCAAATAACCAAGTCTGAATAATTTGAACTTTTTTCTTTTTCTTTTTGCAGTGCTGGGGATTGAACCCAGGGGCGCTCTACCACTGAGCTACATCCACAGCCTTTTCAATTGTTTATAATGAGACAGGGTCTCACTAAACTGACCAGGCTGGCATCAAACTTGCAATCCTTCTACCTCAGCCTTCCAAGTAGCTGGGATTACAGGGGTAACCTCTTTATTTCTGTAGTTTGTTTCATCATAAATCATCTCTAAGTTTTAAAAAGTGACTTTACCTATAATTGAACTGATCACCTTCATGTGAGATCTCAGCAGCCATTCTTCCTATGCTAATATAATTTCTAATAAATATTCCATCATAAAAGTGACGATCTGCTCAGCTGAAATTACAGGGCAATTAGAGTAGTCAGATTTTAACTGCCCATAATGAGCTGTAAAAGCTATTCATCTTTTTTTTTTTTTTTGGTACCAGGGATTGAACTCAGGGGCAGTTGACCACTGAGGCACATCCCCAGCCCTATTTTGTATCTTATTTAGAGACAGGGTCTCACTGAATTGCTTAGTGCCTCCACGTTGCTGAGGCTGGCCTTGAACTCTCGATCCTCTTGTCTCAGCCTCAAGAGCTGCTGGGATTATAGGCATGCACCAAGGTGGGTGCCCAGCTGCTATTCATCTCTTAATGACATTATTTTGTTCTAAAAACACATTAGATAAAATTATGTCTAATCAGATATTTACACTGACTTGAATTTTCAGGTTTGAAAATATTTCCTTTCTTTTTTTAAAAAAATTAATTGTCAATGGGCCTTTATTTATTTATTCATATGCAATGCTGAGAATCAAACCCAGTGCCTCAACACATGCTAGGCAAGCATTCTATCACTGAGCTACAACCCCAGCCCAATATTTCCTTTCTTTTCATCAAGGTGTACTAATTCTTCAGTGTTCTCCAGGCCATGAACTCTTAATTATTTCCCTTCTCTAAAGGTATCTTCCGTACCACCCTTTCAATTTACTTCTTCCCCTCTATCTTCAATTATACCCATCTCTCCCTCCACTCCCACATTGAAAAAAAAAATCAATTAACCCCACGTGTTTCAAGCTTGTGTCCTTTCTCCTCTTCTTTCATTGCCAAACTTACTGAGTTTATTGTCTATCCAATACCTAATATGTTTTGCATCCTTATCACTTCACTAAACCTGCACTTCCAAAGACCACCTTCCTTGATTTCACAGCAACATCTCACAATGACCATGACCTTTTTGAAAAATACTACCCTCTTGTTCTGAGCCATCCTAGTTCAGCATTAAACATTATCCCTGTGCAGGATATTGCTCAGTTTAAGAACTGTGGTCACATCCTCACATTCAGGATCCAGGTGTTTATACCGATTGCCAATAAGCCTTCAAGCCAAAGACAGCTGAGGCTGAAACAAAATGCTGCTTTAGAATAAAGATGTTTTCTTTCTTGTTGTTGCTTTGTTCTTGTTTTCTCATCAATATGTTCTTTGACCTTTTGATATTACAGGCATCTTGGTTATGTGTCTGCTGATCACTACTTTGAACATCTGTCTTACTCTCTTCTACCAATATCCACAGTCTGATATTTGAATTGGCTTTTGACAAACATAGTGTTATACTCTCTGAGATTCATTAATTTTTATTTTTGCTATTGTTTGGATATGAAGTGTCCCCCCAAAAGCTTCTGTTAATGCAGGAATATTCAGAGTCAAAATAATTGGATTATGAGAGGTATAACCTGATCAGTCCATCCTATTTGAATGGATTGACTAGGTGGTAACTGTAGGCAGGTGGGGCTGACTGGAAGCTGTTGGTCACTAGGCCCCGGAAGGATGCCTCTTCACTGTGACCCCTTTCCACCTCCAGCTCTCTGCTTCCTTGCTGACATGAAGGGAGAAGCTTCCCTCTGCTGCATCCTTCCCCCATGATGTTCTTTCTGCTTCACCTTGTGCCCAGAGCAATGAAATCACCCATCTATAGATTGAGACCTCTGAAATTGTTAGCCTCAAATAAACTTTTCCTCCTAAGTTATTTGTGTCAGGTGATTTGGTCAAAGTGATGAAAAAGCTAACTTAAAAATTATTGTTTATTTAGTGTTAACCCATTACTTCCTAGATTCTCAAACATAATTTTTTTCCATGGTTTCTCTGTTCTGGAGTCTTACCTTGTTCCTTTCACCTATTACTTGCCATAACATGGTATGAAAACCCAATAATGAGTAAGTGGACACTCAATAAATGGGTAATGAGTCTCTAGAATTTTTTTAATCATCTTTTGGTCTTCTATCCTTATTCTTTTTTTCCTAAGTCCTTAAATGTAAGATTCAGGGTTAAAAATCTCACTAATCACTGGGCTTGGAGAGGCACCTGAAATCCCAGTTACTCAGGAAGCTGAATCAGAAGGATCAAAACTTAGGGGCCAGCCTGGGTTACTTAGCAAAATCCTGTCTCAAAATAAATAAAAAGTACTGGGGATGCAGCTCAGTGGTAGAGCACTTGCCTTATATGCATGAGGCCCTGGGTTCAATCCCTAGTACCACAGGGGGAAAAAAAATAAAACCTCACTACTCTGTTTTTTCCTCAATACTACTGGTTCTTAAAATTTGGTGGGCATGAGAATTCATGAGAATTTTTTTTCATATTATAGATATGCCCAGTTGTCATCCTGAACCCAAATGAATCAAAACCATCAATGGAGGGCTGGGGTTGTGGCTCAGTGGCAGAGCACTTGCCTAGCATGTGTGAGGCACTGGGTTCGATCCTCAGCACTACATATAAATGAATAAATAATATAGGTACATCAACAACTAAAAAATATTTTTAAAAAATACCAGGTGGAGTTCGCCTGGCCTCCAGGGCCCAGAGTAGCAGCTCCCTGCTGCTGCACGCAGGGCACCACCTGAGGAAAAGTCCCCTCCACTCCCGGGGGAAGTGCGACTTGCCCAGCTGCGACCTGAACAAGAGGTCTGCAGAACTGCTGTTGAGCCCTAGGAGAACACCGCCCTATTTGAGGAAAGCAGTGGCTGACCGGGACAAAGAAACAAAGAAGAAAGGAAAAGCAGCTGCAGACATCCAGGGATCCACCAGCGCTCTGAGAACAGCACACACCTGGGTGAGACTCTGGCAACCAGCAGGGGAGGGCATGTCTGAGGCAAGCGCAGAGGCCCCAAGAAGGTACAACTGTGGGTGGGCTTGGGGAAAGGGTGCCTTCTGGAGGGTCCCTTTCCCAGTGCCATTCAGCTGCGGACACACAATCCCCCTGAGCCACTCTTCCGCTGTGCCATTCTGCCACTGGCCAAAGGTGCAGCTTGACTCCACTAACAGGATAACTGACTGGACAAGATCCGGGACAAATGGCTTAAACTGGAAGGGAAAAAAGAAGGGCTTCCCAGGGTCCATTTTGTTTGAGACTTGTTCCTGGGTTCAACTTTTTTTCTTTGTTTGTTTTGTTGTTGTTTTGTTTGTTTTTGTTTTTGTTTTGAATTGCTTTGGTTTTGTTTTGATTGACAGTGTGTTTGTTTGTTTGTTTGTTTCTGCTCCTCTTTTCTTTCTTTCTTTTCTTCCTTCTCACTTTTGTATCTTTTCTTCTTCCTTCATCTTCCCTATTTACACTCTGCCATTGGATACTCAATAGAGGCAAAAACAAGTTATACGCAGAAATTGGGATTTCTAGAACAGGTGCAATTGAAATATATAGCAAAGTGGTGTTATATATAGTTTATTCTCTATTTTCGTGACTCACTCTCTCTCTCCTCTCTCTTACACTAATTTCTACTCCTTTGTCATTTTTTTTCTTTTCCATCTTTCTTTATTTCTTCTCTCAACCGCTGCATAAGTTAGGTTTATATATAAATCGGCCTTTCCACCTAATCATTCACTCCATTCTCTTTCCTCTCTCATCTGCTGATATTAAACCACTTCCACAGAACTCTCTTTTCATACTTTCTAATAAAGAACAATTCAATACACTCACTTCCTTCTTCCTAAACATATCACCTCTGTGTCCAATACTTGAAACTATAAAACCCCATCAGAAGTGTACAGAGTAAATTGGAAACAATATCTGGGTTAACTAAATCTGTACATTGTGATCAAACTGGGATTTTCTGAATAGGAAGTGTTAGATTTTAAAGTGTAAAGGAATTTTAATGGGATCTGATAGCATTGTACTACAGGAGCAACATAAGGCATTAAGGTAAAATCGAAATAGTCAAGGTCCCACAGTGCAAGAAGAAAAGACACACAAGCAATATGAAGAAACAAGGGAAGAAAGTGACACAAACAAATCAATATACTTCCTCAGTAGATTCCATGGCAAGCACAGTTGGTCAAATGCCAGAGATGGAATTTAGAAATTACATATTCCAAATGTTTGTGGAACTTAAGAGTGAACTCAAAAATGAGATGAGGGAGCAAATACAGGTGGTAAAAGATCATTTTGACAAAGAACTCCATAAACAAATACAGGAAGTAAAAGATTACTTCAATAGGGAGATAGAGGCTCTAAAGAGAAACCAAACAGAAATTCTGGAAATGAAAGAAGCAATAAACCAAAATAAAAGCTCAATCGAAAGCATTGCCAACAGAGTAGATCACTTGGAAGAAAGAACCTCAGAAAATGAAGACAAAATATATATCCTAGAGAAAAATCTAGATTACACAGCAAAAATGGTAAGAAACCAAGAACAGAACATTCAAGAATTATGGGACAACATAAAAAGACCAAACTTAAGAAGGATTGGGGTAGAGGAGGGGGCAGAGTTTCAAGCCAAAGGAATGAGTAATTTATTTAAGGAAATAATTACAGAAAATTTTCCAAACTTGAGAAATGAATGGGAAAACCATTCAAGAGGCTTACCGAACACCAAACATACAAAATCACAACAGATCCACACCAAGGCAAATTATAATGAAAATGCCTAATATACTGAGAAAGGAGAGAATACTAAAAGCCACAAGAGAAAGGAAGCAGATTACATACAGGGTAAACCAATCAAACTATGTTCAGATTTTTCAAACCAGACCTTAAAAGCAAGAAGATCCTGGAATAGCATATTTCAAGCTCTGAAAGAAAAAGGATGTCAACCAAGAATCTTATATCCAGCAAAACTGAGCTTTAGATTCAAAGATGAAATAAAAACCTTCCACAACAAGCAAAAGTTAAAAGATTTCACAACTTAAAAGCCAGCACTTCTGAACATCCTGGGCAAAATTTTTCATGAAGAAGAAGAGAAAAATAACAATGAAAATCAACAAAGTGAGATATTAAACTAAGGGAAATACCAACCAAAAGAGAAACCAAATCAAGTTAAGACTATAATACAAATAAAAATGGATGGGAATAAAAATCACATCTCAGTAATAACCCTGAATGTTAATGGCCTAAACTCACCATTCAAAAGACACAGATTATCAGAATGAATTAAAAGAAATGATGCAACAATTTGCTGTCTCCAAGAAACACACCTCATAGAAAAAGACATCCATAGACAGAAGGTGAAAGGCTGGGAAAAGTCTTATCACTCATATGGGCTGTGGAAGCAAGCAGGGGTTTCCATTCTCATATCAAATAAGGTAGACTTCAAGCTAATCAAAAGGGACAAAGATGGATATTTCTTACTACTTAAGGGAACCATTCATCATCAAGATATAACAATTATAAATCTATATGCCCCAAATAATGGAGCACTACATTCATCAAACAAACCCTTCTCAAGTTCAAGAGTAAAATAGACCACAACACAGTTATTCTAGGGGACTTCAACACACCTCTCTCACCAATGGATAGATCATCCAAACAAAAGCTAAACAAAGAAACTTTAGGCCTCCTTAAAACAATTAATAACTTAGACCTAACAGACATATATAGAATATTTCATCCCGCAGTAAACGAATACACTTTTTTCTCAGCAGCACATGGCTCCTTCTCCAAATTAGACCATATATTATGTCACAAGGCAACTCTCAGCAAATATAAAAAAATAGAGATACTACCCTGCATTCTATCAGATCATAAAGGGATGAAATTGGAAATCAATGACAAAACAAGGAATAAGAAAAGCTACTCCAACTACTGGAAGCTAAACAACATGCTACTGAATGAACAAGGGGTTGAAAAAAACATCAAAGAGGAGATTAAAAAATTCCTAGAGGTAAATGAGAACACAGATACATCATATAGAAATCTCTGGGACACTATGAAGGCAGTAGTAAGAGGAAAATTCATTGCGCTGAGTTCATTCCTTAAAAGGAAAAAAAAAAAAAAACAACAAATAAATGACTTAACATCATACCTCAAAACACTAGAAAAAGAACAACAGATCAACACCAAGAGCAGTAGAAGACAGGAAATAATTAAAATCAGAGCAAAAATTAATGAAATTGAGACTAAGGAAACAATTCAAAGAATTGACAAAACTAAAAGTTGGTTCTTTGAAAAAATAAACAAAATTGACAGACCCTTAGTGATGCTAATGAAAAGAAGAAGAGAAAAAACTCAAATTACTAACATTCGTGATGAAAAAGGGAATATCACAACAAACACCTCAGATATACAGAAGATAATTAGAAATTACTTTGAAAACTTGTACTCTAATAAAATAGAAAGTACTGAAAGCATTGACAGATTTCTAGAGTTGTATGATTTGCCTAAACTGGATATGGAGGCTATACACAATTTAAACAGATCGATTACAAGTGAAGAAATAGAAGATGTCACCAAAAAGCTACCAACAAGGAAAAGTCCAGGACCTGATTGGTTTACAGCCAAGCTCTACAAGACTTTCAAAGAACAACTAATACCAATGCTCTTCAAACTATTTCAAGAAACAGAAAAAGAGGGAGCTCTTCCAGACTCTTTCTATGAGGCCAATATTACATTAATTCCAAAGCCAGGCAAAGACACATCCAAAAAAGAAAACTTCAGGCTAATATCTTTAATGAACATAGATGAAAAAATCCTCAACAAAATTCTGGCAAATCGGATACAAAAACGTATCAAAAAGATAGTCAGGGGCTGGGATTGTGGATCAGCGGTAGAGCGCTCGCCTGGCACGTGGGCGACCCGGGTTCAATCCTCAGCACCACGTACAAATAAAATGCATTTAATAAAAAACACATTGTGTACAACTAAAGCAAATAAATAAAAATATATAAAAAAAAAAAAGTGCACCACGATCAAGTGGGGTTTATTTCAGGGATGCAAGGCTGGTTCAACATTCGGAAATCAATAAACATAATACGTCACATCAATAGAATTAAAGATAAAATCCATATGATCATCTCAATAGACGCAGAAAAAGCATTTGACAAAATACAACACCCCTTTATGTTCAAAACACTGGAAAAACTAGGAATATCAGGAACATATCTCAACACTATAAAAGCTATTTATGCAAGGCCCTGAGCTAACATTATCTTAAATGGAGAAAAATTGAAAGCATTCCCTCTAAAAACTGGAACAAGACAGGGATGTCCCTTTTCACCACTGCTATTTAACATAATACTGGAAACTCTGGACAGGGCAATTAGACAGATGAAAGAAAGGGATCCAGATAGGAAAAGAAGAGCTCAAATTAGCACTATTTGCTGATGACATGATAATATACCTACAAGACCAAAAAAACTCTACCAGAAAACTTTTACAACTAGTAAATGAATTCGGCAAAGTAGCAGGATACAAAATCAACACCCATAAGTCAAAGGCATTTTTGTACATCAGTGACAAATCCTCTGAAAGGAAAATTATGAAAACTACCCCATTTACAAAAGCATCAAAAAAAAATAAAATACCTGAGAATCAACTTAATGAAAGAGGTGAAAGACCTCTATAAGGAAAATTATAGAACACTAAAGAAAGAAATCATAGAAGAACTCAGAAGATGGAAAGACCTACCTTGCTCTTGGATATGTTGAATCAATATCGTCAAAATGTCCATACTACCAAAAGCATTATACAGATTTAATGCAATTCCATTCAAAATCCCAATGTCATTCTTCAAAGAAATCGAAAAAGCACTCATGAAATTCATCTGGAAAAATAAGAGAACCAGAATAGCCAAAGCAATCCTGAGCAAGAAAAGTGAAGCAGGGGGCATCACCATACCAGACTTTAAATTATACTATAGAGCAATAGTAACAAAAACAGCATGGTATTGGCACCAAAACAGATTGGTGGACCAATGGTACAGAATTGAGGACACAGAGACTAATACATATAATTTCAGCTATCTTATATTAGACAAAGGCGCCAAAAATATACAGTGGAGAAAGGACAGCCTCTTCAACAAACAGTGCCTGGAAAACTGGAAATCCATATGCAACAAAATGAAATTAAACACTTATCTCTCACCATGCACAAAACTCAATTCAAAGTGGATCAAGGACCTAGGAATTAGACCAGAGACAATATGCCTAATAGAAGAAAAAGTAAGCTCCAATTTCCAACATGTCAGATTAGGCCCCAAGTTCCTTAATAAGAATCCTGTAGCACAAGAATTATTACCAAAAATTAATGAATGGGATAGATTTAAACTAAAAAGCTTCTTCTCAGCAAAAGAAACAATCAGTGAGGTGAATAGAGAGCCAACTAATTGGGAACAAATATTTAATTTGTGCACATCAGATAGAGCATTAATTTCTAGAATATATAAAGAACTCAAAAAACTTAACACCAAAAAACACAAATAACCCAATCAATAAATGAGCTAAGGAATTGAAAAGACACTTCTCAGAAGAAGATACACAATTAATCAACAAATACATGAAAAAATGCTCAACATTGCTGGCAATTAGAGAAATGCAAATCAAAACTACTCTAAGATTTCATTTCACTCCAGTCAGAATGGCAGCTATCAAGAACACAAGCAACAATAAATGTTGGAGAGGATGTGGGGAAAAAGGCACACTCATATATTGCTGGTGGGACTGCAAAATGGTGCAACCGCTATGGAAAGCAGTATGGAGATTTCTTGGAAAACTGGGAATGGAACCACCCTATGACCCAGCTATCCCACTCCTGGTTCTATCCCCAAAGGACTTAAAAACAGCATATTACAGTGACACAGCCACTTCAATGTTTATAGCAGCACAATTCACAAGAGCTAGGTTGTGGAACCAACCTAGATGTCCCTCAGTAGATGAGTGGATAAAGAAAACGTGGTATAGGGGCTGGGATGTGGCTCAGTGGTAGGGCGCTCACCTAGCACATGTGCGGCCCGGGTTCGATCCTCAGCACCACATAAAAATGCATTGTGTACAACTAAAAGAAAATAAATAAATATTTTTAAAAAAAAAGAAAAAGAAAATGTGGTATATATACAAAATGGAATTTTACTCAGCAATAAAAGAGAATAAAATAATGGCATTTGCAGGCAAATGGATGAAGTTGGAGAATATAATGCTAAGTGAAATTAGTCAATCTCAAAAATCCAAATACCAAATGTTTTCTCTGATATAAGGAGGCTAGTTCACAGTGTTGTTGGATAGGGGTACATAGGAGGATTAGAAGAACACTAGAATGGTCAAAAGAAAGGGAGGGGAAGGGAGGGAGCAAGGGGAGGGCGGGGAATAGTGGTTGAATGAGATGGATATCATTATTCTAAATGCATGATTGAAGACCTGAATGGTACTTATATACTTTGTATACAAACAGTTGTATGTAAAAAGATGATATATATGTGCATTATGAATTGTAATACATACTACTATTATAAATAAAAAAAGAAAAAAAATATCAGGTGATTGGGAGGAGAAGGAAGCTCTGGGAGAGGAAGGCCCCTGCTGCCCACCTGCCCGACCCCCACCAACACAACTCAATTGGAAGGAGACCCAGGAGGAGGAGAGAGGGGAGAGGAATGCCAGACCGCCTGCCCCCATCACATCTTGACCAGACCACCTGCCCCCATCACATCTTGACCAGGAGGAGATCCAGCGAGAGAGGCCCGCCCCGCACCCACAACTCAGAGAGGCATACCGTGCCTGCCCGGAGAGGCACTCCGCACTGGGATTCCGTGGCTACACAGCCCAACATCAAGATAAATTTAGGCTTGAGGCTGCCACCACCACAAAACTGAGATAGTACTGCTACTATCAAGGGACAACAATAAGGTCCTGGTAAGGCATCACTAAGGTCCCTGTGGGCCAGGCTGCACCAGAGGGTGCTCTACTAGAGGTGCTAACAGTTATCCTGTTGTGAGATAACAGGGAGTCTTGCATGGGGATGCTTAACTCTTGTTTCTCCTACTGACAAAAAACTTCTTATGATTACCCTCTCACTAGTCAAATAATTTAATACCTCTATTCTCTTACATCCTACCTCATAAACATCTTAGCCAACCCCTAAGTCCCCCCCATTCTACCATTAGATACTGTAAACCACCATGAAAACATACTGACTATATGGTAGAAGACAACTGATGTCATTATTTCTGTTTATAGTGACAAAACTGTAAATATAAAAATAGAAGCTAATGGATATATGGCTACACGTTGGGTACATTGAATGCTGTAATACTGATCTTTCTCCTAATAGTGAGATATGGGGTAACCTGTAGGGATGCTGTAAGATAATAGGGCAGAAGCCATAATACCTCAGACTTACACTGCAAGAGAAGACAACGCATAGACATCATGAAAAAACAAGGGAGGAAAATGCCCAAAAGAAACCAAGATACTACAACAATAGAATCCATAGATAGCATAGTAGGTGAAATGTCAGAGAAGGAGATCCAAATATACATAATTAAAATGATTTGGGATTTTAAAAAAATGACCTAAGTGAGCAGATATAGGCAAAAATTGATCTCTCCAACAAAGAGATAAGAAAGCAAATACAGGTAGTAAAAGATTACTTCAAGAAAGAGAGTCTGAGAAAAAACAAACAGAAATCCTTGAAATGAAAGAAATAATAAGCCATTTTAAAAACTTAATAGAGCCGGGCGTGATGACACACACCTGTAATCCCAGAACTTTGGGAGGCTGAGGCAGGAGGAGTGCGAGTTCAAAGCCAGCCTCAGCAATGGTGAGGCACTTAGCAACTCAGTGAGACCCTGTCTCTAAATAAAATACAAAAAAGGGCCAGGGATGTGACCCAGTGGTTGAGTGCCCCTGAGTTCAATCCAATCCCCGGTACCACAAAGAAAGAAAAAGAAAAAAAAAAAAAACTCAATAGATAATATCACCATCAGATTGGATCACTTGGAAGACAGGCCCTCAGACAATGAGGACAAAATATATGATCTTGGAAATAAAGTTGATTTCACGGTAAAGATGGTAAGAAACCATGAACATAATATCCAAGAATTATGGGATACCACCAAAAGACCAAATATAAGATTTATGGGAATAGAGGAAGGTGCAGATTCCCACCAAAGGAATGCATAATCTCTTCAATGAAATAATATCAGAAAATTTCCCAAGCATGAAGAATGAATTTGAAAATCAAATACAAAAGGCCTATAGGACACCAAATTTTCAAAATTACAACAGATCCACACCAAGGCACATTATAATGAAAATGCCTAGCATACAAAATAAGAATAGAATTTTAAAGGCCACAAGAGAGAAAAATCAGATTATCTATAAGGGAAACCAATTCAGATCTCAGCAGATTTTTCAACCCAGACCCTCAAAGCAAGGAGATCCTGGAACAACATATACCAGGCTCTAAAAAATAAGGGATGCCAACCAAGAATCTTATATCCAGCAAAATTAAGCTTTAGATTTGATGATGAAATAAAAATCTTCCATTATAAACAAAAGCTAAAAGAATTCCCAAAAAGAAAGCTTGTACTACAGAACATTCTTGGCAAAATATTCCATGAGGTGGAAATGAAAAACAACAAGGAAAATCTGCAAAGGGAAGAACTACAATAAAGGAAAAACCAACCAAAGGAGAAACCAAGTCAAACTAAATACCAAAAATAAAAGAAAAAAAACGATTGGTAATACAAATCATGTCTCAATAATAACCCTGAATGCTACTGGCCTAAACTCACCAATTAAAAGACATAGGCTGATAGATTGGATTAAAACAAAAGACCCAATAATATGCTGCCTTCACAAGATGCATCTCATATGAAAAGACGTCCACAGACTGATGGTGAAAGAATGGGATAAAATATACCATTCACACAGTCTATGTAAGCAACCAGGGGTGTCCATCCTCATATAAAATAAAGTAGTTTCAAGCCAAAATTAATCAAAAGAGATAAATATGGACATTTCATACTGCTTAAGGGAATCATACATCAACAAGACGTAACTGTTATAAATATATATGCCCCAAATAATGGAGTGTCTACATTCATCAATCAAACTCTTCTCAACTTCACGAGTCAAATAGACCACAACACAATAATTCCAGGTGACTTTAACATACCTATTTCACCATTGGATAGATCTTCCAAACAAAATCTAAACAAAGAAATTATAGAACTCAATAATACAATCAATAACTTAAACTTAACTGAAATATATAGAGTATATTATCCATCAATGAGCCAATACACTTTCTTCTCAGCAGCACATGGGTCATTCTCTAAAATAGACCATATATTATGCCATAAAGCAACTCTAAGCAAAAATAAAAACATATCAAAGCCAGGCACGGTGGCGCACGCCCATAATCCCAGCACTTGGGAGGCTGAGGCAGGAGGATCACGAGTTCAAAGCCAGCCTTAGCAATGGCGAGTCACTTAGCAACTCAGTGAGATCCTGTCTCTAATAAAATACAAAAGAAAGGACTGGAGATGTGGCCCAGTGGTCAAGTGCCCCTGAGTTCAATCCCCGGTACCAAAAACAAAAGAAAAAAAACAAAAAACAAAAACAACCATATCAATACTATTGTTCATTCTATCAGATCATAATGGCATGAAATTAGAAATCAATGATAAAATAAGAAATATTAAAGCTACTCCAACACCTGGAGACTAAATAATATGCTATTGAATGAACAATGGGTTACAGAAGACATTAAGAAGGAGATTAAAAAATTCTCAGATGTAAAAGAACATATCAAAATCTCTCGGACACTATAAATGCAGTACTAGGAGGAAAGTTCATTGCATGGATTTCATTCCTTCAAAGAAGAAACAGTCAACAAATGAATAAACTAACATTACATCTCAAAGCCCTAGAGAAAGAAGAACAAATCAACCCCCAAAGCGGTAGAAGACAGGAAATAATTAAAATAAGAGCTGAAATCAATGAAAATGTAACAAAAGAAACAATTGAAAAATTTGACAGAACAAAAAGTTGGTTCTTTGAAAAACTAAATAAAATTGGTAAAACATTAGCTATGCTAACGTAGAAAAGGAGAGAAAAAAATTAAATTACCAATATCTATGATGAAAAAGGAAATATCATGATGGACACTACAGAAATACAGAAGAAAATTAGAAATTATTTTGAAAATTTATACTCCAATAAAATAGAAAATACTGAAGGCATCCACAAATTTCTAGAAACATATGATATGCCCAAACTAAATCAGGATGATATACACAATTTAAATAGATCAATTTCAAGCAAAGAAATAGAGGATGCCATCAAAAACCTACCAACCAAGAAAAGACCAGGACCGGATGGATACACAGGCAAGTTCTACAAGACCTTTGAAGAAGAACTAACACCAATAATTCTCAAAACTATTTCATGAAAAAAGAGGGAACAAACACTTCCAGACCCATTCTATGAGGCCAATATCACCCTGATTCCAAAACCAGGCAAAGACACATCAAAGAAAGAAACTACAGATCACTATCTCTAATGAATATAGATGCAAAAATTCTCAATAAAATTCTGGCAATCGAGGGGCCAGGGTTGTGGCTCAGTGATAGAGCGCGGCCCGGGTTTAATCCTCAGCACCACTTAAAAATAAAGGCATTGTGTACAACTAAAACAAACAAATATATATATTTTATATATTTTAATTCTGTCAAATCAAATACAGAAACATATCAAAAAGATAGTGCACCACAATCAAGTGGGGTTCATCCCAGGAATGCAAGGTTGGTTCAACATAAGGAAATCAATAAATGCAATTCATCACATCAATAGACTCAAAGATAAAAATCATATGATCATCTCAATAGATACAGAGAAAGCATTTGACAAAATACAGCACCCCTTCATGTTCAAAATGATAGAAAAATAGGGATAACAGGAACATACCTCAACATTGTAAAGGCCATCTATGCTAAGCCCCAGACCAAAATCATTCTAAATGGAGAAAAATTGAAAGCATTCCCTCTAAAAACTGGAACAAGACAGAGATGCCCACTTTCACCACTCCTGTTTAACATAGTTCTTAAAACCCTAGCCAGAGCAATTGGAAAGACAAAAGAAATTAAAGGGATATGGATAGGAAAAGAAGAACTCAAATTAGCACTATTTGCGGATGATAAGATTCTATACCTAGAAGATCCAAAAAATTGCAAAGGAAATCTTCTAGAACTAAGAAATGAATTCAGCAAAGTGGCTGGATATAAAATCAACACCCATAAATCAAAGGTATTTCTGTACATCAGTGACAAATCCTCAGAAAAAGAAACTCAGAAATCCACCCCATTTACTATAGCCTAAAAAAAAATACTTGGGAATCAACTTAACAAAAGAAGTGAAAGACCTCTAGAATGAAAACTACAGCATGCTAAAGAAAGAAATTAAAGAACATCATAGAAGATGGAAAGATCTACCTTGTTCTTGGATAGGTAAAATTAATATTGTCAAAATGACCATTCTACCAAAAGCACTATAAATATTCAGTGAAATCCCAATCAAAATCCCAATATCATTCCTCATAGAAATAGAAAAAGAAATCATGAAATTCATCTGGAAAAATAAGAGGCCCAGAATAGCCAAAGCAATTCTTAGCAAGAAGAGTGAAGCTGGTGACATTACTGTTCCAGACCTTAAATTGTATTACAAAGCAATAGTAACAAAAATAGCATGGGTTTGGCACCAAAATAGACCAGTAGACAAATGGTACAGAATAGAAGACACAGAGACTAACCCACACATCTACAGTTATCTTATATTAGACAAAGGTGTCAAAATGTACATTGGACAGAAGACAGCCTCTTCAACAAACGGTGTTGGGAAAACTGGAAATCCACATGTAACAAAATAAAATTAAACCTCTATCTCTCACTATGCACAAAATGCAACTCAAAGTGGATCAAGGACCTAGGAATTAAACCAGATACTTTGCACCCAATAGAACAAAAATTAGGCCCAAATCTCCACCATGTTGGATTAGGCCCCAACTTCCTCAATAAGACCCCTATAGTGCAATAATTAAAACCAGGAATCAATAAATGGGATGGATTCAAACTAAAAAGCTTCTTCTCAGCAAAAGAAATAATCAATGAGGTGAACAGAGAACCTACAGAATGGGAGCAAATCTTTACCACAAGCATATCAGATAAAGCACTAACCTCAACGATATAAAAAGCTCTCAAAAACCTTAACACCAAAAACACAAATAACCCAATCAATAAATAGGCCAAGGAACTAAACAGACACTTCTCAGAAGATGATATACAATCAATGAACAAATATATGAAAAAATGTTCAACACCTCTAGCAATTAGAGAAATGCAAATCAAAACAACTCTAAGTTTTCATCTTACTCCAGTCAGAATGGCAGCTATCAAAAATCCAAACAACAATAAATGCTGGCGAGGATGTGGGGGAAATGGCATACTCATACATTGCTGGTGGGACTGCAAATTGGAGCGGCCAATCTGGAAAGTAGTATGGAGATTCCTAAGAAAACTTGGAATGGAACCACCATTTGACCCAGCTATCCCACTCCTTGGTATATACCCAAAAGACTTAAATACAGCTTACTATAGAGACACAGCCACATCAATGTTTATAGCAGCACAATTCACAACAGCTAGATTATGGAACCAACCTTGATGCCTATCAATAGATGAATGAAACTTTGGTATATATACACAATGGAACACTACTCAGCACTAAGAGAATAAAATCATGGCATTTGCAGGTAAATGGATGGAGTTTGAGAAAATAATGCTAAGTGAAGTTGGCCCATCCCAAAAAACCAAAGGTGGAATCATTCCTTTGTTATGAAGATACAGATTTATAAAGACAAGGGGGGGATGAGAGGAATGAAGGAACTTTAAATAGAAGGAAGGGGAGGGAGGGGAGGGGGCAAAGGAATAGGAATAATGGTAGAATGAGTCAGACATCATTACCCTAAGTACATGCATGAAGACACAAATGGTGTGAAAATACTTTATGTAAAACCAGTGACTTGAAAAATTGTGGCCTTTATATGCAATATGAAATGAATTGCATTCTGCAAGCATGTAAAACAAATCAGAATTAAAACACCAATGGTACAGACTGGGAATCTGTATTTTTAAGAGGCTTTGCAGATAATTTCAGGTTATACCAATATTTAAGAACCACTACTATTTATCTTCTCCCTCAGAGAACCAATTACTCTTGTAGCTTCAACAATTACTTTCATGTAAATAACTGCAAAATCTACAGGTCCAGCTCAGATTTTTCTCATAACCTCCATCTCCCTTGTTGCTGCAAATGCAACAGGTCTAAAACTAGAATTTAAGTCATTCTTCTACTTCAGGCTTTCCTATTTCTGTTAATAATTCCAGAATAGAATTCCATAATTATTCCAAATAATAAAAAGTAGCTTATAAATATTGATGAATTATTTCATCACAAAATATAATCCAGGCACACTGAATTTATTTTTAACGAAACAATGTATCTCCATATATATATATATATATATATATATATACATATATATACATATGTATATATATATGTATATACATATATATACACACTTACACACACATATATATATATAATCTAAATTGGAAGTTTGCTGCACTGCATATGATTCTCCACTGTATTAAAAAAGCACTTGCTGGACACCTGTAATCCCAGTGGCTCAGAAGGCTGAGGCAGGACGATCACGAGTTCAAAGCCAGACTCAGCAAAATAAAGGCACTAAGTAACTCAGTGAGACCCTGTCACTAAACAAAATACAAAATAGGGCTGGGGATGTTGCTCAGTGGTTGTGTGCCCTGAGTTCAATCCCCAGTACCAAAAAATAAAGCACTATACATATAACAAGCACCTAAATATCTGAGGAAGAACTGACACGTGAAGCTGGGTGCAGTGGTACAATGCCTGTAGTCCCAGTGACTTGGAAGGCTGAGGCAGGAGGATCACAAGTTCGAGGCTAGCCTGGGCAACTTAGTGAGACCATGTTTCAAAACAAAATAAAAAGGGCTTGGGACGCAGCTTAGTATTAGAGCACCCTTGGGTTCAAACCCCAGTACCAAGAAAAAAAAAAAAGAACTGATATTTGAAGTAGGACAATACATTGGGGATGATCCTAGGGTTGCAATACCCACTTTATCTACCATATCCCGATATCTGAGTCAATAATTAATGTATTTTGCTGGCTGTGGTGGCACATACCTACAATCCCAGCAGCTTGGGAGGCTAAGGCAGGAGTATTGCAAGTTCAACCCAGCCTCAGCAACTTAGTGAGGCTCTAAGCAACTTAGACAGACCTTGGCTCAAAATAAAAAAATAAAAAGGGCTGGGGATATGGCTAGTAGTAGTTAAGTGGCCCTGGGTTCAATCTCTGGTACCAAAAAAAAAGTTAATGTATTTTAATATCACACAATTCACCAATGTACTAACCTTCTCCCACAGATAAATCCTAACTCTTCCCTCCCCATAACTCAGAATCCAAGGCTTGTTGGGAGCAATGATATTGACATATATCTTAAAGAGAGAGAATTGTTCTTTAAACATCCTAATAGAGGAGTAAGTCATGAGTAAGCATATTATTAATTCTATTAACCACTCTATTAATTCTATTAACCACTCTATACTACAATATATACCTAACCACTCTATACCTACATTGAAATTATATACAGTTTTGTTTATATTTACAAAGATAAATATGTAGTAATAAATTCTATTTGTTGCATACAAACAAGTCATTTGTCTTTTCAAAGTCATGAAGTAGAGATCCATCCTTTGATTCACTGCCTCAATGTATCCTGTATATTGGGACAATATACTTTTATAAATCCATTTGCTGTCACTATCCTTGTTGATAAAACAATAACTATCAGCACACTAGACCTTGCTCATTTATTCAAAGCACTAGAACTTTATCAGATAGTGAACTACATTCAAATCATCCTGGTTTAGGATTAGGGTTTTGTAGTTATTGTTCTTGTTTTTTACCTGTAGAGGTAGAAAGAATCTTTAGTTTCTCTCAGTAATTCATGCCAATGTTTATCAATCTACCTCTTGAGGAAACTATTCCTTTCAGTGTTAAAAATTTAAATCCCTCATGTTGTAACACTTTCTAATCTTTTACTAATGGAGAGGGGAAACTATTCAATGGTCCTTCGTGTCCTGAAGATTTTTTTATTTTTATTTTTTAGTTGTTGATGGACCTTTATTTTATTCATTTATTTATATGTGGTGCTGAAAATCAAACCCAGTGCCTCACACTTGTAAGGCAAGTGTTCTACCACTGAGCCACAATCCCAGCCTGTCCTGAAGATTTTGATCATTTATTTTCCAATGGGAAATCATCTATGTCCTTTCACATTCCCTCCAGTTTTCATTTTCCCATCCTTTAATCATTTTCCCTCTAGACTATCTTGTGGTGATGCCCACAAACTTATAAAGAGCTAACCTCTGAAAAATCATAAAACTGAGGGAAGCTATTTGCTTGAAAAACCAATGCTTACGCATTATTTTGTTTGATTGTCTTTTAACAAATCTCCTAGAAGTGGTCAAAACATTATTCAAACTGTGGGAACACTACCTAATGTATAGTAAGAATACCCCTCAAAATGAGTCACAAAATGTATACATACGTACATTTAACTGTCTGCTCATCACTCATTAACAAACTTATTCTCCTGGTAACTGCCCAGTTCCACAGGTTTACTGCCATTTCTTCAATCTGGATAAACAATAAAATATTGAATTTTAGTTAACAATATGTATGCCAAAGCATTAAGGGATAGGGAATTGTACTGAAGTCAGCAACTAATTTTGAAATGCATCCAAAAATTAAGATGGGTTGATGGATAAAGGGACAAGTGATAAAGCAAATACAGTAAAATGTTTACAACTATAATAGTTTAGTGGCAGAACCCCTGTCTAGTATGCATGAGGCCCTGAGTTCAAAGTCCAGTACCACAAAATGGAGAAGAAAGAAAATATTTACAACTGTAGAATCTAAGTGGTTATTACATAGGTGACCACTGTAAAATTCTTTCTTTTTGTTTGTTCATTTGTTTTATTTTATTTTTCAGATACTAAGGATCAAACCCAGGGCATCGCACAATGCTCTACCACTGAGAAATATCCCAGCCCTCAGCTTTTTTTTTGAAAAAGTTTATATTAAAATGTTGAAGAAAGAAAAAAAATTCCTTTTGTGATACCAAAAACATTACATGTACTCTATCATTATAGCTATATAAATTCTAAATATGGAAGTTATTAGATAAAATACATTAAATTAAGGTAGTCATATTAAACTGGTATGATTACAGAAGATTTTTCTCCATTTTTCAAACTTTCTATAAGTTGTAACTTTATGACTTTAAATAATTCTGTATTTTGCCATATTTTATTAGAAAGGATATGGTAAATTATGACTATAAATATTTCATAGTCACAAAATGCATACTTTGTCTAACAAATATATATTAAGCACTTATGTTGCAGGTTTTGTGTTGTTTATATAAATATATAATGAGGGCTGGGGCTGTAGCTCAGTGGCAGAGTGCTTGCTTAGCATTTGTGAGGCACTGGGTTCGATCCTTAGCACCACTTAAAATAAATAAAATAAAGGCATTCTGTCCATCTACAACTACAAAATTTTTTTAAATAAATAAAAATAAATGTATAATGATAAAAACAGCAAATATATGTATCATAGGTAAATTATGTGACAAGTAGGCTTTCTAGAAAGAAATTCAAGGCATTTCCAAAACCAAGTAGATCTTTGTATGAAATTAAAACAGACTCTTGGCACTGAATCTTATATCTTTTCACTAACAACTAAGCACAAGAAGGGATTGTAATTTAAAGAGATTTACATACTAAGGAATCCACTAAAAGATATTAGAACCAATAAACAAGGTGACAAAGTTATAGAATACAAATCAATATACAAAAATCAATTGTACCCAGGCACTGTAGCACATGCCTGTAATCCCAGCAACTCAGGAGTGTTAACCACAAGGACTGCAAGTTCAAGGCCAGCCTCAAAAATTTAGTGAGGTCCTAAGCAACTTAGTGAGATCCTGTCTCAAAACAAAACAAGCAGGGCGTGGTGGTGCACGCCTGTAATCCCAGCACTTGAGAGGCTGAGGCAGGAGGATCATGAGTTCAAAGCCAGCCTCAGCAATGGCGAGGCACTTAGCAACTCAGTGAGACCCTGTCTCTAATAAAATACAAAAAAGGGCTGGGGATGTGGCCCAGTGAAAATACAAAAAAGGGCTGGGGATGTGGCCCAGTGGTTGAGTGCCCCTGAGTTCAATCCCCGGTACCAAAAAACAAAACAAAACAAAACAGAAATAGACTGGGAATGTGGCTCAGTGGTTACGTAAGACCCTAGGTTCAATCCCTGGTAGCAAAAGAAAAGAAAACATAGTGAAAAATTATCATGACTTTGAGTTAGGAAAAATCTTCTTAGACATGACATCAAAAGCACAAGCAATGAAAGAAAAAAAACAGACAAATTATACTTCATCAAAACTAAAACTTTTTGCTTCAGAGGATGATACCATCAAGAAAGTAAAAAGACTCCACAGAACAGGAGAAAATATTTGCAATGTGTCTTTAGAATACATAAAGATGCTGCCTCTCATACTAAAAAGCAAAATAGCCCAATTTAAAAACTGGAAAATGATCTTAACAGACATTTCTACAAAAAAGATAAGCACATGAAAAGATGCTCAAAGACATCTTAGCCATTGGGGAAATGTAAATCAATCTCACTAAAATACCACCTCATATCCACCAAGATGTCTACTATCAAATAACAGAAAATACCCGGGCATGGTGGCACAGGCCTAAAACCCCAGCAACTCAGGAGGCTGAGGCAGGAAGTTCACAAGTTTGAGGACAGCCAGAGCAACTTAGCAAGACACCCTGTCTGAAAATAAAAAATTGAAAGGGCTAATAATATAGCTTAGTGATAAAATGCCCCTGGGTTCAATCCTCAGTGCCAAAAATAATGATAAGAACAATAATAATAATAATAATAATAGCAACTGTTGGTGAAAATGGGAGAAAATGGTACCGCTGTACACTGTTGATGGGAATGTTAAATAGTGTGCCATTTAGTTGTTCCTCAAAAAATTAAAAGTAAGCCAGGCACAATGGCACAAACCTGTATTCCCAGCAACTCAGGAGGCTGAGTCAGAAGGATTACAAATTCAAGGTCATCCTCAGCAATTTAGCAAGTCCCTAAGCAACTTGGTAAGATCCTATCTCAATATTAAAAAATAAATAAAAACAGCTGGGGACATAGCTCAGTGGTAAAGTTCCCCTGGGTTCAATCCCTAGTGCCAAAAAACAAAATTAAAAGAATAATTACCAAATAATCTATTTCTGGGTATATATCCCTAACAATTGAAAACAGGGACTTAAACTGATACTTATATACCAATGTTCCTGGCAGCATTATTCACAATAGGCAAAAGGTGGAAGCAACCCGAATGTCCTTTGACAGATGAATGGATAAATAAAACGTGGTATATACATACAATGGAATATTATTCAGCATTAAAAGAAAGTCATTCTGACACATGCTGCAACATGGATGAACCTTGAGGACATTATGCTAATTGAAATAATCCTAACACTAGAATGGTCAAGGGAAGGGAGGGTCAGGGAGGGAGCAAGAGGGGAGGGAGGGGGAGAAAAGAAAAAAAAAGGTGGTTGAATGAGACGGATACCATTTTCCTTAATGCATGATTGAAGACCTGAATTGTACGAATATACTTTGTATACAAACAGTTGTATGTAAAAAGATACTAAATATATGCACTATGAGTTGTACATATTAAAAATTATAAAAATAAAATTAAAAAAAAGAAATAATCCTGTCACAAAAACACAAACATTATTTGATTCCACTTATATGAGGCACCAATAGTAATCAAAATTTTTTAAAAATATTTATTTATGTGCTTTAGTTGTACACAATGAGGTTTATTTTTACGTGGTGCTGAGGATCGAACCTGGGCCACGTGCGTGCTAGGCAAGCGCTCTACCACTGAGCCACAATCCCAGCCCCTAGTAATCAAATTTATTAAGATAAAAAATAGAATGCTGGTTGCCAGGGGATAGGTGGGGAAGGAGAGTTGTTTAAGGGCAATGAGTTTTAGTTTTGCAAGATGAAAAGCGTTCTAGAGAATGGTCGTACAACTATACAACAATGTGAACATACTTAACACTACCGAACTTTACATTTAAAATGATTAAAATGGTAAATTTTAGGGCTGGGGTTGTGGCTCAGCGGTAGAGCGCTTGCCTAGCGCGTGCGCGGCCCAGGTTCGATCCTCAGCACCACATACAAATAAACACATTGTATACAACTAAAGCAAATAAATAAATATTTTTTTAAAAAATGGTAAATTTTATGTTATGTCTATTTTACCACAATTAAAAAAAAAAAAAAAAAACAGGGCTGGGGATGTGGCTCAATGGTAGATCACTAGCCTGTCATACATAAGGCCCTGGGTTCAATTCCTAGCACTGAAAAAAAAAGTTAGCAAAAAAATAACACAGTGAGATATCATTTCACACCCACTAGGATGACTATGGTCAAAAAGATATAGAAAGCCAGGCACAGTGGTGCACGCCTGTAATCCCAAGGGCTCTGGTGGCTGAGACAGGAGAATTGCAAGTTCAAAGCCAGCCTCAGCAAAGGCAAGGCACTAAGCAACTCAGTGAGACCCTGTCTCTAAATAAAATACAAAATAGGGCTGGGGATGTGGCTTAGTCATTGAGTGCTGGAGTTCAATCCTGGTACAAAAAAAAAAAAAAGACATAATAAAAAAAATCAACAATGATATGAGAAAACTGGATCCCTTATACACTGTCAGTGGGAATGAAACCTTATGGTTCTTCAAAAGTTTAAAGAGGGGCTGGGGTTGTGGCTCGGCGGCAGAGCGCTCGCCTCGCACGTGCGCGGCCCGGGTTCGATCCTCAGCACCACGTAAACATAAATGCATTGCATTGTGTACAACTAAAGCAAATAAATAAATATTTTTTAAAAAATGAGCTAAGTTCTTTTAAAAAACTAAAAGCTTAAAGAGATTAACCATATATGGCAATTTCACACTTACGTATATACCAAAGAGAAATACCATTACCCAAAGAGAAATAAAAATATAAAAACCTACAGACAAATACTCAGAGGTATTATTCAATAGCCAAAAGGTATAAACAATCAAAATGTTCATGAATAGGGGCAAACAACAATCATAAAAAGTATGCTGTATCTAGCTGGGCATGGTGGCTCATGCCTGTAATCCCAACAGCTCAGGAGGCTAAGGCAGAAGGATCTTGATTTCAAAGCCAGCCTCAGCAATTTAGCAAGGCCCTACAAGCAATTCAATGAGACCGTGCCTCTAAACAAAATACAAAATAGGGCTGGGGATGTGGCCCAGAGGCCTAGTGCCCCAGAGTTCAATCCCCAGTACGAAAAAAAAAAAAAAAAGTATGCAATATCGCAATATCGACACATGCAACAGCATGGATGAACCTAAGTGAAAGAACTCAGTCACAAAAGATTACACCTCATATGATTCCATTTACATAAAATGTCCAAAATAGGCAAATCCATAGAGATCAAAAAAATAGATTAGTTGCTGCCTGTGGATAGGAGTGAGAGGAGGAAGGGGATCGGTGAGAGGTTTCCTTTTGGGGTGATGAAAATATTCTAAACATAACTGTGGCAATTGGTGTACAATTCCATGAAATACCAAAACCCAATGAATTTTATACTTAAATTGTATGGCATGTTAAATATATCTGGATAAAGCTATTATATATATTTTAGAATTTTACTTTTTATCGATGCATTATGATTATACAAAATAGCGGGATTCACTCATATATTCATATATGGATATAATTTGGTCAATTTCATTGTCCATTTCCTCCCCTTTCCCTACCCTAACCCCACTTCTGTCCCCATTCTCTACTCTACTGGTCTCCCTAATTTCTTCATGAGAATGAGGAATCCTTTTTTTTTTTTTTTTTTTCTTCACAACTGGGTGGTTTCCTACTTTGCTGCAAAGAGCAAGAAAAAAGAATTATTATTTCGTGACATTAATATACCTAGGACTTGATATATGATATTTTGTTAATTATTTACAGCAACAGTGGGAGGTAGGCATTATTAATAACTTTTATCAGATGAGAAAACTAAAGCCTAAAGAGTTTAAATAATAAATATAACCTTAAGCACATATTTCCCTTGGTTCCTAAAACTCTATTTTCCCTATACTTTAGGCTTTAAAATGCAAAAAAAAAAATTTCTCTATATTTAGCAATGGTTAAACAAAAAAAAATTAATTGTACCTTAGCTAAAATAATGAATCAACAAAACTTATCATAGTTTACTCCCAGCACCAGAACAAATTTATCATAAAATTATTTTTATACCAACCTGAGCATCCTCAATTTCAGCCATAGACTCCCTGTTGATATTTTCTATGTCCTTGAAGAGTCTATCAATTACCTCAGTTATGCTAGGTGAATTAGCTGTTATGATCAGGTGTTCAACAATATCTGAAATAACAATGAATGATAAATGTGCTATGAAATCACCATTGGATAAAAGTAGCAAATCATTTTTAAATTTCCTCCTAGATCTTTGGCCAAATGAATATAGCATGAAGGAACTTAAAATTTTCCTTAGAATAAAAACTGAAGATAGGTTATCTTTTTTTGTGTGTGTGGTACCAGGGATTGAGCTCAGGGGCACTTGACCACTGGGCCACATCCCCAGCCCTTTTTTGTATTTTATTAGAGACAGGGTCTCACTGAGTTGCTAAGTACCTCGCCATTGCTGAGGCTGGCTTTGAACTCGCGATCCTCCTGCCTCAGCCTCCCAAGTGCTGGGATCACAGGTGTGCGCCACCAGGCCCGGCTGGTTATCTTTTAACTAAAGGTACAAATAAAATTTGTATTCCCTGAGCCGGGCGCGGTGGTGCACGCCTGTAATCCCAGCACTTTGGGAGGCTGAGGCAGGAGGATCGCGAGTTCAAAGCCAGCCTCAGCAATATCGAGGCACTTAGCAACTCAGTGAGACCCTGTCTCTAATGAAATACAAAAAAGGGCTGGGGATGTGGCCCAGTGGTCGAGTGCCCCTGAGTTCAATCCCCGGTACCACAAAAAAAAAAAAATAAAAAATAAATTGTATTCCCTGAGAATCACTAGTTTATGACTTAATCATCATTATTCACTCTCAAAAAGCACAAGGTATTGACTTTACAAAAGTAATCTTATTATAGGTAATCTCAAAACCACAAAACAGAAGTTAACAATGTCTTCAAAACAGAAAAAGCAGAAATTCTGAAGAGAGACCTGGATATGTGCCCTGTAAAACCGAAAACACTTATTAATATTTTCAAGCATTAGACAGACATTAATTTATTTTGGCTTTGAAATCTTGACCTTAATTCATGAGAAAAAAACGACATGTCCAATTAGAGACAACACGAAACAGTTATTGAATCTGTACACATGATGTCACCATTTTCTAAACAGTCTAAGCTCCAGATCCTCCATACAGCTGAATCTTAATAGGCCATGGAATTCCTTAAAAAACAAGCATGAGCCGGGCGTGGTGGCACATGCCTGTAATCCCAGCACTTGAGAGGCTGAGGCAGGATGATCACAAGTTCAAAGCCAGCTTCAGCAATGGCAAGGCACTTAGGAACTCAGTGAGACCCTGTCTCTAATAAAATACAAAAAGGACTGGGGATGTGGCCCAGTGGTTGAGTGCCCCTGAATTCAATCCCCAGTATCAAAAAAAAAAAAAAAAAAAAAAAAAAAAAAAAACAAGCATGAAGCAGATTCACAATTGATGGCTTACATATTATCAAAATTGAGGGGTTTTCCCAAACAAATATAACTGAAGTTTATATAAGCTGTGTATCTAATTTCTTGCAACTTTTCTAGGCACCAAACAAAAAGGAATACTATTAACATTCATAAAAATAGTATGAAAGCACCTTCCAAAAGATTTTTTTAATTGCTAAAACAGATTTTTTGGTGTGTAGGATGCTGGGGATTGAACCCAGGGCCTTATACATATAAGACTAGTACACGTCCACTGAGCTGTATCTCCAACTCCAACAAACAGATATTTTTTCAATACTAAGGATTGAATGCAGGGTTGTTCTACCACTGAGCTACATCCGGAGCCCTTTTTATTTTTTTATTTTGAGACAGTTTTGCACTGAATTGCTGAGGCCAGCCTTGAACTCGTGAACCTCGAGCCCACAGCATCCCCAAGTAGCTGGGATTACAGGCATGCACAAGCATACCTGGCCAAAAAAAAAAAAAAAAAAAAAAAAAAACAGAAATTTTAACCTGATAGACTAAAGAATAAATCAACCATGAAATTTTTTTTCCACTGGGCACAGTGGTACACATCTGTAATCCTAGCAACATGGGAGGCTGAGGCCGGAGAATCACAAGTTCAAGGCCAGCATCATCAATTTAGCAAGGCCCTAAGCAACTTAGTGAGACTCTATCTCAAAATAAAAATAAAAAGGATTGAGGAGGGGCTTGGATGTAGCTCAGTGGTAGAGTGCCTGCCTAGCATGCATGTCATCCTGAGTTCTATCCCCAGTACACCCCAGAAAAGGGGAGACTGGGGACATAGCTCAGTGATAAAGCACCCCCTGGGTTCAGTCTCCAATACCAAAAAATTGTTTTTCAGTTAAATGTCAGAAAATAGATTGAACTAGTCTGGTATAGTGGCATAAGCCTGTGATTCCAGCAACTCGGGAAACTGAGGCAGGAGGGTCACAAATTTGAGGTCAGCCTTGGCAACTTAGAGAGATTCTGTTTCAAAATTAAAAGGTCTGGAGATGTAGCTTAGTGGTAAAACACCCCGGGTTTAATCCCCAGTATATATATAAAAAAAGAAAAGAAATTAGATTCAACTAAAGACTTCACAAAGTAAAGTATGTTCAAATGTACTAAAAAAAAATTTAGGACCGGGGTGGTGGCTCTGCAGTAGAGTGCTCGCCTAGCATGTGCAGGACCCTGGGTTCAATCCTCAGCACTGCATTAAAAAAAATTTTAGAAGTGCATGGATGCTTCAGTACCCACTGAATGAACAAAGATATTAGGGAAAATACACTAAACAAGGTGACAAGATATATATGAAAAGAAAAGCCCCTATCTTCCTTTTCTCCATAAATTACTTAGTGGAATGAGCCGGGCAGGTGGCACATGCCTGTAATCCCAACACCTGAGAAGCTGAGGCAGGAGGATCAGGAGTTCAAAACCAGCCTCAGCAATGGTGAGGCACTTAGCAACTCAGTGAGACCATGTCTCTAATATAATTCAAAAAAGGGCTGGGGATGTGGCCCAGTGGTCGAGTGCCCCTGAGTTCAATGCCCAGTACCAAAAAAAAAAAAAAAAAAAAAAAAAAAAATCTTGGAGTGGTAGAGAACTTGTAAGCATTTTCAAGGCCATAGGCTTGATGGCCAGCACTGAAAAAAAATGCCTTAACTCTTCTAGGATCAGGTAAGTTTACATTGAGCTGAGGGGCATATATTATAGACCTTACTCAAAATATTGATAACAGAATCAGGGTGGCTTTTATTTTTTATTTTTATGTATTTTTTTATTTTTTAGTTGTAGATGGATACAATACCTTTATTTTTGTTTATTTATTTTGATGTGGTGCTGAAGATTGAACCCAGTGCCACACATGTGCCATGCAAGTGCTCTACCACTGAGCTACAACCCCAGCCCCAGGGTAGATTTTAAAATGATGTTTCTAAAAATCCAAATGTTGTCTTAAAACAGGGTTTTTTGGGAAAAAATCAGTGTTGGGAATCAAACCACTAAATCCCAGTCCCATATCACATATACTATGCAAGTGCTCTACCAATGAGTGACGTCCCCAGCCCCGACCTAATATAAATTTTTCATTTGAGTTCCTTTTTTAAAAAATCCTAAGATGTTATTGTAGAATACCAATTATAATTCCTTGTTAGAGTATGTAAGAATATAAAGACATTCATTTTGATTTGTGAATTTTCCCTTAAGTGGTTAATGTTTTATAAACTCAATTTTGTCAAAATAATTCTGGTCCTTTCAAAATACATTTTCAATGTCATTCAGTAAAGCAACTTGATTGACACTAGCTGAGGCAATAACAGCACAGCAGTCTTTTAAGATAAAATGGAGTCAGAAAAGCTGGGTAGATAATAGAGATCACATAGTTGAATAAGAGCTGCACTATGAAAGATCAATTTGCTTCTGGGAGAAGCTCAGAAGAGCTTCTATAAAGGCAGTATACTCCTGAGATATGAAGACAACATGCAGTATTAAGATTACATCATACTAGGGCTGGGATTGTGGCTCAGCGGTAGAGCGCTCGCCTAGCATGTGCGTGGTCCGGGTTCGATCCTCAGCACCATGTAAAAATAAACACATTGTGTATAACTAAACAAATAAATAAATATTTTTAAAAAAAAAAGATTACATCATATTAAATCATACATTTGGGGCAAAATGATTAAATTATCTTCCTGACTATTGAAATAAGTTCTGATTTATAGCATGATTCAGTATATTTAATTTGAATGAGATTTACCCTAGTTAAAACTACAGAGTCACTCTATTGAAGCAGCCATGTTAATCAGTATCAATTAATTCTTATTAGGTAGATTGCATTCTAGGTACAGTATAATAGGAAATAAACATTTTCTCTGTCCTTGAGGAAAGGAGCTTCTGTTATAACACGGAAAAATCTACCAACAGCCTTGCCATGTCTCTCCCTGTGACCTCCTTCGGCTCAACCAATCATTCAAAAACCAAAGCAGCTCAAAGACCTGCCAGGGTCAATTTGAGATTCTACTCCAAGTCACAATGATTATATGCAACTTCTTTAGTGAGAAAAGAACAAATAACAAATAAATAAATAAATAAATAAACATTTGTGTAGTTCTTTACAGTCTCAAACTTTTACATAAATAATCTTATTTAATCTTCAATCTACTCTGTAAGGGAGATATTTTTTATAAGATATGGAAGCATGTACAAGGCCATGAGTTCCATCACCATCACCACAAAGAAAAGTGGAAACTGATACTTCACAAAATGAAGTGACTTCTGAAAGGTGATACAAAGAGAAAGTAGTAAGCTAGGACTTGAACTCAGTCAGACTTTCTGATTTGAAATTCTAGAATTTTCACTACACGGGTTATATTGAGAAGGGCATGGAACAAGAGATAAGTCAATAATCTGAGGCAACTAAAAAGGAGTACAGAGAAAATGCACCAAGACCATTCAAAATGATAAGCCATGACTCTGACCATGAGAAAAATATTCTGACCGCAGAGGCTGGTTTGAATGACAGCAGCCAAAATATCCAAAACAGTATCTAAAGGGCATAGCAAACTCAAGCAAACACATTTAGACACAAACTAAAATCACACTGTAAATCAAAGTCTCTATCTATGGTCAGGAAGATAATATTTTTTTTTATACAATGTTGCAGCCAATCTCAAATGACAAACTGGGTTACTGTACAAGAGAATCCAAACAGCGAGTCATAATGCAGAAGTCGTATGGAACTGCATGCACTACAGCTTTAAAAGACCTAGTCACAGCAGTGTGTTATACTTCTGAGCAGTGTCCTTATCCTTGAGGGCAACTAGAGAAGGATTCAGGGAAGGCTAATCCATGAGAATTATGTCAAACAAGCAGGAATGATACAATTCCACATATGAAAAATCCTAGCTCAGTCTGGTGTGGTGGTGCATGTCCATAAACCCAACTACTCAGGAGGCTAGGGCAAGAGGATTCAAAGTTTGATGCCAGCCCAGGGAACTTAGCAAGACCCTGTCTCAAAATTTAAAAAAAAATATACTGGGGCTATAGCTCAGTGGTAGAGTGCTCCTTGTTCAATCCCCAGTATTGCAAAAACAACAACAAAATTTTAAAAGAAAAAAAAAACAGAAGAAAAATGAAAAATCCTAGCTCTCTGCTTCCTGAGGAGGGAAAAAGTTGAGATCCATGTGTCCATTGGCCAAACTTCCCTGGGGCTAGCCAAAGAATTAGTATCTGTCTCTCCAGTGTGAAGCTCTGGTCAGTCCAGCATGCTCAAGTCTCTCAGGAGAGAATGGAGACAGGGGTTTGCACTGCTGGGTGCCATACCTCAACCTGCTCTGATAACAGAACAAGTAGACAAAAACTACAGCTGGGGGCTGGGGTTGTGGCTCAGCGTCAGAGCGCTCGCCTCGCACGTGCGCGGCCCGGGTTCGATCCTCAGCACCATGTAAACATGAATGCATTGTATTGTGTACAACTAAAGTAAATAAATAAATATTTTTTTAAAAAACTACAGCTGCCTGCTTCTCTCTGGGGAGGGAAAACGTTGATAGAGGCCACTAGAATCTCTGGTGGGACTAGTTGGTGGGTCTTCTCATGGACAAAGCAAGTCAAGGTAGACTGTACTTCTTTCTTTGCCTAATACAAAGAAAGACACAGAGAGTCAAGGAAAACAAAGAACTATACAAAGATGAATGGGGGGGGGGACAATGACGGGCAACTGGGAGCTTTATCTGACAGATTAACACCTGGATGATGGGGGCTTGTTATGTTTAAACCTCCCCAGATACAATTACATCCCTTTAAGGAAAACTATGGTTTCAAGATTTGTAACACCCTACCAGGTGGTCTGGGCCTTCCCTTATCATTGAAACCATTACAACCCCCAATCACTCTAGCAACTAGTTTTCTCACAAAGAAAACTTGCTCAGGATTAGTTAAAGGATAATAAACGGGTATTGAGGCAAAAATAGGGGGACTCAATTTCCTTAAAAACTCCACCTGTGTGAGCACCACACCAACCTCTCCTTGAGGCAGTTTTTGCAACTCCAATACTGTCAGTCAAAAGGTGATCCTGGGCCAGACTCTCTGGAAACTTCCCTGGGACTTGCAATAAACTGGAAGGCAGGAAGGGTACACAATCTTTCTCTCCTCTGAGAGGACTGATCCTTTCCCTTGAGAGTGTCCCCTTTTCTCTTTTTCTACTTCATTCAATAAACTCATGTATGGGGACTGGGGTTGTGGCTCAGTGGTAGAGCACTTGCTTCACATGCATGGGGCACTGGGTTCAATCCTCGGCACCACATAAATAAATAAAATAAAGGTATCATGTCCATCTAAAACTAAATTTTTTTTTTTTTTTTTTTTTTTTTTTTTTTTTTTTTTTTTTTTTGTGGTACCAGGGATTGAACTCAGGGGCACTCGACCACTGGGTCACATCCCCAGCCCTTTTTTTGTATTTTATTTAGAGACAGGGTCTCACTGAGTTGCTAAGTGCCTCGCCATTGCTGAGGCTGGCTTTGAACTCGCGATCCTCCTGCCTCAGCCTCCCAAAGTGCTGGGATTACAGGCGTGCGCCACCGCGCCCGGCTAAAAACTAAATTTTTTTTAAAAAATTTCATGTATGCTACTCTGAGCAACATGTCTGAAATCTTTCTGTCATAATTTCAAGAATCAGGGTGAAGTGGGGAGGCTCCATGGCCGTCTCAGTTTCATGGCAGGCCTCTACCTTATGACATCTCCAATCCAGGCAGTGCTGCATGCCTGTAATCCCAGTGACTCAAGAGACTGAGGTAGGAGGATCACAAGTTCAAGGCCAGCCACAGCAATTTATCAAGACTTTCTCTCAAGATAAAAATTTAAAAGGGCTGAAGGTATGGCTCAGTGGTAGAGCACCACTGAGTTAAATTCTCAGTACCACTAAAAAAGAGATAAATCTCTAGAAAATGGTCCTAACATAAGAGTTAAATGATTTCCTGACAGAATTTAACATCTCTGTCATGAATGCTCACTGAAGTCAAAAGAATGATGCATGAACAAAATGAGAATTCTGACAGAGAAAATATTTAAAAGTATCAAATTGCCAGTCAGGGTAGCACACACTGTAATCCGAGTGACTAGGTAGGCTGAGGGAGAAGGATCACAATTTCAAGGTCAGCCTAGGCTGACCATGGTCACCACACATGAGATCCATGAGTCCACTGGCCCAACTTCCCTGGGGCTAACCAGTGAATTTAGCAAGACCTTGTCTCAAAATAAAATCTTGAGGGCTGGGGCTGTGGCTCAGCGGTAGAGCGTTCACCTAGCACGTGTGCGGCCCGGGTTCGATCCTCAGCACCATGTAAACATAAATGCATTGCATTGTGTACAAATAAATAAATATTTATTAAAAATATTTTTATTAATATTTTTTAAAAATATTTATTTATTTATTTGCTTTAGGTGTACACGATGCATTTATTTGTATGTGGTGCTGAAGATCGAACCCGGGCCACGCACGTGCTAGGCGAGCGCTCTACTGCTAAGCCACAACCCCAGCCCAAATAAATATTTTTTAAAAATTTAAAAAAATAAAATAAAATTTTAAAAAGAGCTAAGGATATAGGTAAAAAGTAGAACACTCCTGGATTCAATGCATAGTACTGCAAAAGAAAGGTAGCAAATATTTCTCCAAAAAAGACAAACAAATGACTAACAGGTATATGAAAAAATACTCAACATCACTAATCAGCATGGAATACAAATCAAAACCACAATAACATACATCTTATACCTGTCACAATGGCTATTGTCTAAAAAATAAAAGATAAGTATTGGTAAGGAAGTGAAGAAATTAAACTCTTGCACACTAGTAGTGAGAACACAAAATGATACATACAGCTGCTGTGGAACACAGTACAGAGGCTCCTCAAGAAATTAAAATTAAAAATAGCCAAGTGTTGTGGTGCACACCTATAATCCCATCAATTCTGGAAGCTGAGGCAAGAGGATCACAAGTTCAAGGCCAACCTAGGCAATTTAGTAGGACCTTTTCTCAAAAATAAAATAAAAAGGGCTGGGGGTATATCTCAGAGGTAAAGTACCACTGGGTTCAATCTCCAGCACCTCCTCCTCCCCATACACACATATAAATTAAAAATAGATGAGTATGGTAGTGCATGCTTATAGTCCCGGATACTCAGGAGGCTAAGGCAGAAGGGTAATTTATGCTCTTAAGTTCAAGACCAGCCTGGACAACATAGTGAGCACCAACTTTAATTTTCCTATGTACATATATGAATACACCACAGTGAATCTCACCATCATGTACATCCACAAGAAATTAATTAAAAAACAAAAACTAAATAAAAATTAAAAGTTAAATTACCATATGATCTAGTAATCTCACTTCTCCATATATATCCAAAAGAACTCAAATCAGGATCTTGAAGAGATATTTATTAATATTCCTATGTTCATTACAGCACTACTCACCATAGCCAAGATATGGAAACAAACATCCACAGAAAAATGGTAAAAGAAAATGTTGTATAAAATCCAGGCACTGCAAAGGATACCTGTACTCTCAAGCTGTTCAGAAGGCTGAGGCAGGAGGATCACTGGAGCCCAGGATTTCAGGGCCACTCTGGGCAACATAGAGAGACCCTATCTCTAAGAAAAAAAGAAAATGTGGCGTATTTCACATGTAATTCTACTTAGCTTTACAAAAAAAGGTTGGATATTCTGAAGCATGTGCCAATATGGATGAAACTTGAGGACATTATACTAAGTAAGATAAGCCCATCACTTGGGGCTGGGATTGTGGCTCAGTGGTAGAGCGCTCACCTAGCATGTGCACAGCCGGGGTTCGATCCTCAGCACCATGTAAAAATAAATAAAGGCATTGTGTACAACTAAAATAAATAAGGATTAAAAAAAAAGGTTAGCCCAGCACAGAAAGACAAATCTACATTTACAAAGACAAATCTCACTTACATGAGGTATCTAAAATAGTCAAATTCATAGAACCAAGGAGTAGAATGGTGGTTTTCAGGTACTGGGAAAGAGAAAGAAATGGGGAGTTACTAACCAGTAGGCATAAAATTTCAGTTAAGCCAGGCACAGTGGTGCACGCCTGTAATCCCAGCACTTGGGAGTTGGAGGCGGGGGATCATGAGTTCAAAGCCAGCCTCAGCAATGGCAAGGCACTTAGCAACTCAGTGAGACCCTGTCTCTTATAAAACACAAAAAAGGGCTGGGGATGTGGCCCAGTGGTCGAGTGCCCCTGAGTTCAATCCCCGGTACCAAAAAAAAAAAAAAAAAAAAAAAAAAAAAAAAATTTTTTTTTCAGTTAAACAAAATGAATAAATAAGCTGTAGGGGGCTGGGACTGTAGCTCAGTGACAGAGCGATATGCCTAGCATGTGTGAGGCACTGAGTTCGATCCTTAGCACTACAGAAAAATAAATAAATAATTAATTAATTAATTAAAGGCATTCTGTCCATCTACAACTACAAAAAAAAAAAAAGCTCTAGGGACCCAATTTACAACATTGTACTTTTAGCCAATGACAATATTACATTGTTCACTTAAAATTTTGTTAAGAGGGCTGGGGTTGTAGCTCAGTAGTAGAGCACTTGTCTAACATGCTCAAGGCCCTGACTTCAATTCCCAGCACCACAAATAAAAAATCTATTAAGACATCAGATATTGCCAGGCGTGGTGGCACACACGCCTATAATCCCAACACTTGGGAGGCTGAGGCAGGAGAATCACGAGTTCAAAGCCAGCCTCAGCAATGGTGAGGCACTTAGAAACTCAGTGAGACCCTCTAATAAAATACAAAAAAGGGCTGGGGATGTGCCCCTGAGTTCAATCCCCAGTGCCAAAAAAAAAAAAAAAAAAAAAAAAAAAAAAAAAAAAAAAGACAGCAGATATCATACTAAGTGTTCTTACCAAAATAAATGATATTGCTCCAAAGTTAAACAGGAACCTAGAGTATACCCCCTAATATGTTAAATCTCAAATCTGATGGCCAGTATAACTCAACCCAAATCAATGCCTTTCCTACTCCACAATGTTGGTACTCTTTTCTTGCCCTTTGACATAAGTGGCTCAGAGACTAGAACAAACCTAATCCTACAGACTGGATTCATGAGATAAAGTTACATAAAGTTGTGAAGGGCAACTGGCTGGGGGGCAGGGAGGCAAAAGGTTACAATATCATGTTAATCAAAAAGAATTTTCAAATTAATTCTGGTGAGTAAACCCATCAAGTCACATTTAGGGCACTAAACCTTAGAGACTAAAGAACAGAATTATATGACAATGAACAAAAGGAGAAATGAGAAAGACAAAGAGGCACAATTCAATTCTCTCAACCAAATATACATTGTATAAATGTTACAAAGAATATAGGCATATCGGGGCGGGAGTTGTGGCTCAGCGGTAGAGCGCTTGCCTAGCACGTGCGCGACTCGGGTTCGATCCTCAGCACCACATAAATAAACACATTGTGTACAACTAAAGCAAATAAATAAATATTTTTTTAAAAAAAGAATATAGGCATATGACGTCTTTCACGCTACTCTAAACGAAAGACCTGAAAGACGCATAGCCAAACTCAACTTGTATCTACTTCACAAAAAGTCCTCTAGATATAGTACTCTTTCATTCTCATTACTACCTTTTGTTACCCTTTGTAGCTACTAAGCACTGCTGCTTTTGACTGAGAATCTTCTATTCAGCTGAGATCTGGTTTGTTTTGGTTACTGTGGTTACCAAAGGCCATTTCTTACCTGTTTGAACAACCTTAATTCATTGATAAATGAATTTATTTTTATTGAATGCTAATAATATACTAGGAACTGAAGAAAAAAGAATTAAGACATTTGCCCAATAGATTCTTATCTTAATCAGACCAGAATCAACACAATGAAAGATTAAAAATGCAGTGGGTTGACTATGACAAAACCGAAGCGTATTGGCAGGGCTGAGTACATTTTAACCACTCTAACCAAAGAGGTCTTTGAAGAAGTCTAAGTTGATTCAACTATGTTTGTGGTTTCTTATCTCTGTACAATAGTGTATACTTTAATATAATACAGAGGTGTGGCTTCCACATATGTGGATTCAAGCAACTGAGGACTGAAAATATTTTTTTAAAAGCCAGGTAGTTGGGGGCTGGGGTTGTGGCTCAGCGGTAGAGCGCTCGCCTAACACGTGCGTGGCCTGGGTTCGATCCTCAGCACCACGTAAAAATAAACGCATTGTGTACAACTAAAGCAAATAAATATTTTTTTTTAAAAAGCTTTTGACTGAGAATCTTCTATTCAGCTGAGATCTGGTTTGTTTTGGTTACTGTGGTTACCAAAGGCCATTTCTTACCTGTTTGAACAACCTTAATTCATTGATAAATGAATTTATTTTTATTGAATGCTAATAATATACTAGGAACTGAAGAAAAAAGAATTAAGACATTTGCCCAATAGATTCTTATCTTAATCAGACCAGAATCAACACAATGAAAGATTAAAAATGCAGTGGGTTGACTATGACAAAACCGAAGCGTATTGGCAGGGCTGAGTACATTTTAACCACTCTAACCAAAGAGGTCTTTGAAGAAGTCTAAGTTGATTCAACTATGTTTGTGGTTTCTTATCTCTGTACAATAGTGTATACTTTAATATAATACAGAGGTGTGGCTTCCACATATGTGGATTCAAGCAACTGAGGACTGAAAATATTTTTTTAAAAGCCAGGTAGTTGGGGGCTGGGGTTGTGGCTCAGCGGTAGAGCGCTCGCCTAACACGTGCGTGGCCTGGGTTCGATCCTCAGCACCACGTAAAAATAAACGCATTGTGTACAACTAAAGCAAATAAATATTTTTTTTTAAAAAGCCAGGTAGTTGTATTTGTTTTAAATATTTGGAATTTGTTTAATCCCAGCACTCGAGATGCTAAGGTGGGAGAATTGCATGAGCCCAGTAATTTGAGACCAGACTGAGCAACACATTGGGATCTCCATTTAAAAAACTAAGAAAATAACAATTTAAAAATAAAGTGTATGGGAGGATGTGGGTAGATTACATGTAAATACTACATCATTTTATATAAGCATACAAGAATTTGGGGGGTGCTAGAACAAACCTTCCACATATATATTGGAGAGTACATATAAAATAAAATAAAACTTGCTTGCAAAAGAATTCAACAGCTTAAAAATCTAAAGAATAGTCAGGTGTGATGGCACACACTTGTAATGCTGACTATTTAGGGGGCTAAGGCAGAAGGATCACAAATTCGAGGATAGTCTGGGCAAGTTAATGAGACCCTGTCTCAAAATAAGGGCCGGGAATATAGCTCAGTGACAGAACTCTTGCCTAACATGTGTAAGATACCGGGTTCAATCCCTAGCACTGCAAAAGAAAAAGAAAAAGAAAGATGGCTGATCTTCCACACAAGGCACCTTTAGTCCATCCATTCCTAACACAATACACTAGTTATTTAGAAAATTGCTAAGCAAAATATCATAGACAATTAGGCACCCTGTGATTTTTTTTCGTGTGTGTGTGGTACTGGGGATAGAAGCCAGACAATGCCAGGCAAGCACACTCTAATCCTGAGCTACATCCCAAGGTCCCCCTTTTTTGGTACTGGGGATTGAACTCAGGGGTGCTTTAGCACTGACCTACATCTCCAGTCTTTCTTTTTTTCTTATTTTTTGTTGGTTCTTTTTAGTTATACATGACAATAGAATCAATTTTAACATAATTATAAAATCATGGAATATCTTGTTCTAATTCAGACTCCTTCCCCTTCCCTCTTTTTTTGCTCCCTCCTCCCTCCCCCCTTTTTGAAATGGGGCTTGCTAAATTGTACAGGATGGCCTTGAACTTGTGGTCTTCCTGCCTCAGCTTCCCAAATAGCTCCTGTGGATTATTTTCTATAGTTATGAAAAAACACGAGAAGTTTATTTGAATCTGTTTACATTTTCAAATAATTGTTTGGAAAATGTCCAAATCACCAGGCATGGTGGTGTACACCCATAATCCCAGGAAGCTAAGTCAGGAGGATCACAAGGTTTGAAGCCAGCTTGGGCAACTGAGTGAGAATTGTATCAAAATAAAATAAAGTGTTGGGGGGAGCTGAATAAAATCCTCTAGCTTGACTTGTTATTAATTGACTTTAAAAGTCACTACTACTAAAGGTCACACCAACAATCATTAGTCTCCCTCTAGTTTTGCTGTACATAACACCTCTGACATATGGATTATGATGATAATAGATGCCTAGGTTACACTTCAGTGATCTGAAGGCCACTTTTGCTGAAAACACTGACTCCTCACTTGGGCCTGCAGATGTCTGATGGGTATGAAAATGCCTGGCATCTGCCTTCATATTGTGTTTGTCTCCTTTGTTACCTTAAACTTTGAATCAGAGTCTACTAAATTCTGCATGTAGACATGCTGACCATTTGACAAATGTTTTGTCCCAATTGTAATATAGTGTTTAATTGATTTAGACTTGCCTAGTCTCTCTCTACCCCTTTCAAAGTTAAGGACATCTATTAGGTATCATGACCAGAAACACCAGACCATGCAAAGAGTCAAAAGAGATGGCACCCAAATTCCTGGAAAATCTCCACCTATTCCCAGAAAAGACATGAATATCTCCCCTTCATTAGTGAATCCCTCTCCCTCATTATTGCAATCCCATATCTATAACCCCTCAGTCCCCTGGAGTAAGAGGTTGATTTTCTGGAACGGACTCCCACTTCTCCATTCTTTTTTTTTTTTTTTTTTTTGAGGGGGTGTGGTACTAGGAATTGAACTCAGGGGCACTTGGCCACTGAGCCACATCCCCAGCCCTATTTTGTATTTTATTTAGAGACAGGGTCTCACTGAGCTGCTTAGTGCCTTGCTTTTGCTGAGGCTGGCTTTAAACTCGTGATCCTCCAGCCTCAGCCTCCCAAGTGCTGGGATTACAGGCGTGCACCACCAAATCCGGCCTACTTCTCCATTTTTAAGCTTTTCTTTCTCCCAGCACCCATCTCTCAGATGTTGGCTTTTCCGTGGGATTTGTTTCCAAACCTGGGTTTAGTAACAAAAGTACCGGGGATGTAGTTCAGTGGTGTGCTTGTGTAGCATGCACAAGGCCCTGGGTTCAATCTTCAGCAATTCCCCCCCCCCCAAAATTCCAAATCATCATGAATTAAAAAAGGACAGAGGGCTGGGGATATAGCCCAGTTGGTAGAGTGCTTGCCTTGAATGCACAAGGCCCCAGGTTCAATCCCCAGCACCTAAAAAAAGAATGAAAGGACAGAGTTCCTGGGCATGGTGGCCCACAACTTAATGCCAGCAACTTGGTAGCCTGAGGCAGGAGGATCAAAAGTTTGAGGCCAGCTTCAGAAATTTATCAAGGTCCTAACTTTGCCTGTACTGAGTACCAAAGAATAATAATAATTTAATGAATCTGATATTAACTTAGTGTTTGTGTGGAAATAGTGCTTAATGCTATAAGTGTCATGAATATGTCCTGCCTTGTCACACGCTGTGACATGCACAGTGAGTATCCATGGCAACGCCTGAAAGAGCCCCCGCGTGTGTAACCCTGATAACAGAGTGCATGACCCTGATATGTCACTATGAGTGACGTAAGGGCCTAGCTAGAAATAGTATATAAACCGAGTCCCCAGCTCACTCAAGCGAAGCGTCTTCAAGACGACTGGACCCCGTCACGCTTCCCGTCGGAGTGACCTGCTGATGGTGCCCGCTGCTTGCTGAGTTCCCAGACCAGACTTCATCTGATCCAGCCAGCAGCTAAGAAGACGTCCCTTGGTGAGCCCCCTGGGACTCGGGGAGATAGAGGCTAAGTTAGGACTGTGTGAATCTAGTTTTGAATTTGGTTGTGAATAAACCCTGGCATTGCAAAGACATATCTGCCTCTGTCTACTTAATATGCTCGGGACAGTGCCTCAGAATTAAAAAAGAGAAAGAAAAAGGGCTGAGGGTGTAGTTCAATTTTTATAAAGTGTCTCTGTGTTCAATCCCTAGTACACAAAAAATAATTAATTTTGAAAAACAGTCATTTCTCGTGACCTGATGACAATGTTGATATGAATGAAACAAAAAAGAGTTACTTTACTTATTCATTTAATAAACATTTAATTAGCCAGTTTCTTTGATAAACACCAAAGATATAATATGAATAAGACATAGTCCCCTCCCCTGAGGAGCTTAAAGTCATTTCCACACAACCCATACAAATACAGACACATGTGGCTGGGGTTGTGGCTCAGCAGTAGAGCGCTCGCCTAGCACGTGTGTGGCCCGGGTTCGATCCTCAGCACCACGTAAACATAAATGCATTGCATTGTATATAACTAAAGCAAATAAATAAATATTTAAAAAACAAATACAGACACACACACATATCAGTCACACACATCAAGTCAACCACTTTTTTGGAGTTTAAAGTCACCTTAAAATGCTAATAACACACTCTAAATTTTACAATTGATTAAAATAAAGTATTGGTCATGGGCTGGGGTTGTGGCTCAGCGGCAGAGCGCTCGCCTCGTACGTGCGCGGCCCGGGTTCGATCCTCAGCACCACGTAGACATAAATGCATTGCATTGTGTACAACTAAATAAATAAATAAATTTTAAAAAAAAGTATTGGTCATGGTGGTGGACACCTGTAATCCCAGTGGCCCAGGAGGCTGAAGCAATCCTCCTGTCTTAGCCTCCTAAACTGCTGGGATTACAGGCATACACCACTGCAACTGCCTCACAAATTCATTTTTAAGATGAGAGATTAAAACTAAGGAATCAAGCTGGGCACAGTGGTGCATGCCTGTAATCTCAGCAGCTTGGGAGGCTGAGGCAAGAGGAGTGAGAGTTCCAAAGGACTTAAAAACAGCATACTACAGGGATACAGCCACATCAATGTTTATAGCAGCACAATTCACAATAGTTAAACTGTGGAACCAACCTAGATGCCCTTCAGTAGATGAATGGATAAAGAAAATGTGGTATATATACACAATGGAATATTACTCAGCAATAAAAGAGAATAAAATAATGGTATTTGCAGGTAAATGGATGGAGTTGGAGAATATAATGTGAAGTGAAGATAGCCAATCCCAAAAATCCAAATGCCAAATGTTTTCTCTGATATAAAGAGGCTGATTCACAGTGGGGTTGGGATGGGGAGCATAGGAGGATTAGAGAAACAATATAAAGGCTAACGGGGAGGGAGTGGAAGGGAGGGCGCAAAAGGGTAAATTTTTTAAAAAAGATGGCAGGGGGCTGGGGTTGTGGCTCAGCGGTACAGCGCTCACCTAGCACGTGCGTGGCCTGGTTCGATCCTCAGCACCACATAAAAATAAACGCATTGCATATAACTAAAACCAATAAATAAATATTTTTTAAAGAAAGATGGCAGAAGCCGGGCGCGGTGGCGCACGCCTGTAATCCCAGCACTTTGGGAGGCTGAGGCAGGAGGATCGCGAGTTCAAAGCCAGCCTCAGCAATGGCGAGGCACTTAGCAACTCAGTGAGACCCTGTTCTCTAATAAAATACAAAAAAAAAGGGCTGGGGATGTGGCCCAGTGGTCTAGTACCAATGAGTTCAATCCCCGGTACCAAAAAAAAAAAAAAAAAAAAAAAAAAAGAAAGATGGCAGAATTTGATGGATATCATTACCCTAAGTGCATGTATGAAGAAATGAAAGGTGTGAATATAATTTGTATACAACCATAGATATGTAAAAATGTTCTCTATAAGTGTAATATGAATTGTAATGCATTCTGCTGTCATATATAACAACTTAAAATAAAAGCAATGGGGAAAATGTGAAACTAAAAAAAGAAATTCTACAAAGTATATTTTATATATATACATGTATATGATAAATATGTATTTGTGCATATAACAAGAAAAGATTTTGAAAGATCATACAGCAAGATATTAAAAATAGTTATTTCTGGAAAAAAATCATTGAACCACACCCCAATACTTTTAATTTTTTATTTTGAGACAGGGTCTCAATAAGTTGCTTAGGGTCTACCTAAATTGTTGATCCTTCTGCCTCCAGCCTCCTGAGTCTCTAGGATTACAGGTGTGCACCATCACACACAGCTCTGGCTGATGTTATCTATTGCATTTTTTGTTTCATTTAAAAAATGCTGAACAGCCGAAAACAGTGGCACATGCCTATAATCTCAGTGCTTCGGGAGGCTGAGGCAAGAAGATCACAAACTCAAGATTGGCCTCAGCAACCTAGGGAGGCCCTAAGGAACTCAGTGAGATCTTGTCTGAAAACAAAAAATAAAAAGGACAGGGATGTATCTTTTTTTTAATATTTATTTATTTGCTTTAGTTGTACACAATGGGTTTTTTTATTTGTACGTGGTGCTGGGGATTGAACCCGGGCCGTGCATGTGCTAGGCAAGCTCTCTACCACTGAGCCACAACCCCACGCCCGACAGGGTGTATCTTAATGGTAAAGTACCTCTAGTTTCAATCCCCAGTACCAAAAACAAAAAAACAAAAAAAAGAGAGAGATAAAAATAGTTTCATTCAACTTATAACAGTGTATATGTACTGGGATGTGGCATCAAACATATTTTGTTGCCATAGATGGTGGCAAAATATGTTTGAAAATCCTTGCAAAACACTCAAAAATACAACGTTCATTGTAGTGTTGTTAGCAACAGCAAATATTTGAAACAACACTTATGTCCAACAAAGGAGACTGAATAAATAAACTGTATATTTACATTCAGTGTACTACTACTAATCAGCAGTAGAAATAAATAATCTAGAATTAAAATATACATATGAGTAAATATTCAAAGCACAACCCAGAAATGAAAAATAAAACAAAAACCCCACAATGCTGGGGGAGGGGGGGCCAAAAAGACACATATAAGTTGCAGGAAAAACACATAAAATGATATTAGTTATGTAAACTTTAAAAAGAGCCAGACATGCCGGGCGCGGCGGTGCACACCTGTAATCCCAGCACTGGGGAGGCTGAGGCAGGAGGATCGTGAGTTCAAAGCCAGCCTCAGCAATGGTGAGGCACTTAGCAACTCAATGAGACCCTGTCTCTAATAAAATACACAAAAGGGCTGGGGATGTGGCCCAGTGGTTGAGTGCCCCTGAATTCCATCCCTGGTACAAAAAAAAAAAAAAAAAAAAAGAGCATGACTGCAATCCCCGCTTCTTGAGAGGTTCAGGTAGGCGGATTCCAAGTTTGAGGTGGGCCTGGGCAATTTAGTGAGATCCTGTTTCAAAATTAAACATAAAAACCAATGAGGGGGGGGCTGGGATTGTGGCTCAGCGGTAGAGCGCTCGCCTAGCTTGTGGGCAACCCGGGTTCGATCCTCAGCACCACGTACAAAAAAAATGCATTGAATAAAACACATTGTGTACAACTAAAGCAAATAAATAAAAATATTTTTTAAAAAATGAGGGGGCTGGGGTTGTGGCTCAGTGGTAGAGCGCTTGCCTAGCACGTGCACGGCCCGGGTTAAAGACATTGTGTACAAATAAAACAAATAAATAAATATTAAAAAAAAAACAGTGAGGTGCTGGGGTTGTAGCTCAGTAGTAAAGTGCTCCACTAGCATGTGTGATGCACTGGGTTCAATCCTCAGTACCACATAAAAATAAACAAATAAAATAAAGTCAATAAAACAATGGGGATATAGTTCAGTAGTAAAGCTCTCCTAGGGTCAATCCCCAGTAGCACAAAAAAAATGTCATATGTAATATTTTAGTTCTTTGAAACAATGAAATATCTGATGTATATGACAAACTGTTAAGATCTGACAAAAGTCAGTGGTAGGCATACAGATGTTATATTATTCTCTATATTTTGCTGTGTGCTTCAAATGTTTATGTAAATACAAGGTCTCAAATACCATATACTTAAGTTACAGTTCCTATTTCACGCTTATACCTTTTAGACAATATATCGTCAATTAAAACTTAAGGTAGAAGTAGAGGGTTTTATCATTTTATAAATTATTTTTTAGTTGTAGTTGGGCACAATACCTTTATTTTATTTATTTATGTATTTTTATGTGGTACTGAGGATTGAACCCAGTGCCCCACATGTGCTAGGCGAGCACTCTACTACTGAGCTACAACCCCAGCCCCCGCTTTGTCATTTTTTTTAAAGATTATTTTTTCATGGGCTGGGGTTGTGGCTCAGCGGTAGAGCACTCACCTAGCACGTGCACAGCCTGGTTAGATCCTCAGCACCACGTAAAAATAAACACATTGTGTACAACTAAAGCAAATAAATAAATATTTTTTAAAAAATATTTTTTTATTTGCAGTGTTGGAGATGGAACCCAAGGCCTTAGACATGCTATCCAAGCACTCTAACCCTGAGCTACCCACTCTACCCTGCCCTGTCATCATTTTAAAATGAGAAACCTTAACAATATACAGACCTAAACTTTTTTTAAAATCATAGATTTGCAGCCACCTTACTTTCAAATATATTTATCATTATGAGATTGTGAATGTATCACACATCTAATCATTTCCCCAGAAACAAAGGAATGTAATTAAAAACTCCCATATCTAAGATGGGTGGGGTGGTGTATGTCTGTAATCCAAACCGTTTGGGATTATTACTGAGGCAGGAGAATAACGAGTTCAAAGCCAGCCTCAGCAAAAACTGGGTGCTAAGCAAATCAGTGAGACCCTGTCTCTAAATAAAATACAAAAAATGGCTGGGGATGAAGCTCAGTGGTCAAGTGCCCCTGAGTTCAATCCTCCATATGCCCCCCAACCACCACCACCCCCAAAAAAATCCTCCCATATCTGGCCTGGTTGTGGGACCTGGTGTTTTGGGCAATCAAATTGCTTTCTAAGCCGGGCGCGGTGGCGCACGCCTGTAATCCCAGCACTTTGGGAGGCTGAGGCAGGAGGATCGCGAGTTCAAAGCCAGCCTCAGCAATGGCGAGGCACTTAGCAACTCAGTGAAACCCTGTCTCTAAATAAAATACAAAAAAGGGCTGGGGATGTGGCCCAGTGGTTGAGTGCCCCTGAGTTCAATCCCCAGTACCAAAAAAAAAAAAAAAAAAAAAAAAAAAAAAAAAATTGCTTTCTATTATAAAGAGTTCCCATAACTACCATACATGGATTGCCAACTTTCAAATGAGTTAAGACACAATAAAACACACTCAAACCTAAAACTACACACTTAAATAAAATCTATTTTGGGGGGCTAGGGATGTAGCTCAGTAGTAGAGCATTTACCTAGCATATGTGAGGCCTAGAATTCAATCCCTAGTGCTGCCAAAAAAAAATATTTTTTCACTGATGACTATGGAAAGGCACTTCAGGATCTTACAGTAATTCTTTTAAAATGTACTTTTAATGCAGTAGATTTCTATTTCATATTAAACTAGTGTTATTTTGCGTGTCATAAAAGTCCAGAAAAGACAAGTTAAAAATTATGAATACTGTTTCCCTACACTAGCTGATAAAAATTTCCCAGTGTCTTTATTCTGTATTGTTACTGGTACATATGAGAAAAGCTGGAGTTATGGGTACTACAAAGAGTCAAAATTCTGAAACAAAATACATTTAGAAGATGCTAAATAATGCAACAATTTGATTATTTTCTTTACTACCGCAAAGCTAGATACCTTTAAAGTCCATGAAACGAAAGTCGATACCGTCCATTTTTAAATCTCTTGCTCTGGCCTACGAAATAAGAAAATACTTTAATATTCTGTCCTTTATCCTCCAGTTTCTGGATAAATTTCTTTCCAAACATTTTTTTTTCCTATTACTTGTTATCCAAAGGGTGGGGGATAGGGGAGAGAAAGTTGAAGAAATCACAAACATAGAAAAATTAGTGAACGATGGGGCCAGATTAATGCAGGACAGGGCCACGCTGTCTTACAACATAAAGGGGGCCTGGAAAATTCCATTCCCAGACTTTTCTTACCATAATTCGGCCCAACAACAAGAGAACCAGGGCGCGGGGTACCCTGTGATTGGTCTGGTTGGCCCTTGCTCCTTCCTCCTAATTGGTTCAAAATCCCCTGCCCGGTCAAAGCATCCAATCACTATCTTCTTTCCTGATCTTGAAGATAGGTAGCACCTACATCACCCCACCACTAACCGTCACCAACCGTCTCCAACTTTACCATTTTCATGGAAGTAGGTCTGCCACATATAAACTATAGTAACTACTCATTTCCCCTTTCAGTGGCCAGGAATTGCTCCTCAGCCTCCTCCAATCTCAGCAAAAAATACTGCCTTTCACCTTGAGAGTCATCCACCCAGACGCTTGATAGTCTAAAGCCATTGCCTCAAATCCACTCTAAAATGTGTTGAGCACTTCTTATTACTAGTTGTAAACCACCCAACTGAGCTGGAGTTTAGCTCTGTGGTAGAGCATTTTCCCATCATGCAAGAGACCCTGGGTGATCTGCCAAAAAGGAAAGAAATCACCCAATTAACACATACCAGAAGCTGCCTCTAACCTTCCCTGCCCATTAAATCACTCACCCTGGCCAGGACGCCTATGCCGCAGCCACCCACAGTGTGCTCTACACAAATTCCTTGTACAGCCCCTACGGACACTTGGAAAACTCCTCCCCCTAAGGCTACGTCATCAAAGGCCACTCCCAATAGGCCTTTCCCCTGTATCTCAGAGCCTAAGGCTTGGGGCCCATCTAGATCTTAGGTCCTAGGAATGCAACTGGGAGAATCACTGGATGAAGCCAGGGTGAGGCTCACTGGAAAGAAGCAAGCATGTTGTAAAATGGAAGCATAATACAAATAATTGAGGGAAAAGTGTAGATGGCCGGGATTATAGGAAAGAAGACAATTGGACTTCACATACACAAACACACGCAAGGTAGAGGGGAGATAAAGTATGGCAAAGAGTCCAGACTCACCTGTAGTACCAAAACTCAGGGCAAGAGTCCGGAAGATCATTTGAGTCCATTTGAGTCCGGCAGTTTGAGACCAGCTTTAATGACACAGTGACATAGTGAAACCCCATCTCAAAAAAAAAAAAAAAAAAAAAAAAAAAAAAAAAAAAAAAAAAAACTCTACTTCCCAGGTATGTTTCTGCTGCTCTGCCCTTCCTTGTCATATCTAAAGGAAACTACCTGATGACCCTCCTTTAGGCTTTCTGAAAATTTATTTGTTCTAGCTATGTTTTAAAACAAATAGTTTTAGGGGTAGGTGGAATATATAAGTAAATATCTTTGATTTACCTAAACTGTGCAAGATATTTCAACTAAAGAGTTGGCCTCTAATGAAATCTCCACTGAAAGACAGCAGTGCCCCCAGATTTGGAGACTAAGCCAATATCAAAATATTAAGAAGAGGGTTTGTGGTGTAGCTCAGGTAAAGCACTTGCTTGGCATGTACATGGCCATGGATTTAATCCCCAGCACCGAAAAAAAATAATAAGGCTCCCACTTCTTCCTTCACATATCATTTTTTAAAGCCTTGTGCACCACAGTTTGCCCAGATGTGAAGCTGGCTAACAGGATGATAAAGAAAATATACTGTGGCTCCCATTCTGGGAACATTAACAGAGTTTCCTCCTGACCCTGAAAGTCTTAAAATCAGTCATTATGTATCATGGGAAAAATAGCATTTCTAAAAATAGATTTTTCCCTCTTCAAAGTTTTCTGCATCTAGATCACATAGTACTATGAAGAGAAAAGAGAAGACAAAAAATACAGTAGTCCTCTCCCTTATTTGCAGTTTAGCTTTCTGAAATTTCAGTTACCTGTGGTCATTTGTAATCTCAAAATATTAAATGGAAAATGGCAGAAATAAATAATTCATAAGTTTTAAGTGTTTATTAAAGTTGTTTACAACAATTATCATAATTGTTCTATTTTTATTATTAGTTATTATTAATCTATTACTGTGCCTAATTTTAAATTAACTTTATTATAGGATGTATGCATGGGGAAAAATAGTACATATAGGATTTGGTACACAGTTTTGGTCATCTACCAGCAGGCTTGTAATGTATCCCCTGTGGATAAGGACTACTACACTGCTATTAACTCCTTTTCCTTTGCATCCTGAAATTTGATGTATCTTCATAATCTTACATTGCCAAATTAGGAAATGGAAGTCTGGGTTTAAAAAAAAAAAGCATTAGAGTATCCCAGAGTTGCCTGAATTCCAATGCATTACACACCGTGTGACCTTGTGCTACCTCTTAGAATCTTAATGTCCCAGTTTACTAATCTATAGAATGGGAATCAAAGTAGTGACGTCAGGAAGAAGAGATAAGGCTAGGCAGGTGGGGAAATGGGCCCCCAGGCAACTTCTTGAGTAACAGAGCACAAACAGCAGCTGCAGATTTTTGCTAAGAAATTTGCAAAAAGCTTATTTAAAAAAAATCAGGGCATACGTGAAGTAGAAACGAAGTCCTCTCCAAAGAGGGAAAAAATGCCTAATCAATATTTTGATTTTACTAAAGTCTTCATAAATACCTCACAGACACTGAGTGCCTTACCCAAGATTGGACAAGGGGCTGACTTCCTTAAATCTACATATATATATAAATCCCTGCAAAATCACCATCTTTGGCAACCCTCTTGGGTCTCCTCCCAGGCACAGGAGCATTGTTTTGCTTTGCTTTAAAAAAGGAACGTCAAGGGCTGGGATTGTGGCTCAGCGGTAGAGCGCTCGCAGAACCACGTAAAGGTGAACACATTGTGTACAACTAAAGCAAATAAATAAATATTTTAAAAAAGGAACGTTAAATAGAACAAAGGGGGGAGGGGAGGAGAGGGCAAGGGGATAGGAATAATGGTAGAATGAGTTAGACATCATTACCCTAAATACATGTATTTGTGAAAATACTTTATGTAAAACCAGTGGCTTAAAAATTTTGCTCTTTATATGTAATAAGAAATGAATTGCACTCTGCAAGCATATATAACAAATTAGAATAAAAATAAAATAAACCTAAAAAATGAAATAATAAAAAAAACTTTTTCTACTTTGCTTTCACTGACCTGTTGTCCATGAATCTCATTCTTTGAATTTACAAGACAAAGAACGCGCCCAACTCCACACTCGGTGTTACGGTAATTCTAGGCTTCTAGTTCAATGGAATAATGTACTTAACACATCTAGAACAGTGAGTAGTTGGCACATAGTAAACACTTAACAAATACTAGCTCCCATTATTATTCACCATTTCCTGGTTTACAAATTAAGGGCTTCCTAATTCCATCATCCCACCTGGGTTCCTGGCTCTACCATAGTTTCTTTGTTCATGGATGAATAGATGAATGAACAAGGTAATAATTGGACCTCAGCTCTCAAGCCTACAGCAACATTTTCACATGCATCTTAGAGCTCTTAATGATTAATAATGTCTGTAGTAGAATGGATATTGTATTATCCAACATTAAATAAGGCATACAGTAATCATATGACTCTATTGGTTAATATTGGTTATATGTGTGACTGTAAAATCAGAGCTACTGAGCTGCTGAAATCATAGCACTGAAAGGGCCAGTGTGTAAAGGAATATACATAGAAAGGGTGAAAAACCTTATGTTGTATTAGTATCTCCAATTTCTTTTGTTTTGGATCTACATGGCCTACCCAGATGTTAAAATTAAGTAAGAATTAAAAGAAACAGAAATAAAGATAAAAACAAGAAAGGAGAAGAGATAAAAAGAGGCAGGTGCATATTGAGGAGGATATTCAAAAGTGAGGAGTAAAATGACATTATATGACACTGAACATGCTGTGGATTATCTTCCCTTACCATAGCATAAGCTATAAGTTGTATGTCCCACCCTTTAACATAATGTTACAGAGATGGTAAAATATATAGTAGAAAAGATGAGTCAACAGCTTGGACTCTAATGAGATCCCATTAACACTCTTGTTTTTTATTTAAATATTTATTTATTTACTTTAGTTGTACACAATGCAATACATTTATGTTTATGTGGTGCTGAAGATCGAACCCGGGCAGCGCACACGAGAGGCGAGCGCTCTGCCACTGAGCCACAGCCCCAGCCCCAAACACTCTTGTTAATAGAGTGGATTAAAAGAGAATAAGTGACCCAGAATGCAAATCAGTTAACAAGGTAGCATTACACGTTGTTAAGAGAAGAAAATATTTTAAGAATATACCTGCAACTATAGTCAAGAAAATTCTATAAACAAAAGTATTAATGGAGTGAGGAAAGGGGTTTGTTCTGTCAGATATTTAAACTACTGTAAACAAAAGTGTATACCAATAGTGCAGATAATGAAGAGAATAGAGTCCAGAAACAGACCCAAACATATATATAGTACAGGAACTATTAAAGTCAGTGACAAAAAGAATTATTCAAGAAAAAAAAAAAGTTATAACAACTGGATAGGGGGCTGGAGTTGTGGCTCAGTAGTAGAGTGCTTGCCTAGCACATGTGAGGCACTGGGTTCCATTCTCAGCACTGCATAAAAATAAACAAATAAAATAAAGGTATTTAAAAAAACCTGGATAGCCATTTGTAATTAAAAATAAACCTCATTTCATATGCCAGAAAAAAATCTAGATTAATAAAATATTAAATTCAATCATATAATTCCTATAATAAAATAAGGGGTCAATATTTTATAAAACACAATGGTTAGATACAAGCATGATCTGAAAACCAAAATCAAGAAGGAAAAATAATGACAACTTTCATTACAGAAAAAATATATAGAAGACAAGACCACAGATTACAAAAAAGATTTTTTTAACATATGTAACATGCCGGGTGTGGTGGCGCACACCTGTAATCCCAGCACTTGGGAGGCTGAGGCAGGAGGATCATGAGTTCAAAGCCAGCCTCAGCAATGGCAAGGCACTTAGCAACTCAGTGAGACCCTGTCTCTAATAAAATACAAAATACAAAAAGGGCTGGGGATGTGACCCAGTGGTCGAGTGCCCTGAGTTCAATCCCCAGTACAAAAAAAAAAAAAAAAAAACATATGTAATATATAAAGAGGTAACATCTCTATCATAAAAGAGCTTCGAATTAAAAAGGTAAAGGCAAATACTCTCAGTAAATAAATGAGTAAAGGACATAATCAGACAATTTACAAAGGAAGAAACATAACAATAAATACATGAAAAGATGTTCAACTTCACCAGTAAACATAGAAATGCAAATTAAAGCAAGGTAAATTTTTCATCTATCAGATTGGCAAAGGTTAAGAAGATTAAAAAAAAACTCAGATTCGTCAGGATATACAAAACAGGTACTCTTGTACACTGTTGGTAAGAGCACACTTTATTGCAACTTCTCTGGAAGGAAGGCAGTTTGGTAATATGTATCAAAATCTTGTGTGTGTGTGTGTGTGTGTGTGTGTGTGTGTGTGTGTGTGTTTTGCTGGTCATCCAACCTAGTCACAACATGCAAGGATTGAGCTACACACTGGCCTCTGTATCAGAATTTTAAACACATGGTTTGGGGATGTAGTTCAGTGGTAGAGCATTTGTTGAGCATACTCAAGGCCTGGGTTCAATCACCAGTGTCACACAAAAAAATCTTGCCCAGCAATTCTCCTTCTAGGAACTTTCCAAAAGGTGAAATTGGAAAAAAATTGCAAAGAGAGTATGTTAGTAGGGTTTTTACAGCCATGACAAAATACCAGAGAAAAACAACTTAAAGGATAAAAGATTTATGTGATTCAGAGTTTCAGAGGTTTGAGTCCATGGTCAGCTAGCTCCATTATTTCTGTGCATATGTGAGGCAGAACAACATGGCACAAGGGTTCAGCAAAGTTGCTTACCTCATGTCAACTGGGTAGCAGAGAGAGAGAGAGAAGAAAAGGTGCCTGTGGCAAGCTATAAGCTATAATATTTAAGGCCATGCCCCCAGTAATCTACTTCCTCCAAGTAAGTTCCTCCAAGTAAGTCTTACCTCCAAAAGTTTTCATTGTCTCCCAATAATGTCATCAGATTATGAATCCATCAATGGATTAATCCACTGATTTAGGTTAAAGCACTCATGATCCAATCACTTCCCAAATGTCCCACCTTTGAAGATTTCGGCACTGGAGACGAAGCCTTTAACACATGAACCTTTGGGGAACATTCCAGATCCAAACCATAATAGAGAGATTAACAGAAATGTTCAATAAAGCATTATTAGACACTTAAATATTCACCAATAGTGGAGTAGTTATACAATTTATGGTACATTAAATATAGCGGAGTACTTATACAACCTCTAAACACTTTTTTTTGTAAAAAAAAAAAAAAAAAACAATCTATAGTTAACTAGGAAAATACCTACATTCTACTATTCAGTTTAAAAAAGAAAAAAGTTTACATAGACTATAAACTTAGGTAAAATTGCATGCATATTTGAACAAAAATGTCTGGAAGAATAGGTACCAAAATGTCAAAAATGTTTGCCTTTGAGTGGTAGGATTTGGGAGAATATTTACTCTTTTTTTTGTAGTGGTGGGGCCTCATGCATGCTAGGCAAGTGCTCTGCCACTGAACTATAGCCTTAGCTTACCTCTTTCTTTATATTTTTCGGTGTTTAAATTTTTTTTCTAAATGAACACTTTTTTTTCCATTGGGGGAAAAAGAGAAGTTATGTTCATAAAAGAAAAAAATCCACACAAAGATGAAGGAATTTTTATCTGATGGGCATGTATTTTCCTCAATAAAGTATAAGGCAAAGTCAACAACAGAGAGTAGGAGGGAATGATTCAAAGAATGTGAGTAAGGTAAGAAGGACTTAGTTCAAAGAGCAAAGGAATTAAGAGAAAAGGAAAATTTTTCAGTCATGTGGAGGGCCTAGTCAAGGTTGATTATCATTAACCTGCCCAGTCATGTGATTGTCTACAAAAATCCTGAATTGCACAGGTTAAAATATGAAGAATATGCATGTTTGGATTCCTCTGAGGATGAAAGGGAACTCTGGAGTCTTGACTAGGGAGTTGGAGGTATTTGGAAAATAGAACTAATGATAATAAATTCAGGAATTTAGGTGGGTAAAGGAGCAAGCAAAGACTGGAGGAGAATGATAAAAAGAGCAAAAGTGTGTGTGACAAGTGGGGTCAGTGAATTGGAGTTTTCATGAGGACAAAGCATTGTTGTAGTGGGGTTACTTAACCGAGTGAGCTGGGGAAATTTTGCAAGTTGTAGACAGAGAAATTGTTTGAATTAATTATTCCTGAAGCCTACATTATGGTAATATTTAGGGTTTGACTATGTGACTAGATATCTGACATGGGATTCTTTGAACCAAACCACAGAACCTCTCATTCCTTCACATATTTGAACACTGTCATCCACACACTTCTATTTTTATAGACACACAATAATTGTATACATTCAGGGGTACAGTGTAAAAATCCAATACCTATATACAATGTATAATGTCAGTCCTGAGGATAGAACCCAGGGCCTCATCAGTGCTAGGCAAGTGCTTTACCACTGAACTATACCCCCAGCTCACCATTTTTTCCCTTGGGTACTTGGGATTGAATTCAGGGGCCCTCAACCACTGAGCCACATCTATAGCCCTATTTTGATTTTATTTAGATACAGAATCTCACTGAGTTGGTTAGCACCTCACTTTTGCTGAGGTTGGCTTTGAACTCGAGATCCTCCTGTCTCAGCCTCCCAAGCTGATGGGATTACAGGTTGTATCATTACAGCTGGTGGGATTACACTGCACCCAGCCATTTCTTTATTATTATTATTATTTAATTTTTTAGTTGTAGATGGACAAAATACCTTTATTTTATTTATTTATTTTTATGTGGTGCTGAGGATCAAACTCAGTGCCTCACATTTTGCTAGGCAAGCACTCTGCCATAGAACCACAACCCCAGCCCTTATTATTTTTTTAACTAATACATAAAAACAAAAATTGCTGGGTGTCACTACCATCCATGGGCTGTGTGTGTGAGCTATGTGCATTTGAGTGGTATGAGGGGACTGGCCTGACGTTGCTGCTTGATTGGGCTGTGAGACATATGTGTGCCTTTTCTTTTGATCTGCTTGTGATCCCACACAGCATGTGAGATAGGTATGGCTTTCAAAGATGTCAGTCAATTTGCTGAGCACAAGACATCACCAAGCAAGACTCCACCCTTTGAAACCCACTCCCTTGCCTTATTTGGGTGGTATATTCTATGAATGGCTTTTCCCCAATAAATAGGGGGATTTCAGATGTGCTCTATCTATTTCCTCTTTCCTCCCTTGCTCCCCTTGCCCTCCAGTGTGGGAGCTGACACCTGAGATCGCACATTTTGTGTTTGTGTGTTTTTTCAGTTGCCAGACTGGCCAGCTGGTAACAGCTAGATGTGGTGGCTCATGCCTATAATACCACGGACTCAGAAGATAGGCCAAAGGATCACAAGTTCAAGGACTGCCTTGGAAACTTAGTGAGACCCTGTCTCAAAATATAGAAAGAACTAGGAGCCGGTTGTGGTGGCACATGCCTGTAATCCCAGAGGCTTAGGAGACAGAGGCAGGAGGATTGCGAGTTCAAAGCCTGTCAGCAAAAACGAGGTGCTAAGCAACTCAGTGAGACCCTGTCTCTGAATAAAATACAAAATAGGGCTGGGGATTTGCCCCTGAGTTCAATCTCCATACCCCCCCAAAAAAAGAATTGGTGATATGGGGATATAGCTCAGTGGTAAAGCATCCTTGAATTCCATCCCCAGTAGCCCCCCAAAACCCCACATATGAATGAGGGGATAACCACATGATTTTTTTTAATTTAGTTCTTGATAGACATTTATTTTATTTATTTATTTTTATGTGGTACTGAGGATCAAACCCAGTGCCTCACACATGCTAGGCAAGCACTCTATGACTGAGCCACAACCCCAGCCCCCACATGTTTTAACACACATATAGTGTGTGTATTTTTTTGGAAATCAAACCCAATTATGCTTTATCACTGAGCTACATCCCCAGCCCTTTTTATTTATTTATTTTTATTTTGAGGAAGGGTCTCACTAAATTGCCCAGGAAGGCATATGAACTTGTAATCTTCCTGTCTCAGTCTCTAGAGTCACTGGTATTATAGGCATGAGCCACAAAATCCAGCTACATTGTATGTAATCAGCATAATCATATCTAACTACTCAAACATTTATCATTTCTTTATGGTGAAAACATTCAAATTCCTTTCTTCTAGCTTTGTGAAATATATAGTGCACTATCATTATGTATAGTCACCCTTCTGTGCAATAGCACATTTATCATTTCTATGAATTGGAAACCTTTGAATTCCTCTCTACTAGTTATTTATAAAATAATAAATTGTTGTAAGCTATATTTACCCTACTGTGCTATAGAATACCAGGACTTATTCTTCCTATCTAACTTCATTTGTATACCCATTATCCAACCTTCCTTTATCACCCCTCCCATCCACACACTTCTTGGGTTCAGTAGGAGGCCCTGGAATTAATGACCTTCAAGAGATTCACTGGAGCTGTGCATAATGGCACATGCCTATAATTCCAGCTACTCGGGAGGCTGAGGCAGAAGGATTGCAAGTTCAAGGCCAGCCTCAACAATTTAGTGAGGACCTGTCTCAAGATATAAAAAAAATAAATAAATAAAGACAGTGTAACTCAGTGGTAGATACCTCTGGGTCCAATCCCCAGAACCAGAAAAAAAGTTTCTCAGGAACCTACCTTTTCTGTCTTATTTTTCCACTTTACTCCTTCAAAATCTCAGGTGCTAGGCAAAGTTGATTATAAGCTTTCCCATCTTCTTGCCTTTATGCACAAGTGTCCTTCCTCCTGGAATGCCTTCCCCACAATTTCTGAACTGACACATTTTACTTATCCCTTAAGCCTGTTTAAAAGCTGTAGCATCCATGAAGACTTCCCAGAACTCCCTTGCAGGACTCGTCTGTGTGAATTCCTATGGTGATTCAAGCATACCTCTCTGAGGACAATTATTACTTCTTATTTTGTGTCTTTTTACTTAGTTGGGTCAATTTTATCTCTATCACCTCGAGGAGATCAAGATTAGACCATGCCTAAAGCAATTTTTTACTCCATCTTCAAGTCTGATGACTGACCAATTATTCACTGTTAATGTTAACTGCAGGTTTCCAAAGTGAGATATGTGATTATTTTAGGTGTTGCAGAGTCATTTTTTATAGCTGGATAATTATTTAATGGGCATTAGATAAATACTTTGTTTTTCATTTATGATAGTGCTAAAATATTTTATTTTAAAGAATAATCCCAGCAGCTCAGGAGGCTGATGCGGGAGGATCCTGAGTTCAGGGCCAGCCTAAGCAATCTAGCAAGGCACTAAGCAACTCAGCGAGACCCTGTCTCTAAATAAAATATAAAATGGGCTGGGGATGTGGCTCATTGGTTAAGTGTCCCTAAGTTTGATACCTGGCACCTAAATAAATAAATAAATCTAAGAGAGCCAGACACAATGGCACACACTTGTAATTCCAGTGACTTTGGGAGGTTGAGGCAGGAGGATCACAAATTCAAGGCCAGCCTCAGCAACTTAGCAAGACGATGTCTTAAAATTAAAAAAAAAAAAATGAAAGGGCTGAGGGTATAGCTCAGTGATAGAACACACCTGGATTTAATCCCCAGTGCCTCCAAAAAAGCAAAATCAAAACCAAAAAATAACTCTCCCTCAACTCCCTCTAGCTAGTGCCTGAAATGCTAGCCTATAGCCATAGTCTACCTCCTCGTGTTCCATTCACTCAATCCACTATGGCTTCCACCTCCACCACCTGATTCTTGAAATGATAAATTACATCCTAATTTGTACAACCAATGAACCATGCTCAGTCCTTATCTTATTTAACTTGGCTCTCTAGGTAGCATTTGGCAACTTTCCTGAAAAGTTCTTTCCTCCCTAAACTTCAGCCTGCCTCAATCCTGTTACTTTAGTCATTCTTTCCATCTCCTTTACTAAATCCTCCTCCTCTGTTCCCCTAATATTATCTATATTAATCTCCTAATATGATAATGATTATAAAAGAATGAAAAAGTAATGTTTATACCTGGTTACAAAATGGGAAAAAGACAGAAGGAAAATCAGAGGTTAATAGCTTCTTATATATTTTTCCAGGAAATTTTTTATTTATTATGTATAAATAAATCCTCTTTTGTTCTCTCAAATAGTCCACATCTCACTGTTTTGCTTTTTTTTTTTTTTTTTTTTTTTTACTTAACAGAGTATCTTGAAGATATTTATTTATTTGTTATTGACATTGGAAATTGAACCCAAGGGCACTTTGCCACTCAGCTACATTCCCAGTCTTTTTTTTTTTTTTTTTTTGGTACCAGGGATTGAACTCAGGGGTACTTGACCACTGGGCCACATCCCCAGCCCTTTTTTGTATTTTATAGAGACAGGGTCTCACTGAGTTGCTAAGTGCCTCGCCATTGCTGAGGCTGGCTTTGAACTCACAATCCTCCTGCCTCAGCCTCCCAAGTGCTGGGATGACAGGCGTACGCCACCATGCCCGGCTTCCAGTCTTTTTATTTTGAGATAAGTTCTCACTAAGTTGCTTAGGGTTTTGCTAAATTGCTGAGACTGGCCTCAAATTTACTATAATCCTGACTCAGCCTCCTGAGTCACTAAGATTATAGATGTGCACAGCTATAACCTGCTTGAAGATCTTTTTTTACTACCTATTGACACATAAAACACTTTTTTTTTCTTTTTGGTACTGAGGATTGAACCCAGGCATTGCCATGCTAGGCAAGTGCTTTGTCATTAAGCTACACTCTCAGCCCTGAATTAATATATTTCAACTTATTAACTAGCTATTTGCTGATGCACATTAGGTAGCTTCCAAGTTTTATGCTGTTATTAATAATGTCTCATGGGCTGGGGTTGTGGCTCAGCGGCAGAGTGCTCGCCTCGCACATGCGTGGCCCAGGTTCGATCCTCAGCACCACGTAAACATAAATGCATTGCATTGTGTACAACTAAAGTAAATAAATAAATATTTTAAAAAATAATGTTTCAGTCAGGCATTGTGGATCATGCCTGTAATCCCAGTGACTTGGAAGCTGAGGTAGGAGGATCTCAAGTTTGAGGCCAGCCTTGGCAATTTAGTGAGACTCTCAGTAACTTAGTGAAACCCTGTCTCAAAATAAAGAATAAAAAGGACTGGGGATGTAACTCAGTGGAAAAGTGCCCCGGGTTCAATCCCCAGTAGTGCTGCTGCTACTACTACTTCTAATAATAATAATAATAATAAATGTTTCAGTAGGGGTTGGGTGTGTAGCTCATCAGTAAAGCACATGCTTTGCATGTATGAAACCCTGGGTTCCATCCATGACACTAAAAATTTCTCTCAGTAAATATTCTTATCGATATGCAATTTTAAAAATTCTTATAAGTGGAATTTCAGATCAAGAGGAATGTGTTGCTAATTCTTTCTTTTGTACCAGGGATTGAACTCAGGGGCACTCGACCACTGGGCCACATCCCCAGCCCTTTTTTGTATTTTATTAGAGACAGGGTCTCACTGAGTTGCTAAGTGCCTCGCCATTGCTGAGGCTGGCTTTGAACTCGCGATCCTCCTACCTCAACCTCCCAAGTGCTGGGATTACAGGTGTGCGCCACTGCGCCTGGCTTTGATTTAAAATTCTTTAATCTGAGAATTGAATATCTTTTCTTGTATTTGCTTTACATTTATTTTTAAAATATTTTTAGTTGTATAGATGGATACAATACTTTTACTTATTTTTATGTGGTGCTCAGGATTGAACCCAGTGCCTCACATGTGCCAGGCAAGCACTCTACCACTGAACTACAACCCCAGTCCCTTACATTTATTTTCTGAACACTATTTATATCCTTTAATCATTTTTCTATCAGTGTTCCTGTTTTTCTTTCTATATTTCTTTTTTTGATACTGGGGATTGAATCTAGGGACACATTACCACTAAGCTACACCCCTAACACTTTTTCTTTCTTTTTTTTTTTTTTTTTTTGTACTGAGGATTGAACTCAGGGGCACTCAACCACTGGGCCACATCCCCAGCTCTTTTTTTTTTTTTTTTGTATTTTATTAGAGACAGGGTCTCACTGAGTTGCTAAGTGTCTTGCCATTGCTGAGGCTGGCTTTGAACTCGTGATCCTCCTGCCTCAGCCTCCCAAGTGCTGGGATTACAGGCATGCGCCACTGCACCTGGCCCCTTTTTATTTTTAAGACAGGGTCTAAGTTGCCTTTGAACTTCTGATTCTCCTACCTCAGCCTTCCCAGTCGCTGGAACTACAGGCTTGTACCACTGTTGGTCTTATTGATTTGTAAGGTCTCTTTGTGTTTAAAGGAAAATAATCAACTTGTGCTGCAAGTGTTTTTTTTGTTTATGGGTTTTTATTTTTTTTTGTTTTTGTTTTGTTTTGGTTAGGTACTGGGGATTGAACCCAGGAACACTCTATCACTGAGCTACATCCCCAGCACTTTTTATTTTTATTTTGAGTCAGGGTCTCCCTAAGTTGCCCAGGCTGGCCTCCAACTTGCAATCCTGTCACAGCCTCACTAGTAGCTGCAACTACAGGGATGCACCCCTGCATCTCGCTTTTCTTTTTCTTTTATCCCAAAATAATCTTTGGTCCTACACAGCTTCCATGATGACTCCTAAATCTATAACTCAAGCCTAGTCTTCTACTCTAGTTCCAAATCCTAGTAGTTGACTATGTATATTTACCCATATGAAGTTTAATGTATACATGTTTATAAACTCACCTGGAACTGAATTCATTTTCCCCAAGTATTCTCTTTCTCTTATGCTCCCTCTATCCTAGTTAGTGACTTTATCACTTACCTAGAAATTTCTCCAGAAATCTGTCACCCCTGCTTTTTTCTTACCTCCCACATCCAAACCTCCAAAACTCCTGAAGCATTTTGTCCAGGTGACCACAATATCCTCCTAAGCCCTAGTTATGTTACACAATGGTTAAAGAGCATATGCTGCAGTCAGACAAAACAGGGTTTTTTATTAATATTTATTTATTTGCTTTAGCTGTACACAATGGGTTTTATTTGTACGTGGTGCTGAGGATTGAACCTGGGCGCGCATATTCCAGGCTAGCGCTCTACCGCTGAGCCACAACCCCAGCCCTTGTTTTTGTTTTGTTTTGAAGTGCTGGGGACAGAACTCAGAGCCTCATGTATGCTAGGCAAACACTCTACCACTGAGTTCTACCTTCAGCCCCCAAATTTTATTTGTAAACAGTTCCTGATCTTTCAAAGTTATGTGATCGAAAGCGTATTTCTTTTTCTTTTTTTTTTTTAGCTGTAGATGGACACAATATCTTTATTTTATTTATTTATTTTTATGTGGTGCTGAGGATTGAACCCAGTGCCTCACACATGTGAGGCAAGCACTCTACCACTGAACTACAACCCCAGCCCAAGAGCATATTTCTTACGTAAAACTTGTTCCCTTGTCTATAAAAAATTTATAACAGCTACTTCATAAGAAAAGACAACATGAGGGGCTGGGAGTATGGCTCAGCGGTAGAATGCTTGCCTAGCACATGAGCAGCCTGGGTTCAATCCTCAGCACCACATAAAAATAAAGGCATTGTGTACAATTAAAACAAATAAGTATTGGGCTGGGGTTGTGGCTCAGCGGCAGAGCGCTCGCCTTGCACGTGCGTGGCCCGGGTTCGATCCTCAGCACCACGTAAACATAAATGCATTGCATTGTGTACAACTAAAGTAAATAAATAAATATTTAAAAAAACAAATAAGTATTAAAAAGACAACATGAAATTGTATGCATAATAACTAGAATATGAGTCAGTAAATGGTAACCATTATCTCCATGTTCTAGCTTCCCTCAACCTCTTCCAAGCCACCCTCTTTGCTGTAATTCAGACTAACAAATTCAACTGTCACTCTACTTGGAATTTTTGTGATTTCCTACCCCTTCCCTCCACACATACACCATTTACAAGATAACAAATATACACTTCAGGAAAGTATACAAGGTCATTCAAATGGTCTGTTAATTTTCACAACCCCATACATCTTTAACCTCCAGCTACATTAAAACTTTATGTCAGCCGGGCGCAGTGGCGCACGCCTGTAATCCCAGCACTTTGGGAGGCTGAGGCAGGAGGATCGCGAGTTCAAAGCCAGCCTCAGCAATGGCGAGGCACTAAGCAACTCAGTGAGACCCTGTCTCTAATAAAATACAAAAAAGGGCTGGGGATGTGGCCCAGTGGTCGAGTGCCCCTGAGTTCAATCCCCAGTACCACAAAAAAAAAAAAGAAAAAAGAAAAGAAAACTTTATGTCATACCCCAAGGATAATCAGTTTTTCCGTACTGCTATGGTTTCCTGCATACCATTCACTGACAGTCAAGCTCTCCCCACCCATGCCCACATTTTTTTTTTTTTGGCAGTACTAGGGATTGAACCGGTGACTCTCTACCACTGAGCTATATTCTCAGCCTCTTTTGTTTATTTGGTACCAGGGATTGAACCCAAGAGTGCTTATCACTGAGCCACAATCCAAGCCCATTTTATTTATTTATTTTTTTGAGGCAGGAGTCTTGCTAGGTTGCTTAGTACCTCACTAAGTTGCTGAGGCTTGCCTTGAACTTGTGATCCTCCTGCCTGCCTCCCCAGTCGCTGGGATTATAGGCATGTACCACCCTGCCCAGCTCCAGCCCTTTATTTTGTTTTGAGGCAAGTTCTTGTTAAATTGACCAGGCTGGCCTCAAACTTGTGATTCTTCTGCCTTAGCTTGGATTATAGGCATGCACTTGGCTCTCTGTGCTTTCTCAACACTAAGCACTTACCCCTGCCCCAGGTCAAATAATCATTTTGTATTCATGTTTACCTGCTTGTCTCCCCCACTAGATTTTGAGTTCCTTGAAGGCAGAGACTATGTTTTATTCATGTCTGTATCATCAGCTCCCAGCATAGGGTCTAACATTTCATGTTTGTTGGATAAATGGATTAATGAATAGTTCATGGTCTGAGCAGAGCTGACCTCTATTCCCCTATGATTTCTTTAGCAATCAGTTCCCTTGTATATATACAGTCCTTTACCAAAACCCCTTCTGTCCACCTCTCCTCCCAGAAGTGCCAAGCACCCAGCCAAAATCTCTGTTGCCCAGGCAGTCACAGGAGTCTGGGACTGGTCCAACTAGAAGTGGTGGAACAGAAGACAATGGACTCAGTGTAGGTCCTAACCAATGCCAGTGTTGAGATCAGAGTCCACCCCCAAATCCCAGCAACAAGTATTGCTATCTACTTATCCAGAGCCTAATCTTTAGTGTAGCAAGGGAGAAAACATATCTTATAAAGTGTGACTAGACTGGGGTTTTGCTTATACTACCCCCACTCAAACCCCAATCTACAAGAAGCACACCCAGGCATAGCAGATCATTTTGTAGTGATTTGAGAAGACAAGGGACATTTCTCTGAAGCGCTCCAGCCTTTAAGTCAGGCTCTACATAATCTCTAGCAAGAAAAGAACAACACGGTTTCTTTTTTCAATATTTTGCCATTTCTTTTAATAATATTTTTAAAGCCAGTAAGCAACTACAGAGACCATTTAAAAGTAGACAAGTAAAAAAAATATAGATGATAAACAGTAAAGACACATCCTTCACTCCACAATAAATACAGAGCTCTATTAGTAACCCCCACCAACATTATATGGGAGGGCTAGCTCTCCATGGGATCAAGAGTACTCTCCATTATTGTGCAGGGGGGACCAGCCAGCACTTGGTTGTAATTATGTCAAATTGAGTGGACACATGAATTGCTGAGATCAAGGTCTACAGTTTTGGCCCTTGACTTGGATATGGGTTGGTCAGGCTTAACTTCTTCCAGGCTGTGCTGGATTCCATAGCTGAAGTAGATAGCAAACCCTAGTGGGTAAAGGTAGCTGTGAGGTGGGGCAGCAGTGACCTGTAAAGGTTTAACAGGTCTCCTACTGGAGATAAGAGAGGGGCAGGAGTTGGGATAGGACACCCAAAACGCTTACTCTCCCCAAGTGGATACTTACCAACCAGCATCCAGACCCCAAATAGGGCCCAGGTACCAGCTGTCATCTGCATCATAAGGTAAACATTAACAAAGATGCTCACTAGTGGGAGGAAAGGCACAGCAGGCACCTAGAAACAAAGGAAATTTTCCTTTTCACATGTGACAATGTGAACTAAAAAGAGACCCCTGTTCTTCTCAGGGCAGAAAAGGCAGAGTTCAGCTGCTACTCAGGCACTGTATTTCAGTCGCCTCTCATTTATATGGGACTCCCAGAATACATAAAGTTTGGGGAAACAGAACTGGAACGGAACTAAAGAGAGTAAGCAAAAGAAGTCTTTGGCCTAGGTTCCTCCTAAATCTTCCCTTTCATGTTCAATTTAAGTATATCTAGAAACCTTAGACCACAGACATCTGAAACTTATTCACCCAAGGTGGGTTGGTAAGGACAGAGGGAGAGGTCATTTACCTTAAAGTGAAGGGGACTGGAGTTCTGTGGCTGTCTCCAGATAATCATAGTCGTTCCAATAATAAGCAACAGGAGCAGTGCAACCACTGCCACCCACACTGAGTCTCCAGAAAGCAGTGAAAATGGCACCAGGCAAAGAATAGTCACCAGTAGAGCTTCAAAGGTCAAGTTGAGAGACATCAAAACCAATTCTTGAGATCAACATGCCAAGATATCAGGCACCCCATTCCAAGGAGGGTCATCCTCATTCTACCACCAAATGTCAGAACATATTGTCCACCCCATCAAAGTCACCACAAAGAGAAATTCCACTGCTCACCAAGCAATGAGGAACAAACATAAACAACTTGGCCAGAGACTGGAGTAGGGACAGAGTTGAGTGGGAAAAATAGTGCCTGGAGGGTCAGCTTCTCTGCTTCAGGAGTCTTCTCCTCCTGCAATTCCACTTCCTCTTCCCCAGGCTTCATTTCCTGGTCAGGCTGATACCTGAGGCAAGATTGAAAAAGCAGTTTTAAAAACAACTCTCAACTACTTCACCATCTTCTCCCAGGCAACTCTACCTTCCTCATTACTATTAAGAAAGAAACACTTTTTTTTTTTTTTTTTTTTGATACCAGGGATTGAATTCAGGGGCACTCGACCACTGGGCCACATCCCCAGCTCCATTTTGTATTTTATTAGAGACAGGGTCTCACTGAGTTGCTAACTGCCTCGCCATTGCTGAGGCTGGCTTTAAACTCACAATCCTCCTGTCTCAGCCTCCCAAGTGCTGGGATTAAGGTGTGCGCCACTGTGCCCGGCAAGAATAGGAGCACTTTTTAACAGAGTGGGATACCCAAAGTCACCAAGGAAAGTCAGGATGACCAAAGTGGAAGAAAGAAGAGTAGATCCACATCATTCCTTATCTTAAGAATAAAATCCCAGGGCTAGGGATATAGCTCAGTTGGTAGAGTGCTTGCCTTGCATGCACAAGGCCCTGGGTTCTATCCCCAGTACCAAAAAAGAATAAAATCCCAAATCACAGTATGCAGAGAAAGGGAATCCTACCTGAGAATGAGAACACAAATGGACACCAGGGAGTAAGCAAGCAGGGTCCCAATTGACATGAGGTCCACAAGATCAGTGAGTTCAAAGAGGAATGCCATGAGTGCTAAAATTGATGGGCAGAAAACAAAGTTAGAGATGGGAATAGTGAAGTTAAAGGAACTGGTGAAACAACTAAGGATTTTTTTCTACCTGCAATAATGCCAGAGACCACAGTGGCCATGATGGGGGTATGTGTGCGCGTGTGGATCCTAGCCAGGACACGGAATAGGAGACCATCCTCTGCCATTGCATAGATCACCCGAGGCATGGGGAACATAGAGCCCAAGAGGCTGGAAAAAAGAATTCCCAGAATAACATGAGTTGATTTGAGTCATCTCTTCCCAAACCTGCATGTTAAATATTTTCCCACCTTTCTTTTGCAGCTCTTTTAATGGATATTCTCTGGTACTAAATGCCATGACCTGAGACTTTGGTCACAGAGGAAAACAAACAATTGGTGTTATGGGTTTTTGTTTTGTTTTGTTTTGTTTAGACTTGGGATTGAACCTAGCGGTACTATACCGAGGTACATACATGCCCAGCCTCTTTAACTTTTTATTTTTTTATTTTCTTAAATATTTTTTTAGTTGTCAGAGGACTTTGTTTATTTCTATGTGGTGCTGAGAATTGAACCCAGTGCCTCACTCATGCTAGGCAAGCACTCTACCACTGAGCCACAATCCCAGCTCTAACTTTTTATTTTGAAAAGGGGTCTCACTATGTTTCCAATGCTGGCTTCAACCTACAGCCTTCCAAATCACTGAGATTACAGGTGTGCACCACCGTGCCCAGCTGAAACAAACATTTGATACTAACCTAGTAGAAAGAGCACAGAGGGAGCCAACAGCCACAACATAGCGGGCAGGAGCCCATCCAACATGGAGAAAAGCCTCAGGCAACGGGCTGTCAGGCTGGAGTTGGTAGTAAGGCATCATGAGGGTGAGTGCGGAAGAGACACCAAAGTACGCCAAAAAGCAGACAAACAGTGAGATCACAATGCTCATGGGGATGGAACGCTGTGGATTCTGGGCCTCTTCCCCTGCAGGAAGGGACACATCACAAAAGTTTTGAGCCAGGGAAGCGGGCTCACTCCTCTACCACCCTCATTATGCATGCAATCTGAGCACACACTGCACCCAAGCCCCAGCTAGAATGCAGTGATCATGTTACCAGTGGTAGCAATACAGTCAAAACCAACAAATGCATAGAAACAGGTAGCAGCTCCACGGAGAATCCCCTGGATGCCAAATGGTACAAATCCTCCGGAGCCCAGAGGGCCCAAGCTAAAGTACAAGAAGGAATAGAAAAGGTAAGAGTACATTCAGCCAACTCCATGCCTTTTTTTTCTTTTTTTTTTTTTAATATTTATTTTTTAGTTTTTTAGGTGGACACAATATCTTTATTTTATTTTTATGTGGTGCTGAAGATCGAACCCAGAGCCTCATGTATGCTAGGCAAGCACTCTACCTCTGAGCCACAACCTCAGCCCCTCCATACCTTTTTTCTAATGCCCAACTACCTGACTAGGTTTTCCAAGGCTCAGCCTCCCATGCTTCCCCGCCCTCATCAGGAATCCCTCAGCATGGATCTGCTTACTCCTCATTCTGACACCAGCACTGCAGCTCTGAAGAAAAGTAAATTCTCTAACCTATGGGTGTCATTGTGTCCAGCCTTGGCCAATTCATAGTCCTCTTCATTGAGCTTCCAGTTGTGCAGGTCTCCCTTAATGAAGCCAGAGATGATGACAAAACCAAGAACCAAAAGGTTCACCCCTGTGAACACTTTGGTAACCAGGGCCGACTCACTAGCCCCTAGAGCCAGCAATCCTGTGGGAGAAATTCAATCAGGACCCTGAGAAAGGAAGGAAGGTCCCTCATTCCAAGCTTTGTTTTCCTCTCTCTACGGGACTGACTCATTTCTTCCCAGCTTCTCTTCCTCCAGGCCATTATCACCTCCACCAGGCCCTTCCCAGTCCCAGCCCCAGCCCTCAGGCTAAGTCCCTCCCAGGCCCCGCCCCCATCAATATGTCCAGTGCTTTGCTCACCAGTGAGCAGCAACACAAGGCCCAAAGCAAAGAAGTCTGGATATTCTGCAAGGAAATGTGGCACATGCAGTGAAATGGAACCCTTTAGAGTCTGAGAGATGTGGTTCCCAATCAGGTTGTCAAAAGCAGAGCTCCAGGCACGGGCCACACTGGCTGTACCTGGTAGAGCAGAGGGAGAAACAAGGGGTCAAATTCCCTCCCTCCCCCACACTAGTCTCACACAAATCCTTGTCATAACCCAGTATCACCTAAATTTTACTGTTTTTTTTTTTTCCTTTGGGTGCTGGGAATTGAATCCAGAGCCTTGGTGCCAGAAGTGCACACACATGATCTATCACAGATTTATACCACAACCCTATAATTACTTTTTTTTTTTTTTTTTTTTTGGTACCGGGGATTGAACTCAGGGGCACTTGACCACGGGGCCACATCCCCAGCCCTTTTTTGTACTTTATTTAGAGACAGGGTCTCACTGAGTTGCTAAGTGCCTCGCCATTGCTGAGGCTGGCTTTGAACTCGCAATCTTCCTGCCTCAGCCTCCCAAAGTGCTGGGATTACAGGCACATGCCACCGCGCCCGGCTCCTATAATTACTTTTTAAGAACCAAAACCAGTCACTTAATGAAGGAAACTTTGTCAGAGGTGAGTATAACAATTTCTCCATAGCTTTGACCTTCCCAGACCCCACCAACGTACATTTAGCCCTACTGAGGTCCTGTGAATAATAAGCACATTGGCTTCACCATTCAATGCAAATTTCCTGACCCAAAGCCCCTTTGCTGGCTGTGAAATTCCCTCCCGGCCCCACCATCTCACCAATGACGTAGGAGAGGATGAGATTCCAGCCCGTGGTGAAGGCCCAGAGTTCACCAACAGTGACATAGCTGTAGAGATATGCAGAACCAGAACCGGGAACCCGGGCACCAAACTCGGCATAGCACAGCCCAGCCAACACAGAAGACAGAGCAGCCACCAAAAAGGAGATCACAATGGATGGTCCTGCTTTATCTTTGGCCACTTCACCAGCCAGGACGTATACACCTGCACCCAATGTGCTGCCCACACCCAGGGCCACTAAGTCCAGAGTGCTCAGGCATCTGGCAAGGCGAGTCTCATTCATGCCTGGCTCCAGTGTACGTCTCCGTACCAGCTTTAGACCAAATCTGCGAAGTGCCTGCCACAGCATTCTAGTTGGAATTGAAGAGGATGCTAGGATCTGGTAAAAAAAAAAAAAAAAAAAAAAAACAAGACAAAAGCCCTTCAATAGGGCTCATTATCCCTAAGCTCTAAAAGTGAATTACAAAACCCACTCCACCAAGCAAAAGAGCTATGGGAGGGAAAGGTGCGCAGGAGGGGGGACTGACGGGACAAAGGCAAGTCACTCTACCTCTAACTTGAGTTACTTCATAAGGAAGTAGGCATTAAAATAATTCAAGTAGGTATTACAATACCTCACAAGGTTTGGGGAAGGACTAATTTCAGAAGAAGCACGTGAAAGTCCCCTGTAGTAAAGTGGCTGGCACCTATTAAGTGCTCAGACAAAATTAGGTTTCTTCTTTCACTGGCCAGGAACCTATAAGATTTATCCTAGATCCCAATGCAGGAACCCTGCTTCCTGGCCTGCGGCTCCTTGGGAATTAAATAGAACTCAACTCGGGGGATGGCCAGCAACTCCGGGGAGAGCCCCCTTCTCACAGCCAATCTCCTTTCAGTACTAGCCCCCAGGTCTCCCAGGAGATGAGTCCAACCCCAGTTACAGATAAAAAGTGATCACCGGCTCAGTTCCAAGCCCCCTCACCGAGCCCACACCGTTCAAGTGGTGCTGCCTTCGCCCAGGGGAGTAAGCAAATGTTCCCCCAATTCCTCTCTCTGGCTAGGCAGACCTGTGAGCATCAACAGCGAGATTTGGAGACTCGCCCCGGGAGGGGCCCCAGAGCAGCCCGAGATTGCTTGCACTTCCCACTTTGTGGAGATGAGATTTCTGTGCTTCCATCTAGAAATGGCCTAGGATTGGGGTCAATATTGGGAGACCTGGCTCCCGGGGCCGGGGTCTCGCCAGCAACAGGTCACGGCGGCATTGATGCAACTGCTTGCCATGGTTGCCTGAGAGAATCCTAGGTATGCCGAGACCCTTGCTACCCCCGCTCCAACACACGTGTCGTTCCCGGAGGCTTACCAGAGAGCTGTGACTAGCCCAGGGAGCTGAGAGTCTCCAGTCAGGTTTGGAAAGGCTGAGTTAAGCCGAGTTGGGTTGGAGCTGCTGAGTTGGGTAGCTCTGGTTTCAAAGCCGCTGCTTTAGGGTCGTTGCACGCCTAGCGCCCCTTATATTCACCCAGAGGCGGAGTCGGTAACGTCATGGGATCCCACCCCCAATCCTCCTCCCTACACACAACACATACACGACGCGCGCGCGTGCACACACACACACACACACACACACACACACACACACACACACACACGGCTTTGTAAAAAGGATTGCGTGGGGCCTGAGACTACTTCCCACCGGCAACAGCAAACCTGGTGTGGTGGGGAGCAGAAAAGGGGGAAGGGCAGCCTTTTCCCACTGCCTCACTGGTCGTCAGAGCAGGACAATAAGAAGCTTCCTGGCCAGAGACCCCCTGTGATTTTCTACCTTTGTGCCTTCTTAGTCAGAATCAGTGATCCTGGGGGTTGGGGGACTCATGTATGGGGATGGGGGGAGAAAGAGAAAGAAAGAAAAGGGTGGAAGGGCAAACAGCACCGAGTCTCCCCCTCCCCCTCCCTCAATCTCCCTTAGCTTTCTTGTCTACATGAGGTCCCCATCCCTGAAAATTTTCCCAAGGACCATACCAGATTATGAACAGCCATCTAACCTGACGTCTCAGCTCTCACCCTCAACCATGGGTGTTTCTAATGCAGACAGCAAAAAATTGGGAGATGGTTTCAAACCACCTGTACACAGATAATTAATCCCATCTAGATTTCTAGACCCTGATCTTTCCAAAATGTATCTCCAGCTGCCTATAAATATTAAATATCAAATTCTGACAATGATGAAATATTGGAGAAAGGAGCTTAATTTCCCCCCACCACGCCCGTGCTGGGGATAAAATCCTCGGCCTCCTGCATACTAAGCACACACTCTGAGATTAGAAGAAATGAAAGAAACAGGTAAAAAAGGAGACATAAAGGAAGGACAAGGAAATATAGTTTTTAATTTAAAAGTTCCGCATACTTTTCCAGTCTTGTCACTCCCCAAGCCAGTCTCTCTCCCAGGCCTGTCACTCCCAAATTTTTGGGAAATCTGCAAATCTTAAAGTTAACCATAAATCCCCCATTTAAGATAATTGACTTGTGCACCATTAATTAGCCCACCAATAAATAGATTAAGCAAAGACAGATATGATATTTTAAGAAGCCCCAAATTTAGGAGAGTCCAGCATTTTATCTATTCATCAGATAATGAAGACCATATCAGCCTTGCGATCCTGAGAATGACCATACCACCATAAACCATCTTGTGATCACCAGACTGATATCATTCCTACACACCTTTCCATTCCCACAGCTCACCAAGTTTCCTTTAAAAGAGGAGCCAGGGCTGGGTATGTTGGTGCATACCAGCTACTTGGGAAGCTGAAGCAGGAGAATCCTACGTTTTAAAGCAGCCTGGGAAATGTAGTGAGACCTTGTCTCAAAAATAAATTTAAAAAGAAAGAAATGAAGAAATAAATGGCCAGCGATGTAGTACAGTGGTAGAATACCTCTGGTTTAATATCAAATACCACAAAATAAAGAAATGATGGGGCTTGGGTTGTGTGGCTCATTGGTAGAGCACTTGCCTAGCATGTGTAAGGCACTGGGTTCCAGTCTCAGCACTGCATATACATAAATTAAATAAAGGTCCATTGACAACTAAAAAAATTTAAAATAAATAAATGAGAAGCCAAGAACGCCAATAATTCATATCACTGTCCAGATGGCCTGCGTTCTCTTTTAAATGTGTATTCCCTTGTTTTACATCAAATAGCACAAGTTTTTTTGTGGGGAGGGTACTGGGGATTGAGCCCAGGGGTGCTTTCCAATGAGTTACATCATCCCCAGGTCTTTTTTTATTTTTTTTTTTTTTTTTGAGACAGTGTCTTGCTAAATTGCTTAGGACCTCATTAAATTGCCGAGACTGGCCTCAAACTTGCAATCCTCCTGCTGCCATCTCCCAAATCACTGGGGTTACAGGTGTGTGGCATTGTGCCTGGCTAAAGCATCTCTCTCTTAAGATAGTCTCCATTCTCCCTCGAATATGTATCTGCTTTCCTAAATAAATTTCTGTCTGTTCTTCTACTGACATGTGCTTAAATTATTTTCCTTTACTTACAACAAGGACCCTTCTGCTCCTGAGTCAAGTTCCTTCCTTTCTCCAGAACTCCGTTTTTTTGTTTTGTTTTGTTTTGTTTGTGTGTGTGTGTGTGTGGTGCATGGGTTTGAACTCAGGGGCACTCCACCACTGGGCCCTTTTTGTATTTTATTAGAGACAGGGTCTCACTGAGTTGCTAAGTGCCTCACCATTGCTGAGGCTGGCTTTGAACTCGCAATCCTCCTGCCTCAGCCTCCCAAGTGCTGGGATTACAGGCATGTGCCACTGTGCCCGGCTTCTCTAGGAACTCCTTTAGACCCTCCTTGGGAGACGGTTCTTCTCCTGTGAACCCTCTACTACTGAGCTATATCCCCAGACCCTTTAGTTCCATTTTACTGATGATTAAACTGAGGCTCAGTCATACTTGACCACCTTTTGACAAAAAATGGCTTGTTGCTCCTTAAGGTTTTGTTTTGTTTTGGGTACCAGGAATTGAACTCAGGGGCACTCAACCACTGAGCCACATCCCCAGTCCTATTTTGTATTTTATTTAGAGACAGGGTCTCACTGAGTTACTTAGTGCCTTGCTAAATTGCTGAGGCTGGCTTTGAATTCGTGATCCTCCTGTCAGCCTCCCGAACCACTGAGATTACAGGTGTGCCCTGCTTAAGGTTTTTTGTTTGGTACTGGGGATTGAATCCAGAGGCACTTTACCACTAAGCTACATCCCAAATCCTTTTTATTCTTTATTTTGAGACAGGGTCTCACTAAATTGCTAAGTGTCTGGCTAAATTGCTGACTGACCTCAAAATTTTAATTTTAATTTTTTTTTTTTTTGGTGTGTGTGGGTTGAACCCAGGGGCGCTTAACCACTGAACCACATCCCCAGCCCCTTTTATCTTTTTTTAAATATTCAATTATTTGCTTTAGTTGTACACAATGCGTTTATTTTTACGTGGTGCTGAGGATTGAACCTGGGCCACACGCATGCTAGGCAAGCGCTCTACTGCTGAGCCACAATCCCAGCCCCCCTTTTATCTTTTATTTAGAGACAGGATCTCCTTAAATTGCTTAGGGCCTTCCTAAATTGCAAGGCTGGCTTTGAACTCACAATCCTCCCGCCTCAGCCTCCCAAACCACTGGGATAACAAACATGCACCGCCACACCCAGATAACCTCAAATTTTTTATCCTCCTGCCTCAGCCTCCTGAATTGCTTGAATTAAGGCATGCACCACTGTGTCCAGATGCTTGTTGGAATTTAAAGCTTGACTCCCATAGGTACTATACTTTATTCAAGCACACAAGAAGAGGAGGTGTGGCTGCAAAAAAAGACAAATGGGAAGAAGCACAAGCCAAGAGGCGTCTCCTTTTAGGAGAGGAGTTGAAGAATCTAATAATGATCACAGTTGGTCAGACCCATAATCCATGTGGCCCAATCAGTTCTTACTCATAGGTGAACAATAAGAGTTGTAAAGGTGTGGTTCCTTCCCACCAGGACATCTTGGGGGTTAAGGATGGACCCAAATATCTGTGTTTCCTTTAATGATTTATTATAAATATCACATATGATGAATTGAATTAAACATCGAAATCTTTTCTTTTTGTACTGGGGATTGAACCCAGGGGTGCTTTACCATTGTGCTTCATCCCCAGCCCTTTTTATTTATATTTTTATTATTTATTTTATTTTGAGACAGGATCTCTCTAATTTGCTGGTGCTGGCCTGTGATTCTCCTACCTCAGCCCTTTCAAGTTTCTGGGATTTCAGGCACACACCATCGTGCCCTGGCTTGTAGATGTTTTTTGAAGTAACTGGTATTTTTAGCTAGTTGAAACTCTATTTGGTTATTTCATAAATAAGTATTGGGCTGGGTTTGTAGCTCAGTGGTAGAGCACTTGCCTAGCATGCCTGAGGTCCTGAGTTCAATCCCCAATACTCCCCCCTCCAAAAAGTATGTACTTATTAGAGTATTGACTATGTATAGCAGCTGGTACAATGAAGAGTCTACAAAGGAAACACAAAATATAAATCCTTGCCCTCCTAGTCTTAATAATCTAGTTAGAGAAAGAAAACATACAATGAAATTGAAATAGTAATAATAGAGGTCAGGAATGCAGCGTTACAAACTACACCTAGTTTAAATTCCCAGTTAAGCCACTGTAGCCTTGAGCAAATTACCTCAGTTTTTAGATATGATAGATATAGTTCATAGGTTGTGGGTTGCTGTGATGCTTAGGTGAGATTTAGGAAGTCAAGTCTTCTTGCCAGCTGCCTGGCATGAGGGACATATTCAATAAAAACTTGATACATATTCAGAATAAAATATTAGAATGTGTGATAATGATTCAGTTTCTTAGATTCAGGGATTGATTTATTTATGAAATTAGATGGCAAGTTGACAATATAAATGTTCAGGCAAAGAAGTCAGTACACACTGGAATATATAAAGAAGTCTTCTTGATTTGTAAAGAGTTGGGAAGGGAGTTTGGCACAGGTTGAACCTTGAAGTATATGGAGGAGAGCCGTGGAGATAAATACAGAGATGCAGAAAGTAAAGCCAAGGGCAGGTAGAGACCATCCTAGTAAATGCAGTGTTTGTTAGAAAGCAGTGTAAGATAAGGTTGGATAAACAGATGCCTCCTTCTTGGAGTAAAGGGTGTTTTAAATATATTATCCAATATGTAAATAATACCTCTTGAAAACACTCTAATCAGGAGGTTTTTTTTCCCTTGGCAACCAGCCCCCAACAGGAAGCTCTTCGGGAGCCCCAAGCCAGCAGTCATTCATTAGCATACAAAAAGACACTTAACACTTTGGAAATTCCAAAGGTTTTAGGAACTGAGTGCCCGGAAACTAGGCTGAAGACCAATTATATACATCATCTTATAAATTACAATATCTCTGAGATAAAATCCATGTGGCATAAAATTCACCCATTTTATGTGTATAATTTGGTAGAGCTTATTATAGTCACAGAGTTGTGTATCCACCACTACAACTATTTTTTTTTTTCTTTTTTTAAAGTCTTTTTTTTTAAATATTTAGGGGCTGGGACTGTGGCTCAGTGGTAGAGCACTGCCTCGCACGTGCGCAGCCTGGGTTCGATCCTCAGCACCACGTAAAAACAAAGGCATTGTGTACAACTAAAGCAAATAAATAAATATTTAAAACATAAATAAATAAATAAATAAATAAATAAAATAGAATATTTAGTTGTTAATGGACCTTTATTTTATTTATTTACATGTGGTGCTGAGAATCGAACCCAGTGCCTCACACATTGCTAGGCAAGTGCTCTACCACTGAGCCACAGCCCCAGCCCCAAAGTCATTTTTTAAATATTTATTTGCTTTAGTTGTACACAATGTGTTTATTTACTCCGTGCTGAGGATCCAATCGGGCACACACGTGCTAGGCGAGCACTCTACCGCTGAGCCACAACCCCAGCCCCACTACAATTAATTTGAGAATGTTTTCATCATCCCCAAAAGAAACTATATACCCATTTCTAGTCACTCCCATTTCCTCCTAACTCACTCATTCCAGCCCTAAGAAACCACAAATCCACTCTAGGTCTCTTTAAATTTGCCTAGATATTACTCAAAGAATACAAAGTTTCAGTTATGCAGGATGAATAAATTGTGGAGACCTGATGCATGGTGACTGTAGTTGATAATACTGTTTCTATTTCTGACATAACAATGTTTTTATTTCTGACATAATACTGTATATACTTTAATTTTGCTAAAAGTAGATCTTAAATATTCTCACCATAAGAGAAAGACAAAAAAAAGTTCCTGTCCCACCAAAAAAGAAAGAAAAAGGAACTGTGAATTAATAGATTGTTAATTAGCTTAATTGTGGCAATCATTTCACAATGTATACCTTTACGGAAACATCATGAAGTACACCTTAAATATATATACATTGATAAAGCAAGAAATAAAGCAGTTGAGAGAAAAAAAGAAAAAGAAAATCACTTTTTAGCCCTTACAAAAGTAATAACTAATTCAGGCAAGGATACTCAATCCTTAGGTGTTGATAAATCCAATATTTACATGATCTCAAATTATTGCCCCACAGATTATACATTGATCCTGTTGTGGGATTCTCACACAGAGATACTGGACACTGAGGCATTCAGCCAGGAAGCAGCTTTTATTAGTTCTGCAACTGGCCCAGTGGATTAGCATCCAAAACTTGAGCCCCTAGTACAGCAGGGTGTTGCCTTATGTTCTTTATTAGTTTCCCTTTTACATGTTAGCCCCTCTGTCTCCCCTATATGATATCATACATTCTGATTGGGTATTATGTACTATAGAATGGCAACATACAACAGAGTTGTGCACACCCACATAGGTACCAAGAGCGCCATCTCACCTTCCCTTTGTTCTGGGAGGGCTTTTACCACAATCCTAAAGAGAACGTTACCTGTATTTGTTTTCTATTTCTGACATAATAAATTATTACAAACTTAGCTGCTTAAGACAAAACATTTCTTCCACACTTTATGCAGCTCAGAAAACTGGTATTGTGTGTCAGGTTTCTTCTTTCAGAGTCTCACAGGGATAAAAATTTGTCAATGCATCTACAGGTATACATTGCTTTTTTTTCAAGCTCAAGGGATGAACCCACTTATAAGATAACTCTAGTTGTTGACAGAATTCACTTCCATGTAATTGTAGGACTGAGGCCCAACTTGACCACATGGTCCTTTCCATCTTCAAGCCACTGTGCCTCAAATCATTATCCTTCTTTGAATTTCTGGTTTACTCTCTTCTACTTTTTTTTGTGGGGGTGGGGATGCTGAGGATGGAACCCAGAGCCTTGTACATACTGAGCATGAGTGCTATCACTGAACTACATACTCAGGTCTCCTCTTCTACCTTTTTAAAAATATTTATTTTTTAGTTGTAGTTGGACACAATACCTTTATTTTACTTATTTATTTTTATGTGGTGTTGAGGATCAAACCGGGGCCTTGCATGTGCTAGGGGAGCTCTCTACCGCTGAGCCACAACCCCATCTTTCCTCTTCTACTTTTAAGGGCTCATGTGATTATATCCAGGACAATCTCCATATTTTAATGCCTACTAATTGGTAACCTTAATTGCATCTGCAAAGTCCCTTTTACCACATTCTCAATGTATCCACGAGTATAACACTAGAGAAGCTCATAGGGGCCAAAATTCTGCATACAGGCCTTGAGCCTCTCTGTCATTTGTCCCACTTCATTCTTTCTAATGGAGTGCCATCTTCACCTTCAATAAATCTGAACTCTGCTAAAAAAAATCTGCCTATAAGTGAAACTTTACAATGGAATGCCAACTACTTTAACAAACTGATCAAATATAGAATGACAAATGACAGAACAAACTAACATTATATGCCTGCAGAAGTGATGCAATGAGAAATACATATCATCCATGTCATATTTTGCCAAAATGTTAAGCTCAAATATAGTCAAGAAGAAATAACCAGAGAAATCCAGATTGTAAGACATTCTACAAGACAAACTGCAAACGTTTTGAAGACAAAAGACAAAAAAAAAAGTAAAGGAACTGTGTTAGATTAAAAGAGACTAAAGACACGTGACTGAGGGGGTGAGGTGATAGTAGTGGTGGCACATGTCTGTAATCCCAGTGACTCAGGAGGCTGAGGCAGGAGGATCATATGTTCAAGGACAGCTGCAGCAACTTAACAAGGCCCTAAGCAACTTAGAAAGACCCTGTCTCAAAATAAAAAATAAAAAGGGCTGGGGATGTAGCTCAGTGGTAGAGCACCCCTGGGTTCAATCCCTAGTAGCCAGTACTTCAAAAACAAACAAACAAACAAACAAAGCACAGGACACTATAAAATACATGTTCCTTAGCCGGGCGCAGTGGCGCACGCCTGTAATCCCAGTACTTGGGAGGCTGAGGCAGGAGAATCGCCCGTTCAAAGCCAGCCTCAGCAATGGCAAGGCACTTAGCAACTCAGTGAGACCCTGTCTCTAATAAAATACAAAACAGGGCTGGGGATGTGGGCCAGTGGTTGAGTGCCCCTGAGTTCAATCCCCAGTACCCCCCCCCCCCCAAAAAAAATACATGTTCCTTGACTGGAATTTCTAAATAGACATCTATAAAGGACTTTCTTGGAACAACTGCACAAACTTGTATGTGGACTGCAGCAAAGTAGATGCATTGACTGATTTTTATCCCTGTGATGATGACATTATCAGTAATGATTTTTTTGTCTTGATAACTGTATTGAGGTGATGTAGGAGAATGTCCTTGTTCCTAGGAGATATAGGCTAAGTATACATGCACTGCATAAGCACATTTTAGTAAACACTGAATTGCATATGCGATGGTGTGTCGTGTATAGCCTAGGTATGCATTAAGCTATACTATCTACATTCACATAAGTACCCTCTCTGATGGTTGCACAACTATGAAGCTACGTTTCTCATAATATACCCCCTGTTAAGGGACACATGACTGTATTTAGTAATGAAGTGTCATAAACTCAAAAATGGGAATTTTTGGCAAAAATAATGTGTGCGTATGTGTGTATGGATGGAAAGAAAAAAAAGTACATGTAACTTGTTGACAATTGGTGAATTTAGGTGAACCCTGTGCATGGGTTTTTATTATACTACTCAAAGTATTCATTGGTTTGAAATTTTTTTTTAAATTAGAAGTTTAGGGCTGGGGTTGTAGCTCAGCAGTAGAGCACTCACCTAGCACATGCACAGCCCGGGTTCCAGCCTCAGCACCACGTAAAAATAAATGCATTGTGTACAACTAAAGCAAATAAATAAATATTTTAAGAAAAAATTAAAACTTTAAATTGGGCATAGGGGCACACACTTGGAATTCCAGCTACTTGGAAGACTGCAGCAGGGGATCACAAGTTCATCAGTCTGGACAACTTAGTGAGACATTGTCCCAAATTAAAAAAATAAAATGGAGCCGGGTGCAGTGGCACACGTCTGTAATCCCAGCACTTTGGGAGGCTGAGGCAGGAGGATCGCGAGTTCAAAGCCAGCCTCAGCAATTGCGAGGCACTTAGCAACTCAGTGAGACCCTGTCTCTAAATAAAATACAAAAAAAGGGCTAGGGATGTGGCCCAGTGGTTAAGTGCCCCTGAGTTCAATCCCCGGTACCCACAAAAATAAAAAAAAAATAAAATAAAATAAAATAAAATGGCTGAGGATATGGCTAAGTTAAGCACTACTCGGTTCAATTTCTGGTATTAATATATCAGCCAGGAGCGGTGGCACATGTCTGTAATCCCAGCACTTGGGAGGCTGAGGCAGGAGGATCACAAGTTCAAAGCCGGCCTCAGCAATGGCAAGGCACTTAGCAACTCAGTGAGACCCTGTCTCTACTAAAATACAAAAAGGGGCTGGGGATGAGGCCCAGTGGTCGAGTGCCCCTGAGTTCAATCCCCGGTACCAAAAAAAATCATACTGGTTGGAGATGTAGCTCATTTGTTAGAGCACTTGCCTAGAATGTGTGAAGCCCTTTGTTGAATCCCCAGCACCACACACACACACACACACACACACACACACAAATTATCATATTATAACAGATAATATCCCACTTTTTCTACTTCACAATTCATTGTGATATCCTTTGGTGAATGTAATGTGAGATACACACATACACACAAAATTTGAATCTTTTGTTAAAGTAAGAATAATTTGGCCTAACATAATTCATTAATCATTCTTTTTTTTTTGACTATTTGATGATTGTTACATTATCATATATTAAATTTTTAAGTTTAAAGGGATAGTGGTATTAGTGATAGAATGCATGCTTCATGCATGAAACCCTGGGTTCAATTTCAAATACAAGAAAGGAAGAAGAAAGAAAGAGAGAGAAGGAGGGAAAATGACTAAAGCAAAATGTGTTCGTGAGAGACCCACAGAAAGAGAATATAAGAGGTTAAAAACTGGTTTGGGGTTGTAGCTCAGTGGTAGAGTGCTTGCCTGGCATATGTGAGGCACTGGGTTTCATCCACAGCACCACATAAAAATAAATAAAATTAAGGTGTCCATCTACAACTAAAAAATGTTTTAAAAAAAGTTAAAAAATAAGCCGGGCGCGGTGGCACATGCCTGTAATCCCAGCACTTGGGAGGCTGAGGCAGGAGGATCGCGAGTTCAAAGCCAGCCTCAGCAATGGTGAGGCACTTAGCAACTCAGTGAGATCCTGTCTCTAATAAAATACAAAAAAGGGGGGGCTGGGGATGTGGCCCAGTGGTTGAGTGCCCCTGAGTTCAATCCCCGGTACAAAAAAAAAAAAAAGAAGAAGAAGAAGAAGAAGAAGAAGAAGAAAACAATCAGTGAGGTGAATAGAGAGCCTACAGCTTGGGAGCAAATTTTTACCACTTGCACATCAGATAGAGCACTAATCTCTAGGGTATATAAAGAACTCAAAAAGCAAAACAAAAAAATAAATAACCCAATCAGTAAATGGACCAAGGAAATGAACAGACACTTCTCAGAAGATGATATACAATCAATCAACAAATATATGAAAAAATGTTCAACATCTCTAGCAATTAGAGAAATGCAAATAAAAAATACTCTTAAGATTTCATCTCACTCCAGTCAGAATGGCAGCTATTAAGAATGCAAACAACAATAAATGTTGGCAAGGATGTGGGGAAAAGACACACTCATACATTGCTGGTGGGACTGCAAATTGGTGCAGCCAATATGGAAAGCAGTGTGGAGATTTCTTGGAAAACTGATAATGGAACCACCATATGACCCAGCTATCCCCCTCCTCAGTCTATACCCAAAGGACTTAAAAACAGCATGCTTCAGAGACACAGCTACATCAATGTTTAGAGCAGCATAATTCACAATAGCTAAACTGTGGAACCAAACTATATGGCCTTCCATTGATAAATGGATAAAGAATATGTGGTATATATACACAATGGAATGCTATTTGGAATTAAAAGAGAATAAAATCATGGCATTTGCAGGCAAATGGATGGAGTTGGAGAATATCATGCTAAGTGAAGTTAGCCAACCCCAAAAAAACCAAATGCCAAATGTTTTCTCTGATATAAGGATGCTGATTCATAATCGGGTTGTGGGGGAGCATGGGAGGATTAGATGAACTCTATAGATAGAGCAAAGGGGAGGGAGAGGAAGGGAGGAGGCATGGGGATAGGAAAGGTGGTGGAATGAGATGGACATCATTACCCTAAGTGCATGTATCAAGACACAAATGGTGTGAATCTAATTTTTGTACAACCAGATATATGAAAAATTGTGCTCTATATGTATAATATGAATTGTAATGCATTCTGCTGTCATATATAACAAATTAGAATAAAAAATTAAAAAAACTAAAAAAGTCAAAATTCCCTCCCTATCCAGTGCAATATTTTCATTGTTAATGGTTTCTTTTGTTTTTTTGCAGATTCTATGCCTATACAAGATAATACTATAAAACATATTCTTTGTGTGTGTGTGTGGTGCTGGGGATTGAACCCAGGGCCTTACATATGCTAGGCAAGCATTCTACCAACTGAGTTATATCCCCAGCATTAAAAACACATATTCTTTAAAATCCAAATATGATTATAGCATATGTATTATTTTGCCTCTTACCTTTTTTTACTAAAAACATATTTTGGAGAGGCTTAATGTATCGTTCAGTGGTAGAGTGTTTGCCTAGCATGTGCAAGGTTCTGAGTTTAGTTCCTGGTACCCAAAAGAACAATTATATAATGATTAATATTTGTTATTATACACACACACATTTTGGACTGCTTTCCAGATCAGTAGTCTTGAACTCATCTCACTCTTTTATTTTTTAACTTTTTTGGTACTGGGATTTGAACTCAGAGGCATTTTACCACTGAGCTACATCCCCATGCCTTTTTATTTTTATTTTGAGACAGAGTCTCGCTAAGTTGCTGAGGACTTCACTAAGTTGCTCAGGCTGTCCTCAAACTTGAGATCCTCAGCCTCTTGGCTTGCTGGGATTACAGACATGTACCTTTATGCACCTGGCTTTACCTCACTCTTTTAAATGGCACTCTAGTGTTCCACAGTGTGGATGGTCCAAAAATCCATAAATTATTTAATCAGTCTCATTCTTATGAACATTCATGTGGTTTCCAGTGTCTTTTCCCAGAACATTTTCTTTCTTTCTTTAATTTACAAGTAAAGATTGCACATATTTATGGGATACTATGTGATATTTCCATAATTATATACATTGTGTAATGTTCCAATCATGGTAAGCATGTCTATCTCTACAAAGATTCTTTGTGGTGAAATTATTCAAAATCCTTTCTTTTAGCTTCAACAAAATGTACAGTTCATTATTGTTATCCATAGTTATCCTAATGTACAATATATAATAGCATTGCAGAACTTACTTTTCCTATCTAACTGTAATGTAGTACTTGTTGAACAACCTAATCAATATTTTTTTGCTGAGAATTGAACTCAGCACCTTGAGTGTGTGACACATGTGCACCACCACTAAGCACACCATCAGCACTGTGTGTGTGAGTGTGTGTGTGTGTGTGTGTGTGTGTACAGAATGTGGGCAATGATTGCTAACTAGTATTCTACTCTCCACTCTGTGAGATCAAGTTTTCTAGATGCCACAAAGGAGTAAGATGATATGATGTTGTACTTGTCTTTCTGTGTCTGGCTTATTGCACTTAAGATCCATATTATCAAAAATGACAGGTTTTCATCCTTTTATAGAAAAACAGCATTCCATTGTATATATGTACCACATTTTCTTTACCTATTCCTGTTGATGTATACTTAGCTCAACTGCATTTCTTGGGTATTATGAATAGCCAGCACAACATTTTAAACAATAGTTGCTTTACCGTGTTTTAACATTTATGAAGCCAAGACTTGGTCCTTTTAAAAAGTACTCCAAAGAGTTTGATTTTTAACTTAAAACAATCATTTCTGATATAATGCTTGTTGTAAAAATGCAAATTTTATCTAAGACAATTGACAAACCAGGTGACAAAAAAAGCAGAACATGAATTCTCCTTTGCCTATGTACAATACACAATTTCCCCCCACCAATTCTGGGAATTGAACCCAGGGGCACTCTAACACTGAGCTATGTTCCAAGGCCTTTTAATGTTTTTGAGACAAGATGTTGCTAAATTGCCAAGGATAAGCTCAAACTTGAGATCCGCCTCAGGCTCCCAAATTGCTGGGGTTACAGGCATGTGCCATTATGTATGGCCATAACATGTAATTTTGGTTGTGAAAAATAGTAGGTAAACACAGAAGACTGGGCCCAGAGTCCAAGTCATTCAGGAATACACATAAAGAACACATGCAGGGGGTGGGGTTGTGGCTCACAGGTAGAGTGCTTGCCTAGCACGTGCATGGCCTGGGTTCGATCCTCAGCACCACGTAAAAATAAATGCATTGTGTACAACTAAAGTAAATAGATTTTTATTTTTTTATTTTTTTATTTTTTTGTACCGGGGATTGAACTCAGCAGTACTTGACCACTGGGCTACATCCCCAGTCCTTTTTTTTTTGTATTTTATTAGAGACAGGGTCTCACTGAGTTGCTAAGTGCCTCACCATTGCTGAGGCTGGTTTGAACTCGTGATCCTCCTGCCTCAGCCTCCCAAGTGCTGAGATTACAGGTGTGCGCCACCGCGCCCGGCTCTAAAGTAAATAAATAAATATTTAAAAAAAGAACACAAACAGGGGCTGGGTTTGTGGCTCAGTGGTGAAAGTAAATAAATAAAATAAAGGTATTGTGTCCAACTACAATCAAAAAAATAAATATAAAAAAAAAAGGCCGGGCCTCCAATCATAATTTTTAATAAACAACCTATGTAATCCACAGAAACCTCCTCCTTTTTCCCTTAAAAGGACACTCTAAACCCTTCCCTACGGAGACCCATCCCAGTATCTATTGAAATCTGTGCTCCCCAAGTTGCAATTCTAATATCCCAAATAAACACCATTTTGCATCAAAGATCCTCTGAGCCTCTTTGCATGACATTTCCTCTTTTCTAGAGAATACTTAGGCATACAACCATGTCATTTGCAAATATTTTTTTTGTCTCTTCTTTTCAAATATTGATTCCTCTCATTTCTGTTTCAAATCTTATTGCACTGGCTAGAACACCCAAGACAATATTAAATAATAATGGCAATAACAGGCATCCTTATTTCATTTTCAATTTAAAAGGGAGTGTGATTGTTGATCTGAGAGTTTCTTTGCCATATTAAGAAAATGCCCTTCTATTTCTATTTTTAAAAATTATCTTAATTAGGAATGAATGTTTACAACATGGAAAGATATTTTCTCTCATTTTATTCTATTTCTTTCATTCAGCATTATATTAGCCACAACTTAGCATTTCAAACCCTCAGATGTTTCCCCATGCTGTCTCTTATGTCTGAAATGCTCTTCTTTTCCTTGCCTAAAATGTCAAATCATTTTTTCAAGACTGTATTACACAGGTCATTTTTTTAATCACAAGTGACAGAAATCCAATTTGAACTAATATTGGCAAAGAGGGGACAATATGGGCCCATATGGCTGGAAGTTCAAGGAAAGACCTCACTTTCAGAAAAGGGTTCAAACAGTGTCATCAGGACTCACTCTTTCTAGGCCTGCACCTCTCTGCTTATGGTAGCTTATATCCTTACAGCTTGTGATAGAAAAGTAAGACAGACTCAAATTTCATATGATGACTCTGGCTGGCCTTGCTTGAGACTTGTGCCCACTCCAAGGTAATTGGATATCAGAAATGCTCTAGCCTAGGTCACGTGTACAGCTTGGCACTCAAGAGAGGAGTGGAGCTGGGCACAGTGGTGTACATCTCTAATCCAAGTGGCTTAAGAGGCTGAGGCAGGAGGATGGCAAATTCGAGGCCAGCCTCAGCACTTAGTGAGACTTTGGGGTGAGCTAAGCATTATTTTTATTTCCCCTTTGTAGTCTGAGTTTATTACACCTGGGGTCACTTGCAAACCTAATAAGCTTTCAGGACTTTGCCCGAGAATACGTCCTACAGTCCCTGAGGGAAGAGGTCCCCTGACTCCTGTGGGAATCAGTTGAACCCCCATTTCAGGTGTTAACACTATTTGGGCAGTGGAACAGAGGTCTAATCCTGCATTTCCTCCTGTTCCTCTGGCGAGGGAGTGGATGGGTAGTAGGGATTGTGTCGGGGAAGCATCTGAGTGGATGCTTGAGGATACTCCTCCTCCAATGCCTCATACATTTGTGGGCCCCGGGGCATTGGGCCCTGTGCCCTGTTTTTTGAATTCCTGGACAAATGATTTCCATAGATGTCAAATTTTGAATGGCATTTATTGGCCCAATGATTTCTCTTTTTACACCTGGGGCAGTGGCCTGGGCACGGTATGAGCTTGGTCTTATTTCTCTTTGGGGATTTTGCCCAGAATAGCCTGATTGATTATGATAATTTTGCCTGGAATATCCTGATTGATTATAATGTCTAGGTTGAGCCCTTGTGAAATTTTGAGGGGAAGCACCTCTCATTGCAGCTGCAATCACATTTCCTGTGACAAAGGCATCATTTATATCTTTACATAGTTGTATATATACAGAAAGATCCTTTTTATTTCTCCATGGCCTGATGGCTTCCTGGCAATATTTATTAGCATTTTTGTATGCTAATTTCGTATGATAATGGCATAGCTTGATCAACATCTCCAAACAATCTACCTGCAGTTCTCAAAAGTCAATCAGCAAAGTCAGCATACGACTCACTAGGTCCTTGAATCACTTTTGACAAGCTACCTTGTAGATCCCCAGGTCCTTGAAAAGTTTTCCATGCCTTTAAGGCAGCTGCATATATCTGAGCATATACACACGGGACATAATATTTTTGAGCCTGTGAGTCTGCGAACTGCCCCTCTCCTGTGAGCATTTCTATATCATGGTCTCCAAACCCTGCAGCTGCGTTTCTTTTAGCTGTTTCTATACAAAGTTCTTGAAATTGCGATCACCAAACCAAGTATTGCCCCCCACTTAACACTGCTTTACATAGACTTTTCCAGTCTGAGGGGGTTAAGTTAAAGATGTTAAGGGACTCCAGCATACTCAACATGAAAGGAGCTTGGGGCCCATATGTCATTACTGCCTCTTTGAGATTTTTTTATTGTTTTGAAATCTACTGACTGGTGGACCCTCTGTCCATTTTCATTTTCAAATACTGGCAGTTCCCAATGTATCTGTGAGTTACCCTCAAGAGCGCATAAGCACTCAGAAAGGCTTTTTATTTCTGTTTCTTGGGTTTGCAAATGCCTAGTAATACCCTTCATATTTTCTGTAATGGATTCTACCCATGGGGGAGTACAGGACACAAGTGGTTCCTCTACTTGACGGTCCTTTTTCTTTTTTAATTTCTTTTTGTTCTTTTTACTGGAGACTGTGCTCCCAGAATCACCTTTTGATTCCTCTTCACTACTATCACTTTTACTGGTATCCTGAATTTCAGCTTCTAAGGAGAGTACATATTCTTTGGCTAATTTCAATAAGTTTCTGATGGTTTTTGCAGCTTTTACTTTTGAATTTACACCACTACTCTTCTCACTGGTATTAACTGACTCAGAGGCTATGCTTTCTTGATCACTTTCCTCACTATCCACTGAGTCCGCGATATCGAAAAACTCATCCATGGCTTTTATTATCTGACCTTTTGTTATTTTCGCTCCCATTTTCAGTTCTTACCTGCTGGCCAAATTCCCCGTACGGGCCACCACCTGTTGCCGCCTGAAGCGATTGCTGCTTGGAGCAATGACGCCGCGGGAATAAGTTCAGAGGCGGACTGGAAACAAACAGGCTCTTTATTCTGCTAGCTTCTCTCTCCAGCTCCAACAACAACTCCAACACGCCATCCACACTCCTCCAACCACCCCACAAAATCGCACCGACCCGATCCGCAATGTCCTGGGCCAAGTCCTGTGAGACCATGGAAGGTGGCAATGCTTAAATATCTCTATGGCTCACAGCCAACTGCAATCTTAGCCATCTCCTTAATGAGGGCTTCTACATATGGGCTGAATTGTGCTCTTCCAAAATTCAGATTTTGAAATTCTAACTCCTGGTATTTCAGAATATGAATGTTTTGAGACTTGTCCTTTAAAAAGGTACGCATTATGAGGCCATTAGGGTGGAATTCTAATCTAATTTGGCTGATACCCTTAAACAAGAGGAAATTTATATAATAAAGAGACACCAGAGGCAAATGTACGCAGATAAGGCCACATTGAGCAGTTGACCCTCTACATGGAGAAAGAGACCTCAGAAAAAAAATCAAACCTGTCAAAACCTTGATCTTGGACTTCCAGCCTCCAGAACTGTGAGAAAATGAATTTCTGTTGTTTAAGCCACTCAGTCTATGATATTTTTCTATAGCAGCACTAGCAAATGAATATACTTCCATAGAACACTCTTCAAAATCTACTGTGATATACTTTTATATGCCTACCCCTGTAATATATATATTTTTAGTATTGGAGACTGAACCCATCTGTTTGCAGGTGATATGACCTTTCACATAGAAAATCTCAAGGAAACCACTAAAAATCAATAGAACTAATAAATGAGTTCAGCCAAGTTTCAAGTTACTAGTTTAATTTTAAAAGACCAAACCAAGTTCTATACAGAAACAATATAGTGAAAATGAAGTAAGAAAATTATCCTATTTATAACAATATCAAAAATGCTTAGGAATCAATTTATCAAGGGAAGTGTAAAATTGTGCTCAGAAAACTACAAAACAGTATTGAAAGAAATTAAAGAGCTAGATAAATGGAAAGATATCACATGTCCAGTGATCAGAATTCTTGATATTGTTAAGATAGTTATACTCCCTTAATTGATCGGTGGATTCAAAGTAATAGCATAAAAATTCCAGCTAGTATTTTTGTAGAAACTAACAAGATGATACTAAAAATTACATGGAAATTCAAAGATTCCAAAATCATTGAAACAATCTTACAAAACAAGAACAAAGTTGGAAGACTCATATTTCCCAATTTTAAAACTATAAAGCTATAGTAATCAAGACAGTATGACACATGGCATAAGGATAGACATAGAAGCCAATGGAATAGAATTGAGAGTTGAGAAATAAAACCATGTATCTGTGGTTAATTGATTTTTTTTCAATACTGAAGACTGATCCCAGTAGTTCTCTCATGCTAGGCAAGTACTATACTACCAAGCTAGATACCAGCTCTTTTTACGTTATTTCAATTGCTTGTTTGGGTACTAGGGATTGAACCCAGGGGCTCTTTTACACTGAGCTACATCCATAGCCATTATCTATCTATCTATCTATCTATCTATCTATCTATCTCTTTTGAGACAGTCTAGCTAAGTGGTTGAGGACCTCACAGAGTTGCTGAACCACGCTGGTCTGGAACTTGCAATCTTCCTTCCTCAGCCTCTTGATTAGCTGGGATGACAGGTATGCACCCCTGGGTGCTGGATCATATGGTATGTGCCTTACACATACCATATGATCCAGCAATTCCACTTGTTGGTATATGCCCACACAATGTGAAAGCAGAGACTTGAACAGATGGTTTTAAACCTATGTTCATAGCAGCATTACTCACAATAATCAGTTAACTCTTGTTAACTGATTTTTTTAGAAGAGTGCCAAGATAATGCAAAAGGAGAAAAAATAATTTTTTCAACAAATGCTACTGGGACAACTAGATATCTGAATGCAAAAGAATGAATTTAGACCCTTACTTCACACTATATGCAAAAAATAGCTTGAAATGGATTGAAGACCTAAATTTAATCACTAAATTTATAAATATCTTATAAGAAAATACAGGTGCACGGACTGGGGTTGTAGCTGAGTGGTGGAACCCTTGACTTGCATGTGTGAGGCACTGGGTTCTATTCTCAGCACCACATATTAAAAAATAAAAAATAAAAAACGTTTTTAATAAAGAAAATACAGAAGCCAGGCGTGGTGGCACATGCCTGTAATCCCAGCACTTGGGAGGCTGAGGCAGGAGGATTGCTAGTTCAAAGCCAGCCTCAGCAATGGCGAGGCACTTAGCAACTCAGTGAGACCCTGTCTCTAATAAAATACAAAAAAAAAAGGAGGGTTGGGGATATGGCCCAGTGGTCAAATGCTCCTGAGTTCAATCCCCAGTACCAAAAAAAAAAAAAAAAAAAAAAAAAAAAGAAAGAAAATACAGGTATAAACCTTCATAACCATGGAGTTGGCAATGCATTTTTAGGTATAATAACAAAAGCATGAGCTATAAGAACTAAAAATAGATAAATTTGCTATCATCAAAATTAAAAACATTTTTCAAACAACAGTATCAAGAAAGTGAAAAGACAAACTACAAAAGAGGAGGAAATATGTGCAAATCTTTTTTTAAATTTTTTAGTTGTAGATGGACATAATATCTTTATTTTAGGTGTTTATTTTTATGTGGTCTTGAGGATCAAACCCAGTGCCTCACACATACTAGGCAAGCGCTCTACCACTGAGTTACAACCCCAGCCCATATGTGAAAATCTTATATCTTATAAGAGACTTTTATCTAGAATATATATAGAACTCTTGTAACTCAATCATAAGAAGACTATCACTTTACATCCACAGGATGACTATTACCAAAAGAAAACAAAACTGAAATCCAGAAAATAACAAATGTTGATGAGGATGTGAAGAAATTCATGTATTGCAGCTGGGAATGTAAAATTATTTCTATTCACCATAGAAAACAGTATGTGATTCCTCAATAGCTTAAACATATAATTACCATATGATCCAGAAATTCCACTTGTTGGTATATACCCACACAATGTGAAAGCAGAGACTTGAACAGATGGTTTTAAACCTATGTTCATAGTAGCTTTACTCACAATAATCAAAAGGTGGAATCAATTCAACTGTCTATGAACAGATTAATAGATAAACAAAATGTGGTATGTATATACAATGGAATGTTATTCAGCCTTAAAAAGGAAGGAAATATAGACACATGCTACCTCAGTAGAAACTTGAAGTCATTATGCTAAGGAAAATAAGCAAGCAACAAAAGAACACATATTGTATGAGTCCATTGTATAAGGTTGGTAGAGTAGTCACATTCACAGAGACAGAAAACAGAATGGTGGTTGCCAGGGCTGGTGAGAGAAGAGAAAGGAGAGTTATTATTTAATGAGTAGAGTTTCCAGTTAAGGATAATGAACAGTGGTGATGGTTGTTTGACAATGTGGATGTACTTAATGCCATCGAAATTTATAAATCAACATGGTTTAAATGGTAAACTTTATGATGTAACACAATAAAAATAATAAGACTCTGCCAGGCGTGGTGGTGCATGCCTCTAATCCCAGCACTTGGGAGGCTGAGGCAGGAGGATCACAAGTTCAAAGCATGCCTCAGCAATGGCGAGACACTTAGCAACTCAGTGAGACCCTGTCTCTAATAAAATACAAAAAAGGGCTGGGGATGTGGCCCAGTGGTCGAGTGCCCCCGAGTTCAATCCCTGGTACAAAAATAAATAAATAAATAAGACTCCAGACATTGTGGTGCAGACCTGTAATTTAAGGAATTTGAGGTGCTGAGGCAGAGGATCACAAGTTTGAGGCCAGCCTCAGCAACGTATTAGATCCTCAACAACGTAGCAAGATCCTATCTCAAAATAGGAAATTAAAAGTTCTGGAGATGAAGCCAGGCACAGTGGTGCATGCCTGTAATCCCAGCACTTGGGAGGCTGAGGCAGGAGGATTGTGAGTTCAAAGCCAGCCTCAGCAATGGCGAGGCACTTAGCAACTCAGTGAGACCCTGTCTTGACTGAAATACAAAAAAGCGCTGGGGATGTGGCCCAGTGGTAAAATACCCTTGGGTTCAATCCCCAGTACATAATAATAATAAGAATAACAATAATAATAATAATAATAATAAAATAACCTAATTTCTTCTATCTAGATTGTAGAAAGTCACCCCCCTTCCTGCTAACTTAATTTAAAAATAGGCAAAGCATCTGAATAAACATTTATACAAAGGAGATAAGCAAATGACCAACAAGAACAGGAAAAGATGCTCAATATGACTAACCACTGGGAAACTACAAATCAAAAACATAATGAGGTGGTTGCAGTGGCACATACCTGTAATCCCAGCTGCTTGAGAGGCTGAGACAGGAGGATCGTAAATTCAAATTCAGTCTCAGGAAATTAGCAAGACCCTGTCTCTAAAGAAAATATAAGAATGGGCTGGGGATGTGGCTCTGTGGTTAAGCATCCCTGGGTTCAATCTCTAGTACAAATAATAAATAATAATACGGGCTGGGGTTGTGGCTCAGTGGTAGAGCGCTTGCCTAGCACGTGCGCGGCCCAGGTTCGATCCTCAGCACCACGTACAAATAAAGGTATTGTGTACAACTAAAATAAATAAATAAATATTTAAAATAACAATAATAATACTGATGATGAGGAGATAATACTTCATACACACTAGGATGGCTATGATCATATAAGATTGGGCATGTTCAGGTTGGTGTGGCCATAGACTAGGATGGCTATGAGCAAAAAGACAGATTATAACAAGTACTGGTGAAGATGTGGAGTAATTACATGAGAATATACTGGTGGGAATGTAAAATGGTGCAGCCTATGGGAAAACAGTTTGGCAATGCCTCAAAAGGTTAAACAGAATTATCATGTGACCCAGCCATTCACTCAGGAGGCTGAGACAAGAGGATAACAAGTTCAAAGCCAGTCTCAGCAACGGTGAGGCACTAAGCAACTCAGTGAGAGTGAGACCCTGTCTCTAAACAAAATACAAAATATGGCTGGGAGCCGGCGCGGTGGCACACGCCTGTAATCCCAGCACCTTGGGAGGCTGAGGCAGGAGGATCACGAGTTCAAAGCCAGCCTCAGCAATGGCAAGGCACTTAGTAACTCAGTGAGACCCTGTCTCTAAATAAAATACGAAAAAGAGCTGGGGATGTGACCCAGTGGTCGAGTGCCCCTGAGTTCAATCCCCAGTACCAAAAAAAAATAAATAAATAAATAAATAAAAAATATGGCTGGGGATGTGGCTCAGTGGTCAAGTGCCCTTGAGTTCAATCCCTGGAGAGAGAAGGGGGGGAGGAAGACATGTGCCAGAACATGAACCTTGAAAACTATACTAGTAGGAAAAAAAAACAGTTACAAAAGACTACATATTGTATGATTCCATGCACATGAATTGTTCAGAATAGGTGAACATATAGAGACAGAAAGTATGTTAGTGACTGCTAAAGGCTGGGAGGATTAGGAGGAAATGGGAGTAACTGCTAATGGGCATGGTGCTGCTTTATGAGGTGATAAAAATGTTCTAAAATGGATTGTTGTGATGGTTGCAGAGCTTTGTGAGTATACTAAAAACTAGTAAATTGTATGCCTAAATAGGTGAATTGCATGAAATGTGAATTATAGCTCAATAAAGCTGTTTTTGAAAGGTACAGATAAAATTTTTTTCAATAAGAGAGTTCTTTAGGTGTGGAGATACACATATCCAGTCAAGACAGATAGAGATATAGGTCCTCAATATATATTGTTAAATGGAAAGAGATGTGAGACAGCTTGTAAGAAATGCACCATTTCTCTATTCAGGCATGGTGGCATGCACCTCTAATCCCAGCTACTCGGGGAGCTGAGGCAGGTGGATCTGCACTCCTTGAGGCCAGGAGTGCCTGAGAACATCGAGATCAGAGAGAGAGAGAGAGAGAGAGAGAGAGAGAGAGAGAGAATGAATATGAAAGAAAAATAAGTGTACCATTTTTGTAAAAAGGGGGAAAATCATATATATACACATACACAACTGTTTATGTATGCAGTTTCTCTATAACTTTTCTCAACCAGTATTTAGATTAAAGCCCTATAGGAAATTACTTGTGTGACTATTTTCTCAATTTTTCAAAAACTGCACCTTAACTAATGCCCATCTAGATGCATGGGAGATAAGTTTATTCATCTCACACAGTGGATGCCTTAGGGCACTAGGGCTATACTGCAAAAGATACAGGAGAAATTGAAAACCCTGGTTGTCACTAGCTAAGGGATAGGAGGAAAATTTTTTCTAGTACTGTAGGCTGTTTTATGCCTTTTAAATTTTTTGACCAAAAAAGAAATATTAACAAAAATGTTAAATGAATTGTATTTATGAAAAAGGAAGAAAATCACTAAAGGAGGATGTACAATTCATGAAGTGTAGCTTTTGTCACAACCATATGTTTATTGGCTAAGGGCATAAATCCATGGCAGTACCACCAGGCACAGTGGTACATGGCGCTGAATCTCAGTGACTGGCTGAGGATGTGAGGGAGGAGGCTGGGAAAGGAGGATCTCAAGCCTCAGCAACTTTGCAGACACACTTTCTCAAAATAAAAAAATGAAAAGGAATGGGGATGCAGCTTAGTGGTAAGCACTCATGGGTTCTCTCTCTGGGCAGGAATCCATAGAGGAGATGGGAAGGCTGAAGAGACAAGAAAGAGAAGTAATGATTTTGACTTAGCCAGGTCCTTGTAGATCTATGACACTGGGCACAAGTAGAAGGATTACCCTTTCATGGAGGGAAGAAAACAGAATTATTGGCTCAACACAAGTGTAGCTCAACTGTGAGTTTGGGGAGCTGGTATCTGGCTTCAGTTTTCTTTATAAGGAGAGGCAAGGACATCTTCACAATGGGAGGAAACTAGAATAGAGCAAGCAACCTGAGAAGAAAGGTCAACTGTTTGAAAGAGAATATATGGGGAACAAAAGCTGCCTAATAATTGTAGAAGGACTGTTAAGTCATTTTGGTTCTGTTGAATCTTTTAACTGTAGGAAGAAGCATCATGCATTTCCCTTGAGGCTCTGCATCTGAGGACAATCACTGGAAACTACAGGGCATATTCTGCTTAAGGCAACAGAAGACAGGAAATTTTCTGGAAACTTTGTCACCCTGAAGGTTGGCCGAAGGAGACAGAACTATGAAACTTAAATAAAATGAATCTTAAAGGGGAAAAATGAAAAAAGGGCCATGGATAACAGTCAAATATGTGATGGTTTGTCATATAAAAGAGAGCAGGAGGTGGGTATGGTGTTGCATGCCTGTAATCCCAGCACTTGGGAGGCTGAGGCAGGAGGATCACGAGTTCAAAGCCAGCCTCAGCAATGGCGAGGCACTTACCAACTCAGTGAGACCCTGTCTCTAATAAAATACAAAAAAGGGCTGGGGATGTGGGCCAGTGGTTGAGTGTCCCTGAGTTCAATCCCCTGCACCACCAAAAAAAAAAAAAAAAAAAAAAAAAAAAAAAGAATCTTACACCTAGACAATTTCCTAATTCTGCTTTCTCTCCTTTTTTTTGGTACCGGGGATTGAACTCAGGGGCACTCGACCACTGGGCCACATCCCCAGCCCTTTTTTGCATTTTATTAGAGACAGGGTCTCACTGAGTTGCTAAGTGCCTCGCCATTGGTGAGGCTGGCTTTGAACTAGCAATCCTCCTGCCTCAGCCTCTCAAGTGCTGGGATTAGGCAAGCGCCACCACACCCATCTTAGGTGTAAGATTCTGTAATTTGTCTTCCTAAATAGACAAGAAGTATTTACTGGTTGTTGAATGAATGTGTATAATGACTGAAAACAAACCACTACTGGAGGGATGATGGTCAGAATGTGGTGAATTAAGGAATAAATGGAAGGGAAAGAAAGAAAGTAAATACAGACTACTTTTCTGAGAAGCTGGGCTATGAAGGGAAAGAGAGAAATTTAGCTAGAGATTATTTATAGCTGGGTGCAGAGGCACACACCTGTAATCTCTGCAGCTCAGGAGGCTAAGGCACTAGGATTCCGAATTCAAAGCCATCCTCAGCAAATTAGCAAGGCCCTAAGCAACTCATTGAAACCCTGTCTCTAAATAAAATACAAAGAGGGCTGATGGTGGGGGGCTGGGGCTGTAGCTCAGTGGCAGAGCACTTGCCTAGCATGTGTGAGGCATTGGGTTCAATTCTTAGTACCACATAAAAATAAACAAATAAAATAAATGAATTCTGTCCATCTACAACTATAAACAAAGTTTTTTAAAAATGCTGGGGATGTGACTCAGTGGTTGAGTGCCCTGAGTCCAATCTGTGGTATCAAATAATAATAATAATTGTTATTATTATTATTATTATTATTATTATATTCAGGAATTATTATTATTATTTAGGAAGAGCACAATGATAATATATGACAACATATTTCATGGATATAAAGATGCACATTCTTCATGTTTTTAAAATTTCTGAACCCGAGATTCATTTTACAGTTAATGGAATCTTACATTTGCTATCAGGACTGGAAGCAGTTGTGATGTAGTTGTCTTTGTCTGACACCTTCTGGTAAGATCAAGGAAGTGCTAGCATCAAAACTTGCAGAATGGGTAACAAGGAAGAAAACAATAATAGAATACTGTTTTCTTCCAAAGAAATAATCTGTATTCTTTTGTTGGTTTGTTTGTTTATACAGTGTTAAGGATTGAACCCAGGGCCTTGCACATGCTAGCCAAATGCTCCATCATTCAGCTACACCTACAGACCTTTTTTTTTTTTTTTTTTTTTTTTATTTTGAGCCGGGCACAGTGGTGCACGCCTGTAATCCCAGCACTTGGGAAGCTGAGGCAGGAGAATAGAGAGTTCAAACCAGCCTCAGCAATGGCGAGGCACTTAGCAACACAGTAAGACCCTGTCTCTAAATAAAATACAAAAAAAAAAAAAAAAAAAGGCTGGGGATGTGGCCCAGTGGTCAAGTGCCCCTGAGTTCAATCCCCGGTTCAAAAAATATATATATATTTTTTTAATTTTGAGACAAGGTCTTGTTCAGTTGCCCAGGTTGGCCTTGAACCTATGATTCTCCTGACTTAACCTTCCAAATAGCTGGGATTTCAGGCGTGCACTACCACACCCAGCTTCATCTATGTCCTTAATGGCAAGGAGAATAATATGCAGGAAACATAGTACATGTTGATGAAGCCAAAAAATAATTCAGAGGCATCAGATTCCAAGCATGAAGATGTTTTAGAAATATCTTAACCAATTTATTTTATTTCAATATTCTTTGTAACATATATACAAAAGAGTGATATATGATAAAATCCATTTCCAAATAAATGTTAAAGAGAACCTTCAATATTAAAAAAAAATTAGTTGTCGATTGACCTTTATTTTATTTATTTATATGCCATGCTGAGAATTGAACCTAGTGCCTCACATATGCTAGGCAAGTGCTCTACCACTGAGCTATAACCCAAGCCCACCTTTAATAATTTTTTTTTTTTTTTTTTTTTTTTTGTGGTACCAGGGATTGAACTCAGGGGCACTCGACCACTGGGCCACATCCCCAGCCCTTTTTTGTATTTTATTTAGAGACAGGGTCTCACTGAGTTGCTAAGTGACTTGCCATTGCTGAGGCTGGCTTTGAACTCGCGATCCTCCTGCCTCAGCCTCCCAAAGCGCTGGGATTACAGGCGGGCACTACCACGCCTGGCTGACCGTTAATAATTTTAAATGCTAATTTCTAAATGCTAAAAGTGCCTTGTGTTATAATTTAATTGGCAACATATTGTTTCATAGTAGTGCATAAAATGAGGGAGCATCTTGTCAATAACTTTCAGGGGGCTGGGGTTGTGGCTTAGCAGTAGAGCACTCGCCTAGCACGTGCGCGGCCCGGGTTCGATCCTCAGCACCACGTAAACATAAATACATTGCATTGTGTACAACTAAAGCAAATAGATAAATTAAAAAAAAACTTTCAGATTGCATGAAATAGAATAATTCTAAATCTTGAACAGTATCTACCAGTGTACCATACTAAGAAAAATGTTAATTTATTATATATTAACATAATTATCCACTTATTTGTTCAGCAAATATTTACTGAGCATTTACTACATGCCAGGTACTAGATGCTGGTTATATAATGGTGAATGAGACAGATATAGACTTAACTCCCAGTGAGCTTAATTACTGGATAGGACAACAGAACTGTTGAATTAGTTCCTCAAGATACATCAAGAAAAATGTTTCATGGTTAGATTAGCTGGAAAATTTTGCATGCTAAATTCACTTCCTTGCAATGTGCATCATCATATTAAGGTCTTTAGAAAATCAAGTGGTGCCAGGCGCAGTGGTGCATGCCTGAAATCCCAGCAGCTTGGGAGGCAGAGGAAGAGACAGGAGGATCAAAAGTTTGAGACCAGCCTCAGCAACTAAGAGAGGCCCTGAGAAACTTAGTGAGACCCTGTCTCAAAAAATAAAATGGGGGCTGACTCTATAGCTCAGTGGTAGAGCACTTGCCTAGCATGTGTGAGGCACTAGGTTCAATCCTCAGCACCACATAAATATAAACAAATAAAATAAAGATATAAAAAATACAAAAACATTATTTAAAAAATGGGGGCTGGGATGTGACTCAGTGGTTAAGGGCCCCTAGATTCAATCCCTAGTACAAAAAAAAATATCAAGTGGTAAAGAAGTTTGCTTAGTTTTTTTTTTTTTTTTTACTCTACATATTTCAAACTTATTAATGACATAAACTCAGAGTCAGAATGATGATACATAATATTTAAATGGCTTCCAGAGGGGCTGGGACTGTAGCTCAGTGGTAAAAGCACTTGCCTCATATGTGTGAGGCACTGGGTTTGATCCCCAGCACCACATAAAAATAAAGATACTATGTGTTCATCTACAACTAAATAAATATTTTTTAAATGCTCCCAGAAATCTCCTGGAGAAAATACAAATATGGGCAAAAAATCAATAAGCCATTCACAGAAGAAATTTGTTAATGAAAAAATGCTCAACCTCATTCATAATTAAGAAATTTGTTAAGCCCATTGTTAAGCCAGGTGCAATAGTGTACACCTGTAATCCTAGCTACTTGGGAATCTGAGGCAGGAGAATCAAGAGTTCAAGACCAGTCTCTACGACTTAGCAAGACCCTGTCTCAAAATTTTAAAAAATTTAAAAGTGCTAGGGTTGTAGCTTAGTGGTAGAATGCTTGCCTGGTATGCGTGAGGCCTTGGGTTCAATCCCCAGTACTGCAAATTAGATGAATGAATTAATTAAGAGAACTGGGGATGTAGATCAGTGGTAGAGGGACCCTGGGCTCAATCCCTAGAACTATGCGCGTGCACACACACACACACACACACACACACACACACATACATGAAGACATACAAAATAAAACAATGATAAAGCAGATTTTGCCTGATTGGCAAAAATTGAAAAAGTTTCATTTTAAACAGTGTCACAAAGATGTGGGGAAAAATTCACTGCTAGTTGGAGTGTGAAGTGTATCAATGTTTTAAGAGAGTGATTTGACAATATCTATCCATTTTAATTCCATGCATCTATCCTACAGAAATATTTGCATAGGTGCCTAAAGAGTCATATGCATAGCATGTCTACTGCAGCATTACTTGAGTAGTGAAAAATTGGAAAGGACTCAAATGTCCATCACTTCTTGGGTGTTTAACAAACTATAGTAGATCCACAAAAAGGTCTACCATGAAGCCATTATGAAGATAAGAGAGTTCTAATCGAAGATGCCTGACTAAAGATATATGCTTATCTAGCTCCCTTTTCACATCCCATTAAAATGGCAATAAAAGAATAAGCCCTTAACAGTGAAGAAAACGGGCTTAACAAATTTCTGGAAGATTGGAAATATGTCAACTGATGAAACAGAATGGAATAAGCCTATGTGTCTGGCAGAATCTCAGAGAGACTCCTGTTTCAGAGCTGGCAAGTATTCAAGGTCAAAATATGAAGGCAGTCTGAAAACTAGGAGGTGAGTTGAAAGTCTGTCTGTAAAACAAATGCTCCCAATTAGCTCCCCAACTATCCTCCCATCCATCATCCCCATATGTAGAATAGTGAAAAAATCTTTACCTTCTATCCAGAAAGAAACAAAACAACACAAAACTGGAGGAGGACTCAATAGAAATTGAATAAACTGCCTAGAGAAAACTAAACGGTAGTGTAGGTGTTAATGCCCGATAGCAAAAGAAAATACTTATTAATCTGGAATTTTGTGACTGCCAGTCTGGAGAACTTTTTTTTTAATATTTATTTATTTACTTTAGTTGTACACAATGCAATGCATTTATATTTACGTGGTGCTGAGGATCGAACCCCGGGCCGCGCACGTGCGAGGCGAGTGCTCTGCCGCTAAGCCACAACCCCAGCCCCTGGAGAACTTCTTTCACCCAAATCTAAATAGAAAGTTACTTGTCACAAGCCCTGACCTGTTATACAATGTCCTGTTCACACTCCCTATTCAGGGAGAGACCTGGGGAAAAAAAATGGATCTACATATATAAAGTAGAGGAAACTATATCAACTACCTTTTCTTTCATTTTAAATATAAAAGACCATCAAGAATCACCAGATATATTAAGATAAGCAGCCTCATGAAACTAAAGGCTAAGCGAAAGCAGAATTAATTCTGGAGGGAATAGAGATAATTCAGAGAAGAGAAGATTATAAAGGGGCTACTAAAATCAAAGGTGAAAAAGGACCCATATCTAGATGTTATCATTTTACATTATCAGTAATAAAAAGAAAATTGTAACTGCTTTCAGAAAGAAAAGTTAGGTTACCCACAAAGAAACAAACAAACAAACAAAATCAGATTAGTGAAACTGGATGTTATAACGCTTAAAAATTCTTTTTTTTGTAGCCCTGGGAAATGAACTTGGGGGCTGTGTGCATGCTAACAACAGGCTCTACCACTGAAGCTACACCCCCAACCCAAACAACACTTTAAAATTGTGAGGGAAAATTATTTCAAACTTAGAATTTAAAATTTAGCCAAATCATCGATCAAGTATGAGTACAAAAAGTTATCTTCAGAAATTTAAGGACTCAAAAAAATATCTCCTGCATATTTAAAGATATACTCAGACAAAACTAGGGTAAATTTCAAAAAGAGAAAGACATGGGAAACAAAAAATAGTAGACTTACAAATCAGCAAAACTAAATTCCAGGATGAAAACTATATAGTAGTCTTGAAAACAATCAGGAAGAATGTTTTCAAGAAAGATGAAATGGAGACTAGAGATTTAGCTCAATGGTAGAGTGGTTGCCTAGCATGTGTGAAGCCCTGGGATTGATCTCCAGTACCAGAAAAAGAAAGAATGAATGAAATAGTATACAACCAATGGATAGATTGAGAATGTAGACCATATTACTGATTTGAAGAAGGCATCCCTTTTTCCTCAAAAATATAAAAGGCAAGTTGAAATTCCAGTGAAAACAAATGAATAAAAACTAAGAAAGTAATGACAGAAATATGAAGCCAGACTTCCATTCCTGATAATATGGTTTACTGGGTATCTAAACCAACCTTCTCATAGAAAACCACTTAAGAGAACGAATAAAGCATAAAATGTCTTTTTTTTTTTTGTACCAGATATTGAACCCAGGGGCACTTAACCACTAAGCCATATCCTCATTCCTTTTTTTCTTTCTTTTTTCTTTCTGTTTTGGTACCAGGGATTGAACCCCCGGGGCACTCCACCACTGAGCCACATCCCCAGCCCTATTTTACTTAGAGACAGGCTCTCACTGAATTGCTCAGTGCCTCAGTTTTGCTGAGGCTGGCTCTGAACTCGTGATCCTCCTGCCTCACCCTCCCAAGCTGCTGGGATTACAGGGGTGTGCTACCACACCCAACTCCCCAACCTTTTTTTTAAACATTTAGTCTTTAGTTGGACACAATACCTTTATTTTATTTATTTATTTTTATGTGGTGCTGATGATTGAACCCAAGTGCCTTTCACAAACTAGGGAGTGGTCTACCACTGAGCCACAACCCCAACCCTTCCCCAGACCTTTTTTATTTTGATACAGGGTCTCACTGAGTTGGCTAGGGCCTTACTAAGTTGCTGAGGCTGACTTTGAACTTGTGATCCTTCTGCCTTAACCTCCCAAGTTGCTGGGATTACAGGTATGCTCCACCATGCCTTGCTTAAATCATATTACTAAAGTTGTCTTAGGACTGCTATGATAATAAGGATTTATGAAAATAAAATAAAATAAAATGACACTCATATGGACATGTGGTCTACTGAAGCTGCCTTTGCCCTGGGAGCATTTGCAATGCCTGGCAACTGTTAACTAAAATATTCTTGGGCCACTAGGTCCATTCAAGATCATCTAAAAAGAGGTGAGTCATCCAAGAGGTGAACCATTCAAAAGAGGACATTCAAGGAAGTGTAAACAGAGGCCTTCTTTCAGTACCCTTGGATCTTAGCTGGATCCTCAAAGAGCTACAAACTCAAGTAAGGACAGACCAAAAAGTAACCCCACCCACTTAATCTCCAACCCAAGCAGACTAAAGGAAACGGAGAGGGGAGAAATATGTCCCTGAGAAATTGAACAATAACCTGGTCCACACATAACTTTAATTAAATACATACCACTTGGTACACTAAAACCTTGAATTAATTTATATAGTCCAAGACTAGTATTGTCCATAAGTGCCTAGCAGAAGTATACACAATCACTTTCTCAAGGAATGCTCTTTTAACCTAGGCCTTGAAAATTCCCACAAATTTTTTCCCAAGAAAATTATTAAAACAATTAGTGAAACACACTTCTCTCTTGCCAAAAAAGGTTAAACTTATATTTTAAAAACACTGAAAAAAATGCCAGTTTTGGCAAGGATGTATTGCAATCTGAACTCTGATAATTACTGATGGGATGGAAACTGATACAACTACTTTGGAAAAATATCTGGCAGCATGTAATAAAGCCAACATCCATGTACTCTATGACACAAAAATTCCACTCTGAGGTAAACACTCAACAGAAATGAGTGCATATATCTATCACAAGTCATGTATAAGAAATTCAGCTTTAGGCCTGGGGCTGAGGCTCGAAGTGGCTGGAAGTGCTTGCCTGGCATGTGTGAGGCTCAGGGTTCAATCCTCAGCACCGCAATAAAATAAACAAATAAAATAAAGGCATGCAGTCCATACACAACTACACAAAAATTTTTTTTAAAAATTCAGCTTTATTGGGCTGGGATTGTGGCTCAGCGGTAGAGCGCTCGCCTAGCCCGTGGGCGACCCGGGTTCGATCTTCAGCACCATGTACAAATAAAACACATTGAATAAAACGCATTGTGTACAACTAAAGCAAATAAATAAAAATATGTTTTTAAAAATTCAGCTTTATAATAATAGCCAAATATTAAAAACTGTCCAAATGTCCATCACTGGAAGAATAAATCACTAAGTGGTGGCATATCCCTTCTAAGAACTACTACTTAGCATTATAAGGGAACAAACATTTTTTACAGCATTGGGAATGGGACCCAGGGCTTGTTCATGTTAGGCAAATGCTCTACTCCTGAGCTATACTCACAGCCCTTCTGTAAAAATGTTGAGACTGGTTGCCCAGGCTGGCCATGAACTTTGGATTCTCCCAAGTAACTGGGGTTATAGGCATTTACCACTATACCAGGCTAAATGGTAACAAACTACTGATATAAGCAACATCAATGAATCTCAAAATATTATTCTGAGCCGGGTGTGGTGGTGCATGCCTGTAATCCCGGCATGTGGGAGGCTAAGGCAGGAGGATCTTGAGTTCAAAGCCAGCTTCAGCAATGGCGAGGCACTTAACAACTCAGTGAGACCCTGTCTCTAATAAAATACAAAAATCACTGGGCTTGTGGCCCAGTGATTGAGTGCCCCTGAGTTCAATCCCCTGTTAAAAAAACAAACAAACAAATATATATAATTCTGAACAAGAGATTTCAGACACAAAAAATTATGTGCTGGGCTGGGGTTGTGGCTCAGCGGCAGAGCGCTCGCCTCGCACGTGCGCGGCCCGGGTTCGATCCTCAGCACCACGTAAACATAAATGCATTGCATTGTGTACAACTAAAGCAAAATAAATAAATATTTAAAAAAAATTATGTGCTGTTTAGCACTGGGTTTGATTCTCAGCACCACATATAAATCAGTAAATGAAATAAAGGTCCATCAACAACTAAAAATATTTTTAAAAGTATGTGCTGTTCAATTCTATTTACATGATATTCTATAGTAACAGAAAGTAGATAAATGGTTGCCTGGGACCAAGGTTGAGGAGGATTGACTGGGAAGGGGCCCAAATGAACTTTCTGGAGTGATGGAAAGGTTCCCTCTTGATGATGATCATGATGGTTATGCAGGTGTATTCATTTATTAAAACTCATCAAACTGTACCTAAACATAGATACATTTTATGTAAATAACACTTTGCAGCCGGGCACGGTGGCGCACGCCTGTAATCCCAGCACTTTGGGAGGCTGAGGCAGGAGGATCGCGAGTTCAAAGCCAGCCTCAGCAATGGCGAGGCACTTAGCAACTCAGTGAGACCCTGTCTCTAAATAAAATACAAAAATGGGCTGGGGATGTGACCCAGTGGTCGAGTGCCCCTGAGTTCAATCCCCGGTAACCACACACACAAAAAAAAAAAAAAAAAAAAAAAAAAAACAACACTTTGCATACTTTTAAAGTATGCAAAAATCAAAAACATAATATTGCAATTAAAACTTACTAGGAGAGCTAGGGTTGTAGCTCAGTGGTAGAACACTTGTCTAGCATGTATGAGGCACTGGGTTCAATCCTCAGCACCACGTAAATAAATTAATTAATTAAGGGTACATTGACAACTAAAAAATATTTAGAAAAAACTTAATAGGAGGATACTTGAGAGGGGGTAGAGGTGGCATAGTTTCAAAATTTCCCTCCAATCCCCAATTAAAACAGATCAAATAGGATAGAAAAACCAAAATCCATGAACAATACCTGTTACAAAGCTAGGTAACAAGATACACCATTAACTCCAAATATGAGGAAAGGATACCAACTTCCAATAACTATAAGACATGCATGATATTTTCAATTTTATGAATGGAAGCAATGAGGCATCTGACAGACCAGAGAATCCCCAAATACCCAAAGTTACTTGCTGGAAACTCAGAGGGCCAATTTGAGGATGGCAGCTAAAACTGGGAAAGATTTTGCATATACCAATAGCAGGTAAGACCTAAAGAGGTTGCAACTGTAGGAGCCCTGTTTGGGGAGATGGCTATGATTGCGGTTGACTTCGGGCCATGGAGTTTTGGACATTGCCGCCTTCCGTAGTCTCACGAGACTTGGCCCAGAATCTCGAGAGACTTGGGCCCAGCGCAGAGCGGGTCAGGGCCATTTTAGTTGTTGGTTGTTTGCTGGTGTGTGGTATGTGTTAGAGTTGTTAGAGCCAGAGAGAGAAACCGACAGAATAAAGATCCTGTTTGTTTCCAGTCTGCCTCTAAACTTATTCCCGCGGCTTTGCTGCTCCAAGCGGCCATCGCTTCAGGCGGCGACATGCAACAGTCTAGATCTGGAGCAGTATAAGCCCTATGAACTCTCAAAACTAACCAGCTGAAGCAACATTCCAGAAAATAAGCCCCAAACTGAGAAGAAACTGCTAGGAATAGAATCCAAGCTAAGCACAGCAAGAGGTAGTCCAGATGAGAGTGAGGGAGAACAGCAGGAGGACATCTGAGAAAGGAAGCTACCATATTGTTGAACTACACAAAAGCAACAGAAGATGGTACGAATATATTTTGTATACAAACAGTTGTATGTAAAAAGATGCTATATATGTGCACTATGAATTGTAATTATTATAAATAAAAAAATAAATTAACAACAACAACAACAACAATAACAAAAAACCCCAAAAAACAAAAGCAACAGAAGAGGGAGCTAAAAGCCAGGAAATTAAGAAAACTGCATTCACTCTCCTTTAAAAACAAAACATGCCGGGCACAGTGTCCCACACCTGTAATCCCAGCACTTGGGAGGCTGAGGCAGGAGGATCCTGAGTTCAAAGCCAGCCTCAGCAATGGTGAGACACTTAGCAACTCAGTGAGACCCTGTCTCTAATAAAATACAAAAAAGGGCTGGGGATGTGGCCCAGTGGTCAAGTGCCCCTGAGTTCAATCCCCGGTAGCAAAAAAAAAAAAAAAAAAAAAAAAAAGTAAAAATGAGCAAATGAAAGAATCTATTTATTTAACTATTGCCTATTGCCACACTGGATTGAACTCAGGGGCCCTCTACCACTGAGCTACTTCACCAGCTTTTATTTTATTTTGAAACAGGGTCTCACTAAGTTGTCTAGGCTGGTATCGAATTTGCAATCTTGCTGCCTCAACCTTCTGAGTCACTGGGATTACAGATGTTTGCCACCACACCCATCTAGGCTTGCATTTATTATAAGAAAAAAGAGAATAAGGAGAATAACAACCCTTGATAGTGAAAGTATGGCAGAAATACATGATTATAAAACATGAAAATTACAACCTACTATTTCAAAATGAGTAAAAAGACATAAGAACATGATACAAAATATGGAAGAACAACACAAATCAGGATTAGAAAATTTCAAAAATTAGTTACTAGAACTAAGGAAAGCATTAGAAATAAGAGAAAAAAAACTAGAAATGAATTCTAATCTAGAATGAGCACAAAAACAAATAAACCCAAAATATAATGCCTTCAGCGAAATAGAACATGGAAAGAAAGAAATTTTTTAAATCCAAAAGAAGAATAAAGAGATAAAAAGGATTTGAGAGAAAGTGATACATTTAGAATATAAAGAAAATTTAACATAGAAGAAAACAAAAGCAAGAGGATAGAACAAACAATAAAGTCTACAAGAGGGCTGGGGCAGTGGCTCAGTGGCAGAGTGCTCGCCTAGCATGTGCGCGACCCAGGTTCAATCCTCAGCACCATGTAAAAGTAAAACATATTGTGTACAACTAAAGCAAATAAATATATTTTTAAAAATTTTATTTTAAAAAAGACTACAAGAAAGTTTTCCTGAAATAATTTTTCAGAAAGACTTGAAACAATATATTAAAAAAGCAATTTGTGTATCCAAGAAAATCAACCTGAAATGTTTGACACTTAGACATATCCTAGTAAAATGACCACATTTCTTTTTTGATTTTGTTTTTGTTTTTGCAATAATGGGAATTGAACACTGGGTATTTTAGCAATGAGTCACATCCTCAGCCCTTTTATTTTTATTTTGAGACAGTGTCTCGCTACATTTCTGAGGCTAGACTTAAACTTGAGATCCTCTGGCCTCAATCCTCCCCAGGCATGTATCACAACACCCTAGCTAAAATTACTGGATTTAAAAGAAAAGAATCTTATATGTCCAGACAAAGAGAACAGGTAAAGGAAATCACTCAGTCATCAGATAAATTAACAGTAATGTATTATGTCAGAAGAAAATAAAGTAACATAGTCATGATACACAGAAAAGAAAATGCAAGCCAAAGATTTTCATATGCAGCCCAACTGGCTATTGTGAGGTAAATTGTGACACGCACCCCTGAAAAAAATTTCATATGTTGAAGCCCTAATTCCAAGTACCTCAGAGTGAGATTGTATTTGAAGATAGAGACTTTAAAAGAGGAGATCAAGTTGAAATGAGACTGTTAGGGTGGGCCCTAATTCAATATGACTGATGTGTTTATAAGAAGAGGAGGGCAGTGGGTATAGCTTAGTGGTATCGTGTTTGCCTAACATTTGCTGGGCCCTGGGTTCTATCTCTAGCACTGCTAGAATAAAAAAAAAAAAAAAGATTTGAACACATAAAGACACTACAGGAAAGACCATGTGAAGATAGAGCAAGAAGGCAGCCAAGAGTAAATATCTTAGAGAAACCAAACCTGCCAACACCTTAAGCTTGGGATTCTAGCCTCCAGCCTCCAGAATTCTAAATAAATACATTTCTTTTGTTTAAGTCACCAAGTCTTTTTTTGTTTTTTTTTTTTGTTTGTTTGTTTTTTGTACCAGGTATTGAACTCAGGGGCACTAAACCACTGGGCCACATCCCCAGCCCTTTTTTATATTTTATTAGAGACAGGGTCTCACTGAGTTGCTAAGTGCCTCACCATTGCTGAGGCTGGCTTTGAACTCAGGATCCTCCTGCCTCAACCTCCCAAGTGCTGGGATTACAGGCATGCACCACTGCACCCAGCTCAAGTCTGTGGTATTTTTTATGGCATCCCTAGCAAACCAATATTTCAAGGGAAGAGGTTGCAAACTATTCGTAGAATGCAATCACTCAGAAAGTACTGCTCTTATGATCCCTTCCTATGTAATCTACTGAAGAACAATTTCCAGCAAAACAGAAACAAATAGGAAGACATCAACTTAAGGACTGTTTGTGAGCATTAAGTAAATTAAATAAATACACATAGATACTTGTAGATCTAAGATTCAATGAAGGTTCCAAGTTAAGAGAGTATAATAAATCACTAAAAATGGGGAAGAGTGGAGAGAGAATACACAAAACAGGTTTTGTTGTTTTTCTAATCATATTTGTGGCTATAGTACTAGTATTGCTATTCTGAGACAATTGTGTATATTATGGGCCATAAATCAAATGAGTAATTATGTGATATTCCAAATCTATTATTTCCTATATCCTTGGAAACCAAGGATCTCAAGTATGAAAGAAAGGGGATTTAAATGTGAGATAGTTAAGAAAAAATCTGCAGTCCTGAATTTGGAAAAAAAAAAAAAAAAGAACTCCTGTCACATTTTTTTCCTTAAAAAGTTCAGTAGAAAGTACATGGGCTGGGAGTGTGGCTCAATGGTAGAGTGCTTCCTAGCATGCACAAGGCCCTGAGTTCTACCCTAGGACCACAAAAACAAAAACAAAACAATGAACATCCCAGTAACTGCAAGCATTGATAACATTCAGATAGTGTTCTTAAAAATGCCATTTTCCCACTAAAAAGAAATGAGGAATCTTTAGAGAAATAGCTGAGTCCAGGTATGGTTCAGGAAATGTACAAGATGAGCCCAAAGTATCAATTATGTTTAAATCTATGAGTTCAAAACTATTCTGCTTTTTTTAAATAGGTGAAAATTTTAGAACAATAGGGAATCAAATATTTTGAAAGTATTAAAGATAAAGACCAAGCATTTATTCTGCTTTCCCTTAACAAAGTATACCACTGGGCAAACCAATATAGATAGGGAGATTTTTTTTTTCTTTATCCCAGCAAGTAAATGATGAATAACAGAATAAGAATATTACAGTCACAGTGGTGCACACCTGTAATCCCAGCAACTCAGGAGACTGTGGCAGGAGGATTGCAAGTTAGAGGTCAGCATCAGCAATTTAGCGAGATCCTGTTTCAAAAGAAAAAAAATAAAAAGGGTCAGAAGATGGGCATGGTAGCACATGCTCATAATCCCAGGGGCTCCGGAGGCTGAGGCAGGAAGATCAAGAGTTTAAAGCCAGCCTCAGCAAAAGTGAGGCCCTAAGAAAATCAGTGAGACCCTGTGTCTAAATAAAATACGAAATAGGGCTGGGGATTCGGCTCAGTGGCCAAGTGCCCCTGAGTTCAATCCCCGGTACCCCCCTCCCCCCAGAAAAAGATTCAGGAATATAGCTCAGTGGTAAAGCACTGCTGGGTTCAACCCCTAGTACCAAAGGGGGGGGGGGAGGGAATTAGAATATCACCTTTTTACACACTTCATGGATCTAGGCTTTGAGCATCAAATGTCTGCTAACATCAGAGAAAGAGAGAGAGAGAGACAGACAGAAACTAAATACTATGTGCCTACTGATGGGAGAATATAAAATCATATATGAAGTGGTTTTATTCAAAAACATCAAACTCAAATCTGAACCTGATCAAGCCTGTATATCCAACTACTAATATAAAAAAAATACAGTACAGATAACATGGTAAACTTACAACATAGAGAGGCAATTAGTGACTCTACAGGCCACATTTGACTCTACAGGTCAAATTGCCGAGTTTCTTCAATAAATAAATTGCAAGGGAAGAAAAGAATGGAAAAGGGCTGGGGGTGCAGCTTTGTAGTAGAGTGCTAGCCCAGCATCCCAAAAGCCCTGGGTTCAATTCCCAGTACTTCAAAAAGAAAAGAAAAAGGGAAACAAAATTAACTGGGTTGGATGCAGTGGCACAGGCCTATAATCCCAGCGACTAAAGAGGCTGAGGCAGAAGGATTGCAAGTTTGAGTGCAGCCTTGACAATTTAGCAAGGACTTTAGCAACTTAGCAAGATTCTGTTTCAATTTTTTTTTTGTAAAAAGTGAGGGCTGGGGTGTAGCTCAGTGATAAAGTGCCCCTGGCTGTGGTGGCATGCCTGTAGTACCAGTACTCCTGAGCCTAAAGCAGAATTTTTCAAAAGGGCTATAGGGATGTAACTCATTATAGAGCATCCATGGGTTCAATTCCCAGTACCAGAAGAAAAATCTGTTTGTGTTATGTGATTTTTCATGATGTATGCATTACTTTTATTTAATTTTCTTAATTTAAAAGAAATTATATCTATATGCATGGATATGGCAAGATATCCAAATTCTATCATGAAATAAAAAGCAAGTTGCAGAATAGCATGTTTAGTATGAACCAATTTTGCTTAAAAATAATAGCAAAAAATTTAATGAAACTGTACGTATTAGCACTACCCAGAGGGTCTCTATGTAAATGTACAGCAACCAGTCAACAGAGCTTATCACATAGGCCTTCAATTACAGAAAATTTTTCTTTCAAATCATAACTTCATATAATGTTTGTTTGAAATTTAATGAGCATTTCATCTTTTTTGTGGGGGGGGTACTGGGGATTGAACTCAGGGGCACTCAAACACTGAGCCACATCCCCAGCCCTATTTGGTATTTTAATTTGTGACAGAGTTTCACTGAGTTACTTAGCATCTTGACATTTCTGAGGTTGGCTTTGAATTCTCAATCCTCCTGCCTCAGGCTCCCCAAGCCCCTGGGATTACAGGTGTGCACACCACACCCAGCCATATTTTATTTATTTATTTATTTATTCAAAGTTGTTGTATATGACAGTAGAATGCATTACGCTTCATAATATACATATAGAGCTCATTTTTACATATCTCTGGTTGTATACAAAGTATATTCACACCATTCGTGTCTTCATAAATGCACTTAGGTAATTATATCCATCTCAGTCTACCATATTTTTTTCTTTTTATCCCCTTGCCCCCTTCCTTCCCTTCCCTCCCCATTGACCTTTCTAGTGTTCCTCTAATCCTCCTATGATCCCCATCCCAACCCCTCTGTGAATCAGCCTCCTTATATCAGAGAAAACATTTGGCATTTGGATTTTTGAGATTGGCTAACTTCACTTAGCATTATATTCTCCAACTCCATCCATTTACCTGTGAATGCCATTATTTTATTATCTTCTATTGCTGAATAATATTTATTCTAGGAGACTTCAACATACCTCTTTCACTACTGGATAGATCATCCAAACAAAAGCTAAATAAAGAAACTTTAGACCTCATTAATACAATTAATAACTCAGACTTAGTGGACATATATAGAATATTTAATCCTTCTGTGAACAAATATACTTTCTTCTCAGCAGCACATGGCACCTTATCTAAAATAGACCATATATTATGCCACAAAGCAACTCTTAGGAAATATAAAAAAAAATTTTCTTAGGTAGTAGAGATACTACCCTGCATTCTTTCAGATCATAACAGAATGAAATTAGAAATCAATGATAAAATAAAAAATTTTAAAAAGTTACTCCAACACCTGGAGACTAAACAACATGCTACTGAATGAACAAGGGGTTGCAAAAGACATCAAGGAGGAGATTAAAAAATTCCTAGAGGCAAATGAGAACACAGATACATCATATCGAAATCTCTGGGACACTATGATGGCATTATTAAGAGGAAAATTCATTGCATGGAGTTCATTCCTTAAAAGAAGAAAAAAAAACAACAAATAAATGACTTAACATTATACTTTTTTAATTAGCAAAAATGTTGAAAGAAAATCAGAATAAAATGAAAAAAGAGAAAGAGGAAGGGAGAAAGGAAAGAAGGGAAGAAGGAATGAAGGATGGACTGTGATAATCTCATAGTCCTCAAGAGTCCCCTTCAGTCCCCATGTTGACTTAATTAAAACTGAACAATGACTAACTCTAGGCATTGGGAAGTGGTAAAAATAGTTTCCTAAACTATCACACAACTTTTGTACTATTGTTCTAAATCCATAGTTTTGAGTAGCTACCAGCTATTGTTATCAATAAAAATTCACTCACCTTGTACATGAATTTTCAGCCCAAGGGTCCAATATTTTAAAAGAAAAGGAACTCCTAATTTAAGTTTTAGTTATTTGTTTCCCTTCTCTTTTTATGCTTTGAGGGACCAGTTTCACAGATCCAAAGTGCTTGTCTTTTACTATATGCCCTATAGACCAGGGGTTCTCAAAAATGTGGTCCCTGAACCAGTATACACACTTTCTCCAGTCCCATTGAAACCTACCAAATGAGAATCCCTGTGGATAGGACCCAGCAATCTGTGTTTTAATAAGCCCTCTAAGCAGGATTGCCAGACAAAATATACCAGTTAAGTTTGAAATTCTGATAAACAATGAATGATTTTTAGTATAAATACTTGTAGTATTCAGCATACATATGTTCAAATTTAATAGAACATCCTGAGCTTTTGTTTTTAGCTTGTTTAATGTTTAATTTTTTTTAATAATAAATCTGGCAACTGGACCTCTAAGGGATTCTGATCCATGCTAGTTTGAGTACTGGGGTAGAGGTAAGAAAAGGGGCTTGGGTTCAGGTAGACATGACTTGACCACATTTCTCTAACCAGGATGGAATCTTACAAATATGACTGGCATTTCTTTATGACAAAGAAGACCATGACAGGGAAGTAAAGATGTGGGATAGAAAGACAATCAGCCTCAGGGCCTAGAGTAAAGATTAGTAGAAGAAAAGGCCTGGAATTTACCAGAAATTCAAACACATTCTGAGTGACTCTAGCCCCAGTGCTCACAGGGTGTTGCTCTCGTACCAAGCACAAATTTGGGTAGTATGGGAAAAGGGCTAGGGTGGCATTGGGTATGCAAGTGAAAGGAAAACGGAAATCTCTAACAGAAACAGAGAATAAGTATAAAGGGCACAGGGAAAGGGCTATGACTTAGAACTGGCCAAGGTCAATTTGTGCTACTATCATCAAGTTGTTTATCACTGACTTTGTAAAGGCCGGGAAAGATTCATTCCCTTTGAATAAAAAGAGGCTCCTGGGAGGAACTATCCCTGTCCTATTAGCCATGAAAGCAGTATTTCTCAATCAGGGGTGATTTCTGCAATATCTGCAGATAATGTTTGGTTGTCAAAACATGTTGTTGAGGGGCCATGCTACTGACATCTGGACACACCATAGATACTGCTGAACATCATACAAAGTACAGAACAGCCTCTTAGAACAAAGATTTATGTAGCTGCAAAAGTCAAGTTTCAAGGACCAGAAACTCTGCTCTAAAGTAGTGCAGGGGAAAAGCTGCTTTTGTTCCCCAGTCTCACTTCTTATCCCAAACCACTACCCCACATCCTCTAGAACTAGTATATTCTATACATGCAGATTTTCAAAGGCTAATTTCCTTTACACACATTCCCTCACCCATACCCTTCCTCGTTCTTATTAGACAGGGGCCTAATCCTCTTTCTTCCTTACCAGAGAATTGGAAGGAAGACCAGAATTAATGCCTATTATGTAGAAGAGCTACATGTATTACCATTATCTGTTTGTGTTATTTTGCAGATGCTTCTCATCATTAATTCCAAATACAGCACTAAAGCCAGTGCATTGTTCTTAATTAATAAAAAAAAAAGTTCAGGTGCAGGTGTGGCTCAGTGGTAGAACAGTCACCCCTGGATTGATCCCCTGCCCTGCAAAAGGAAAAAAAAAGATGTTTAGTCAGCTATTTAGGGCTGGCATCTGCTCTGTTTTCAAAATTGACTATTACCCTTGAATGTGGTCAAGAAATAAAAAGTAAGCTCGCCCTCTTTCTGACCCTGACATGGCTCCTAAAATCCTGCTCTGGGAGATCTTCAGGAAGCAAAGTAATGTTCTTAGAACATTAGAATATGTAGGTGCTCTCCTACCATTCCCACTTGCTCATGAAATGGAATGAGAGAAAGGGAGAAAAAGAAGGACTCAAGGGTGATGTCCAGATTTGGAGATTGAACAACATAGTAGTGCCACTTACAGAGATTGGAATTTTAGGGAGTAGCAAGTTTGGAAGGAAAAATCAGGAGTTCTATTTTGAACTTTTTTTTTGGTTCTGGGATCAAATCCAGGGTCTTCTTGCACATGTTAAGTACAAGCTCTATCACTAAGTTCTATTCACACCAACCTTAGGCACTTCCCAAACCATATAATTCCTCCAACTGTTGTCCCTTTTCCTTCCCTTTAGATACAAACTTCTTTGAAAGAGCATCAATTTTTCATTATATCTACAGTAGTCTCTCTTTATCCACAGGTGATACATTTCAAGACACTCAATGGATACCTGAAACTGCAGATAGTACAAATACAATACATATTTTTCTATAGTATGTACCCATGATAAAGTTTAATTTATAAATTAAGAACAGTAAGAGGTCAATAACAATAATAATAAAATAGAATAATTACAACATACTATAATAAAAGTTATGTGAATGTGGCCTCTCACTCTCTCAAAAGATCTTATTATTCTGTACTCGGCTTTCTTGTAAAGTGAACTGATACTTAAAGGAAACCCTTCATGGCTTCTCTTTGGCCCATGTGAATTACTAGCATCACACTTTTGTACTTTGGGACCATTATTGAATAAAATAAGGGTTACTTGAACACAAGCACTGTGATAGTATAATACTCGATCTAACAATGAAGATGGTTACTAAGTGATTAATGGCTAAATAGTGTTATACAGTGAGGGTTTGCTAGACAAAGGGATGATTCATGTTGCAGAAGGGATAGAGGGGCACAGTGCAATAATTCAACAAATTCATCATGTTAGTCAGAATAGTGCACAATTTAAAACTCATAAATTGTTTATTTTTGGAAATTCCCATTTAATAATTTCAGACCACAGGTAGCTGAAATTGGATAAATGAAACTGGAAAGCAAAACAATGGGTAATAGGGGGCCACTATACTTCCTCACCTCTGAGTCTTCTTGACCCCCTACCCCATTATATTATTAGAATTTCTCTTACTGAAGTTACAGATAATATCCTAATTGTGAAATCTAATAGATACTTTTCAATCCTAGCCTCACTAGACCTTTGATGTAGCTGATCACAAATTCCCCTTTGAAAAATCTCTCTTACTCTAGTTTCCCTGGCATTACTCTCTCCTGCTTCTTCATCCTCCATGGCTTTTTCTTCTCACATTCTTCCTAGTTCCTCCTCTATCTAATCCTTAAATATTTGTCTTAGTGCATTCTCTGTTGCTATAAGAAAATATGTGAGACTAGGTGATTTATCAAGAATAGGGGCTGAAAAGTCCAAAAATATAAGTGCTGGCATCTGGTGAAGGCCTTCTTCCTGAGTCATGACATAGCAGAAACCATCACGCAATGAAACAGAGCAAATTTGCCAGAAAGGGCTGCTTCTATTTTTTAAAAAAGGCCACTCCCATGGTAACATATTAATTCACTAATCCATGAATTGGTTATCATGAGGGCTTCACCAATCACCTCCCCTTCAAATATCAGTAACATATGATTTGGGGATTATGATTCCAACATGTGAATTTGGGAGATACATTCAAACCCATGGCAATACTGAATTTGTAAAGGTACTGTTTAGTGTGCGCGCTTTCTCTCTCTCTCTCCCCCTCCTTTCCTGAGGTTCTATACAGGAGCCCTGTTTGGGGAGATGGCTTAAATTGCGGTTGACTATGGGCCATAAGGATTTGGGCATTGTTGCCTTCCGTAGTCTCACGGGACTTGGCCCAGGATCTCGAGTGACTTGGCCGAGATTGCTGATCGGGTCAGCGCCATTTTAGTGGTGTGTGTGGCGCGTGTTAGTCGTTGTTAGAACCAGAGAGAAAAGTTATCAGAATAAAAAGCTGTTTGTCTCCAGTTTGCCTCTAAACTTCTTCCCGCGGCTCCGTTGCTCCAAGCGGCCATCGCTTCAGGCAGCAACAGGTGGTGGCCCGTACGGGGACTTCGGAGCGGACAGGTAAGAACTGAAAGGTCTCTAAAGATGGGTTCAAATATAACTGAATCCCAAGTGATAGAGGCTATGCAAAGACTCCTTGATATACCTGACTCTGTTCTCAGTGAGGAGGATATAGAAAAAAGTGAAAGTGATCAAAAAAGCGTAGCTTCCACTGGGCCAACTAAGACCAGTAAAGAGAGTATTAGAAGAGTCCCAAAAATGACAAAAATCCAAGCTATTAGAGCTATTCGGGAGTTGTTGGAGATAGCTGAAGGATACTTGCTCTTAATGGAACCTGGGCCTCAAGATATTGTTGTCAGTGAAATTAGCAGTGGTGAGGAATCTAGTAAAAGTGATCCTGAGAAAATGAGGAAAAATAAACTAAAAAAGACCAAGAAAAAGGACCGTCCAGTAGAGGAACCACTTGTGTCCTCTACTCCCCCATGGGTAGAATCCATTACAGAAAATATGAAGGGTATTACTAGGCATTTGCATACCCTAGAAACAGAAATAAAAAGTCTTTCTGATCGCTTATGCGCTCTTGAGGGTAACTCACAGATACATTGGGAACTGCCAGCATTTGAAAAGAAAAATGGACAGAGGGTCCACCTGTCAGTAGATTTCAAAACAATATAAAATCTCAAAGAGGCAGTAATGACTTATGGGCCCCAAGCTCCTTTCACGTTGAGTATACTGGAGTCCCTTAACACCTTTAGCTTAACCCCCTTAGACTGAAAAAGTCTATGTAAAGCAGCATTAAGCGGGGGGGGGGGGGGCAATTCTTGGTTTGGCGATCGCAATTCCAAGAACTTTGTATAGAAACGGCTAAAAGAAACGCGGCTGCAAGGTTTGGAAACTATAATATAGACGTGCTCACAGGAGAAGGGCAATTCACAGACTTACAGGCTCAAAAAGATTATGACCCAGATGTATATGCTCAGATAAATGCAGCTGCCTTAGAGACATAGAAAACCGTACAAGGACCTGGGGATCTACAAGGTAGCTTGTCAAAAGTGATTCAAGGACCTAATGAACCATATGCTGATTTTGCTGATCGACTTTTGAGAACTGCAGGTAGTGTGTTTGCAGATGTTGATCAAGCTATGCCATTAGTTGTTCAATTAACATATGAAAATGCTAATAAATGCTGCCAAGCAGCCATCAGGCCATGGAGAACTAAAAAAGATCTTTCCGTATATATACAACTATGTAAAGATATAAATGACGCCTTTGTCACAAGAAATGTGATTACAGCCTCAATGAGAAGTGCGTCCCCTCGAAATTTCACAAAGGCTAAACGTAGACATTATAATCAATCAGGATATTCCAGACAAAATTATCATAATCAATCAGGCTATTCTAGGCAAAATCCCAAAAGAGAAATAAGACCAAGCTCATACCGTGCCCCAGGCCCCGTTGCTCCAAGCGGCCATCGCTTCAGGCGGCAACAGTTCTAGGGATTGAACCTCGGCCCTCACACATGCTAGGCAAGTGTTCTACCACTGAGCTACACCCCAAGCCCAGAAATAGGCATTCTTGTACACTGATGGTAGAAGTATGACTTGCTGAAACCTCTTAGGGAAGTAATCTGGCAATATATATTAAAACAAGAAAATTAAACCAAGAAAATTCCCACACAGGTCCAAAAGAGTGCATGTACGAGGATGTTGTTTGTGGTAACAGGAAGTTGAGGGCAATCTGGTTGCCTGTCACTGGAAAAGACAACAGGAAGAAAGTGGTAGATGTATGCTCTGGAGTACTATGCAGTGGTTAGAAGGAATGTATTAGATGTATACAGAGCAAGAGGAAGAGCTTTACAAAAGGATTCTGAGAAAAAAAAAAGAAAGAAGGAAGGAAGGAAGGAAATATTAACATGATTTTTGTAATTTAAAATGCACACACATAAAATAACAAATTGTACTTCATAAGAATACAGTCAAACACAAATGTATATATTAAGAAATACGCCTGGCACAGTGGCCCATGCCAGTAATCCCAGAGGCTCAGGAGGCTAAGGCAGGAGGATCAAGAGTTCAAGGCCAACCTCAGCAACAGCAAGGCAATAAGCAACTCGGTGAGACCCTGTTTCTAAATAAAACACAAAATAGGACTGGGGATGTGGCTCAGTGGTAGAGTGTCCTTGAGTTCAATCCCTGGTACATCCCCCCCAAAAAAGGGGAAAAAAAGAAATGGTTATCTATTGGGTAGAAAGGGCATAGAAATAGGGAAAGGGGCTAAAAAATTAATATATAAAAGAGAAGGTACAAGGGAGGAAACCAGCATGGACAAATAATAATAATATGCTACAGACTGAGAAATATGATTAATTCATCCTGTATCACTGATGAATCCCCCAAATTAATAACACATTCTCTTTGATTCTATTGTCTATTTCAAAATTTTTGCCACCGGGGCTGCGGTTATGGCTCAGTGGCAGAGCTCTCGCCTCGCACGTGTGCGACCCGGGTTCGATCCTCAGCACCACGTAAACATAAGTGCATTGCATTGTGTACAACTAAAGTAAATAAATAAATATTTTTTAAAAAATTTGCCACCACTAACAATATATTTGCAATAAATATCCTTTATGTGTATATTTATATTGGTGATTATATTTCTATAGATACAATTTTAAATTGTGGCATCTTCACATATGGAATTTGACATAGTTATTAGAAAGCATGGTTGCCAGGAGTGGTGGCACATGCCTGTAATCCCAGCACTTGGGAGGCTGAGGCAGGAGTATTGTGAGTCCAAAGCCAGCCTCAGCAATGGCGAAGCACTTAGCAACTCAGTGAGACCCTGTCCCTAATAAAATACAAAAAAGGGCTGGGGATGTAGCCCAGTGGCCGAGTGCCCCTGATTTCAATCCCCAGTACCAAAAAAAAAAAAAAAAAAAGAAAGAAAGCATAGGTCACAAAGATATCCATGCCAAGATACATCATAATCTTTGGAATAAAACAGATGGAGAAAATATCTTGAATTCAGCTAAAGAGAAAAGATGCATCACTTACAGGGGAACACAAATTTTTTTTTTTTTTTTTTTTTTTTTTTGTGTGTGGCACCAGGGATTGAACTCAGGGGCACTTGACCACTGGGCCACATCCCCAGCCCTTTTTTGTATTTTTTATTTAGAGACAGGGTCTCACTGAGTTGCTAAGTGCCTCGCCATTGCTGAGGCTGGCTTTGAACTCGCGATCCTCCTGCCTCAGCCTCCCAAAGTGCTGGGATTACAGGCGTGCGCCACCACGCCCGGCTGGGAACACAAATTTTAATGAGGTCAGGCTTTTCATCTGAAACCATGCAGGCTAGAACAAATGGCATGAGATTTTTCAAGTGCAGAAAAAATGTGAACTGTTGGATGAGAGCAGGAAATAATAAGCCTGGAACATTCGTAGTGCCAGAAAATCAGGAAGTGCCCCAAAAGAAAACACACACATACACATACACACACTAAAAGTAGGTGAAAGGGTTATAGGAGCCAACCAAGAGGGCTCCAAATGGCCAAGGCTAGAAGAATATGAATAACAAAATAAAATGGTATTAGATTATAATCCATGTTAATCCATTATAATCCATCTTCATGAATTCATGCACATATAAATAAATGATAGATTGGATAGATCAACAGATACATACATACATACATACATACATACATACATAGATGCGGGAGAAGAGACAAATTCTAAATAATTTCTATAAATGGAGCATAACTCTGTTCATTAAATTTGGGTGCATCTAGTGACTTCCAAGACTATAGTATGGAAACAGGAAAAAGAGTAACTTTACTGTGGCTAAATCTTGACAAATACTACCTCAGCCAGGTGATAAAGGTCAACAAAAAGTGTTAAGTCATTTTGATAGGAGATATCCTTGTCATGATGTGATGAACATTTGTTTGCCTCTGTAGTCTTCTTCCCCCAAATTCATAACCTCAGTTTAATCATGAGAAGCATCAGATGAATTTCAACATTCTACAAAACATCTGACAAGTACCTCCTCAAAACCATCAAGGTCATCAAAAAATTAATTATGTCTGAGAATTAATGTCTGAGAAACTATCACAGTCCAGAGGAGCTCAGGGAGACATGATGACTAAATGTAATGTGGTGTTCTGGATTGTATCTTGGAACAGATAAAGGACATTAGATAAAAACTAGAGAAACTCGGAATGGATTTTAATGATAATGTATCAGTATTGCTTCATTAATTGTAACTCTGGGAGGTTATTATATCCCAAGCCTCTTAAACTGGTTGAAGCTTTTGTAGAGGCCCAGGTATGCATCTAGTGACTTCCAAGACTATAGTATGGAAACAGGAAAAAGAGTAACTTTACTGTGGCTAAATCTTGACAAATGATCCCCCCACTACCCTCAGCCAGGTGATAAAGGTCAACAAAAGTGTTAAGTCATTTTTGATAGGAGATATCCTTGTCATGATGTGATGAACATTTGTTTGCCTCTGTAGTCTTCTTCCCCCAAATTCATAACCTCAGTTTAATCATGAGAAGCATCAGATGAATTTCAACATTCTACAAAACATCTGACAAGTACCTCCTCAAAACCATCAAGGTCATCAAAAATTAATTATGTCTGTTAATCCTCCCTCCACTACTAATCTTCTCTCAAGACTGAAATTAGATAAAAACTAAGAAACTCGGAATGGATTTTAATGATAATGTATCAGTATTGCTTCATTAATTGTAACAAACATATTATACTAGTATGTTAATGATAGGAGAAACTGCATGGGAACTCTATACCATCTTTGTAATGTTTTCTGTAGATATAAACTGTTCTAAAAATAAACATTATTATTATTGGTTTTGTTTTTTGGGGGAGCAGTGCGATGGATCAAGCCCAGGGTCTCATGTATCCTAGAGAAATACTCCACTATGGAGCCACATCCCAGCTCCCTCTACCCCAAAATAAATATTATTTTAAAAAAGAACTGTTGATACTAGGTACAGTGGTGTATGCCTGTAATCCCAGCTATTCAAGAAGCTGAGAGAGGAGGATCATAAGTTCAAGGTCAGCCTGGGAAAATTAACACTGTCTCAAAATAAAGAGGTGGGGATGTAGTCCCTGGGCTCAATCGCTAGAAACACACACACACACACACACACACACACACACACACACACACACACACACACCCCTGTTAACCATAGATTCTATATCTGACAAAACTACCCTTCGAGTAAGGAAAATTAGGAGAATCTATTGCTAGCACACCATTTTGTTAAAGAATGGCTAATTAAGGAAGCTCACTAATGAGAAAAGAAATAAGAGAAGACCTAGATGTTCACAAAGAAATAAACATAGGAGTGGGCAAAATAGGAGTATATTATCCTCTATGAGTTTCCTAAATCATACATAATAGCTAAAGCAAAAAATTGTACCACATGTGATATGGTGTTCAACGTATGTAAGGAAATACTTAAGACAATCATATATTTTAAAGTGGGGAAGATAAAGGGATTTAAGTGTAAACAGAGTTTCTATATTTCACTTAAAATGGTAAAATACTGATACCAGTAGACTGTGATAAGTTACATATAAATCATAATATCTAGAGCAACCACTAATCCTATAGAGCAGTATTATTTAAAATACCATAAATAGATCAAGATAGAATACTAGAAAATTTTCAAGTAACCCATAGGAAAGCAGAAAAAGAGAAAGAAATAGTATAAACAAAACATAATAAAATGTCAGACTCAAAACTTAACATATTAATAATTACTGTTATTGGTTGAATTGTGTTCCCCGAAAAGATATGTTGAAGTACTAATCTATGGTACCTTAAAATGTGAACTTCTTTTAAAATAGGGTCTTTGCAGACTTAATCAAGTTAAAATGAGGTCATTACTGGATCCTAATCCAATATAACTGGTGTCCTTATAAGAAGAGAAAAATTTGGGCAAAGACACAGAGAAGGAAGGACACTATGTGAAGACAGAGATACAGAGGGAAGAAGGCCATATGAAGATGGAGGCAGAGATTGGAGTGAAACTGCTCCTGCAAGCCACGGAATGCCTGAGACCATGCCAACAGAAACTGGACAAAGCAAAGAAAGTTCCTCCCTTAGAGGCTCTGGATGGAGCATGGCCCTGCCAATACTTTGATTTTTGGACTTCACCCTCCAGAACTGTGAGAGAATAAATTCTTGTCATTTTAAGCCACCAAGTCTGTGGTACTTTATTATAGCAATCCAAGGAAACTAACACAATTAACCTAAAATGTAAATGGTCCAAATGTACCCCCCAAAAATAGAGATTGACAGAACAGATAAAAAATCATGAACTAAATATAGGCTGTCTACAAGAAATTTACTTGGAATATAAGATAGGTAAGTAGAAGGATGTAAAAAAAAAACATGCCATACGAACGAACACTATTCAAAAAATATTTGAGTTAGAGTGTTATATATTGACCAGGGGTATATCCACTGCATTATTATCTAGTGAGAAAATCCAGTTGCAGTATTATAAATTTTTTGTAAAAAATAAAACAAACATTATCAAAATCATATACTTGCATACACACTCTCATGGAGATGGTGTGAAACATTACATATATTGGTCTCCTCAATGTTACAAAGGGAAGGTAAAAGAATACAAGAGGGGTGAGATTATTATTATTATTATTATTTATCATTGTTACTATTATTTTACATAGAAGTATAGTCTAGCCAGATTTTATTAATGTTATAAATTTTAAAATGGCTTATATGACACATAAGCTTAACATAATATCAATGGGAAACACACAGAAAATACATATCACAAGCTGCTGCTTTGCTAAACTTTTGGTGAAATACTTTCTGGCCTTATGGAAGTACTTGAAATTTTCAGTTAGAAATTAAAGTTAGGCAAAACACTTATTTCATGGGACTCTAGGATCCCTTTTTGGAGATGTTTAAGGAAGTATCATCCTGGTTAGGTATCTGATTTTATATTTTTTCCAGATTCTATAGTTGTCTCATTCTACATTGGCAAGATAATCAAGGAAAATATTTTACATGTGATCTTTTACATATGTCTCACTCTGTACACAAGAATGGAGAGAGATTATTGACTTAATCTTCTTGTATCTTTGATTTGTTTCACTTGTTACTGTGAGAATGTACTTTTTTAATTAAAAAAATCCGAAACTAACAAAAATTTTTTTGAGGGGAAAAAAACTATCATTTCTACAAACCTACTTTTTCTCCTGTCCTCTACTTTGGTAAATGGTACCATTATTCATTCCCAAGACAGATCTGAAAATAATGCTAGACCCCCCCCTTTCTGTAATCCTCCACCCTTCCTCTTAATTAGTTACCAAATCCAGAATCTAGTTCATAAATATCCCTACCTTCCTCTAATTAATCATAAATCCTATCCTTTCTTAAGTCCTATCTCTTTTAAAATCCCTTCCTTTCTTTGCCACCTTTGTCAATAAAGCTTTTTTTTAGTTCAGGATTTTATTACCATTATTCTGACAGCCTTTAAAATAGTTCCTGCTTTATTCCTCTACCCAATTTATCTCAAACAATGCTCTCAGACTAAGCTTTCTATATAGTTTGGGGGTACACAAAGTGATTACAGGTGGTACAAATATAAATACATTTTAGTAGGTATACTTTTATTTTAATATACTTAAGAAACACATCATAAAACACATGAATTCAAAGATACTATTGTCTAATTTCTAGACATTAAAATGGTAAGATAGAATATGTGTGAGGGCTGGGGTTGTGACTCAGTGATAGAGCACTTGCCTAGCGCACATGTGAGGCACTGGGTTCAATCCTCAGCACAATATAAATTAAATAAATAATTCAAATAAAGCCATTGTGTCTATATAAAACTAAAATATATTTTAAAAAAGAATTTGAGTAAATGCAGTTTGTAATTGGCCTACATGATAAAACCCAAACTCCACGATTTTTTTATAATGCCATTCTACCTTTACAATTTCATCACCATACATGTACCATTATAATTAGGAAAAACTTTCTGATGGTTTCCAAATATTCCATGTTCTTTCTTTTCCCTCTCTTCCCTTCCTCGAGGCATTGTTTCTCTATGTCTGTCTAGTAAATTTCTCCTTATGCTTCAATACTTAGCTCAAACATTTCATCCATGAGGATTTTTTTCTGATAGACTCTCATACTATTTCTAGATCACCTCTATTCTAGTACTTACAATTTTTAATATGGCAATTATTTATTTATATGTTTGTATTTCCCACAAAAATATGAACTGTTTCTGGGCAGGGACTAACTCTTACTCAACTCTTATCCTAATCTCAAAAAATACTTGGCAAAAGTACCACCATGAGCCAATAACTATATGATGGACTGCATATACAATGGTATATGCCATATCCTAGATTTGTTGTAGGCTATACCATGTAAGTTTGTATGAGCATATTCTATTATGTTCATACCCAATGATGAATTTTTCAGAATGTATACCATGGGTAAGTGACACATGATGGTACCCATAAAATATAAGGTGAATGAAAAGATCCAACTCTTGAATCTGAATCCAAGTAGAGTATTTCCTAAAGGTAGAACTGCTTTGCATACTACCATAGCTTCCTTTCTTCCTTTCAACACTGTTCTGGTCACCTAGAAAAGAAAACATAAGCCAAAATCATGAAACTTTCAGAGAGAGGAACAGAACAGATTAAAAGGGTCTAGTTTATTTCACATAGCATAATGTCCTTGAGGTTCATCTATGTGTTAGCATATGTCAGAATTTCCTTCCTTTTTAAGGCTGAATAGTATTCTATCACATGTATATGATATATTTGTTTATCTATTCATTCAGTCATAGACATTTGGGCAACTTCCACTTTTTGGCCATCATGGATGATGTTATAAATATGCATGTATAAATATCTGCCTGAGTCCTTGCTTTAATTCTTTTCTTTTCTTTATTTATTTATTTGCTTTAGTTGTACATAATGTGTTTATTTTTTATGTGGTGCTGAGGATGGAACCCGGGCGCACACGTGCTAGGCGAGTGCTCTACCACTGAGTCACAATCCCAGCCCCTGCTTTAATTCTTTTAGGTACATAGTTAGGAAAATAATTGCAGTGTTTTGTTTGTTTGTTTACAAAATATAGCACTCTACCACTAAGCTGCACCCCCAGCCCTTTTCATTTTTATTTTGAGTCTTGCTAAGTTGCCCAAACTGGCCTCAAACTTGCAACCTTCCTGCCTTAGCCTCCTAAGGATCTGGGAAAATAGGCATGTGCCACTACTGCACCTGGTTCAGTTTGTATTTTTAATCATTTTGTTTCTCAAACTGCATTTTCACCAAATGTGTTGTATTTAATTAGAAAAAAGTGGGGTTATCAAAACAAAGAGGGCTGGGTTTGTAGCTCAGTGGTAGAACGCTTGCCTCGCATGTGTGTGTGGCACTGTTTGATCCTAAGCACCACATAAAAATAAATAAAAATAAAGGTATCATGTCCATCTATAACTAAAATAAAAAATTAAAATCATTCTTAAAAAATAAACAAAGAAAGCCGGGTGTGGTGGCGCATACCTGTAATCCCAGCAGATTGGGAGGCTGAGGCAGGAGGATCTCGAGTTCAAAGCCAGCCTCAGCAACTTAGTGAGGCCCTGAGTAACTCAGAAAGACTCTGTCTCTAAATAAAACACAAAAAAGGGATGGGGATGTGGCTCAGTGGTTAAGTGCCCCTGGGTTCAATCCCTGGTACAAACAAACAAACAAAAAAACAAAGAAAAATGCTATCTACATTTAAGAGACATTAATTAATATGATAGTATTTTTGCTCTATTAGATATAGAATTCAAGTTAGCTCTGAATCTGATCAATTTTGGATAAAATGACAAGATTGATATTGAGTTTCTGGACCTATAAAATGATGGGCCATATCCTAGTATTCAAAATGCCACACAGACACTGGCATCTGTAAGGTTCAATCTTAAACTTCCCATTGGAGCCTTTCTAGCTAAGTTGCAATGTTGGTGACTCCAACTTTACTAATAGTGAATACCAAATTTAGAATTAAGGGGTTCTCAATCTCCTTTCCGTTTATTACTTTCCTGAATGAATTTAAAAGTTAAAAGAAGCATTAGAAGTCAATATGAATAGAAAAAAAAAGAAGTCAATAGAATAATCCTTTTATAAAAAAAATCTACCTGGAATGAACTGGCCTTATAAAAATGCTTTTAGTGTGTAGATATCTGGCCTCCATAGGCATTAATCAGGGTGTGGATCCCTTAAGAAATGTAAATACAAGGTTATTATTGTTTTTATAAAGTAATATCTCAGGGGATTATTTCCAAGCACTCTGTAACTGCATTTATACCAGGAAAGCTATCTTATCTGTATTAGAGAGTGCAAACTTTTACCATAAACTTGTATCTCAGCCTGACTACAGAACTCAGCTCCTCTAAAGGTCAACTACAAATACATCAAGCAAAATCTACTTTGAAAAATTCAGTGGGGATTAATTGAAAAATGTACCAGATTTCTTTTGGGGGTGACGAAAATGTTTGGAAATTTATTGTGGTGATAGATGCATGACTGTGAATATACTAAAAAAGATTAAATCACAAACTTTAAGTGTTTGAAATGTATGGTATATCGATTCTATCTCAACAAGGCTGTCACGAAAAACAGAAATTGAGAAAGTGAACATATAATCCACAGAATGAGAGAAAATATTTACAAATCACATATCCGATAAGTATCTAGTATCTCAAATATACAAAAAAAATGCCTACAACTCAACAAAAAAAGATAAGCCAATTTTTAAAAGAGCAAAGATTCCATTTGACATTACTCCACAGAAGCATGCAAAAGGGCAAGAAGCATGTGAAAAGATGCTTAATATCATTAACTGTCAAAAATGCAAATCTGCCAAGCATAGTGGTGCACGCCTGTAATCCCAGTGACTCAGGAGCCTGAGGTAGGAGGATTGCAAATTCAAGACCAGCTTCAGCAATTTAGGGAGGCCCTCAACAACTTAGTGAGACCCTGTCTCAAAATAAAAAGGACTGGAGCTGTACCTCAGTGTTTAAGTGCCCCTAGGTTTAATCCCTAGTACCAATAAAAAAGTGCAAATTTAAGCCACAATGTGCTATCACTTCATGCCTATGAGGATGGCTATAATAACAACAAGAACAAAAAAGACAGATAGTTATGAGCGTTAGTAAGGGTGTAGAGAAATTGGGTGTAGAGAAAATCCCATACATTGCTAGTAGAAATGTAAAATGGTGTGGCTACTGTGAAAAATAATTTGGTAGTTTCTCAACAAGTAAAACAGAATTACCACATGACTTAGGTGGTAACTAAAAATAGGTGTTCAAACAAAACGTTGAATAAATATGTTCATAGAAGCACTATTTACAATAGCTAAAAGGTGGAAACAATCCAAATGTCTCTCAATGGATAAATGGACAAACAAGATGCAATGAGATTTTATTCATAAAGTACAGATATATGTTATACCATAGACAAACTTTGAAAACATCATACTAAATGAAAGAAGACACAATGAAACACATATTGTATTATTCTATTTATATGAAATATCCAGAATAGGTAAAATCCATAGAAACAGAGACCATATTAGTGGTTGCCAGTAGAAGCTGGGAGCAATGAAGAGTGACTACTTAATGGCACAGGGTTTCCATTTGGGATGATGAAAAATTTCTAGAACTAAAGAGAGATAATGATTGCACAACACTGTGAATGTACTGTAAATGTGATGCTACATAAAATGTTAAATTTTATGTGTATTTTATCTCAATAAAAAAGAAAAATCCAGTCATGTAAGAAGTTGTAAGAAAACATTAGAATAACAAATCATGAATAAGGTTTAAGCTTAATTATGTCACAGCTTAGAAATAAAAGTATAGTGGATCTGTTGGGTGAGGCGGTACATTCCTGTAATCCCAGGGACTTTGAAGGCTGACAGGAAGATCACAAGTTTGAGGCCAGCCTCTAACTTAGTGAGGCCCTGTCTTATGATAAAATTTTTAAAGGCCTGGGGATGTGGCTCAGGGGTAGAGTTCCTGTGGGTTCAATCCCCAGTACCAAGAAACAAACAAAACAAAAACAAAACCCAGAAGTATAATGGATCTCACCAATTGAGATATAGGAATGTAGCCGGGCGCGGTGGCGCACGCCTGTAATCCCAGCACTTTGGGAGGCTGAGGCAGGAGGATCGCGAGTTCAAAGTCAGCCTCAGCAATGGCAAGGCACTTAGCAACTCAGTGAGACCCTGTCTCTAAATAAAATACAAAAAAGGTCTGGGGATGTGACCCAGTGGTCGAGTGCCCCTGAGTTCAATCCCCGGTACCAAAAAAAAAAAAAAAAAAAAAAAAAAAAAAAGAAAGAAAGAAAGAAAAAAAAGAGATATAGGAATGTATTTAGCAAAATGTCAGACTAATGGATGATTTATTTGTTGTTGTGGTTTCTGTGGTGAGAATTGAACCCAGTAGCACTCTTCCACTGAGCTATGTCCCCAGCCATCTCTATTTTGATACAGTGTCTCCCTAATTGCCCAGGCTGGCCACAAATTTGTGATCCTCCTGCCTCAACCTCCTGAGTAGCTAGGATTACAGCATGTGCCACCATGCCCAGCTGACTATTGAAATGTTTTAGCATGTAAAAGTGATTTTATTTTTGGAATGAATCTGAGATAACATCCTCATTTTCCATACATAAAATATCTTTACCTTAGGCATACCATATTCAAACTGCAGAAAACCAAGACAAAGAGTAAATCTTAAAAGAAGTTAGAGTTTAAAAATTCCTTCCCTATAGAGAAACAAGGATGAAAATTATATCTGACCTCTCCTTAGAAACCATGCAAGCAAGGAGAGATTGGAATGAAATATTTAAGGCATTGAAAGAAAAAATCCCACCAACTTAGAATCCTGCCTGCAGAGAAATTATCCTTTGGAAGTGAAGATCAACAACAAAAAAACAGCCCAACTTAAAAGGTAAAGGATTTAAATAGACATTTATCCAAAGAAGATGTAAAAACAGCCAAATAAGTACTTGAAAAGATGCTTAATATTACTAATAATTAGAGAAATGCAAATCAAAACCATGACATATCACTTCACACCAATTAGTATGGCTATTATTTTTCTAAGAAACAAAACGAAGGGGCTGGGATTGTGGCTCAGCGGTAGAGCTCTCGTCTAGCACGTGCGCGCGGCCCCAGGTTTGATCCTCAGCACCACATAAAAACAAAGGCATTGTGTACAACTAAAGCAAATAAATAAATATTTTTTAAAAAGAAACAAAACAAAAATCAGAATATAATAATTATTGGCAAGGACATGGAGAAATTGAAACCCTTTTGCATTGATGGTAAGAATGTAAAATGGCGCATATAGATGCTTTGGAAGACAGTATGGTGGCTCCTCAAAAATTAAACTGAATTACCTTGTGATATAGCAACTACACTTCTAGACACATACACCAAAGAACTGAAAACTGGGATTTAAACATATTTTTCATTTTACTTCTGTACTGGGGATTGAACCATGGGAGCTCTTTAATACTGAGTTACATCCCCAGCCTTTTATTTTTTTTAATTTTTTTATTTTGAGACAGAGTCTTGCTGAGTTATTTAAGGCCTACATTGCTGAGGCTAGCCTTGAACTTGAGATTCTCTTTCTTCAGCCTCCCAAGTCACTGGAATTGTGCTACTGCACTTGGCTAAACAGATACTTGTACATCCATGTTTATAGCACCATTATTCAAAATAGCCATAAGATTGGAAATGATTCAAATGTTCATTGATAATGAATGGATAAATAAAACATGATGTATTTATACAATGAAATATTATTCATCTTTGAAAAGACATAAGCCAGGAACAGTGGTGCATGCCTGTTATTCCAGCCTCCTGGGTCCAATCCCCAGTACCACAAAAAAAGAAAGAAATTCTAAAGATGAATGAACCTTGAATATATTAAGCCTAAGTGAAACAAGCCAGACACAATAAGATAAATATTGTATGATTCCACTTATGTGACACATCTGAAATTATCAAATTTATACACAGAAAGTAGAAGAGTAGTTTCTAGAGCTGAGGGGAGAACAGGGAGTTGTTGTTTAATGGTTACAGAATTTCTGTTAGGAATGTTGAAAAGGTTTTTGAGATGGGTGGTGGTGATGGTTGTATAGCAATGTGAATGTGCTTAAAGACTATCAAACTGTACACTTAAAAATCTCATAAAAGTGCAGATCTCATGTAAAGTGTTTTTACCACAAGAACCATAAACTTTCTAAAAATTTTTCAAATTGGTCAATTTTATGTTATCTAAATTTTACCACAATTTTTAAAAAGTAAAAAGAAAGACACCTGGACATGGAAATATTTCCCTACATCTTTTATTGTTATAAAAACATAAAAATCATAAAATACTGTAGTAATTTTTAAAACCTATAAAAAAAAGTTTGTAGAAGGCTGGTTGCAGTAGTACATATATATATATATATATATTCCCAACAACTCAGGAGGCTGAGGCAGGAGGCTGGGCAACTTGGCGAAACTCTACCTCAAAATAAAAAAATAAAAATAAATAAATAAATAAAAACATATATAAAAAGGACTAGGGATGTAGGGCAATGGTAGACCATGCCTGAATTCAATTCCTGGTATTGCAAAAAATGTTTATAGAAATGTTTTTTTAACTTACCTTCCAGTTCTAAAATTGCACTTTGATTAACTTGTTTCTCATGTTTCCATTAACAGCATACTTGTAAACCACTTCTACAGATAGCTAACCTCATCTCTTGGATAAAAATTGTTATTAAAATTTCAAAGAGTAATTCTTTTTATAAATTCTTAGCTTCCTACATAATAATTATAACACTAATCATATTACCTTGAAATACTTACACACTAATCAATTTCTAGTAGGAATTACTAGACACATCCAGTAGCAAAAAAATTTTAAATTAGAATCATTGAAACAAGTGGTTAGGGATATGCAGTCAAAACTAGGATGTATGGAAAATGAAAATATGAGACTCCTTCATGATTCCCAGAAGAAATAACAGTAATAGCAATCAATCCACTGTTTGGCTTATCAAATAAATATACTGTAGAAACCTGAATGGGACCACCTGGAATCTGACAGAAGCTCTGTGAAAGTGGTTCCATGGAGGTTGGCTATATGCATAACATAATAGTTACATTCTATGTGTAATGACATAGAAAAAGATTGGAAATACATGACCAGTGAAACTCCACATCATGTACAACCATAAGAATGGGATCCTAATTAGAATAAGTTATACTCCATGTATGTATAATATGTCAAAATACACTCTGCTGTCATGTACATATAAAAAGAACAAATAAAAAATAACATAAAATAGGGGCTGCAGTTGTAGCTCAGTGGTAGAGTGCTCGCCTCACACATATGAGGCACTGGGTTTGATCCTCATCACCACATAAAAATCAAATAAAATAAACGTATTGTGTTCACCTACAACTACAAAAATAAATAAATGAAATAAATAAAAAGAAAAAAAAGACTGAAAATCATACATCAGTATGTTAAAAAAATTATTATCTCTGAGAACTAGGGCTACCAATGTTCTTTATTTTTTACCCATATTTCCTAAACTTTCTAAAATAAATGTGATAACTATTATAACAAGAAAATCCAAACAATAAAATGTCATCAAAAAGATGTTTGGTTTTAAGAGTGATTGAGCTGAGCTACATTTTCTACCAGTTGCTTTAGTCAGGAAAGTGAACAAAATCTTCTATGACAAGGTAAGCATGGAATATGAAGGCCCAGAGAAAGACTGATTATACTGTACAGTAAGTATTCTCTAGAATATAAAAGGAAGTAATGAACAGGAATGCAAGGCTTGTTATCTCTCCCTCCTTCTTGCCTCTTCTCTGGTTTCATTCCATGCTCTGAACAACCTAAACCAAGTTACATGTGGTGTTTATCAGAAGAATCTATCAGGAATACTGTCTCTCTAGACTCTGGTTCCATCCATTATCCATTTTCTCTTTGATCCTCTACATTTTATTGTCTACCTACAGACAGGATTAACTTTTTCCTATTCTAAAACAAACTTCAAACACTATTTATACCCTATCTCATTACAAACTACTATCCTTTCTCCCTTTTTCCCTTCATGGCCAGACTTCTGGAAGGTTAGTCTATATCCACGATCCTTTCTCCTTTCCCATTGAGTCAATTCCCTGCAATATGCCTTCTGATATGACTCCATCAAACTATAACTAGAGAGCTTCTTGGGTATTGAATTCGCCATCCCACGCTTATACAGTATGATGTTATTTGTTTCTCTTATTTCCCAAAAGTTCTTCTTGGCCTCTGTGACACTGCTGCCTCCTTATTCTCCTTTCTTTCCTTTCCATGTCAGAATTTCTTCTGTTCAACCCTTACTCATTGGGATTTGCCAGGATTATGTCCTAGTCTCTCTTATCTTCTCACACCACATGGGACAAAGGTCAACTTTGAAGCTTACAATTATCATCTAAACATTGGTAGATTGCAAAATTTTTAATACCAGCCCCGAACTCTTGCTTAAGTTCCAGACATCTATTTCCAAATTACTGTTAAGCATCATAACCTACAGGCTACAAAGGTACATTAAACTCCACTGGTATAAAATCAGATTTGTCTTCTCTGTTGCTACAATCTGTGGATTCCTGAGTAATCTTCTTGTTCTCAATTGCAAGCCAAGTTCCCAAGCTGGAAACTTGGATTTTGACTCAACTACCCTTTCTTCCTAACCCTGAACATGTAATCAATCAGCAAAGAGTCCTGTTGATTTTAAATAATAAATATCATTCTGTCAAGCCTGACCTTTTCCTGGATTGTCACATCCTTGGTTCAAACCCTTATAATGTCTAGTTTAAACTACTATACTTGCTAACTAGTGCTATTACCAATCTCTCCCTATTCCAGATCAGTACAACTTCCACAATGCTTTCAAAATGATCTTGACAAAGCAAAACAAAACCCACTCTTTTGACTCGGGAGAAAACACAGACTCCTTGATTTAGCATATTGGGATTCAGTCTAGCCTGCAAGCCTCACTTTCTACTCCTCTCCCAAACCCTGCATACTAAACTTCTCACCATTCCAAAACACACCAGGCTCTCTTATGTCTCCATGTCTTTACACATTCTATCTTCCTCTTAGAATGTCCTTCTTTTCTTCTTCACTCATCCTTTAGGATATGTCTTCTTGGGATACAAACTAGTTATCCTTTTTTTTTTTTAGAATATTTATTTATTTGTTTTAGTTGTACACATTGCCTTTATTCTTACGTGGTGCAGAGGATCGAACCTGGGCTGCACACATGCTAGGCAAGTGCTGTACCGCTGAGCCACAATCCCAGCCCTAGTTATCCTTTATCGAGCTCTTTTGCTAAGCAATTTATGTTCCTTAGCATATTTTAATCCTCAATTAATTCTGTGCAGTAGTTACCATTATCATCATTTTACAGATGAAAAAAAAAATCCTGATATTTAAAAGAGACAAATAACTTCTCAAACTAGTAAAAGGAGGGATTTTAAATATAAGTCTTCAAAGTCTGAACCTTTTACCACTATGCTACAGACAATGTGTATTATAAACAGTGAACTTCTCTATGCACTATGTTCTCTTTACTTCTCTGTAATGACTAGAATGTAATATATCTTCTTCTGTTTTGTGGGTACTGGGGGTTGAACCAGGATCTCAGGCATGCTAGTCAAGTGCTTCAACATTGGGCTATATCTGAAGCCCAGATTATGATATTTTTGTTTACACAATATCACCTGCCCCCAAGATCTTCTAGTTTTACTTATATTAGGAACAAAGTCTTACTAATCTTTGTATCCTAATGTGTTTAGCATTTTATGAGTATTCAATAAATGTTCATTGTATAAATGAATTCTAAAACTTCTCCCTGGCAGGAGCCTTTTGCTTGCTGCCTTGCTCTTTCTTCTTCTGACTATATTCTTTCATGATTCGTTCAACAAAAAGCATTGAATGCTGATAATTTGATAGTGTTCAATAAAGATCTCCTTTCATATACTAAGTGAATTCATATGAAGAGATCATCAGAGGAATGGATCAGGAGACTCTTTTTTAGAACCTTGCTTCTTGAATTATCTTCCTTTTTCAGCATCCTATCTATTGATACCTTCTTTTCAACCTATTAATGTCCTCAAGCCTTTGCCCATCTTAAAAATGTAGTGTTCTTTCAACCATGCTTTTTTTGTCTAACTACTACCTGCTTTCCTTACCACCCTTTCCCTTACCAGATTTCTTTGAAGATTAGTCTGCAATTCTATATCTCCCAATCATTCTTTTTAATTTTGAAATTTGATCTTATTCATCTTCCTGAACTTAGAATTTTCACCTCCATTAGCATCTTTGAAACCACTATATCCTTCTTACCTCTCTGAATCTGCCTCTCAACAAGCAGTCTACACACCAATAATGGGATATAGCAACATGTACTGGGTTTCAAACTTTTCATAAAAATTACCAAGAACTGAGGAAGGTGCAGTGGCCCATGCCTGTAATTCCAGTGACTCACGAGGCTAAGGCAGGAGGATAGCAAATTCAAAGCCAGCCAGGGCAACTTAGCAAGACCTTGTCTCAACATAAAATAAAAAGAGCTGGGGATATAGATCAGTGGTAGAGTGCCACTCAGTTCAATCCCCAAAATAGAAAAAAAATCACCAAGAACTCATGATCCCTTATGTTCATCTGCATAAATGTGTTAGGTATATCATTAAAAACTTAATGTGCAAAAAATTCAATTGTATCTCCAAATGAATTACATACAGCAATGATGTAGCATTAATGTCAATGAACTAAGGAGAAAAATTATGTATCTGCTATCCCCTACACTAATTGTTACATGTTTATTTGTTTCTTTCCAAGTGTTTGTGTGTTCTTTTGACTAGCATACATTTAGTTATTGATTAAGGTGTATATCCTCAAGAAGGTCAATTAAGTCACAACATTCACAATCCTAGCATGAAATAAAGTCAAGATATCGAAAAGAAATGCACCTTATTGTGCAATAATCTGTAGCCACCATAGTAGTAATTGTTTTAGGCAAGAATCATCAATAAATACTAAAACTACTGGATGAAGCTGTGTACAGTGGTACACACCTATAATCCAAGCCACTCAGGAGGTTGAGGAAGGAGGATTGCAAATTTGAAGCCAGCCTCAGCAACTCAGTGAGACCCTGTCTCAAAATAAAATAAAAAGGGCTGGGGATGTAGCTCAAGGGTAGAATGCCCTTGGCTTCAATTCCCAGTATTCCTCCTCCTCCTCCTAGTAGTGATGATGATGATGATGATGACAACAAAGTGTTTAAAAGTGTGATGAAAAACAAGATGTTCACAAGATAGGCAAATATTTACATTTCAAAGAATAGTCATTTTCTCTTACAAATATTGTGTGTAGGGGTTGTTTTTGTTTGTTTCACTTTTATCTATATTTCAGAGTTCTTCTAAGTTGTAAATATGTAAAGTACAATATGAAAGTGTAGCTATCTGGATAACTGGCCAGAAGGTAATATGACTGAAGATTTTCTTGTTGAGCATAAGATATTTTTACATATTAATGTAAAACAATGTGAATTATCTTTCTGCAATAAATTCTTTCATGATGGGCTGGGGTTGTGGCTCGGTGGCAGAGCGCTCGCCTCGCATGTGCGCGGCCCGGGTTCGATCCTCAGCACCATGTAAACATGGATGCATTGCATTGTGTACAACTAAAGTAAATAAATAAATATTTTTTTAAAAAAAATTCTTTCATGATGCAAATAAAGGTATTCACAAAATAACTCCCCCAAAGTTACTTATTAGTTTCAAAGGGAAAAATGGTTACTTTACAGTAGAGAAACTTAGCAGAGCTTTTTTTAACTAAGCAATTAATAAAAACACCACTAGTAATGGCACAAACAGATATCATATGCCTCCTGATACTATGTACTGAGAAGGATACAATTATTTCTGCAGTATTCCCACACAAAATTCTTAACTTGAAGCTAATCATGTGGAAACATCTGATAAATCCCAAATAAGGGACATTCTACAAAATAACTGACCACTGTACCTGGCTCATATCCAAAGTCTAACTCAAATGACTTTATGGATTCAAATGGCTTCAGCTAACAAGCAGGCTGACAAATCCCAACTGCCTCATAAATTTCAGACCTATATCTTCAAGTATCTACTAAACATCTCTATTTTTATATCCCAGAGACATGTCAAAGTCAACATATACAAAATTGATTTTATCATCCTCTCTATCCACAGAAACTTCAAACCTTGTCCTCCTGAATTCTCTCGTTGAGTGAACAGTGTTCAAGCCTGAAACACAGCAGTTATCCTTTAAATCTATCTCCATTACTCCCCACATGGTCTTCAAAGCTTCTTGACTCAGTCCTGAGACTCTTCTTAAATCTGGCCCCATTTCCCCATCTTCACTGTCATTGCCTAGATTCAATCACTCAAATTGTTCATCTTGATTACTCTAGTAGCCACCTACCTGATCAGCATGCTTCCAATTTTGTCTCCTCCATGAAGCCAGCTTTCACAAGCCACCAGAAAAACCTTTCTAAAATGAAGATTGGACCATAATTGCTTTACTTGAAATCTTTCAATGGTTTCCTGTAACTTCCTGGTCTCTCCAATCCCTGATTCTCTCTGGTCTCATTTCCAACAACTCTATTTGGGTCATACTGAGTTTTTTTATTATTATTTATTTACTTATTCATAATGCACAAGTATAGCATCTTTTACATACAACTGCTTGTATACAAAGTATATAAGTACCATTCAGATCTTTAATCATGCATTTAGGATAGTGATATCCATCCCATTCAACCACCATTTTTTCCCTTCCCCCCTCTTGCTCCCTCCCTTGCCCTTCCTTTCCTTTGACCATTCTAGTGTTCCTCTAATCCTATGTACCCCCATCCAATCACACTGTGAACTAACCTCCTTATATCAGAGAAAACATTCGGTATTTGGATTTTTGAGATTGACTAATTTCACTTAGCATTATATTCTCCAACTTCATCCATTTACCTGCAAATGCCATTATTTTATTCTCTCTTATTGCTGAGTAAAATTCCATTTTGTATATATACCACATTTTCTTTATCCACTCATCTACTGAGGGACATCTAGGTTGGTTCCACAACCTAGCGATTGTGAATTATGCTGCTATAAACATTGAAATGGCTGTGTCACTGTAATATGCTGTTTTTAAGTCTTTTGGGAACAGACCCAGGAGTGGGATGGCTGGGTCATAGGGTGGTTCCATTCCCATTTTCCCAAGAAATCTCCATACTACTTTCCATAGCGGTTGCACCATTTTGCAGTCCCACCAGCAATGTATGAGTGTGCCTTTTTCCCCACATCCTCTCCTTTTTTTTTTTTAGACAGGGTCTATGTTGCCAGGGCTGGCATCAAATCTAGGTCTCCAACAATCCTGCTGTCTCAGCCTGCTAAATAGTTGGGACTACTTAGGCAGGCACATGTCCCCACACCTGGCTCTGAGCCACTTTTAGATCCCTATATATACTATACTCTGTCATTATGTTCTTTTTCCAAAATACTTTTTCCTTTAATATTTCACTTAGCTTACTCCAACCTTTTGTTCAAAACCCAACTTTATCATCATCTCATTAGGAAGCTTTCCTTAACACCCCTCTAAAATAGGTAAGGTACATCTCCTACCATTCTTTTATGGTATACTATACTTTTGTCATAGCACTTATTACATGGTACTAACATTATCTGTTTACTCACATGTCTGTCACACTAAACTATGAGTGTCATAAAGATAAGAACCATTGCTCAGGCCTACGATAATGTCTGGTGCATATAGGTGCTCAATAAATTTCTGTCAAAGAAAATTATCCATTATGGCCAGGGGGCCACAGTGCTGATGGGCAATAATATATTTCATCATACTTCAAGGGATTCAAGTTGATTGTGCAGTCCAATTAGAACTTAGAGCATCCTATTAAAGAAACTAGGCATTTTAACCTTGGTATACTTAATCTTATTACTAAAATGATGTTCCCTCTGAAACAGACAGAGGGTAGAAGTTCAAAAACAAATAACAGTGCCACTGACTCTTAATGGAATCAGATATTTGTAAAGGATTCATTATTGGTTAAAATTATGATATAATTAAGGAGTATACAAGTATCCATACAATTTCTGCCTCTTGAATCTATCTCTCCCACCTCATCCCCATCACAGTGACTTAGTTCATGTTGTCATAATTTCTCTTGTGGATTACCATAATAGTCTTTTATACTGAGTTTAATAGTGTCTGCAAAGTTCATGTCCACTTGGAAACTGAAAATGTAACCTTACTTTGAAACGTGTCTTTGCATATATAGTTAAGACAAGATCATACTAGATTAGAGTGGGTCCCAAATCCAAGTGTCCTTATGAAGACATGCAAAGAAGGTGGTCACATGAAGAGGGAGACAGAGATTAGAGTGATATGGCTATAAGCCAAGTGCTATGGTTTGAGTATGTCTTCCAATGGTTCAAGTGTTAGAAGTTTGGACCTCAGAGATGGTGGGACCTTTAAGATGCAGGGGGTCGACTGGGGTTCTTAGGTCATAGAGATCATCACCCTTGGAAGAGATTAAAATAGTTCTTATGGGACTCAGAGTTGGTTCTCGTGAAAAAAAGCTAATCTAGCCCCTTTTCTAGCTCTGTCTTCCTGTCTGGTGATGTTTGCCTCTTGCAAGTTCTTCCACTATGATGCCACCCGCTATGATGTGACAAAGCCAAGGGGGTTCTCATTGTAGCCAGTGCTATGCTGTTTACACTTTAAATCTCCAAAATAGTGAACTAAAATAAGCCTCTTTTCTTTTTAAACTATTTCATTCTAGTAACAGAAAATGGGTTAATATGCCATGGAATGCCAAGGATTGTTTTAGAGCCACTGGAAACTAGGAAGAGGTAAGGGAGTATTCTTCTCTAGAGTCTTTAGAAGGAGCATGGCCCTGTCAACACTTTGATTTTGGACTTCTAGCCTCCAAAACTGAGAGAATAAATTGCTATTGTTTTAAGCAATTAAAGCATCATAGTTTCCTAGGTGGTAACAAAATGGTAATTTGTTATGGCCATCCTAGGAAACTAATACACTTCCTAAATGATCTCCCTGCCTTGCTTTGCTTCTTTCCAATTGCTTTTCTTTTTGTTTGTTCATTTGTTTTTGTGGTGTTGGGGCTCTAACGCAGGGCCTCACATATGCTAGGCAAGCACTCTACCACAACAAGTTATTTTTCTACACTACCAAAAGAACAGATCTTTCTAAAATACACATGTGATTATATCACTTTTCTGAAACCCTGACATGATTACCCATTGGCACATGCTGATGTCTCCTGCTTCATCTCTTGCTATTCTCTTCATAATCCTTGAATTTAACAACACACTATTCAGAGTTATCCCCAAATATTATGCTTACAAACACTTCTGTGCTTGCCCACACACATACACCCCTCCCACACCCCCATCAACTGTTTCTACAACCACATGCAAGGTAGTGGTAATCATAAAGACAGAATGATTTTCACAAAATATGGTTGAGAAAACTGAGATTCTTTTGTTAGTTCCAAATTTTATAAAACCAGAGATCCTAGAGCATGATTGCTAGTTTACACTGCTAAAAATGTTTTCCTGCTTTTAAAAAGACATCCTTTAAACATTCTGTCATTGATCCTCTCTGATTTCCCTCTATCACTTTGCCCCTTTGGGATGGCACCCAGTATCTTTTTAAAAATTTTTATTTGTTCTTTTTAGTTCTACAAGACAGTAGAATGTATTTTGACATAATATATATACATGGAGTATAAATTCCCATTTTTGTGGTTGTACATGATGTGGAGTTACACTGGTTGTGTATTCATATATGAACATAGGAAAGTTATGTCCCAATCTACTGTCTTTCCCATTCCCATTCCCCCTCCACCATGTCCAATGCAGTGAACCTTCCCCACGCCCCATCCCATCTATTGTGAGTCAGCATATGCGTATCAGAGAGAACATTTGGAATTTGGTTTTTTGGGATTGGCTTATTTCACTTAGCATGATAGTCTCTAGTTCTATCCATTTACCAGCAAGTGCTATAATTTCATTCTTCTTTAAGACTGAGTAATAATCCATTGTGTATATGTACCACATTTTCTTTATCCATTCATCTGTTGAAGGGCACCTATGTTGGTTCCATAGCTTAGCTACTGTGAATTGAATTGCTATAATCATTGATGTGGCCACATCACTTATAGTGTGCTGATTTAAAGTTTTTTGAGTACATGCTAAGGAGTGGGATAACTGGATCAAATGGTGGTTCTATTCCAAGTTTTCTAAGGAATCTCCATACTGCTTTTCAGAGTGGTTGCACCAATTTTCAGTCCCACCAGCAATGTATGAGTATACCTTTTTCCTCACATCCTCATCAACATTTATTGTTACTTGTTTTCTTGATAATTGCCATTACCACTAGAGTGAGATAAAATTTCAGTACAGTTTTAATTTGAATTTCTCTAATTGCTAAAGATGTTGAGCATTTTAAAAAAAATCATTTATTTATTGCTTTTGTTGTACACAAAGTGTTTATTTTTATGTGGTACTGAGAATCGAACCCGGACCACGCATGTGCAAGGCGAGAGCTCTGCCACTGAGCCACAACCCCAGTCCCTGAACATTTTTTCATATATTTGTTGACCGATCATTTTTCTTCTGTGAAGCGGTTGTTCAGTTTATTGATTTTTTTTTTTTTTTTGGTGTTAAGTTTTTTGAGTTCTTTATATACCCTGGAGATTAATACTCTATCTGAGGTACAGGTGGCAAAGATTTTCTCCCATTCTATAGGCTCTCTCTTCACATTCTTGATTGTTTCCTTTGCTGTGAGGAAGATTTTTAGTTTGATACCATCCCCTTTATTGATTCTCGATTTTACTTCTTGAGTTTAGGAGTCTCATTGAGGAAGTTGGTTCCTAAGCTGACATGATGTGGATTTGGGCCTACTTTTTCTTCTAGTAGGCACATGGACCTAATGTTTAGGTCCTTGATCCACTTTGAGTTTAGTTTTGATGTCATCCAATCTCATGGCTTCAAACATAATATACTATCATTGAGACTACTAAACCCCTACCACTAGTTTTAATCTCTCTCCCAAGTTCAGACTATTTGAGGTTGTCCCATAGCATACTAATGCTCTATTCATTTTTTTTCCATTTTCTTCTCTCTGTGTATCCAAATGGAAACAAATGGATAATATTTATGTCTTCAAGTTCACTAATCTTTTCTTTAGTAGTATCTAATCTGTTAATCATGTATGTATATTTTTTCAGGACTTATATTTGTCATCTCTAAAAGCTTGATTTCTGACTATATATCCTCCATGTCTCCTCTCAACATTATCATGTGATCATATTTTTCTCTACTTTATTGAATATAAGGATTATATTCATAACTGTTTCAATGTCATTGTATACTAATACTGTTTTCTTTCTAGACCTGTGTCTATTGACACATTTTACTCATAATCATGGGAAATATTTTCCTGCTTTGAATAACTGATAACATTATTGGGTGCCAGACACTGTGAATTTTATGGTATTGGATGCTGATTTTTTTTCTTTATTAGTTATTTTTTTTAATTTATTTATTTGCTTTAGTTGTATACAATGTGGTTTTAGTTTTACATGGTGCTGAGAATCGAACCCGGGCCACGCACGTGCTAGGCGAGCGCTCTACTGCTGAGCCACAATCCCAGCCCCTTTATTAGTTCTTTAAATACTCTTAAGATTTGTATTTGTTTGGAGATGCAGTTATCTAGAAATAATTTAATTCTTTAAGGCTTGCTTTTAGGTTTTTTTAAGTGCTCTTTTAAATTTTTTTTTTAGTTTTCAATGGACAACAAAAAACGATTTATTTATATGCAGTACTGAGAATTGAACCCAGGGCCTCACACATGCTAGGCAAGCACTCTACTGCTGAGCCACAACCCCAGCCCTTGCTTTTAAGTTTTCTTAAGTGGAATCAGAGCAACTTTCAGTCTGGAGCCAATTTGTCCCCATTAATGAGGAAATACCCTTCTAAGTATTCAAATTAATGCCTTATGCACTGCACTTTAGATTTTTAAGAATTTATATGATATTTGGGAATTTTTCTGCCTTTTCCTTTCTGGTAGTTCTTTCCCTGGACTCATATGCATGTGTCAAGGAGCACTTGGCTGAATACTCAAGAGGAAGCCTCTGTAGATCTCAGGAATACCCACTTTTTTCTCTTCCCCTCTTTGGTACTATGATGTACAAATTCGACCTATCTCATCTTTCCTGAGTTCTAAAATCTGTCTCCTAAATGGAGAGAGACTGTAAGACTCTATCCAGGATTCCTCTTCCTGACATGTTATTTTATATTTCAGTTTTGTAGTTGTTTAAAGCTAAAGGGAAAATTCAGTCCCCATTACTTACTCCATCATAACTAGAAGCATATGTGCTTAACTTTTCAAAATATCACTATAAGCTAGGCGTGGCGGCAAATGCCTGTAATCCCAGCAGCTTGAGAGGCAGAGGCAGGAGGATTGCAAGTTCAAAGCCAGCCTCATCAATTTAGCGAGGCAGTAAGCAACTCAGTGAGACTCTGTCTCTAAATAAAATACAAAATAGTGCTGGGGATGTGGCTCAGTGGTTGAGGGTCTCTGAATTCAATCCCGAGCACCAAAAAAATATGTGTCACTATAGCCACTATGAAGAGGGGTAAAAATAGAAGCAGGAAGACTAGGCTATTATAACAATCTGGAAGAGAAATGATTGGCTTGGACTAGGGTAATACTAATGGAGATGAAGAGAAATAGATTCTAGGTACATTTTTGGGTTTTTGAGAGTTATCAACTGTATCTCTCACATACCATAAAATACACAGTCACTGTCCATAATAAACTAACAATTTAGTACTGAAACAAAGATCCGATTCTATTACTTTTTAAAGCCTTGTTGTTGTTGTTGTTGTTGTTGTTGTTCTGTGGTACTTGGAACTGAACCCAGGGCCCTGTGCATATTAAGCAAGCACTCTATCACTGAGCTATATCCCCAGCCCTCAAAAGACTTTTGATGTCTTTCCACTATTTATAATATAAAATTAAAACTCCTTAGTACATTATTCAATGTTCTCCATGATGTCCTTCTATTCTTTCTAACCCATCTGCAACCCCTACTCTTTTTCAAGGAACTGCCACAGCTCTCTAGTTGCATTGTCATAACTCTTCAGCTTGGCTTTCAAAGCCTCCCATTATTTGTTCTCCTGTCAATGTAACTCTATCATATATCCTGTTAACTCTCACTACAGTTAAACCATTTTTTTACTTTTCCTGGATCACATCAGGTACATTCTCATCTCCATACCTTTCTCTTTTTTTTCTTTCTTTCTTTCTTTTTTTTTTTTTTTTTTTGGTACCAGGGATTTAACCCAGGAATGCTTAACCAATGAGCCATATCCCCAGCCCTTTTTATATTTTATTTAGAGACAGGGTCTCGCTGAATTGCTTAGGGCCTTGCTAAATTGCTGAGGCTGGCTCTGAACTCGAGATCCTCCTACCTTAGCCACCCCAACTGCTGGGATTACAGATGTATGCCACTGCACTCAGCTCAATACCTTTCTTTATATGTTTCTACTTCTGAGCATTTAAATTACCCTCTTGCTTACTGGCCAACCCAATTTCTATCTCTCCATTATCCTTTTTCAAATAACTATAACCTTGAGAACACAATGTATTTCAAACTATAGATAGCACTCAAAGTACCAGGCAGAGCATTAGGCATAATGAACCCACAAAAGTACTTTCCTAAACTGATGGGCCACCTGAATTTTTGTTTTGTTTTGTTTTGGGCATTTTTTTGGTACTGAGAGTTTAACCCAGGAGTGATGTACCACTGAACCACATCCCCAAACCTTATACTTTTAAGACAGGGTCTTACTAAGTTGCTTAGACCTTTGCTAAGTTGCTGAAGCTGGACTTAAACCCGTGATCCTTTCACCTCTGTCCCCCATATTACTTGGGATTACAGGCCTACACCACTGCATGGGGCTCCAACTGCCTATTAATTCTTCTTAAGAAATACTTCTCTGAATTGATCACCTACTTTCTTTTGTTCAGGACTTCAATTCTCTCTTGAGAAGTCGAGTGGCTTTTAAACTATTCTTTCCACCTCTGGTTTTTCCCCTACCCAATCTATTCTTCACACTGTTACTAGCCATAAAAAACACAGTCCACTTGTGTACAACCAGAGACATGAAAAATTGTGCTCTATATGTGTAATATGAATTGAAATCCATTCTTCTGTCATATATAACAAATTAGAATAAATAAATAAATTATTTAAAAAAGATAGTTCACTTTCCCCTTTAAGACTCCTCAATGGAGCTGGGGATATAGTTCAGTGGTAGAGTACTTGCCTAGCACGTGTGAGATTCTGGGTTTAATCTCCAGCACTGGGGGAAAAAAAGCCCTCAATACCTACCAATTATCCAACACAGTATGGCATGCAAGGACATTTTGTGCTCTGATCCCTCCCTATCCAACTTTATCTTCTATCAATTCCTTGTTCTATACCTGTAGTTCAGTTATGCTAGTCTATTTTCAGTTACAAGTCACCTATCTGGACATTAAATATAAATGGAATAATACAATATGAGTTTTTTGTGCGTCTGGGTTCTTTCACTTAGGATAATGTTTAGTTCATCAATTTTGTACCATATATAACTACTTTATTTCTCTTTGTGGGTGAATAATATTCCAATATATGGCTATATCACATTTTGTTCACTTGCATATGGTTAATGGACATTGGGTTATTTTTCCCTTTGGCTGTGATGAATAATTCTGCTGTGAACACTTGCTTATGAGTTTTTGCATTTTTGTTTTGTTTTGCAGTGCTGGGGATAAAATCCAGGACCTTATACATACTAGGCAAGTGCTTTACCACTAAGCTATATCATCAGCCCAGTATGCAAGTTTGTGTTTGAAAACCTGCTTTCAATTCTCTTGAGTATATACCTAGAAGTGGAATTGTTAGCTCATATGGCAATTCTATGTTTAACTTTTTAGAAGCCATAACAGAGGTTTTTACGCACAGAAGTAATAATCAGGTCAGTAATTATAGTGACAGTATAGAAGAAAGCTGGAATAGGAAAGAGAAGGCAGCCAGACCACAGAAATGGCTACTGTGATAGTCTAAAAGAGAACAAATGAGAGTGTGAATTTAAAAGAGGCTAGATTCACATGACCAGAAAGAAGGGAAAAAATAATATATAATTTTACCATCTAAATATAACTACTCTATACATTTGAAGATATTGATTTAATCTTTTTCCTATGTTTATATCAAACAATAATTCATAACATATTTTAAAAAGAGGCTAGAGAAGAGGCAAAAACTGAGAATATATGTAATTGAATATGGAATGAAGATAAGGCAGAGATGACACTGACCTTGCTAGCTTAGAAAGCCTTAGGGATGTTAACAATATTAATTAAAGTTGAGCATATAGGATGATGAAACATTTAAGAAAGGTTGAAAAAGAAACTAAAAAAAGGAATGAAGACAGAAGAGCACAAGGTTAAGAGTTTTGGCCACTATACACTGAAGCAATACTGTTTAGGTTCAAATCTGGGTATAGACACTTTAATAGCTGTGTAATGTTGGCAGGTTACTTACCTTTCTGGGTGCCAGTTTCCTCATGTGTAAAATGAGAAAATAATAGTAACGCTGCACTAAGTTGTTAAATATTTAAAATATATAAGTCCTTAGAATAGTACCAAGGAAGCCCAGGGTGGACTCAGGTGTAGAATACCTTCATAATTCAAAACCCTCCTTCCAAGGCTGTTGTAGACATCCTTAAGACCATTTTAAATCTTCCCAATCAGGCATTATCTTTTGATATACTTTTGAGTACAAGGTTGATTATTATTGGGTCATATGAGATCCCTGACTCCACTATTGTCAGAATTGACCAAACATTAATGTCTTCAGTTGCTATATTTGCCATTTTACAATAATATTTTAATGGTAAAATGCTGTCATTATATTTCCATTGGACTATTTCTTTTCCTATGTTTTTAACAAATTTATTTTCAATTGACAAAAAAGTGCAAAGCCTATAGTAAATGCCCAATAAATGTCATCTGTTGTTGTTTGTTGTTGACAATGATAATGTTATTTGGAGTGGCAGAGACAATGACTTTGGTTAAAAATGTCTGAGTCAGGCATGGTGGCATATGCCTGTATTCAATCCCAGCTACTTGGGAGCTAAGGTAGAAGGATCACAGGGCAGCCTTAGCAATTTATTGAGACCCTGTCTCAAAATAAAATTTGTTCTTGGGCTCCTTTTTAACTTACCCTTTAACATTCCCTCATATTCCAACCTTTGCCTATTCCTCTTATTATAAATGATTTTCATATATCCCCACCCTTTTAACATCATCTAAATGCTGATAGTCCCTAAATCTCTATTTCCTGCCTTCATCTCTCTCCTGAGTTTCAGAATCTTATATCCATCCCATTGCCTGATTAATGTTTCTTCTTGGATGTCCCTAAACATGTATGGAATTGGACTTATCACCCTGCCCATCAAACCCATTCCTCCAATATCCCTTACCTCAGTCTGTGGTGCCATTTTCCTCTGAGGTCAAGCCAGAAACCCAGAAGTCATCCTCTTACTTAACAATGCCCCTATCCTATTGGCAAGGATGTACAGAAAAGGTAATCTTTATATACTCTTTGTGGGAGTGTAAATTTGTAGAGCCATTATGAAAACAGTATGGAGGTTTCTCCAAAAATTCAAAATAGAACTACCAAGTGATCCAGCAGTCCCACCACTGGTTATATGGTCAAAGGAATTGAAATCAGCATGCTGATGAGATATATGCAACCCTGTGTTCAATGACTCATCATTCGAAATAGTTAAGTGTGGAATTAGCTTAAGCGTCCATCAGTAGATGAATGGACAAAACAAATGTGGCATATATACACACACACACACAATAACTACTATTCATCTTTTCAAAAGAATGAAATATTGTCATTTGTAACATCAAGGATGAACCTAGAGGACATTTTGTTAAGTGAAGTAATAGGCACAGAAAGACAAATATTGCCTGATCTCACTTTTATGTGGAATTTTAAAAAATTGAAACAGAGTAAAATGGTAGTTATGGGGGGAGCACTATGGAAATGTTGTCCAAAGGACACAAAATTTCATTTAAACAAAAGAAACATAGTTAAGATATCTATTATATACAATGGTGATTGTAGTTAATAACAAAATATTATACATTTGGACATGCTAGGAGTAGATTTTAAGTGTTCTCACCACAAAAAAAGTATCAGGTGATTCATATGCTAAATAGCTTGATTTAGTAATTCCATAATATATACACACATCAAACCATCATGTTATACCCAGATGTGGTGGCACACGCCTATAATCCCAGCACTTGGGAGGCTGAGGCAGGAGGATCACGAGTTCAAAGCCAGCCTCAGCAATGGCACTTAGCAACTCACTGAGACCCTGTCTCTAATAAAATACAAAAAAAGGCTGGGGATGTGGCCCAGTGGTTGAGTGCACCTGAGTTCAATCCCTAGTGCAAAAAAAAAAAAAAAAAAATTATAACATAAAAACAAGTCAATTTTAAAAAACCCTCCCACCAACATATATACAAATTATTTCTAAGGTTTTATTCTAAATATCTTTAAAATTTATCATCTGCCAGACAGGGTGGCACACATCTGTAATCCCACAAACACAGGAGGCTAAGGGAGGAGGATGGCAAGTTTGAGAACAGCCTCATAATTTAGTGACAACCTCAGGAACTTAGTGAGACCCTGTCTCAAAACTTAAAAGAACTGGACAGGTAGCTCAGGCTGGGTGTGGTGGCTGGGGAGACCGAGGTAGAAGGATCGCAAGTTCAAAACCAGCCTCAGTAATTTAGTGAGGCCCTAAGCAGCTCAGTGAGATCCTTTCTCTAAATAAAATATAAAAAAAAATGGGCTTGGGATGTGGCTCATTGGTTAAGCGCCCCTAGGTACAAAAAAAAAAAAAAAAAAAAAAAATGCCCTCAGGGTTCAATTCCCAGTAGAAAAACAAAACAACCCATTTAACTCTACAGCTACCCTAATTTAGGCCCTCATCATCTCGTACATAGTATAAAAATTGTTTTCTCACTAGTTTCTCTGCCTTGAGCCTCGGCCAATTATTGTTTCATTCCCGCTCACCACATAACCATCATGGCTATCCACTTAAATGGAAAATCTGACCATTATATTTTGTTAAGACCTACGTGAAGCCCTACAGTGCTCTTCTCCAACAACCAAGCACTGGTACCAGCTAATAAGGGGTAGCAGTCCCCAGGAGTCCTAGCCCTTACCTTCATGTTTTCATCTTCATCCATTCATCATTTCATACTTTTCAGGGTTGTCCAAAGTTTGTCAAAATCAGAAACTTAATCAGAAATACTGACCTACTTGTAGGTCTCCCTTATGAGAAAAGGAGAAGTGGAAGATGGCTTATAGTGGACTGAAAATTGAAGGAAGGAGGAAGTAAAGGAGGTAAGGATGTGTAGGCTCAGATATCCAATATCAATGTTTTGACAAATTAATTTATAAAATGAGAGTGAAAGGAAGAAAGGAAATTATAGTTTAAGGAATGGTAGAATATTTGTTTCTGTATTAAGGATTTGAGTATATTTGTTGATAGGGAAGAAATAAGCAATGGGGAAGAAAACAATTAAGATACAAGAGAACAGCTGATGAAAAAGTTCATAGAACTAGGAGGTGAATAAGAGCAAAGATAGTGTTTTTCTCCATTTTTCATATTGCTTAAAGCTTTATAATAAGTATATATAATTTTCAGAAAACCAGCAAATTCATTACTTTGAGTTAAAAAAGGAGAAAGAAAAAAAAAAAACAGGTGGAAAGGTTAGCCTTAGATAGTAAGGCCTGTGTCTAATGGGCAGGAAGTAAAGGTGGCTGCCACTACAGGTCAGCCGCTTAATGCCTCTATGTTCTCTGAAGTAAAAGACAGGCTCAGGAAAGAGTAAGAAGGTGACAGCAGAGAGCTTAAGAAAAATGACAGATCCTTTGAAAAGGTGAACAATAGAGAGTGAAAAGGTCTGAGAATGGAGAATTAAAAAAAGTTTCAGAGCAGTACTATAAACACAGCTGGGGCTAGAAACACTATTTTGCAATAGCTCTTACTTGCAGGACTATGATACTTATTCAAGCAACACTGGGCACATCAGGAGCATAAAGAGTGAAAGCAGATGATGAGTTTTCCCATTACTGGGAATAAGTTGAGATGATGTAGGGGAATTTAAATTTAACATAAATATATATTTATCCCCTCTACTACTTACATTCTGTCCCCTAGATCCTTGGACCTATTAAGCTTGCAAATGTTTCATGAGGACCCTGGACTAGAGGGTTTTCACATACAAAGAAAAAAGAATACTAATGATTGTCCTTTCTCCTATATTCCATAACCCAGCTTTTAAGAGTGGTTCCCCTACAACACCTTGTAATAATTCTGATAAATACATACCTTCTTTTTTTTCCCTTTTGCCCCATCCCTTCCTCTCCCTCCCCATTGGCCATTCTAGTGTTCCTCTAATCCTCCTATGATCCCCATCCCAACCCCACTGTGAATCGGCCTCCTTATATCAGAGAAAACATTCCGCACTTGGCTTTTTGGGATTGGCTAACTTCACTTAGCATTATATTCTCTAACTTCATCCATTTACCTGTGAATGCCATGATTTTATTTTCTCTTATTGCTGAGTAATACTCCATTGTGTAAACACATATCTTCAAATTGAAAGATCTTAACCTTAATATGGCATGTTAGTATTTCAGGCCATATGGGGGGAGCCACGAAGATTTGTAACTCTGTCTATATGCTTCCCTAAATTATCAACTTTCTCAAACTGTTACTTGTGTCAGTTTTAGCCATTACCAATTCTTACTAAAACCCTCTAGTATCCATTAAACACATTTTATAATTATTCTCTGTCCATGCAGTAGGGGACTGGGAGGTAAGGAGCTAGGGAAAATTTGTAATAAGTTTTTTAAGCCAAGGCTTTTTAATTTATCTTAGTTCTAACATATCCTAATATTCCTTCTAAAAAGAGAAAGGTTATTTTCTAACAATTAAATTCAGGGAAACTTATGAGGTATCTAATCCCAGAAGGCTGTACATTACATGCATCTCTTATTAAATATAATCACTGGAAAAGTAATTAAAGAAATTAAAATGTTACACTAGAAAATATTCAATGTGAAATGAAGCTATAAAGGAGGACTAGAGAAACAAGAGAGGAAACATAGAAAACAAAAGTAAAATGGCAGACATAATCTAACTATATGAATAATAACATTAAATGTGGGTGGATTAAACAATCCAATCGAAAGGTAGTTATTTCCACATGGATAAAAAATTGTAAGATCCAACTATGTGCTATCTTTAGGAGACACAATTAGATAAAAAATATAAATAGGTTAAAAGTAAAAGGATGGCCCAGAGCACTGATGCATGCCTAGTAACTCAGGAGGCTGAGGCAGGAGGATCACTGTTCAAAGTCAGCCTCAGCAAATTAGCAAGACCCTGTCTCAAAATAAAATAGATATCCAAGCATAGTGGTGCACATCTATAATCCCATTCACTCAGTAGGCTGAGGCAGGAGGATCAAAGTCAGCCACAGCAATTTAGTGAGGCCCTGAGCAACTAGTGAGAAAAGTGCTGGGGATGTGGCACAGTGGTTAAACACCTCTGGGTTCAACCCCCAGTACCAAAAACAAACAAACAAACAAATAAATAAATAGGGCTAGGAATATGGTTCAGCGGTTAAGTGCCCTTAGGTTACATCTATGGTGAAAGGAAGGAAGGAAGGAGGGGAGGAAGGAAGGAAGGAAGGAGAGAAAGAAAGAAAGAGGGAGGGAGGAAAAGTAAAGGAAAGGAAGAAAGAAAAAATAAAAGTAAAGGGATGGAGAATTCTATAACACCGAACAAAAGCTGGAGTAGTTATACTAATAATCAAAACTTAAGACATGGGGCTGGAGTTGTGGCTCAGTGGTAGAGCACTCACCTAGTACGTGTGCCGCCCAGGTTCAATCCTCGAGCACCATGTAAAAATAAACGCATTGTGTACAACTAAAGCAAATAAATAAATATTTAAAAAAAAACTTAAGACATAAAATAGGCTGAGGGCTAGAGACGTAGTTCAATGGTATAGCACCTGCTTACCATGTGCAAATCCCTGGTTTCAATCCTCAGAACCACGAAAAAGACAAACTATTACTACCAAGAAAGACAGAAGTTTTATAATGACAAACCACGAGGAATGTATAATAATCATAATATAAATGTACCTAACAATGTAACTCAAAAATATGTGAAGCTGCTGGGCGTGGTCGCCTGTAATCCCAGCACTTGGGAGGCTGAGGCAGGAAGATTGCGAGATCAAAGCCAGCCTCAGCAATGGCGAGGCACTTAGCAACTCAGTGAGACCCTAACTCTAATAAAATACAAAAAAAAGGGCTGGGGATGTGGCCCAGTGGTCGAGTGCCCCTGAGTTCTATCACTGGTACCAAAAAAAAAAAAAAAAAAAAAATTAAGCTGAAATTGACAGAGCAAAGGGCAAAATGTATAATTCAATAAATAAAATTTAGAAGTTTCAATATCCCACTTTCAATATTGGTAAAACAACTATACAGAAGATCAACAAAGAAACTGAAGACTTAATGAACACTTAAACAAACTAGACCTAACATATCTATAGAACATCACACCCAATAACAGAAGAATATACAACTCTCTGATGTGTATGGAACCTTCTCCAATTAGACCTACAATGCTTGGACTTGGTAAATTTAAAGTAATGGATATAGTAAAAACAAAGCATGTTCTCTAATCATAACAATTAAATTAAAAATAATATCAGAAAGAAATTTGGTGAATTACCAACATATACATAGAAATTAAATGACACATCCTGAAGAAAACATGGATTCAAAGAAAAATCACAAAGGAAATTAGAAAATACTATAAAATGAATAAAAATATTCAACATATCAAAACTTAATAAAGTTGCTGGGAAAATTGGATATCCACATGCAGAAAATTGAAACTTGACCCCTATTTCTTAACCTGTACAAAAATTGACTTGAAAAGGATCAAGGACTTCAGTATAAAACCTGAAACTCTGAAACTACTAGAGGGAAAAATAGAGGAAACACTTTGAGATATTGGTATAGGCAAGGATTTTCTGGACAAGAATCCAAAAGCACAGGAAACAAAAGCAAAAGTTGACAAATAGGATTACATCAAATTTAAAAGTTTCCACACAGAAAAGGAAACAATAGGGAAGAGATAACCTATCAAATGAGAGAAAATAATTGTCAGTTATTCATCCGAGAGTCTTAATATCCAGAATACACAAAGTACTAAAAAAAAATAATAACAACAACAAAGAAAAAGTAATCCAATTCATAATGGACAAATGATTTGAATAGATACTTCTCAAAAGAAGACAAATAGTCAATAACCATATGAAAAATGCTCAACATCATTAGCTATCAGGAAAATGTAAACCAGAACCACAATGAGATGCAACTCACCCCAGTTAGAATGACTATTATAAAAAACAAAACAAAACAAATACTGGCGAGGATGTGGGGAAAAAAGGAACCCTTATATATTATTGGTAGGAATTAGTAGAGCCACTTTGAAAAACAATATAAAGATGCCTTAAAAACTAAAAATAGCACTACCATATGATCCAGCTCTCCTATTCCTGGGTATAAAATCAAAGGAAATGAAGTTGGCACACAAAAAGTTAGTTGCATGCCTTAGTTTGCTGTGGCACTATTCACAAGAACTAAGATATGGAATCATCTTAGATGTCTGTCAACAGATTAATGGATAAAGAAAATATGGTATATATACATAATGGAGAATTATTTGGCCATAAAGAAAATGAAATTCTGTCATTTGCAAACAAAAATGGATAGAACTGGAGGACATATCACATTAAGCAAAATGAACCAGAAATGGATAGACCAGTATCACATGTTCTCTCTCATATGTGGAAGCTAAAAAAGAAAAAAAAAAAAGACCTGAAAAGGGATTACTAGGGACTGGGAAGGGTGCAGAGATGGGGTGAGGAGGGAGGAGAAGGAAAACAAGTGTAAAAGGATGGATGGACATGATTAATGCTTAATGTAAACATTATGGATATATCATAGTGACACCCATTAATTTGTACAATGTGTTAAAATTATAATTTAAAAAACCACAGGTATAATATTCTAAGATATAGTTTTAAATGCCATTTATTTTATTGATATATAGCTTCTAAATCCAGACAGGCAATTACAATAAGCAAGTGCCATTTTCTATCACCTGTAGGAGTCACAAGTCTGAAAGTATATAGTATAGGCTACAAATAGTAAATAATGCAAGTTTATATGCTCCCAGTAGTGAAAGAACTGAATGTCTTCAAAAGGAGATGGTACAATTTGTATGTTGATGTACAAGCCAGGTATTCACAATAATTTCTCCAAAGTAAACTATTAGGCTGAAAAGGCTTGAATCCATACCAAGGAAATACAGGATCACTGGAAAAAAAAAAAAGAAAGAAAATGCTACAAGATGAATAAAAATGAAGGTACAACATGCCAACTTATAGGATAGTGCTACAGCAATGCTTACAAGGAAAAATTATAACTATAAATTACTAAATTAAAAAAGAAAGAAAGCTGGGCGCAGTGGTACACACCTGTAATCCCAGCACTTGGGAGGCTGAGGCAGGAGAATTGTGAGTTCAAAGCCAGCTTCAGCAATGGTGAGGCACTTAGCAACTCAGTGAGACCCTGTCTCTAAATAAAATACAAAAAAGGACTGGGGATGTGACCCAGTGATCGAGTACCCCTGAGTTCAATCCCTGGTACCAAAAAAAAAGAAAGAAAGTCCTCATTATATTAACTGAAATAAGCCAAACTCAGAAGATCAATGATCATATGTTTTCTCTCACATGTAGAAGCTAGAGAGGAAAAAGGAAAAGAGAGGTGGGTGGATCTTACGAAAATTAAAGGAAGATCAGAAGAGGAAAGGGACCAAGATGTGGGAGATAGAGAGGGAGGAGGGAAGTGTTGGGTAGTGATATTGGCCAAATCATATTGTTATATTGTGTGCACATGTACAGATATGTAAAAACAAAGCCCATAATTATTTATAACTATAATTCACTGATAAAAATGTGGAAAAAAAATGAAAGATCTCAAATTAGCAACTTAATCTTCCAATTGAAGTCACCAGAAACAGTAAATAGAAGGAAGGAAGTAAAAAGGATTAGAATAGAAGTTAATGAAATAGAGACAAGAAAACAATAGAGAAAAATCAATGAAACAAAAACAAAATTGTCAAACCTTCAGCTAGAATAATTGAAAAAAGGGAAGAAGACTCAAAACTATTAAAACCAGTAATGACAGTAGGGACATTATTATTCACACTTGAAATAGAAAAAGAAGCTGGGGGGTTTGTTCAGTGGTTTGCCCTGGGTTCAATCACTATCTACTACTACTACTACTACTACTACTACTACTACTACTACTAATAAATGAATAATAATAAATGATTATTAGGGAATACTATGAACAACTTTGTGTCAGCAAATTAGCTAACCTAAATGAAAAGGACAATTCATAGACACAAAATAACTAAACTTATTCAAGAAGAAAGAAATAAAAAACTGAATAGAGCTAACCAAATTAAAAATTGAATTAGTAATTAAAACCCTTCCCACAAAGAAAAGTCCAGGAACAAATGGCTTCACCAGTCAATTCTACCAAAGATTTAAGGAAGAATTAATACTGATTATTTTTTTCTCAGCACTGGGATTGAATGCAGGACCTCACACATCCTAGGAAAGTACTCTTTCATAGAGCTATACCTTCAGTCCTTTTTATTTTATCTTGAGACAGGTTCTTGAAATTATGAGCCCAGGTTGGTCTTGAAATTATGAGCCTTCCAACTGAGCCTCCTGAGTACTTCAGATTACAGATGTGCTGATAATACCAATTCTTCATAAATTCCTTTAAGAAAAAGAAGACGGGGAAACAATTCCCAACTCATTCAACAGGATCAGAATTACCCTAATTGCAAACCCAAAGATATCATTAGAAATGAAAAGTTCAGACTGCAATCTTTATTTTTTGTCTTTATTTGTTATACATAATACTAGAGTATATCCTGACATATTATACATACATATAGTGTAACTTATTATAACTAGGATCCCATTCTTGTGATTAAACATGATGTGGAGTTACACTAGTGGTGTATTCATATATGAACATAGGAAAGTTATGTCTGATTTACTCTACTGTCTTTTGTATTCCCACTCCCCTTCCTTCCTACAATCTCTTTATATATAGACATAAACCCTCAACAAAACACTAGCACCATGAATCCAGCACTATATAGAAGAATTATAAATCCAGCACTATATAGAAGAATTATAAATCATGACCAAGAGGGATTTATTCTAGTAATTCAAGGTTGGTTTAATATCCAAAAATTAATTAAAATAATATGTCATATTGATAGAATAAAGGGGGAAAAACACAAGATGATCTTACTGGATGCAGATAGGATCATGATAAAAAATTTCAATAAATTAGGTACAAAGGGAAATTTCTCAAAATGGTAAAGCACATGTGCAAAAAACTCACAGCAAACATAATATTTAATGGAAAAACAATGTTTTCCCTTTAAGATCAGAAGCAAGAAAAGTGTGTCTACTCTTTCCATTTATATTAGACATTGTACTGGAGATTCTAGACAGAACAACTAGGCAAGAAAAAGAAATATGAAGCATCCAGATTGAGGGGAAAAAAGAAGTAAAACTGTATTTGTGGATGACATAGTCTTGTATAAAGAAAATCCTAAGAAATCCACTAAAAATGATAAGGATAAATGAGTTCAGCAGAACTTCAAGAGATTAGATAAGCCGGGCGTGGTGGCGCACGCCTGTAATCCCAGCACTTGGGAGGTTGAGGCAGGAGGATCATGAGTTCAAAGCCAGCCTCAGCAATGGCGAGGCACTTAGCAACTCAGTGAGACCTTGTCTCTAATAAAATACAAAAGGGGCTGGGGATGTGACCCAGTGGTTGAGTGCCCCTGAGTTCAATCCCCAGTACCAAAAAAAAAAAAAAGAGAGATTAGATAAATATATAAAAATAAATGGTATTTCTATATGTTTGCAATAAACAATCCAAAAATGAAAATAAGGAAACAATTCCATATATTCAATAGTATCAAAAATAAATTTATCAAGGGACTGGAGATATAGCTCAATTGGTAGAATGCTAGACCTAACATTCACAAGGCCTTTGGTTCAATCCCCAACACCACCAAAATAAATAAATAAATAAATTTATCAAAATATATCTAAAACTTACACTCTAAAAACTAGAAAACATTGTTGAAAGTATTTAGATAAGACCTAAATAGGAAGTGGGTTGTAGCTCAGTGGTAGAGTGCTTGCTTAGCACATGTGAGGCACTGGGTTCGATCCTCAGCACCACATAAAAATAAACAAAATAAAGGTATTGTGTCCATCTACAACTAAAAAACTTTTTTTTAAAAAAAAGAACTAAATAAATGGAAAGACATCCATTTCATGGATTATGGGACATAACATTGTTAGAAATGTCAATATTCCCTAAATTGGTTTATAAATTCAATGCAATCTCCATTGAATTTCTAGCCCACTTCTTTGCAGAAACTGACAAGCTGAACCTAAAATTCAAATGGAAATTCAAGAGACCCATAATAGCCAAATCAATCTTGAAAAACAAGAACAGAATTGGAAGACTCACACTTCCTTTTTTCAAAACTTACAACACAGCCTCTCTAATCAAATCATTGTGGTGCTGGCGTAAGGACAGTCACGTATATCAATAGAATAAAATTAAGGACTAGAATTGAGAGCCAGAAATAAACACATGTATCTGTGGTCAATTGATTGATTTTTGAAAAGCATACCATGACCATTCAATAGGGAAAAATTATCTTTTCAACAAATGGTGTTGGGCACATTACATAACCACAAACAAAAGAATAAAACTGGACAGTTACCTCATATAATATACATAATTAACTCAAAATGGATCAAAGACAAGGGCTGGGGTTGTGGCTCAGTGGTAGACGCTTGCCTAGCATGTGTGAGGCCCTGGGTTCAATCCTCAGCACCACATAAAAATAAATAAATAAAATAAAAAGTATTGCGTCCAACTATAACTAAAAAATAAATATTTTTTAAAATGGATCAAAGACAAATATAACATAGCTGTAAATCTTTGGGATTTTGAATTTGGCAATGGATTCTTCAGTATGACACTAAAAGCACAAGTAACCAAAGAACAGGTTAGGCTCTGGACCTATTCAAAATTAAAAATGTCAGTGCTTCAAATGAAAAGACAATTCACATAAATGGAGAAACTACTTGCAAAATCATACATATGTTAAGGTACTTGTATCTAAAATATATAAATTCTTGCAATTTAATAATAATACAACACAATTTAAAAATGGATAAAGGAGACTTATTTTTTCTGGTCCAGCACATAAGGAGTTTAAAAGTCAACACTCTGTCTTAACAAGTAAAAACACTAGACAAGATGAGAAACCAACAACTCTTCTTAGAAGATTTGTCAAAGAAGCAAAGTCACAAGACAAACCAGTGCCCCCATAATAGGAGGGATAGATAGACAGATACAGAGTCACAACATACCAGAGCAGAAAGCTATCAAAAGAGACTTCCACAGGAACCAGTATCAGGATAGGAGAACAGAAACCATAAATTATAAATTGGAGGCTCGGGGTGGGCAAAGAAGTGCAATAACAACTCCAGCGTTATGGTGGAGGCACGCTGTGAGTTTTACCTCCAAAAGCTCTACCATGTTCTCACGGTAAAGTTCCCCCTGGGCTTTCTTCAGGGAGAAGAATAAAGTATCCATTTTGAAATATGCCAGAGCATTCTATCCTACTAAACAAGCCCTGCCTTCAGAGAAATTACTTTACCAGAGCCTAACCTGTTCTAGTTTTATCAGAGCCTAGTAAGTCTGGCTAAAATATTAATAGGCAATATAATCTTATGGGACTACCATTATATATGTAGCCTACTGTTGAACAAAAGATTATGCAGCACATGACTGTATAGACATATTCACTGCAATACCTTTTACCCAGCACAATGTATGATTTTTGACAAAATATTACAAGGCATACTAAAAGGCAAAAAAAAAAAAAAAAATCATTGTTTGAATAGATTGAACAAGTATCAGAACCTGAATAAGATAGGCAGGTATGTTGAAATTTCAGGCCATAAATTTAAAACAACTATTAATAGCATGATACAGGAGCTAACAGAAAATGGACACAATATGTAAGCCCAGATGAGTGATATAAGTAGAGATGGAAATTCTAAGAATAAAAAAAGGAAATGCTAGAAATCAAAAAACACTGCAACAACAACAAAAAAAATGTCATTGACAGGCTCATTAGTATACTGAACATGACTGACAAAAAAATCTCTGAGGGCTGGGGTAGTGGCTCAGCAGTAGAGTGCTCGCCTAGCACGGGCGAGGCCCTGGGTTCAAGCCTTAGCACCACATAAAAATAAATAAATAAAATAAAGGTATTGGGCTGGGATTGTGGCTCAGAGGTAGAGCGCTTGCCTAGCACGTGGGTGATCCAGGTTCGATCCTCAGCACCACGTACAAATAAAACGCATTGAATAAAACGCATTGTGTACAACTAAAAGCAAATAAATAAAAATATAAAAAAAAGGTATTGTGTCCAACTACAACTAAAAAAAAAAAAAAACTCTGACCTTGAAGATATGTCAATAGAAAACCTCAAAACCGAAAGACAAAGAGAAAAAAGACTAAAAAACAAAACAAAAACAAACCCAGAATATCCACGAGCTATGGGAAAATTACAAAGTATAATATATACATAATGGAAATACCAGAAGGAAGGGAAGGAGACAAAGGAACAGAAGAATATTTGAAGCAATAATGACTATAAATGTCCCCCAAACTAATGTCATGTACAAAACCACACATACAAGAGGCTCATAGAAAAATAATAAGATGAATACCAATAAAAAAAAGAAAAGGAAACTCTATACCTAGGTATATCACAATCAAATTGGAAGAAACAAAGATAAAGCCAACACCTATAATACCAGTGGCAAGGGAGGCTGAGTCAGGAGAATCACAAGTTCAAAGCTGGCCTCAGCAACTAAGTAAGGCCCCAAGTAACTTAGCAAGACCCTGTCTCAAAATAAAATAAAATAAAATAAAATAACCGGGGGAGGGGAGCTGGGGATGTGGCTCAGTGGTTAAGCACCTCTGGGGTCAATCTCTGGGGCAAAAAAAAAGATTAAAAAAAATATTAAAAGAAGCCTGGGGGTGAATATCTTACCTATAGAGGAAGAGAGAAAAGAATTACATTCAACTTCTCAGAAACCATGGAAGCAAGAAACGGGGGTGGAATGATATATACAAAGTGCTGTGAGGAAAAAAAAAAAACACAAACTAAAATTCTGTAAGGTACAAAGTTATCCTCCAAAAGTGAAAGAAAATTAAAGACTTTTTCAAGCATAAATTGAGGCAAATTTTTGCTAATAGATCTACCATGTAAAAAAGAAGTTCTTCAAACCATGCTCAGTGCACATGCCTATAATCCCAGTGGCTCAGGAGGCTAATGTAGGAGGATCACAAGTTCAAAATCAGCCTCAGCAACCAAATCCAAGCAACTTAAACCCTGTGTCAAAGTTTTAAAAAAAAATTAAGCCGGTGCAGTGGTGCACGCCTATAATCCCAGCACTTGGTAGGCTGAGGCAAGAGGATCGCGAGTTCAAAGCCAGCCCCAGCAATGGCGAGGCACTTAGCAACTCAGTCAGACCATGTCTCTAATAAATGCAAAAAAGGGCTGGGGATATGGCCCAGTGGTCGAGTGCCCCCGAGTTCAAAAAAAAAGAACAGACTGGGGATGTGGCTCAGTGGTTAAGCGCACCTGGGATCAATCCCTGGTACAGGAGGAGGAAGAGGAGGAGGAGGAGGAGGAGGAGGAGGGGAAGAGGAGGAGGAAGAGGAAGAAGAACATCTTCAGACAGAAGGAAAATAACATAGATCAGAAACTCAAATATATATATAAGGAAAGGAAGTGTGTTGGAGAATGAATAAGTAAAGGTAAATGAAAACTTTTTTTCTTATTCTTTACTGATCTTATTCTTTATTTGCTCAAAATAATAGCCACAATGTATTGCATTACATATACTTATGTATGTATATGTTTATTTATGCTTATGTATAAGTGAAATGAATAAAAGTTATGACAAAAAAGATAGAAGGGAGCTGGGCACAGTGATGCAAGCCTGTAATCCCAGCACTTGGGAGGTTGAGGCAGGAGGATCACGAGTTCAAGCCAGCCTTAGCAATGGCCAGACACTTAACAACTCAGTGAGACCCTGTCTCTAATAAAATACAAAAAAGGGCTGGGGATGTGGCCCAGTGGTCGAATGCTCCTGAGTTCAATCCCTAGTACCAAAAGAGAGAGAGAGAGAGAGAGAGAGAGAGAGAGAGAGAGAGAGAGAGAGAGAGAGAGAGAGAGAAGGGACATATCAGGAATATTTTGGTATGATAAGGTAGTTATAATATCTGTGAAACAGTACAGTGCTGTTTGAAAGTGGACTTGAATTAATTGCAAATTTATATTGAAAATTCTAGGGAAACTACTAAAAAATAGTAAAAAACAAAATCCAGATGCGGTGGCAAATGCTTGTAATCCATAATCCCAGCTACATAAGTGCTGAGGCAGGGGGATTGCAAGTTTGAGGCCAGCCTGGGTAACTTACCCTGTGTCGAAGTAAAATAAAAAGGGCTGGGGATGTAGCTCAGTGGTAGTGTGCTCTTGGGTTCAATTCCCCAGTATCTCAAAAAAATGTGAAAAAGTATAACTTGAAGGGCAAAAATCACACCGTCGACAACCATGCAGCCAAGAGATTTATTCACAAGCCTTTATGGCTGGTCGGAGGTAGAAGAAGTACAGGGAGAAAGGAGTCAGGGAGTGGAAGTGTGCAAGCTCTGGACGGAGGGTCGGTGCCTGGTTGTGCTGGCTGTGGTCTCTGGAACTGTCGGCTGGAGCAGCTGCCATCGGGCTGGAGACAGTGAGTCTGGAGCTGCTGCAGCGGCTGCTTCCTCTCCACAGAGACGAGCTGTTGTGTCTGAGCTCCGGGCAGGCAGGGACTTAAGTAGGGATTTCTGGTGGACGGTGTGCCTGAGCGACCTTTAACATTATTGGCTCTTTTCCCAGTAAACAGGGCAAACTTTAAGCCAATTGGCTCCTGCCTGGGGAACAGAGTGACCTTTAAGCTGACTGGCTCCTGCCTGGGGAAAATGAAACCAGGTTGCTCCTAATGGAAATTTCCATGGGGGAGGTGGCCTGTCAGCCCAAGCCTATCTATCATAATTGATCTCCTAGGAAAGGAGAGAAAATTAAATGATGTCAAATGCTTAATTAAAACCCCAAAAGGAGCTGGGATGTAGTGGTAGTAGAATATGAGCTTAGTGTGTATGAAGCCCTAGGTTCAAACCCCAGAAACAGAATTTAAAAAAAAATAAAATAAAATCACAAAATTCAGAAACAGAGTGAAAGACAAAATCAGGAAGAAAGAACAATGGCAACAAGTAGAAAATGGTAACAAATATGTAGATACAATCCAACAGTATCAATAATTACTTTAAAAGTCAGTTGTGTGCCAGGCACGGTGGCTCACACATGTAATCCCAGCAGCTCAGGAGGCTGAGACAGGAGGATCATGAGTTCAAAACCAGCCACAGCAAAAGCAAGGTCCTAAGCAATTCAGTGAGACCCTGTTTCTAAATAAAATACAAAATAGGGCTGGGGATGTGGCTCAGTGTCCAAGTGCTCCTGACTTTAATCCCTGGTAACCCCCCCCCCAAATAAAAAGGGATGTAGTTGGGCACAGTGGCGTCCACCTATAATCCCAGTGGCTCAGGGGGAGGAGGATCATGAAATCAAAGCCAGCCTTAGCAATTTAGTGAGGCTCTCAGCAACTTAGCAAAACCTTGTCTCTAAATAAAATATAAAAAAAGGACTGGGGATGTGGCTCAGTGGTTAAGTTTTCCTGAATTCAATCCCTGGTATCAAAAACAACAACAAAAAAGTAAAGGGATGATGAAAGACATACTATGCTAACGCCCTGCAAAAAAAGTAGCTTTATAAATTTCAGACAAAGTAGATTTCAGAGCAAGAAAAGTAATCAGGGATAAAGAGGAGCAATACAAAAATGGCCAAATAGACATTTCTACAGTGAAAATATATGAATGGCAATGAGCACAAGAAAATATATTCAACATAATTTGCTATCAAGGAAACATAAATCAAAGCCACAATGAAGCCAGATGCCATGGTGCATGCCTGTAATTCCAGTGATTTGGGAAGCTAAGGCAGGATTGCAAGTTCAAAGCCAGCTTTAGTAACTAAGTGAGGCACTAAGCAACTTAGTGAGACCTTGCCTGAAAATAAAAATATAAAAATGATAAAATAAAAAAATATAAAAAGCCTCAGTGGTTAAGTGCCCTTGGGTTCAATCCCCAGTATCAAAAAATGAAAAACAAAATAAAATAAAACAAAACCACAAATAGGGCTGGGAATGTAGCTCAGTGGTAGAGCTTATACTTAGCATGGAAGAAGCCCTATGTTAAATTCCAAGCACCATTTGACTGCCTAACCTGGGCAGGAAAAACCCCCAACTTGTTTACAATTGGATGTTGTCAAAGGAGACAAACTAATTGAGAATCTGACAGGGTTCAACACTTCCCACAACAAGTGGATTTCTACCCTTACCATTGAGGAGGGAAATCTGGACATTCAGAGACCAAAGAAGAAGAGGAAGAACTCACAGGAGATTTTCAGTGAGGATGATGAGTTCATCAACCCAGAGGATGTGGATCCCTCAGCTGTCACTTCCAGAACATGGTGCAAACTGCAGTAGTCCCAGTGAAGAAGAAGCAGGTGGAAGGTCCTGGGCCAGGAGAAATCAGGGAGCAGGTGCATGCAGAACTTTGCCTTCAGTGTAGGACTCTACAAGGTCCTGCCTCCACACACAGTGAAGCAGGCTTCCAGCCTCATGGCATTCATGGGACAGCACTCATTGGTGGTTTGCCTATGTCATAGCCGAACTTCACCTCTGATGTAGACTTGACTCCTGTAATGCCATCAGCAGTGAACATGAGCCCACACCAAATCCTGCAGTCTACAACCCTGAACCTGTTAATGAATCCAAGAAGAAATATGCAAAATAGGCTTGGCCAGGCAAGAAGCCCACACATTCCTTACTGATTGATATTTTGGGTCATAGAGAAGGGTGGGATTGGGTGGGAATGGAGTGGAAGGGTGACGGAGCACTAATGAACTAGGGAGAAAAATGCTCCATGTGTGCAGTATCATATTTCAGAATGTCTCCTGGGGTCCTAATCATGTAATAGTAAGACTGGGGGTGGGGCTAAAATATACCATAAAGATCTATATTGAGAACACTTTCCATGTAGAGAAAGGTTTCATAGGTCCTTTTAAGTAGACTGCCCTGGCTCTTTCCCAGGACTTTTATTGCCTCTTTCTTTCTTCTCCTTTCTAGGATCATTTTTATGTGAGGTCACATACCCCAGGTTGAATCCAGAGCTGTGGAAGTAGCAGTAGATTCTCCAGTCTCAGGGGTCCCTGCAGCCTCATTTATATTTACTGTCTTTGCAAGTCCCAGGTAGCAAAAGGGTTGCCATGGATCCCAGAATGATAAAAAAGTTTTAGCATTCTTCAGTTAAGCTAAGGTTTAAACTCATAAACGTTTTCTCAGGTCTTTGGTTTTGAGGTCCAATGGTTAGGCTTTTCTCTTTGGTCCCTTCTAATGGAATGAGAACACTTTGATTCCCTTTTATCTGTGACCAGTGCCAGAGGCACAGGTTTATAGTTTTTACTTAAAGTATTGTGTGAACTTTTCTTGTCAAACCTGAGCATACCACTTGCCTGTTTCCCATTTAATTTCAGAGTACTGCCCTCTAATATCTAAGGCATTACTTTTCTCTTTGAATGTGTTATGAGGCAATTTTTAAAGGATATGACTAGTTAGTAGGACAACTCAGATTAAAAATGAAAAGACTTTTGGTGCAAGTAACTGAAGTCTACTAAGAGGATGTTTTTAGCTGTTGGTTTGGAAGCTCTTTCTCCCCTCGTTTAAGAGCTCTGGTTGTTTAGAGCTCCAAGACTAGACCTGGCTAACAAACAGGAGACAAAGGTAGGAAACATTGATATGAGCTTTGTACAGAGATTTGTATATTTGTTTAATAGACGTTTTTACAATTTATGTGTAGCTTTTAACCTGTAACCTTTATTACACTGTAAATTAAACCTAAATTTTGTCAAAAAAAAAATCCAAGCACCAAAGAGAGAGGAAGAGAGGGAGTGGTGAGAGAAAGATAATGGAAAGAAAACTTACAAAGAAATCCATGCTGTAGTTTGATATAAGGTCTACTCCAGAAAAGCTCATATTAGGCAATGAAACAATGCTCAGAGGTGAAATGATCAGCTTCTCAGAGCTGTAACCTAATCAGTTGATTAATTAATTTGATGGTAGGTGGTGGTAGTAGTAGTAGTAGTAGTAGTAGTAGTAGTATTTTGGCACCTGGGATTGAACCCTGGGCACTTAACTACTAAGCTATATCCCCAGTCCTTTTTGTTTTATTTTGAGACAGGGTCTCACTATGTTGCTTAGGGCCTTCCTAAGTTGCTGAGGCTAGCCTTGAACTTGGAATCTTACAGCCTCAGCCTCCCAAATTGCTGGAATTACAGGCCTGCATCACCAAGCCCAGATAATGGAGTAATCAAGTGAAAGGACTATGGTATTGTTATAGGTAACTATTGGCAGGTATGGTGTGATTGGAGGAAGTAGGTCACTGGAGGTGTGCCTTTGGGGTTTAAATTTTTCCCCTGGTACCTCAATCCCTTACTCTGCTTCCCAGCTGCCATGAGCTGAACAGCTTTTTCCACCACATCCTTTTGCCATGATGTTCTATTTCACCTCTGGCTCACAGCAATGGAGTCAGCTGACCAAAGACTGTAGCCCTGCAACCATAAGCCAAAGTAAACATTTCTTCCTCTAAGTTGTTCTTTTCTGGTATTTTTGTTATAGTGACAAAAAGTTCACTAAAATAACAAAATACTTCTTCAACATCCACAAGGATGGATATGATCAAAAAGATAATAACAAGTGCTAACAAAAATGTGGAAAAATTGGAACCATCATACACTGCTGGTATAAATGTAGGGATACAACTTCTGTGGAAAATAATTAATCATAAAATCACCATGTAACCTAGCAAATCTATTCATACATATCCAAAAGAATTTAAAGAAGGTGTTTAAACAAAAATTTGTACATGAGGCTGGGGGTGTAACTCAGTGGTAGAACAATGCCTATTGTGCTTTAGGCCCTGGATTCAATTCCCAACACACATACACACACACACACAAAACCCTTGTACATACATGTTCATAGTAGCACTAGTCACAATAGCCCAAAGGTAGAAGTAAATAAAATGTCCATCAAGGGATGAATGGATAAACAAAACTACTATGCAATATAGTATTATTCAATCATAAAAAGGAATGAAGTATCCAAACATGCTACAATGTGGATGCACCTTAAAAACATTTATTAAGTGAAAGAAGCCAGCTATATCAAAAGTTATATATAATAGAGTTCCATTTATATGCAATATCCAGAATAAGCAAATATACAGTGACAGAAAGTAGAAATGGTTGCCAAGGGTTTGGAGGGGATTGCAAGTAGCAGCTTAATTGCATGGGGTTGTTTTTCAGGGTGATGAATGTGTTTTGGAACTAGGTAGAGCTGGTGATTGTGCAATATTGTGAATGTGCTAAATATCACTGAATTGTAAACTCTAAAATAGTATTGATATGTTACATAAATTTTACCCAATTAAATTGAATTCTATACTTTAAATGGGTGAATTTTTGTGGTACATGAATTATAGCTCCATAAAGCTGTCTTTAAAAATCAGAGCAAAAGCCCGGCGTGGTGGCGCATGCCTGTAATCTCAGCACCTGGGAGGCTGAGGCAGGAGGATCTTGAGTTTAAAGAAAGCCTCAGCAATGGGGAGGCACTTAGAAATTCAGTGAGACCCTGTCTCTAATAAAATACAAAAAAGGGCTGGGGATGTGGCCCAGTGGTCGAGTGCCCCTGAGTTCAATCCCTAGTACAAAAAAAATCAGAGCAAAAGTATGGAAACAGGAAAAAGATCTATAGTTGCTAGCAGTTGGGGGAATGTGTGGAGCCAAGAGGATTTTCACTAGTGAAACTATTTTGTGTGATACTATAATGATGGATACACTTCATTAAACATTTTTCCAAACTCATAGAATGTAGAACAACAAGTGGGAACCCTAATATAAACTAGAGACCTGATGGTGATGGTTCATTGATTATAATAAATGTATCAATCTGGTGTGGGATGTTGATAGTAGGAGAAAATGTGCATGGGTGGAGACAAAATATATGGGAACTCTCTGTGATTTCTGCTCAATTTTGCTGTGAGGCTAAAACTATTCTAAAAATAAAGTCTACTTAAAAGGGAAAAAGTGCTAAATCAGAGACTCTTCAAACAGAATGTGAAATAACAACAACAAAAATTCTGTATAGTATCTTTAAACTTGACCCTGCACAGCTCATTTTTAAGCCTAATAAATCTAGTCCATCTCCCTTTTTTCCCCTAACTTCAATAGGCTGCCCAGAGAGCTTCTTGAGGGCTTCTTTTTTAGGCTTCCTGAGACACAACTCCAGACAGCCTATTTCACTCCACCTAAACAAATGGGCTATTGGATTTGTTCCAAAGAATGATCTGTACTGACTATGGAGGAAGCTTTAGCCTTTATACTCTTACCATCTTCTCTATTTTCAGTTACCATCACCTGCCTTCCTAACCTGCCCATCATTTGTCATTTTCCTAAAAATTCAAGATCTGAGTCAAACAAAACATTTAAAATACTAGTGGCAAATGCTAACTTAAAATTAATGTTATAATTACTACTCTTGATAGTGGTAGACAGTGTGCTTAGCATGTTTGAGGTTCTGGAAACAATAACCAACACCAAAAAAAGAGTGCTATTTTAGAAGGAAAGTGTATAATGGACCTAATTTCTTACAAACTCAGGAAAGAAAGGCAATTACCTTTCTATAAATGGGCCAAATTTGTACTAAATATACAAATGTACAAAGAGATTCTGACCCTGCAACTTCTGCAAGTTGCTCTGACAAGAAATAACTAATTGCATACCTACCTGTGAAGAATAATCTATCACGATTGAACTTTTACCTCATTAACTCTCCATCCACTGCCTGATAATAGTGACTATTAAACACTGAAGATGTTCCAGGTACCATGCTGTGCTTTATATTTTTTCACTTAATTCTTAAAACAACCATATAAATATCATAAATTATTTTGGTAAATGAAGAATTGAGGTTTGAAGAAGGTAAGTAATTTCCCCATGATCACACAACTAGTAAACAGGAGAGCCAAGGATTCATTCTTCCAACCTTTAAACATTAAAGAAATCTTTAAAGATATGATTATCTCTACATAACTAATATATCATTAGAAATTATACTTTATTATAATTAAACTTCTACCCATTTTAACTTCAAAGCATACTTCCCTTCTATTTAACTTTGCCATCATAGATATTTTCATTACAGTTCAACCTAATTTTCTTCATTCTTGAAGCCAAGCCAGGTTTCAAAACAAACTTAGTTCTCCCAGTTTTTATACTGTATGAATACCACTGTGCTGAATTCCAGCATAACCCTCAGGGCCTTTCCCTCTGTTTTTCTGTTTGTGACCTGGGTCTTAACTTATCCTCCAGGGTCTAAGATTCGTATCTATATTTTTTTCATATTTCCCTTCTTTGCTTTTTTCTTTCTTGTTCTCTTTTAGAAATCCGGGCCCTGTATAATTAGTGGATAGGGACTAGTCACCTGGCTAGACCAGATTGGCATAGATTGCCTCATGAACTGGAATTCTGACTACCCAAGAGCTCAATATCCCAGGTCACAAATGACAGAGGGCTTCACAAGTAACCACTTTTTTGTTTTCTCTTTTCTGATGGCTGCTAGAATGACACAAAAGAAAGAAAAAAAACCTTCTTTATTACCCTTTCACCTCTATAAGGGTAACCATTAAACTCCTCCACATTATTTCAGAGTAGAATGGTGAAAATATTCTGCTGTTGTTGATAAATTCAAAATATATGATGTTAATAAAGAAACAGCTATAAGACTCCTTTTCACATAACTAACTCCCCTCTCCTAACCCATCACTAACAATTATGCACCTCAATATCCAGTTATTCCAATGTTTGTTCATTCCATAATGAATGGTAGCAAGAACTGAATATATGTCAGATTATCATAATGGCAGTTAATATTCTTCAGGTTTTCATAACTGGAGCTCTACATCTCCAACCCAGTATCATTTTTGCTTTACATTTTCTCTTATATGCTTCTAACTATATATCTTATTTATAAATAAAGACAATCATGTCAAATATGTTTAGGGCAATTAAGATCAAAACCCTCACACTAAAGCAGATCCTATACAGTCCTCTATTGTGGGTTGCAAATGGTCCTAGTATTGTGGGTTGCAAATGGTAGCAACTCTGAGGAAAAGAAGAGTGAAAAGATCATTACCAAAAAAAAAAAAAAAAAAAAAAAGTTAATACATTTTTAAAGCTACAATTATCTAATCATAGATAAATCAAAATACATCACAGTCTTCTAAACACAACCCAGTAATAATATTTCATATAAAACTTCATTACTTGGGGAAAAACTGAGGTTTTCTCATTAAGATCTGGAGTGAGACATGGATGTCCACTTTCATCAGTTTTATTCATTATAGTGATGGGAGTCTTAGCCAGGGCAATTAGGCAAGAGAAAGAAATAAGTGGCATTCATATTAAAAAAAAAATATCAAGGGATGGGGTTGTAGCTTAGTGGTAGAGAACTTGCCTAGCATGTATGAGGCACTGGGTTCAATTCTCAGCACCACATATAAATAAAATAAAGATACATAGACAACTAAAAATATTTTTAAAAATGTCAAACTATCAATGTTTACAAATGACATGCTCTTATATATAGAAAACCCCAAAGATTCCACCAAAACATTGCTACAACTAATACATGAATTCAGCAAATTTTCAGGACACAAAATCAATATATAAAAATCAGTAACATTGTTACTTGGCAATAGCAAATTATCTGAAATACAAATCAAGAAAGCAATCCCACTTATAATAAGTACAAAAAATAAAATAACTAGGAATAAGTTTGACCAAAGTGGTGAAAAATCTGTACATGAAATTATAAAACATTGATGAAACAAATTGAAGAGGACACAGAAAAGTGGAAAGACATCCTGTGTTCATGGATTGGGAAAATCAATATTGTTAAAATGTCCATGCTACTCAAAGTGATGTACAGATGCAATATAATCTCTCAAAATATCAATGTCATTCTTTACAGAACTAAAAGAAACAATTCTAAAATTTATGTGGAACCACATGCATGCACTCTCTCTCAAAAAACTGAACAACCAAAGAGATTCTGAGCAAAGGAACGAAGTAGGAAGCATTATGCTATATGACTTCAAAACATACTACAAAGTTGTAGTAATCAAAAGAGAAAGATATTGGCATAAAAAGAAACACAGAAATCAATTGAACAGAATAGAGAGCCTAGAAGTAAACTCATGCATCCACAGTCAAATGATTTTTTACAAAGATGCTAAAAACATGCAATGGAGAAAGGACTGTCTTTCCAATAAAAGGTAAGGGAAAACTGAATATCCACATGCAGAAAAATGAAGCTGGACTCCTATCTCTCACTAGTCACAAAGAACAACTCAACATGGATTAAACACTTTAAAAATTCTGAATTTGGCACTATGGCTCATGACTGTAATTCTAGAAACTCTCTCTGGAGGCAGGAAGATCACAAGTTCAAGGCCAACCTCAGCAATTTAGTAAGAGCCTCAAAATAAAATAAAAAGGGCTGGAGACGTAGCTCAGTGGTAAAATTCTCCTGGATTAAATGCCCTGTAAAATACTTCCACAAAAAAATGTAAGACCTGAAACTATGAAACTACCAGAAGAAAACATCATAGAAATGCTTCAGGACATTTGGTATATAAAAGGATTTATTGTATAAGACCCCCAAAGCACAGTAAACAAGAGCAAAAATAGACAAATGGAATTACATCAAATGAAAAAGGATACACAGCAAAGGATACACTCAACAGAATGCAGAGACAACCTACAGAATAGATAAAAATAGTTGCAAACTATACATCTTATAAGGGTTTGTTATCCAATATATATCCAATATTATCCAGTATATATCCAATATATATGGCACTAAAAACCACCCTCAATAACAAAAAAGATAATTAAAAAATTGGTAATCGGTCTAAATAGACACTTCTATAAAGAAGACATACAAATAGCTGATATGTGTATGAAAAATGCCCAATATCACTAATCATCAAGGAAACACAAATCAACACTACGATGAGATATCACCTCACACCAATAAGAATGTCTGATATAAAAAAGACTGAAGATTATAATTGTGGATATGGATGTGGAGGAAAGGGAATCCTTATTTGCATACCATTGGTGGGAACATAAATTAGTACATCTTATGAAAAACAGTATGGAGGTTCATCAAAAAATTAAAAATAGAACTACCAAAAAATCTAGCAATCCTGCTACTGGGTATATAATCAAAGGAAATGAAATGAGTATCTTGAACAGGCATCTGAACACCTATGTTCATTGCAGCACTATAAACAATATTCAAGGAATGGAAAAAAAGAGTCCATCACCTATGGATAAATAATGAAAATGTGCTACGTATACACAACAGAATACTATTCAGTTATAAAAATAATAAAATCCTGTTACTTGCAGCAACATGAATGGAAGAAAAGATCATTATGTTAAGTAAATTAAGTCCGCACAGAAAGAAGTACTACATGACCTCATATGTGGAATCTAAAAAAGTTGTTCTCACTGAAGTTGAGTAGAATGGTGATTACCAGCAGCCAGAGCCAGGGGAAAGAAGGGGAAGGGATGGGAAAAATTTGATCAATGGGTACTAATTTATAGTTAGATAGGAGCAAGAAGCTCTGGAGTACTACATGCACAGTATGATGACTATAGACAATAATTGTGTATTGTACAATTCAAAAAGCTGTAAGAAAGCACTTTGCAAGTTTTCATTTCAAAGACTTGATGAATGAGGAGATATATATGTTTAACCTGATTTAAACATTATGCAATGCATACATGTATTAAATATTACATAGTGCCCCATTAATATATGCAACTTTTATGTTTTTATATCAGTCAAAATTTTTTAAAAAAATAAATTAATTTTCAAACAAAAATAAGGTTCATTCTTGCCAAAATTATGATCTGTAGTCAACTTTAATTCTAATGTCAGCATTCATCTTATAAAATAGATACCAATTTAACTTTTTTTTTTTTTTTTTTTTTGGTGCAGGGGATGAACCTAGGGCCCTCACATAATGCAGAGCACATATTCTAAAACTGAGCTACATTCCCAGCCCCACCCCAATTTTACATTTGTCACAGTCACAGTATTTTAAAAATGTCAAATTACTTCTAATTACCAATATTATTACCAAAATTTCCCTACAATCTAGACAAAATAGTTTCAGAAAGTTTCCTTAGTATACCAACTAGCTAATAATGTGTGTGTGTGTGTGTGTGTGTGTGTGTGTGTGTATTCACACATATTTTTTTGTGTGGTGCTGGGGATTGAACCCAAGGCCTTGTACATGCAAGGCAAACACTCTACCAACTGAGCTATATCCCCAGCCCCTAGCTAATAATATTTAACAATAGTAACTCTAGTTATATCCTGGATTCAAACTAATCACATAGATTGTAATATCATCTTCTGCTTATACACCCAATCGTATCCTATGCTTGAGCAAAAAACAAAAACAAACAAACAAAAAACTATCCAGTATTTTCTAGAACCTTCTAGCCTTTGGTCATGCCTATCCATTCAACCTCTATCTCCTCTCCTTAACTGAGCTGTCGTCCCAAACTGCTTTTTCCCTTGCAAAGCTCTTAATTTGAGGCTGTTCATTTTCCTTTACTTATCCCTTCCCATAAGTGAAGATCAGGTTACCACATCATATCTTATTCACTGTATCCCCAAAATATTATTTTACCATCTTACCTCAACAGTCCCTGTTTGAAATTCATACAAACCAATTTTATTACCTTCTCAATGTTAAGAGTCAACCACCAAGTCTGTCCACTACATTCAGTTATGACTTTGGTACCAGTTGTTTTCTTTTCCTCTTCACATCCTGAAAGACTTCATTATCCCCTTTGATGATCTAACTTCCAAACCCCAGTGCTCCTTGGCATATCCTATTCTAACTTCTTTGTTTCTGATTCCTTCTCAGTCACCTGTTTCTGTAGTGATACCTGGAATAGTTCTATGTCCAAAACCAAACAGAGGCTACTTTCAGAAACTCTTTTTTTTCTACCAAGGAAAAATATACCTTATACTCCCTAAAGTTACCTTTCAACTTCCTGAAGCACTTTAATTCACTAACCCTCTTTCTTTTTTTAAAATATTTTTAGTTGTAGATGGACATAATAATTTTATTATTTTATTTATTTATTTCTATGTGGTGCTGAGGATCAAACTTAGTGTCTCACATGTGCTAGGCAAGTGCTCTACTACTGAGCTACAACCCCAGCCCTAAACCCTCTTTCTTATTCACCAAGGCCATTATGTCCCTTTTGACTTCACTTCCTTTACAACTTAGGAAAGTGTCCATGGACAGTGTGAGAGTACCCAACACTCTCAATTCTCCTATCTCCTTGATTTTCTACCATACTTATTATGTCAATCCCTACCTACCAATCAACCCAACTATTTATATTCTACATTCCTTCTCAGAGATTACAAAGTACTGCAGATTAAAATCCTATAATCCTGGCCACCAGTTTTCCATCCACATAATCCATCCTTTACTGCTACTGGAATGATCTTTTTTTTAACTGACAAATAAAAATTATATATATTTATAGTATACTACATGGTGTTTTGAAATATCATGAATGGTTAAAACAAGCTAATTAACATAGCATCATTACCTCACATATTTATCATATTTGCAGGAAGAACACTTAAGAATGATCTTTTAAAACATAGATTAGGCAGGAATTCTGGAATGGCAGAGTGAAGAATTCAGCAAATCCTTTCTTTTCTTTCTTTCTTTCTTTTTTTTTTTTTTTTTTTTTTTTGGTACCAGGGATTGAAATCAGGGGCACTCGACCACTGGGCCACATCCCCAGCCCTTTTTTGTATTTTATTAGAGACAGGGTCTCACTGAGTTGCTAAGTGCCTCACCATTGCTGAGGCTGGCTTTGAACTCAAGATCCTCCTGCCTCAACCTCCCAAGTGCTGGGAAGCAAATCCTTTCTTTGATAAAACTGTATAAAATTGTCATAAACAATTATTTCATTTCTCTGGAAATAGGTCAAATTTAAGAAGTGTTTAAGGAAACCTATTTAACCTTGGGACTCTGTGGTGTTTTAGCCTAAAGCTGATTTTACCAGAGCAGGGTAAGGCAAGCCATTAAAAAACAGCAATTTGGCTGCTGGAGGGGAATTACTTGACTAGGAATGAGCGCATACACAAAAAAAGTTCCATGACCAGGGGTGTTGAAAATAATAGCAAACTCAGTGGCATATAATCAGAGAAAGCCAACATCGTAGTTACCTAAGGTCACAATGTTGGTTGGAGCAAGCAACAGATAGCACACCTGCCAAAAGTTTAGCAAAAAGATCCAGAAAGCAAGATAGCTAGAGTGGAGCTTCATAACATCCCACAAAGCCTTGGTGGTCTGAAAACTGTGTGTACGTGCAAGGCTGCATTCAAGCACAAGGTACTGGAGGGAGCCCTAGTTACATTCCTATGGAAGTTCCTCAAAAAATTAATTTTTTAAAAACTTAAATGACCTAGCCATATCACACCTCAGTATTTATCCTAAAGAACTAAAGTCATCATAATACAATGATAAATGCTTACCCAAGTTTTATAGCAGCACAATTCACAACAGCCAAACTATGGAATGAGCCTAGGTGTCCATCAATGGATGAGTGGGGTATATGTACACAGTGGAATTTTTTCAACCATAAAGAAATGAAATTATGTCATTTGCAGGAAAATGGATGGAATTAGAGGCCATTATGTTAAGCAAAATAAGCCAAACTCAGAAGGTCAAAGGTCATATGTTTTCTCCCATATGTGGAATGAAGAGAGGAAAAAGGAAAAGAAAGGAGAAGGATCTCATAAAAATCAAAGGAACATCAGTGGAGTAAAGGAAATGGACAAGGGGGAGGGAAGAGGAGAGAAAAAGGAAAAACACTGGAGAATAATATTAACCAAATTAGCCAGGGGCAGTGGCACACACCTATAATCTCAGCAGCTTGGGAGGCTGAGACAGGAGGACTGTGGGTTCAAAGCCAGCCTCAGCAACAATGAGGCACTAAGCATCTCAGTAGCTGGACACAATGCCTTTATTTTATTTATTTTTATGTGGTGCTAAGGATCGAACCCAGGGACTCACATGTGCTAGGCGAACACTCTACTACTGAGACACAACCCCAGTCCCAAAAAATAAATATTTTTAAAAAGGTTATTTAAAAAATAGGGCTAGGGATGTGGCTCAGTGGTTGAGTGCCTCTGAGTTCAATCCGCACTATCCCCCCAAAAAATATACAGATTATATTGTTATAGAGTATGCAAGTATGAATATGTAACAACAAATACTACCATTGTAAACAAATATAATCCACCAATAAAAATGTGGGAAAGAAAGAAAAATAAAATTTCAAAAAACTGAGCAGAAGACTGGAGGTATAACTCAGAGTATATAAGCCCTGGTTTCAATCCCTATTACCAAAGAAAAACAACAACGACAACAGAGCAGAATTATCAGTGGGTCATACACACTTAAGACAACATCTGTAGAACTAGTTCAAATAAGTCACTAAACAAAAATAAAGAAACAGAACAACCACCACCTCTGGATGAGGTGTATAAACAGAGCTCTTATCTTCTAAGGAATTCAAACTGTTTTCCAAAATGTACACACCCACTAAGATATCTATCATAAAATGATGGACAAAAAAAGGACAATAAGCAAGTATTGGCAAGAATGTGAAGAAAACTGTAACTCTCATGCCCAGGTGGGAATGTAAAATGGTATATTTGCTTTGGAGAACAGTATGGCAGTTCCTCAAGACAATGTGACCCAAAAAGTAGAATCAATTCAAAATGTCCATTGACTGATGAATGGATAAGTAAAATTTAGCATAGTCATATAATGGAATATTATTCAGTCATAAAAATAAATAAGGTACTGGCAGACATAGTGGTGCATGGCTGTGATCTCAGTTACTTGGAGAGACTGTGGCAGGAAAATCTCAAGTTCAAGGCCAGCCTCAGCAATTTAGCAAGGCCCTGTCTCAAAATTAAAAAAAAAATAAATTAAAAGGGCTGGGCATGTAGCCCAGTGGTAAAGCAGGCTTGGGTTCAGTTTCTGGTATAAATAAATAAACAAATAAATAGATTACTGATACATGATATAACATGGATGAATCTTTAAAACACTACACTAAATGAAAGAAGTCAGACATAAAAGACCACATATTGTATTTCTTTTATATGAAATGTCCAGAGAGGGCAAATCCAGAGACAGAAAGTAGGTTAGTGGCTTCCAGGGGCTGTGGGGGAAGAAGGAAATGAAAACTGAGTGCTAACAGGTGTGAGGTTTCTTTTTGGCATTATGAACATGTTCAGGAATTAGATGGAAGTGATGGTTGTACAACCTTGTGAATATACTAAAACCCAACTGAGTTAAATACTTTAAAGTGGTGGCTTTTGTGGTATGTGAATTATGTCTCCATTTAAAAGAAAACCTAGTGCTAAGTGGAAACAACCAGATGCAAAAATCGTTCTCTCTAGAAAATACCATTTACATGAAATCCATTTATATGAAATATCTAGAAAAGGCAAATATATAGAAACAGAAAGCAGATTAAGGGACACCTTGGACTAGGAGTGGGAAGAGAGATTGATCACAAAAGGGTATGGGGATCATTTAGACTGATGGAAATGTTCTAAAACCAAATTGTGGTCATGGTTGCATGACTCTATAAATTTACTAAAACTTATTGATATGTCTACTTAAAATGGGTGGATCTTATAAATTACAAAAAAATTAGACCTCAATAAAGCTGTTTTTAGGGAAAAATAAACCTTTGGAGAAAGGGCAGTTCTGGGGCAGGAAGTATACAAGATCAGCCTATGCCAGAAATTAAGTAAGCTAAGGAACACTAATGGGTAATGTCAAAATGAAATGGCAAGCTACACATTGGCAAAAGGTGAGACAATCTGAGTATTAGCAAGAATAATGAATGCAATAAATTGAAACCATTGAATATATGTTTAAAAATGGTTCATTATGACAGAGAACAAACACATAGAAATCATTGGATATCACTGAAAGTAAGTAGGGCACCAACTACTTTGGAAATTGGTACTTTTTTATATTTTTTTTTTAGTTGTAGTTAGACACAATACCTTTATTTTATTTATTTATTTTTACGTGGTGCTGAGGATCAAACTCAGGGCCACTCATGTGCTAGGCAAGCATTCTACTGCTGAGCCACAACCCCAGCCCCTGGAAATTGGTAATTAAGGAAAGAATCAAGCGTTTCTTCTGCCTTTACTGTACAAGTAACCCAGTAGTTCTAGTTGATAGGGAGAAATTACTTTCATAGGAATTCTATATAATGAATGCAGAAATTAAATTTAGGAAATCACCATTCTGAAACCTGTCATAAAATAATTATTTCCACAAAAATAATTAATTCCACCAATGGTCATCAATGGATTAGTCTATTTGATTATAGGTTGTTGGTAAATATAACAACAAGTGACAGAATCAGCTTGTCACTTGTTCATTAAAAGCAGAGCAGTTGTGTGCCTCCAGGTGTGAGTCAAAGTGAATAACACAGTCATTTCTGTGAAGTATTCTTTTTTGTTGTTGTTGTTGTTACTAAGGATTGGACCCAGGGGCACTTAACCACTGAACCACATTCCAGCCCTTTTTATTTTTTCATTTTGAGATAGGGAATCACTAAGTTGCTTAGGAACTTACTAAGTTGCGGAGGCTGGTTTTGAACTTGTGATCCTGCCTCATCCTCCCAAGTTGCTGGAATTATAGGCGTGCACCACCACACCCAGCCTTTGAAGTATTGTTGACCAAAAAAAAAAAATAGTTGAAACTGAATATCATCAAATCTCTTAAGCTAACATCAATTTAAAGATGAATATGAGTTGTAGAGGAATACATCAATGACAGCATAAGAAAAACAAATCCAAAATGAGGGATGTTCTAAAGGACAACTCACTCACTCTTAGCAACAAGTCAATTACCCAAAAAGGAAAAAGTGAGGCATGAAATGCTAGCCTACAAAACCCTCCATAACATGGTCCCTAATCTCATCTCGGATCATTCCCTAAATTGCAGCCACTAAATGTATTTCATGCTTCCATGCCTCTCTACCTTTTGGTTCCTGTCTTTGCTATCACTCTTTTTCACATATCTTTTTTTTTTACCTGGGTGGGTTTTTTTTTTTTTTAATATACTTTCTTTTAGTTGTTGATAGACCCTTTTTTATTTATATTTTTTATTTATATGTAGTGCTGAGAATCGAACCCAGTGACTCACACATGCCAGGAAAGTGCGCTACTGTTGACCCACAGCCCCAGTCCCCACATATCTTTTATACCTGTGATAGGTTTTCTGATTCATCATTTAGATTTCAACACGGTCTCCTCTGTGAAGTCTTTCTTGACTTCCAATGTTCCACCTACCTTGACTTTGAACCTTATTCAATCATATAGGGACTCTGGGTTCATATCTGTAGCCCTGAAGTCTTTGCCTAGGTTCTAACACCAATACTCAGGACCTCTGTTATTGGACTCCTAGAGCCTTATTATGTAGTTCTTCCAGAGCCCTTGCCACCCTATTTCACACTGACAGACTTCAGAGTAACAGTCCAAGGGCACAAAATTTAAGGAGGTGCTCAGTCTCAGGATGGAGCAAGTGTAGGATCTGCACTATTAGGTACCTCGCTTGCTTCACCCTTGTCCTGACCCTAATTCCTCCTCATTCCTCAAAGTCCTGGCATGAATATTTCTCTTCCTTTTCCTTCTTGTCTTATACAACTTTCAGTTCAGTTAATTTTACTTCACTCACTCACATCCACTTCTTTAACTTAGATTGGTAAGTGGGCCTCTCTCTCTTTGTGAGCCAAAGATCATTCTGATCATGGATTGAATGAAAGAGAAGTTATCTGTAATAGTACCTATCAAAGAAATGGAAATAGCTTAAATTTGTAGTGAAATTAGACATAAGAACAGTGCCATCAAATTTTAAAAGCCCTTGAAAGTACTCAGCAGATTGCTTTAAATCACCATAAGTATCCATCTACTTCTTCTACCTCTAATTAAGACTGCTTTTATCTCAAGTATGAGGACTCAAGTTAAACTTTAAAAATTCATTTGGTTTTCTTTTATTTAATAACTATTACTACAAAAATATTTTCTATTTTTCATGATTCATGAAATGTTTTATTTACCCAGTGAATTAAGTGGGCTTTTGCCTGCTATTCTAGAAGCATAGCCAACACTCAAAGTGGTTTCTTTAACAAAGTTGTCCAAAGCTCTGAATTACTAATTTAAATAACATTTAAAATAACAATAAAAAGAATTAAACATTCACCTTGCCAATCATGCACAAACTGTGATCTAAAGATACCAAATAAGGGCTGGAGGGGTGGCTCAGTGGTAGTGCACTTGCCTGGCATGTGTGAGGCACTGGGTTTGAGTCTCAGCACTGCATACAAATAAATTTTTAAAAATAGAGGTCTATCAACAACTAAAAACAATATTTTTAAAAGATACCAAATACATCTAATTGTAAGTAAAATTATTTTTGTCGTACTGGGGTTCAAACTAGGGCCTCATATACTAGACCAGTTCCTTTATGGTAATTTTATTTTGAGATATGGTCTCAATGAATTGCCTAGGCTTACCTTTGTTTTATGATTCTCCTGCTTCAGCCTCCCATGTCGCCATTTGGAAGTCCCTTATAAAATAAGTGGTTCGAGTCGCTGCACCATCTTGCAGTCTGAGGGCAGCTGTTATGGTGGGGCCCCAGTCTGGTGGTGGAAGGCTGCTAGAGCCGGGTTTGGAGTTTCGCAGCACAACAATTTTATAAATAAAAGCACCATGTAAATGAAAGTCCCTCCCCACTTCCATGCTAGAGGATGCCAAGGAAAGAGAAGTGCTATAAGCCTTCCCTGTGAGCCCAGGAAGAGTGGATGGTCATCCAGAAGCTTAAGTTCAGTCTTCCACCATGATGAGCCCCGAGGAATGGAGCCAGCTTTCTATGGACTAAGACCTCTGAAATCATGAGCCCCCCAAATAAACATTTCCTCCTCTAAAAATACAAAAATAAAATAAGTGGTTCAAGTAATTATCATCAATGTATACAAAAACCAATAAGAAAAGACAACGAGTATTTTTATAATGGAAGGATCAAGCACTCACCAATCTGTACATACAGTTTAGTCATAGCATCACTAAAGTGGAACAATATCAGAGTAACAAGGTTTGGATTAGAGTGAAAGAGGGCAATGGAAAACAGTTTAGAATGACTAGGTACAGAGTTTGAGATGGGATATGATAATAAATGGCACTGATGCAGAAACCATATGTAGGGCCTTAAAAACCATATGTAGGTCTATAAAAGGAAATAGACCTATCTCTAGAACCAGTGCCTGGCCATATGTATGAGGCAGTCCCTCTAAGCATGCAGGTATATTAATCAGGCTAGACTATATATTAAAAGGTTGATTTGTGAGCATATTTTTAAAACAAGGAAATTCATGTCCATAGAATATATATTAATATCAGATTATATGAGCCTGATATTACTCTAATCAAGATATTTCTATAAAATGTCTGCCCAACCAGAACTGAGGGCAAGAGGATCAGTGAAAGAAAACACACTCTTACTTGTAACGTTTTAATATTTTCATAAGAATGTATTCATATATTACCTATGCCATTAAAATAAACAATGAAAAGAACCCACAGATAAGGCTAAAGTAAAAATATATATATATCATTATTCTCCTTCCAAGGCTCCTTGCAGATAAACATCCTTCAGCCTTTTATTCATAGATCACTATTTCAGATGGCCAAGTTATAAAGCAATTGAAAAAGTTAGGGTTTCTTTGCATTGTTACATTTCATTCTCTTTTTCCTGAGACCATACTCTGGTCCTTGAAGTAAACTTGAAAAACATTCTAGGTGCATTAAAAGAAAAATTTCTTCTCTCTTAGGTTACACTAATTTGTATCAATTTTGTATTTATTTGTATCAATTATTTTGCATTTTACTTCATTTTCAGACAACAATATTTTCCTATGTGCTATGATTGGAATGCCCCCAAGGGTCCAGATGTTAGAAGGTTGATCCTGAGAGAGACAGTACTGGGAGATGGTATAGAACCTTTAAAAGGTAGATACAGTGGGAGGTCACTGGGGATGTGCCTCCAGAAGGGATTAAGTATCTTTCCTGGACCCTTAAGTTCTCAAAAGAGAATCCATAAAAAGGGAGCAAGTCTGGCGCCTCCCTTTCTCTGAGCTTCCTGGTTTAAGATGAGATCACTCTCCTGCAAGTGCTCTGCCATCTGCCATGGGGTCCTTGCCAGAGTCTGCTCTATGCCATTTGGACTTTGAACCTCCAGAACTATGAGCTAAATAAATCAATTTTCTTTGTAAATGGCCTTTATTAGGTATTTCATTATAGTGACAAAAAGCTGACCAATTCACTATTCTTATTTGCAGATTCTGAGAGCACTTTTGTATAATTCACATTTCCTCCATTTTTATGAAGTACATAAGTACTTGTTGACTGATATGGCATTAAAGGAAAAAGATACATTGATAGGCTTTGTCAGTCAGATTATAGAAGCTTAAACTAGATGACCTCTGAAGATCCTTAGATTTGATGAAGATTCTTTGAATAAGGTAGGACAGCCTTGGCTGCTTGAAGCATTTATCTTTGCCTGCGTCACTAAGGAAGACACAAACTGAACAAGACCAGACCAATCTCCACTCAAAAATAGTAAGTTTGGACTATGTAATAGTTCATCCCTTTTACCATAAACAAGCCTCCCTATAACCCTGAAGCACTGACCCCATGAAAAGATTAGAAATTGGTTCAAAGCAGTACTGTGACAGGTCTGTCAGCTCAGGTCCTATATACAGTAGCAGATGAAGATAGACGAACAGCAGTCATCCTTATTTGATAGACTAATTTCAACATGGGAAAAAGTGTTTAGTCAGGCTGAAAAGATTTGAGCTCTACCCTGCCCTTTATGACATTTTAAAATATTTTTTGTATAAAGACTCCAATGGTATACAATCAAATTTGTAGATAAGCTGGAAAAGAAGCTAGTAAAACTGGATGACATTCAAGATTCAAAATAATTTGACAAGCAGGAAAGACAGGCTAAATTTATCACGCTAAAAAGAAAGAGATCAAATTAAAGACTTGTACTAGATCCTAAAATACAAATGTTCAAGTCCTGAGTGGATGAACACAGAGGAGTTAAAGTCTTAGGGATTTCAACTAACTATAGGCTCAACGTAAGTCAACAGAGTGATTGATGTGGCTGTCAGAAAGAAAGAAAGAAAAATGAAAGCTTAATCTTGGCCTGCATGAATGGTAGCATAGGGTCTAGAACAAAGAAGTCATTGACCCACTCATCTCTACTGATCAGAACATGTACTTGAAATAGTACATTTAATTCTAGATGCCAATCTTTAAAGAGAGATATTAACGAACTGAAGTATGAACAGAACAGAACAGAATAACCAGAATGATGAGTAGACGTTAAAACGCTGCCATGGGAGTAATGGCAGTAAGTGACCTGCAGCTGTTTAGCACAGAGAAGACAAGAATTAATACAGGAAACCAATGACTGCTGATTTCAAATGTAAAGGTCTGTCAACTACCGGAGCTTTCCAATAATGGAAGAAACTATCTTTGGAGAAATTTCCTCAAATAATGAACTGTTCAAACACAGACCTACAATCAAGTGATCAACACATTGAGAAACATTCAAAAGCCTGGGACAAAAGCTAGGTCACTCTGATAAAAGAGCCCCAAAGCAATGACACTTCAGAGGCAAAGAGTATAGCCAGCATCCAGATCTTGTTTTGTAAACATCATTCCTCATGGGAGCCAGGGCTCCTTGGACAAATAGCTCACTCATTTCAGGGTAAGGGCAGAGAAAATACAAGATAAACTTGAAATATTCTTATTGTCCTAGAAAGTAAATAAGTACTAAAGAGTGGTGGAGACATGTCAATGCTTATAGAAACCAGCTTGAAGGAGTTCCCATTGCCAAATCTAGTTTTCAAAATTAATAATGAGAGTAAAAAATTATAGCCATGTAATAAATAAGAATCCATGAGTCTATACTGGTAATCAATCAATAAATAAATACATGGGGTAAAGGGAAGCTCTTCTTTACAGTGGAATGCCAACTTATCATTGTAAAATTAGTGGTCTATTTAGAAAATCACTATTTTCAAACATCAGAGTAATAACTGACACAGGTAAGAATATTCGATGACTAGCCAGGCGTGGTGGCGCACGCCTGTAATCCCAGCACTTGGGAGGCTGAGGCAGGAGGATTGTGAGTTCAAAGCCAGCCTCAGCAATGGCGAGGTACTTATCAACTCAGTGAGACCCTGTCTCTAATAAAATACAAAAAAGGGCTGGGGATGTGGCCCAGTGGTTGAGTGCTCCTGAGTTCAATCCCCAGTACCAAAAAAAAAAAAAAAAAAAAAAAAAGAATATTCAATGACTGTTAAAAAAAAAAAAAAAAACTATTGGGCAAGAATTTGATGAATACAGGATATTTATAGAGTTGAAAAATATCCCCCTACAAATTGCATATTTATTACAAAAGTAAAAACAGTAACTTAATAGAGAAGAAACATAGAAGACCCTGTTTTAACAAAATGATCAAAATTAACATCACCAATAGTGGGGCAAACTGACATCCTGTACCTCCTTTTGCAATACACTGGGAACACATCACTTCTGTGGTATTCCAACAACAACAACAACAAAAAAGCACAACCCAAAATCTAATCATGAGCAAACATCAGATGAACCCACACTAAGGGATATTCTGCAAAATAACTGGTTTGTACTCTTCAAAAGTGTCAACATCATGAAAGAAAAAGAAAGAGTGAGGAACTATTCCAGATTAAAGGAGTCTAAAGTGACATAACAAGTGGATTAAATGTGTAATCCTAAATTGTGTTATGAACTAGAGTCGTGGGGAATGCTATAAAGACCATTATTGGGAGAAACTGTAGAATCTGAATATGGACAGTAACAGCATTGCATCAATGTTAATTTTCTTGATTTTGATCATTATACAGTGGTTTTGTAAGAAAATGTCCTTGTTCTTAGGAAAGGCATGCTGAAGTACTTAGGAGTGTAGCATAAAAAGAAAAATGAAGATAGAATGATAAAGCAACTGCATCAACATGTTAAAAATGTATGAATCTAGGTAAAGGGTATTTGGAAATTGTTTATACTATTCCTAGAACATTTCTTAATTTTAAAATTATTTCAAAATAATAAGTTCAAATTTTGAAAGATAAAAGAAAAATGGTCAAACTATACTAAATGTTTTCTCAAGTTCTAATAAGACAATCAAAAGGAGACAAATTCTGAAACTAAACCTTTCAGCAGAGGAGACAATAATATTAAATATTATTAAATATTAAATAATATTAAATAACTTTTAAGTATTTGGAAAGTAAGTAAGTAAGGTTAGTTACTAACCTAAAATAGATTTTCTGTAACAGAAAAACATGGTATTTTGCGTAAGATAGACCAGAATTCAACTCTTTGCACTGTCAGTTTATTATTCATATGATCTTGGACCAAGTCATTTAGTTTTGGGGTTTTTAAAAAAAATTGTAGTTGTAGATGGACAGAATGCCTTTATTTCATTTGTTTATTTTTATGTGGTGCTAAGGATCAAACCCAGTGCCTCACACATGCTAGCCAAGTGCTCTGCCACTGAGCTACAGCCCCAGCACAAGTCATTTTATTTTAATCAGCCTCAGTCCCTTCATGTCTTAAAGACAATAGTATCTACTTCTCTATATTCACACATACATATCTCCTTAACATATAAAAAGCTTTTACAAATAATTATATATCAACATAAAAAAGATAAACATCCTAATAGCCAAATGGGCAAAGGATAAGAATAAGAATAGGCAATTCATGAATATTATATGAAAATGGTTCATGAATATTATATGTGAAAATGTTTACCCTCACTAGTAGTCAAAGAAATGCCAATAAAACTGAGATATGTTGGGTGAAGTGACTCACGCCTGTAATGCCACTGACTCAGGAGTCAGAGGCAAGAGGATTGTGAGTTCAAATCTAGCCTCAGCAATTTAGCAAAGCCCTAAGCAACATGCTAAGACCTTGTCTCAAAATTTAAAATAATAATAATAATAATAAAAGGGGCTGGAGATATGGCTCAGTGTTTAAGATATAATTTTTCACCTATGATATTGGCAAATAAAGACTGATAAAACTCAGTGTTGATAAAATTGTGAGAAAATATTCTAAGGGTGGTAAGGTAAATTGTTATGCCCTTTCTAGAAAGCATTTGATAATATCTATAAAAAGTGACTCATAGCAAGGCATGGTGGTGCATTCCTGTAATCCCAGTGACTTGAGAGGCTGAAGCAGGATGATCGCAAGTTCAAAGCCAGCCTCAGCAGCTTAGTGAAGACCAAAGCAACTTAGCAAAACCCTGTCTCAAACTGAAAGACAAAAAAGGGGGATAAGGATGTGGCTGAGTGGTTAAGTGGCCCTGCATTCAATCCCTGGTACCGGGGGAAAAAAAAAAAAAAAAAAAAAAAAACGTGATTCAGAGCCAGATGTGGTGGCACCTGCCTGTATTCTCTACAACTTGGGAGGTTAAGGCAGGAGGGATCACAAGTTCAAGGCTAGCCTCAGTAACTTAATGAAACCCTATCTCAAAAATAAAAAATAATAATAATTTAAAAAATCAGGATGTAATAATAATAATTTAAAATATCAGTGGTAAAGCACACAAGTTCAATGTCCAGTATCACCAAAATATAAATACATATGACAAAGGACTAGAAACCAAAATATACAAAGAACTTCTATAAATCAATAATTTAACATATTTTTGCAGTGCTGTAGATTGAACCCAGGAACTCACACATGTGAGACTTGTACTAAAACATTTCATTGCAGCTTTATTCACAATAATTAAAACTATATGAAATCTAGATGTTCACCAATAATAAACTATGGAATATTAATCAAACGATAAAATACTAAGATGGAAAGGAAAAAATTAATACACATGATATTATATAAATCGCAAAATCATTATGCTGAGCAAAAGAAGTACTACACAAAAGACTACTCTTTATAAGCTATATATTTTGAAGAAATTAACCTTTGGTTAATAAGTACACTAACAAGTGATGTATTTCACTTTAAGGAGAGAACTAAAAAAATCCCACAAAGATGTATAAGTAAGGATGTTAATCACAAGAATGAAAATTGAAAACAAGCTAAATGTCCATCAAGATTAAATTCTGGGGTTTAGAGGTATTGCTCAGTGGTAGGGAGCTTATTTATCATGTGAGAAACCATGCATTTGATCCCCAGCACAATAAAAACAATAAAATTTTTACATCCTCACAATCAAATGCTATAACATCATTTAAAATAATAATGTAATCTATATTCATTGATATAGAAAATACACAAAACATACTGTCAAGTGCAAAAAAAGATTATAAAACAGCATGAAATAAATAAATACAAGTTAAAGCAATATATTTCTCACCTATCATATTGAAAAGAATGAAAGTTATTTATACCTAATATTAGCAATTAAATGAAGAGAATATACCTTCTTACCCTGTTCGTGGAAGTGTAAATTGGTCAAAACTTGAGGCTATATTACTGTACTATTGAAATGCTAAACATTCTTAGCATTTTACTCAGCAAAACATTTCTAAAAATTTATCCAATAGAAATACTTACATAGAGGCTGGGGTTGTGGCTCAGTGGTAGAGTGCTCGCCTAGCACAGGTGAGGCACTAGATTCAATCCTTAGCACCACATAAAAATTAATAAATAAAAAATAAAGTCATTGTGTCCACCTACAACTAAAAAATATTTTAAAAAAGGAATACTTATATAGGTACACAAAGATACCTATACAAAGGATGTTGTAGCATTTTGCAATAGTCAAACACCAGAACAACCCAAATGCCTATCATTGCGTTTGGCTAAATAAAATGATGATCCATATATTCAATGGAACAGCATGCAGCTGTTAAAACTCATTCTTTCTATGTGCAATGAAACTATTAAAATATCAAAAATATTTTATGCAAATAGGTATTTGCAGCATTGGGTATAAAATATAATTTGTGCCCGTTATTATAAAGATTATACATAAATGCAAGCATAGACAAAATTTTGGAGAATTCTTAACAGGGTTACCTCAGAATGATAGGATTACAGGTGACTTATGTTCTCCAGGTAATATGTGTATGCCATTAATCATATTTTTAATAATATATATCATTATCATAATAACACTTTTTTAAAGATGTGGTTACTGAGGCTTGCTTTGAACTCCTGGGCTCAAAGGATCCTTCCATATCAAATTTCCTGGTAGCTGGTACTACAGACACCCACCACAGTGCCCAGCTAAGACAATTTATTTTATTTTATTAGCACTGGGGATTGAACCCACAGATGCTCTACCACTAACCTACACCCTCAGTTCTGTTTTTATTTTGAAACAGGGTCTCACTAAGTTGTCCAGGCTGGCCTTGAAATTAAGATCCTCGGGTCTCAATCTCCTTAGCAGCTAGAATTACAAGCATGTATCACTATGACCAGCTAAGAACACATTTTTTTAAAAAAGAAAATGGAGGGGTATGGATCTGAAGAGCAATTACAAACAGATTAAGGCAGTGAGAAAGCTGGAACAATTCAAAGTCATGGACAGAGAATGGGATATTAGAAGTTTATATTTTCAGATGTAAATTAATTCTGGAAAATGACAAATCCAGGATTAGGCTGAGGTATTTTATTGAAGAGGTAGAATAGAAAAGAACACTAGCAATGATCAAGGAACTGTGGAGCTAGGCCGTTGTTTGAGCAGTCTATCCTCAGGAATCCTGACATGGGACAGGAGGTAGAGAGAAGGAGTTTGGGTAGAAGGGAAAATAACAATCAGATGCCCAAGTCCTCATAGAATATAAGGAAATATCTAAAAAGTCAATAAATGACTATACCAAGAAGAAATAAAAGGGAATACTGCAAAAGACATGAGCTTCAAAGGAGGCTTTTTTTTTCCCCCTTTGGTACAGGGGATTGAACTCAGGGGCACTCGACCACTGGGCCACATCCTCAGCCTTTTTTTTGTATTTTATTAGAGACAGGGTCTCACTGAGTTGCTAAATGCCTTGCCATTGCTGAGACTGGCTTTGAACTCGAGATCCTCCTGCCTCAGCCTCCCAAGTGCTGGGATTACAGACATGCGCCACTGTGCCCAGCTCAAAGGAGGCTTTTAAACTGAGAGTTTAAAGCAGTGGTCTGGAAGCAGTGAAGAAGAGTAAGAATGATGATGGGTTCGCTTGTGAAACAAAAATCATGAATATTAATTATTCAAATAAAAATAAAGATTAATAACAGGTATTCATGTATGGTTGGTAAGAATACACATTAGAACAAACTTTCTGGATAAAAATTTTGCAGTATTTGTCAAATTTTTTAATGTTCATGCCATTTGATTCAGCAGTTCGAATTTCATATATTTATCTCACAAACATATTCACATGTACATAAACATATGTATTAAGATGTTCACTGTTGGGCTGGGGTGGTGGCTCAGCGGTAGAGTGCTCGCCTGGCACATGCGCGGCCCGGGTTCGATCCTCAGCACCACATAAACATAAATGCATTGCATTGTGTACAACTAAAGCAAATAAATAAATATTAAAAAAAAAAAAGATGTTCACTGTGGCATTGTTTGTAATAGCTAAAAAAACTGGAAACAGCAGGGCATGAAGGCACACGCCTGTAATGCCAGCATCTGGGGAGGCTAAGGCAGGTGGATCAGAAGCTCAAAGCCAGCCTCAACAACTTAACAAGACCCTGTCTCAAATAGAAAAGTTAAAAAGGGCTAGGGATATGGCCTAGTGGTTGCAAACCCCGAGGTCAGTCCCTGGTACCAAGAAATAAAAAATAAAGTAAATAAAAACTGGAAACAACCTAAATGGGAATACAAAGGAGATTGGTTAAATATACTAGGTGAGGCTTTCATTCAAGAACCATAGCAGGGCTGGGGTTGTGGCTCAGCGGTAGAGCACCCGCCTAGCACATGTGTGGCCCCGGGTTCAATCCTCAGCACCACGTACAGATAAAGACATTGTGTACAACTAAAGCAAATAAATATTTAAAAAAAAAAAGAACCATAGCAATAAGGAAAGTATTATCCTTAAAAAAGAAGCTAGGTCTAGGTTAAAGCAACCAAGTGGAAATAAATTGGGGAGAAAATTTAGGTATGGTAGTTGATCTACAATGAAATCAGTTTTCCAGAAAACACAGTGCAAATACCTGGCAAGGGAGGCAGCAGTAGGTAGATGACTTGGAGTAAGGGAAGGTGGGAATGTGGGGAGAAAGCTCAAAGGGATTCAAGAAAGAGTGAACGAAAAGGCAAATGATGAAACAGCTTTGCAGGGTAAAGGCTTTCAACTTAACTAATCTCTTCAGCCCAAAATTCCCTTCCTCTGCCCTTCCAAATCTAAGAAACTCGTATTTATATGTCTCAGGTAAAAAAAAAAAAAAATACCTATCTTTTCTATGAAGCCTTCCCTTGGAGTCTGTGGTTAAAATATGCAATCCTTCCCTCAAATCCCACAGCAATTTATTCAACTGCTATTCTAGGATTCACTTCTGAAATTAAGAGTACTTAACCTGATATTTATGGGTGGATATCAGGGAGAGTGTTCATGTACCCCTCGAAGCTTTATGTAAAATTCTGTGTACATTTGTGCATTTTGCTCAGGAGGAAACAATTACTATAATTTGATCACCATTTACTGAATAACCTACTCTACATCATGCATTTTAAACACAGAGATGAAACAAAAAGTTCCCAACATTGAAAAAGTTTACAGATGAACAGAGAGAAGAAAACACAGTATTACAAAATAAAACATAAATAAGCCTAAATAAAAGGAGAGTCATACCATTAATGAAGTCCTAAATAGAGGGATATATTACATTCCTGTGAAGGAAAAAAGTCAATAATGTAAAAATATCCACTCTCCTCAAATTAAGGTGAAAATTCAACATAATCTCAACTGAAATCTTGAGAAGATTTTTGTGGAATTTATAGGCTGATTCCAAAGACTCTTTTTGAAGGAAAAATAAGCTAGATTATTCAAGAAATATTTGAAAACAACAAGGGAAGACTATCACATATCAAAATTTATGACAAAGCTAGTTTCAAAAGTATGATCATTATGCCGGGCGCGGTGGCGCACACCTGTAATCCCAGCACTTTGGGAGGCTGAGTCAGGAGGATCGCGAGTTCAAAGCCAGCCTCAGCAATGGCGAGGCACTTAGCAACTCAGTGAGACCCTGTCTCTAATAAAATACAAAAAAGAGCTGGGGATGTGGCCCAGTGGTCTAGTGCCGCTGAGTTCAATCCCCGGTACCAAAAAAAAAAAAAAAAAAAAAAAAAGTATGATCATTAGACTGGGTGCAGTGGTAGACACTTAAAATCCCAGTGACTCAGGAGGCTGAGGCAGGAGGATTGCAAGTTTGAGGCCAGCCATAGAAATTTAGCAAGGCCTTGTCTCAATATAAAAATATAAAAGGGGATGGGGATGTAGCTCAGTGGTAAAGTGCCCCTGGGTTAAATCCCTAGTTTAAAAACAGTGTGATATTAGCATAAGACCAAAATAGATTGCCCAGAAACAGACTCATGTGGATAAAGGAATTTGGAACGTGATAAATGTGGCATTTCAAATCACTGGAGAAAGTATTCAAACAATTAGCTATTTTGGAAAAATAAGGTTACAGCAATATCTCATATCATTCACTAAAATAAATTCTAGAAAGTTTAAAAGAATAAAACCTAAAAAAAAAAAAAAAAAAAAAAAAAAAAAAAACCTCAAACAACCCTGTGTTGGACAAATAGTTCTTAGTTATAAAACCAAAAGCATGAACCACAAATGAAAAAACTTGATAAGTTGAACAAAATTATAAACTGTGCTTCAAAAGGTACTGGTAAGAGAATGAATAAATGAGCTACAAAGGAAATATAACAAATTGCATATCTGACAAAGGACTTGTACTCGGAATATACAAGAACTCTCAAAAATTAATAAGTAGAAAACAAGTAACCAATTTGGTGGATGTTACACAACTGTTTGCATTCTAAGTATACTTAGAAAGGGTAGATTTTACTGTAATTATACCTTAATAAAAATGAAAAATATATAACCCTAGAATATGCCCATTCATGCATATACATACACACTTAGATATATATGAGAACAAAGGGTTGTATGCACTTGTCTATTTTCCTTTTTTTTCTTTATTTGAAGTTGTTGTATATATGACAGTAGCATGCATTACAATTTGTAATACACATATAGAGCAACTTTTTACATAACACTGTTTGTATACAAAGTATATTCATACTATTCATGTCTTCAATCATGCATTTAGGATAATGATATCCATCTTATTCTACTGCCTTCTTTTTTTCCCCCTTCATACCCCCTGCACTGTCTATTAAAATGTAAAATATGCATGTCCTTTCTATTAAAATGTAAAATATGCTTGTCCTTTAACCCAGTATTTCTATTCTTCCATATCTACTTTACAGCAAAAGGTGCTTATGTCCTCAAAAATGTTAATTGCAAAAAGTAAAAAAAAACAAAAACCTAGAAATATCTCAATTTGTGCTTCTCAAACTATCTGTGGTAAAGGGCCAGTTGTTTGGTGAACTTCCAATCTGTCTGGTACTATGTTTTTATAGAGAAAAAATTACTATAAAAGTAATTAATTATGCACTTGGATATCATGGTCAGGTAAAATTGCTATATAAAGTTTGTAAATACTTGGGCTGGGGAAGTAGCTTGGTGGTAAAGCGCTTGTGTAGCATGTGCAAGGCTCTGGAATCTATTCCAAGCACCATACACAAAAAAGTTTTTTAAACGTTTATCCTCAATTTCTCTACCTATCTCCTTGTGGATGGGTGATACTTCATGAGTGACACCAATCTAAGGAACACAGTTTTGGTAACATTCATCTAAATGTCTATTAAAAGTAAATGAGAATTACCATATGGTCCAGCATTTCCATATCTTCCTATATACCCACAAGAAATGGAAGCAGGGGCTAGGGTTGTAGCACAGTGGTAGAGCGCTTGCCTAGCATGTGTGAAGCACTGGGTTCAACTCTCAGCACCACATATAAATAAAATAAAGGTACATTGACAATTAAAAAATTTAAAAAAGAAATGAAAGCAGGGATGTGAATATTACCATATTCAAAGCAGCATTGTTCACAATAGCCAAAAGGTGAAAACAACCAAGTTGTCCTCAGCAGATGGACAAAAATGTGTGTGTGTTTGTATGTGTGTGTAAGAAATGGATTACTATTTAGGCCTAAAGAGGAAGTGCATCCTGACACATGCTACAACATGTCCTTGAAGACATTATGTTAAGTGAAATAAGCCACTCACTAAAAGACAAATATTGGGGGCTGGGGTTGTGGCTCAGTGGTAGAGTGCTTGCCTAGCATGTGTGAAGCACTGGGTTCAATCCCTGGCACCACATAAAAATTAAAAAATAAATAAATAAATAAAATAAAGGTATTGTGTCCATCTACAACTAAAAATTTTTTTAAGACAAATACTGTATGATTCTTACATGAGGTACCTATAATTGTCAAACTCAGAGACAAATCAGAATGGTGGATGCTGGGGGCTGCAGGGACAGGGAAATTAGGAGTTTTTTTTTTTTTTTATTTCAGTTTTGGAAAATGAAAAAAGTTCTTGTCATGTATGATGGTGATGGTTTCATACCAATGTAGATGTGCTTAATGCCATTGAACTGTATACTTAAAAATTGTTAGAATGGTAAATTTTATAGTCCATTTACATGCATATTTAACAAAATGATATATGTGTGATATACTTCAACCAAAACATCATATAACAGACCAAATGCAGAAGTAGATATGAGAATCTGGATGTCTCCTATTAAGATATTAATTTAATTTAAAAAAAATAATTTATTTTACTATTCTTACTGCTAACTTTGGCTTTGGGAAAGTAGTTTTCATTTTTTTAAAAAAGTATGTTAATACACAATGGGCCCATTGTTATTATTTTTAATAGTTTTTTTACATTTATGATTTAATTCTAATCTGTTGAATAGCAATAGATATGAGCATGCATAAATTCTTATGAGTGTCAAGGGGTTCTGTGATCACAAAGTTTGAGAACCACTGCACTAGAGGAACTCTGATAGTCATGTTCAGGAATGTTCATAAGAGTACCACCTGCAAAAGCCAAAAAAATAAAATAAATTAAATAAAACCCTGAAAAAAATATAGCATTCTGTCAATAAAGAAATGGTTAGATAAGCCTTTTAATAAGCCCTACAATTTCATATCACATCATTTTTTCAAATTAAGTAAATTTAGATGAACCAAAATAAAAATGTTTCCAAAACACTGAATGAAAAAAGTTATGTATATTATATGGTATAGTTTTTTAGAAATAAAAACACAGCACAATGGATTTTCTATGGTAAACAGAAGTTGCAGGGGTGGGGGGCAGGAAGACGACCAGGATACACACCAAACTGTTAATGGCAGTCACATTTGGGAAGGGAGAAGAGGATTAAGGTTGTGGTTAATGGCCAAAGCATACTTTAAGTCCCATCTTTGCGTAATGTTTTTATTTTTATTTTTTACAAGAAGAATATACTGGTGTCATTAAAGAAAATTAGGAACAAGAAATAAAAGCAACGAGGTCAAGCTTTTTGACATTAAGAGGCCTGAGTCCAAGCTGTGTAGGACGGTGTATTTGCTGCAGTAAATCTAGAGCCGATGAGTCTAGGAAAGTACGTGGAGTAAAATCAGGCGACAGCGACATTGGCGATAGCTGGCTGCAATGGTGGTGGCACATGAATGGCAGAACTTTCTGGGTCAGACACTTTCAGCTCCCTTCCCTGGACTTAATATAACGAAGGTCTTCACAGTTGCAAAGCAGAGCACAGCCTTTCTGGCTTCCGACACAAATTGAATCCTGTATCCCGAATCCCGTGGTGATGCTTGCAAAGATGAACTTCACCCTTGTGCTGGTAAACTCTTGTCCAATTACTTGGTCCCTACTCCCTGGGCCCCCACTCACATTCTCAGCAACCATATCAGAGGGCCAGCTCCAGGCTGGCCTCCATGGAAGGAGAACTACAGCCTAAGGGAGGGTCTCCCTAAGATCCAAAGAAGCAGACTAAAGTCCGAGCCACTGAGGTATAACCGGAAACACTCAAGTCCCTGGAAGCTCGGATCACCGGCAATCCCCCAACAGAAAGTTGCTAAGTTGTAGGATGGTAGGAGTTGCGGGGTGGGGGTGGGGGGACCCACGCTGCTTCTGGAGCTAAGGAGTGAAATTTTCTTTGAAAGCAGCGCCACAACTTTCCCATTGTTCTTCCATTCCAGCCAACCAGCAGGTCTCCCTAAGGCCCACCCCCTGATTAAGAGACCAAATCAGGTGAGGGCATGCGATTCCCACATGTAAAACCAACACACCTGCCTGCTCATTTCTGACTGACGCATGGACAGCAAACTTCTAATTCAGTTTCTTACTTCAGTCACCATCTCAACCTTGGTCTCTATCCCTCTCTGTCCCTTCCTGGAATTTAAGTTTTGATCCGGAAAATTAACCAAAGAAGAGGTCCAAGCTGGAGGGAGGTAGCCCAAGAGGCTGTTATATTTCCCTCAGTATCCTAGAAGGTTGGGCTGTCAGTCCTACTTGGGGCTTGGCCTCCAATAGTGCCAATCTGATAAAAGGACCGGTTGTGAGAGGGCCTCATATATGCATCTTCATCACCAAGGTAATCCCTTCATTACCCCCCAATAAAGTCAAGTGGGAAGAAACCTAGGAATACTCAGGGCCACTAAGAGTAATGGTTTTAAATTATGAGCACGTATAAATATGTAACAACAAATCCCACTATTAATAAAATTCACTAAAAAAAAAAAAAAAAAACAGAAGAGAGGAAATGGGCGCAGCGGTGTGCACGCCTGTAATCCCAGCGATTCTGGGAGGCTGAGGCAGGAGGATTGCAAGTTGAAACCCAGCCTCAGCAATTAGTGAGGCCCAGAGCAATTGAGCAAGATCCTGTCACTAATGAAATATAAAAAAGGGGTGGGGATGTGGCTCAGTAGTTAAGCACCCCTGGGTTCAATCCCTGGTACAGAAATAAATAAATAAATAAAATAGAAGAGAGGAATTTAAATGTACTCACCATTAAATGTTAAAAGTTGAGCCGGGTACGGTGGCACATGCCTGTAATCCCAGAGGCTTGGGAGGCTGAGGCAGGAGGATTACAAGTTCAAAGCCACCCTCAGCAAAAGCGAGGTGCTAAGCAACTCAGTGAGACCCTGTCTCTAAATAAAATACAAAAAAGGGCTGGGGATTTGGTTCAGTGGTTGAATGCTCCTGAGATCAATCCCTGGTACCAAAAAAAAAGTAAGATAAGCCAGGTGTGGTGGTGCACACCTAAAATACCAGAGACACCAGAGGCTGAGGCAGGAGGATTGCAAATTCAAAGTCAACCTCAGCAACTTAGCGAGACCCTGCCTCAAAATAAAAAAATAAAAAGGGATGAGGATGTGGCTCAGTGTTTAAGCACCACAGTTCCAAAAAAAAAAAAAAAAAGTTTGAGATGATTAATATGTTAATTATCTTGTGTTGATCACTACCCAGTGTATACAAGAATCAAAACATCACATTATACTGCATAAATATGTAGACATATTATGTGTCAGTCAAAAATATATAAGAAAAGGGTGATGGTTTATTTATCATTAGGAGTGCTAAGTATCCTCAACTAGCAGCAACAGATACTGCTTCTAGAACCACCAAAATTAACTGTGTGGGGAAACTAAAAAACCTACCAGATGGTATCATTACAACTAAATGAACCAGATAATGTAAATTCATAATATAAATACCATTTTCACCAAATGGTTTGGATAATTATCAATGATTTAAAATTTTACCATTTTTGGCAATTAATCTTCTTGTGAGGAAACAGGAATTTCTCTACTTTTGTTAGGGAAATAGAAAGTGCACTCTTTAAAAAGACAATTTAGGGGCTGGGGCTAGGGCTCAGTGGTAGCGCACTTGCTTGGCATGTGTGAGGCACTGGGTTTGATTCTCAGCACCATATAAAAACAAATAAAGAAATAAAGGTCTATCAACAATTTTAAAAATCTTTTAAAAAAGGCAATTTAGCTGTATCTTTCAAAATATAATCTGCACATACATTTTGACTCAGCAATTCCTTCTCTCAAAATCTATTCTACAGAAATACCTATATACAGGTGAGATTATATGTAGCATTATTTATAACAGTGAATGATTGGAGGTGAATTTCTATCAATAGGTCAACCACTAAATTGTGATAAAACCACATATAAAATGTTATACAGCCATTTTTTAAAATGAGGTAAAATTCCCAAGTATTAATGCAAGAGTAAGTATACAATATGTTGCATAGTGAAAAAAATAAGTTGCAAAATTGTACATATAATGTCCCACTTTGTTGTAAAAAATATGCACAAGTGTGGGGGTATTCCTACATGCATGATGTGTACTAAATAAATATATACACATATAGCACACACATAGAAAAAGGTCTAGGAATACACAGAACAAATTAAAAGATATTTTTGGTAAATGGGAATGGGGAGAAGGACTAAGGAAAAATCTTTCACTTTTTACTTAACACATTTCATTTTTTGTTTGAATTTTGTCAACTAGTATTAATTACTTTTGAATGTTTATCACCACAAAACATTTTAACAAAATAGGCGCTTTCATTATAAAAACAATCAACAGTTATAATTTATATATTTTAAATAAGAATAACTCCATATAGGTATGAGGTGAGTATTGAAAACATTTACCCAGAAGACCTAGGATAAAATTAGGGCAACTGCAAACCCAATCAACACCATATTTCAATGTCTCGACAGACATGTTCATGACTTGATAGAATGGGATATGGGCAAACAAAATGTAAACTCTGTGAATAGTAGATGCCACCATATTTAAATTTATAACAAAAATACATAAAATTAAAATGCATATGCCTCCTTTAGCACAGCTGTTAAAAAGTTGACTTATATAGACAAAATAATGTATTTTAGACCAAAAATACATAACAAAAAATTAAGAATAAAAAAGTACATAACAAAACTAAAATGTATATGCCTCCATTAGCACAGATGTTGAAAATGTAACTGCTTCTAGACAAAACATTATTAGTATAACATTTTCTTAAAAAGCAATACATAAATAAAATTTCAAAGTACCTAACCATGTTACTGTAGTTAAGAACTACTGTTTTCTCCTAATTTCTAATTCATCTTCACTTAGCAATGCTGTTTAATCCTTTACCTTCAGTTTCTCTAGATCAAGTAGTTTATTACCTATATGTGAAGCTATAAAAACCACAATATTTAAACACCTGTTTAGCTGGCACAGTTGTGCATTCCTGTAATCCCAGCGTCTCAGCAGGCTGAGGCAGGAGGATCATGAGTTCAAAGCCAGCTTCTGCAAGCAACTCAGTGAGACTCTGTCTATAAATAAAATATTTTAAAAAGGGGCTGGGGTTGTGGCTCAGTAATTAAGCATCCCTGTGTTCAATCCCTGGTACCAAAAAAAGGAAAAAGAAAGAAAGAAAAAGAAAACACCTATTTAAAGAGAGCCTACAGTAATTTTTTTTACATTTTTTAAAATTTTAATTTGTTACATATGATAGCAGAAGCCTGCAGTAATTTAAAGAGACCTTTTGTAATATCATGAACTACCCCTAGTTCTTCTGTTTTGTAAGACATGAGTTCTCTACATTTAAAAGCATAGAGCAGGGCATGGTGGCACATGCCTGTAATACCAGAGACTCAGGAGGCTGAGGAATGAGGATGGCAAATTTGAGGCCAGCCTCAGCATTTAGCGGGGCCCTAAGCAACTTAGTGAGACTCCGCCTTAAGATTTTTAAAAAGAAAAGGACTGGGGTCTGGGGTTGTAGCTCAGTGGTAGAGTGCTTGCCTCACATGTGGAGCACTGGGTTCAATCCTCAGCACCACATAAAAATAAAATAAAGGCATTATGTCCATCTACAACTAAAACCATATTTTTTTAAAAAAAAATGTTTTAAAAAAGAAAGGACTGGGGATGTAGCTCAATGGCAAAGTACCTCTGGGCTTAATCTCTAGTACAAAATAAAAAACGCATAGATAGATAGCCATACACACACAGATATATACAGAGAGATATAGTTAACTAAAAGAAGAAATAAAATGATTTGGAAGGCTAAGGCAGGAAGATCACAAGTTTGAAGCTTGGCAATTTTGCAAGAACCTGTCTCAAAATGAAAAAGGTTGGTGATGTAGCTCAATGGTATAGTGACACTGGGTTCAATCCCCAGTGCTGAAAAAATATTAAAGTAAAAATAAGAAACAAACTGGACATCATGGCACATGCCTGTAATCCCAACAGCTCAGGAGGCTGTGGCAGGAGGATAGCAAGTTCAAAGCCAGCCTCAGCAACTTAGTGAGGCTCTAAGCAACTCACTGAGACCCTGTCTCTAAATAAAATATTAAAAAGGGCTGGGGATGTGGCTCAATGTTTAAGTGCCTCTGGGTTCAATCCCCAGTACCAAAATAAATAATAAAATAAGGAGCAATTGTTTTTTGCATTAGCAATGTAAAAAAATGGTAAGAGAAATGAGGAGTGGTAGACAGCCAAGAAGGAAGCAGCAGAGGACCACAAATTAATTAGTCACAAAGAATTTACATTTTAAAAGTAAACTTGAATACTATGATGTATAAATGGAATATCAACCACCTAACCCTCAGGCTATAACTGAAGCGGTGTCCAATCTTACACTGTATGACTTTGGGACATAAGAAGACCTTGGAGAGATTTCAGAAATAATAAAGATAAAAGAGTTAAAAATGAGCTGCCGGCCGGTGGCGCACGCCTGTAATCCTAGCACTTGTGAGGCTGAGGCAGGAGGATCGTGAGTTCAAAGCCAGCCTCAGCAATGGCGAGGCACTTAGCAACTCAGTGAGACCCTGTCTCTAATAAAATACAAAAAAGGGCTGGGGATGTGGCCCAGTGGTCGAGTGCCTCTGAGTTCAATCCCCGGTACCAAAAAGAAAAAAAAAAAAAAATGAGCCAAGTGAGGAAAAATTAGAACTATTATTGTGTCTAAGAAGAGAATACAGGGTTGACTCAACAGTCCTCAAGGATATGAAGAAATCCATTTCAGTGAGCAGCCAGTCTGCATTTCCACAGCAGAAAGTAATTTTACTTAAATTATTACAGCATTTGTTTCAGCACAGAAGTGTCTCACCTAGGATATCTATCACATGAAAACTCCAGAGAAGTCAGAATGTTGTTCACCTCTCCCACCTTTACTAGTTCAATTTCTCATCTCAAAGAATGGGTCAAAGGGTAGATAAGGCATCTTTGGAATGTGAAGATATCAATGTCTTAGGTCTAGCTATGTTGAAAATTTGTTGTTAGCCTCTGTCTCCCAGATCCCAGTGAAAGGTTGAGCCCTTTATGTGCTATGGATAAAGGGGATTTGTTACTAGTAAACATCCAGATACATGTGTAAACTTGAATTCCTTATAAAAGAAAAACATGCTTCACCTCTGTGTGGATGAGTAAGAGGGCTTGAATTTAGGGTTCTTGTGGAACTGAGTTACTTTGCTAAAATGGCCAACTTGACTCCAAAGAGAAGGAATTTACCTGGCCTCATATTTTAAAAAAGAAAAAAATAAAGACTAGACAATTAACCAGATGTGCCTAAACTGCTTATCTTACTTTGTCTCTAGCATTTTCTTTTCTTGTATAGAAATCTCTTGAACTGAAATCTGAAGTATAGGAAGAAATAGGATGCAATCATATTTCACTTATCACACACTTTGCCCTACCACCAACCCAGCTTTTAGCATAGGGCTGGGCACATAGAAGACTATTATTTGGCACTTGTTAAATGAATGTTATCTGTTCAAATTTTTGTTAATACTTGATTTTATAGCAGCTTTTTCTGGATTCTCCAGTTCATTCTCTGAAGGTCACATTTCTTTTCTCTTCCTTTCCTTTGTCTCACACAAATACCTATTCTTCCCCATCCGCTCTGAATCTTTAGTCATCTCATTCCTTAACTGCTATAAGCCTCCCAACCTCCTCAATTTGGCCCCCACACTTCTACTTAGAACCATGTTTAGAACACATCACTTTCTATACCTTCTTTCCATGCTGAACTACATTAAAACTAGCTTTGACTTTCCAAATGACAAGACTCCTACCTCCCCTCATTCTAACACTTTCTAAAACCCACTCTGTAGTAAACCATATCAGAACATATTGGTCAGATGAAAATATCCACCCACCAACAGTTCTCAGTGTTCACCCACTTTTCTCCCTGCATCATATTTATTTTAAAAACAACAACAAAAAAGAAAGTGTCAACTGAGGAAAAAGCCCATGAAAGAAAGTAGGGTTTACTGGTAGTGTGTGGCTATTTCAGAGGATAAGTGCATGCATGTGTATATGTTTATGTACACATATAACATGCAAACACATATGTGTATATATATATAAATATAAATGTATTCTGCCCAAATTTGCACAAACCTGTAAGTTTGAAAACCAAATCTGCTAAATCTAACTCAAACCACAGGTACTATACCTATGGTTAATGGATATACTATCTTTGTGCCAAAGTCAACTGCAAGAAAGGATGGGTAAAGCTGGGCACAGTGACACACAACTGTAATCCCAGTGACTCAGGAGGCTGAGGCAGGAGGATCACAAGTTCCAGGCCAGCCTCAACAACTTAGCAAGACCCTGTCTCAAAAAATTTGAAAAGGGGACTGGGGATGTAGCCCAGTGGTAAAACATGCTGGGTTCGATCCCCAGTGTAAAAAAATAAAATAAAATAAAAGGATAGGTAAATATCATTATAGGGAATTAGGATTCTGTTTTTCTTTTTAATTTAAATGCAAAACTTATTACCTAAAGACATGGGTCATGTTGTATGACTTCTGCACAATACCCAGCATATTCTAGACACTAAGAAATAATAAATTTTAAGGAGGAAAACAGAGGCTTGCTTCACAGTGGTTTAATATGAACAGAGTTGAATATGACATTGTCTGACAGAAGAATGAACAGTTCGCTGAATAAAAGCCCCGAGTCAGGATATATACACAGCAGAAATGGGGCCTCAGACTCTCAGCACTTGTGCACGATGAAAGAAGAAATCTTTTTTTAAAAAATTCTATAACAGAGGATACAAATCAAAAAGGCAGCAACAACACCAACATTGGCGAGGTGGGGAAGGGAGCAGAGACTTTCTCTAGGGGCTGCTCACCCCTGGCACAGGCTCAGCAGCAGGAGAGCTGATCTGTTTCAGAAAACTTCAACATTTATATGGGCTCCAAATCACATGTTAAAATTCAATCCTAATCTCTCTGATCAGGGCTATGTCAGAATCAGCAATCCTTTCCCCAAGGACCTGTATGGAAAACTCCAATCCTTTTACAATAAGGAGTTTAAGCAAAGATCCCCAATTTTCTCCTGGTTAACTTGCTCTCATCTCACCACTTGGGACAAATAGTGGGCCCAAGGGAAAAAAAAATACTACCTCCCAGCAAAAGCCCAGTATAGTTCCCAGCCTCAAGAAGCTGCTTTAAACTCTAAAGGAATTCCATGCCCAGCAGCTAGCCCTAATTCAACTTCTGGGGAGAATGCTGAAGTTCCACAGGAAACAAGTGCAGGCAGTTCAAAAACCCTGTGACCAAGCTAGGGAGGGCAGTGACAACTCTTGCCCAAGTCCCTGCCCCTGAGCGCAAAGTGCTTAGGAGAAATCAGAGACTGTGTGGTTTGTGTGCTTCTGCCCTTGAGGCAGCAATAGATGGGGTGGTGGGGGAGGGAGAATGGAAGGAGGAAAGTGGTGATGCTCTTTCCTATCACCTGGAGAAACCTAGAACATGATCTACTCCCATAATTCAGGGAGTCACCAGGCAGTGGTGAGTTACCACCACCCCTCAAGCCACCAAACCTGCAAAGCTAACCCATAAAGTAGCAAAGGCTTGGGGAGAGAGAACTGCTGGCCCATACTGACTTACCTGCTGGTGAGCAAAAATAGGCAGTCAGAATAAGGAGCCACAAGGGGAGAGGGGCTAGGCAATAGGAGCTCTCCTACTGCCCTATGGCTTTCTTCTGACTCTGCAGCAGCCATGATGATGGGCCAAGAAAACCCACACACCTTGTTCCACACAACAGACTGGTTAGACTCTAAGAGGATTACTGCCATGAAAAGCAATGGGAGAGAGAAAATGACAAAAGAAGCTGTTGAGAAAACTGGGAGCAGGCCTAGAGAAAACAAGGAAAGCTTTTGGGTCTCTACCACCTTCCCCAAAAAGAAAAAGTTCATGCAGGTAGGAAAGGCAGGGTTTTTCCCTGCTCAGAATTCCTGGTTAAACCTAAGAATAAGAAAAATCCCCTGGACTTGCAGCATCAATATGTATCCAAGTGCCTCACCAGCACAAGCCCCCCTCCCACCAAGGTTAGCCTTCTGGCACAAGAAATGCCCAAGAAATTGCCTTCCAGTCCAATCCCCCCTCCCACCCCCTACTCCCAACCAAAGGGCATCTGCCTTTGGTTTCCCACTTCTCCTCAGAGACAAGGATCCTAGCAGAGTACCCACATGGTACAGTCAGGTACCAAGGGGCACAATTCCAGACAGTCTATCAGGCCAGGGGATGGGCAGCCAACTTCAGATCAAAGAGAGAGAGAGAGAGAGAGGCTTAGTGTAAAAACCAATGTCATTTCAGCAGGAAAGTAGAGGGTAAGTGGTGAGAGGGATTCCTACTGGCGCACCTTCCCGGGGACGTAGTTCCTGTCAATTGCCTCCTCCTGTAGGAACATGTGTAGGCAGCGTTCGTTCTGAGCCAGTGGGTGCCCAGCAATTCTATAAAGAGACCAAGATGGTTATCGGTAATATATGAAATCAGAGAAAATTAGCAGAGGGGTGGGAGTGCAGACAGGGGAGGAAGGGCAAGGTCATCCCTAAGGTTTGAACCACTGTAGTACAGCAGTAGGGCACTACCTCAACCCTATTACTGTAGAGGGGAAGGGGGATAGAAGGACAAGGTACAGAAATACCTAGATACAATTGTTAGCATGCAGTGCTCTTTCAGTTCCTAAAACACAGGACCAGAATTTTGCTCAGAGGAATAGAGTTTCACTGTTCAGTCAGCCCACCACACAATCAGCACCACATCATAGTAGCCATTACAAAAAGATGAGGTCGACAAAATAGAACAACCATGATGGAAAAGTAGCAAATGAGGCCTCCTGGGAAATGGGCTTACTTGTTAATAAACTGTTCAAGGCCCTGCCTCCTTTCTTCAATGAAAGATTCCTCAAAGATCCCTTCATCTCCTCGGAAAGGGAGCTGCCGCTTCAAAGCTTTCCCAGGCAGTGGTGGTACTACAATCTTCAGGCAGATGCAAAATATCAGCCCCATAGAAAAAGGAAAGAGAGCAAATGTGATGTTACCATTTTTTTCTTTCTTTTTCTCTCTCTCTCTCTTTTTTTTTTTTTTTTTTTTTTTTGGTGGTACTAGGGATCCAACTAGGGGCCTTGAGGATGCTCTACCACTGAGCTACATTCCCAGACCCTATATACCTCATTTCTTTTAATATTTATTTATTTACTTTAGTTGTACACAATGCAATGCATTTATGTTTACGTGGTGCTGAGGATTGAACCCGGGCTGCGCACGTGCAAGGCGAGCGCTCTGCCGCTGAGCCACAACCCCAGCCCATTTCATTTCTTATTAGGCATAGGATCCATCCTGTCCCAATCCCAGCATCCTGCAAAAACTAAGACCATAAGAATAGTCAGGAGAGCTCATATTGATCCGACTCTGTTTTGTTGGAAAGATGATTTTACCATCTCAAAAGAAAGAAATTAAAGTCCAAGTACTCCTACCTTTCCTTAACAATCCACCACCATTCAAGAATTTAACTAGGCCTTTCCTGACACTATATTTTACATTTTTAGTACCTACAGAAATTATTTTGTACAACTTTACTAGCCACTACTGAAGTAATAGTTTTTGATTGTTCTAGCCGGGCACAATGGTGCACACCTGTAATTCCAGGAACTTGGGAGGCTAAGGCAGGAGGGTTACAAGTTCAAGGCCAGCCTCAGCAACTCGTCAAGGCCCTAAGCAACACAGCAAGACCCTGTCTCAAAATATAAGATAAAAAGGGCTGGGGGTGTAGCTCAGTGGTAAACTGCCCCTGGGCTTAATTCCCAGTATCAAAAAATAAACATAAGAAAACTAAAATTGTCCTAAACTTACCTCCTGCAGTTAAGGGGTATTTGCATGCCAAATATATTGACATTTGGTAGATAAAAGTGTATTCATTCTCTCCATTCCCTTCAAGATTTTATAGACTGTGCTTATGCCCTTTCAGCCTATGTAGATCTCCTCTGAAGGTACCACACAGGGTATGGACCATACCTTACTATCTCGTTCCAGCTCATTTTTCAGCCACTCAAAGTCACTATAGCGCCTTCGTACACAGGACTCTTTCAGCTTGAAGATAGGTAGGTTTGTCTACAGGGAAGGAAAAATGAAAAAGAGATGGTAAAAAGTATTCAATCTGAGATGGCTACTGTCAGAACCACTGGACAGGTCCCAATTAAGAAATCTCCTATGGACCACACACCTGTAAAGCTTCAAACTACCAGCAGGTGAATACCAACACTTACTACATACAACCATGTCACAACTGTTAATCAGAAGTCCTTTGCTGGTGCTGGGGTGTAGTTCAGTGGTACAGAGAACTTACCTAGCATGCCTGAGGCCCTAGGTTCCATCCCCAGCAATCCAAAAAATAAAAAAATAAAAATAAAAAATCCCTTGTTGCTTAGAATTTGTCCTATAAATAGACAAATACCATACAACCAAGAAAAGAATGTAAAAGATCTATATGTGCCAGTATGGAAAAATATTAAGTGGTAAAATCGAGGTACAGAAATGGGGGGAGGCTTTTCTCTATGTTTAAAAAGGGATATATTTGTGTGTATTTATATTAACACAATATTTATGAAAATATACTGGTAATAGTGATTGACTTAGGGAGTAACAGAAAAATGGAATGGGTAGAAAAGACATTTTTCATTGTAAAATTTATCATGTGCACATATTACATTTTCCATTTAAAAATATACTGAAGCTCCCTGTAAAGAGATATGCACCTGCAAGTTATGCCTACCTCCGCTTTTCCCATTTAAATCCTTTCCATTCCTCACAATATCCAGGAAATCTTTCCCAGCAATAACAGCTGAATATATTGGTATCTCTCCCCTCTGTATTCCTCTGACATTTACACTTAAATATCACCTGACATGCTATTTTATAAATCATGTTTGTCTTGTCTACCTAACTAAATTATGAGCTCATCAAGATCAGGAACCACGGATACTTCTGCATCTCCCAAAATGCAAGTTACTTAATAAATACTCAATTGATTAATAGAGACACTGTGTATCTATTTATCATCTCCTTACCTAACGAATGCAGAAGAAATAGCCATTATGTAAGATGGTTTACCATAACTTGCTCACTGGCATAAACTAGCTCATCCCCACGTCTTAACCATTAAAAAGACTCCCCAGGCTCAAATGGCAACAGGAACCCCTGACAAACAAAAAGACCTGATCTTTACTCTCGTCTACAATATCTAAATAGAAATGGTCATTCACAAGCCAGGCATGGCGGTGCACACCTATAATCTCAGTAATTAGGTAGGCTGAGGCAGGAAGATTGCAAACCCATATTCAGCAACTTAGAGAGGCCATAAGCAAATCTGTGAGAACCTGTTTGAAAATAAAAAAATAAAAAGGGAAGGGGATTTAGCTTAGTGGTTAAGTATCCCAGGTTCAATCCCTAGTACCAAAAAAAAAAAAAAAAAAAAAAAAAAAAAAAAAAAAGTCCACCACATTATTAATCTTGGCCAGATTTCCTGCCAGCCAATTCAGATTAGTGAATGTATAATAAAAGGAACTAATTATTTCCTTTCTCCACAACTGTCTATGTGTAAGAAAAGACCATCTCCTATCTCTACTAGTGAGTTACACAGCCCTTACTACATCAAGCTTTGTAATCCTCAAGTCTAGAAATCATCTTTTCAGGATCCAATTTTCATATAGGTCATTGAAAGTCAAATAAATAGCCAAATGACATGTTACAACTCTGGCCAGATCTTCGAAGTACAAGGAATGTCAATGGGTTGAAATGGAGTGAGATACCTATAAAGTAATATTTTCTCATCCAAACCATTCTTTAGAAGAATAAATGAGGGGGCTGGGATTGTGGCTCAGTGGTAGAGTGCTTGCCTCATGCATGTGAAGCACAGGGTTCAATCTTCAGCACCACATAAAAAAGTAAATAAATCAAGTAAAGATATTGTGTCCATCTACAACTAAAAAAATAAAAATAAAAGAATAAATGAGGGCTGAGGTTGTGGCTCAGTGGTAGAGTGCCCACCTAGCATGTATGAGGCACTGGGTTCAATCCTCAGCACCACATAAAAACAAATAAAATAAAGGTATTATATCCATCTACAATTAAAAATTTAAAAAAAAAAGAATAAATAAGCCGGGTGTTGTGGCACATGCCTGTAATCCCAGTGGCTCAGGAGGCTGAGGCAGGAGGATCATGAGTTCAAAGCCAGCCTTAGCAACTTAGCAAGGCCCTAAGCAACTTAGTGAGACCCTGTCTCTAAATAAAATATAAAAAGGACTGGGGGTGTGGCTCAGTGGTTAAGCAATCATGGGTTCAATTCCCAGTACCAAAAAAAAAAAAAAAAAAAAAAAAAAAAAAAAAAAACAGAATAAATGATAAACTGGAAATTGGTTTATTCAGAAAGGGGAATTTCTGGAGAGCAGAGGAGGGAGAGAGACTTAGTTTTTACAACATACCTTTTGAATTTTGTACTATGAACATATATTAACTATTCAAAATAAACCATTATAGGAAAAGTTATCAGAATCCTTTAAGAGAAAAGGCCCTTTAGTATCATGTGATTCTATATTTCCACCAGAGTTCATTAGAAATACTGTGATTCCCCAAAAGTAGGACCCTAACTAGTAGGCCTTCATAGAAGGCAGCAAAGGACAAAAAAAAAAAAAAAAAAAAAAAAAAAAAAAACTGAGTAGATTCTTTCAAAGCACAGCTACACAAACCACTACCATTTTGTGGACTTCCTCCTTTGACTCACACACACAAAAAACTATTATTTCCCTACCCCCAAAAGGATAGAGACAATAATGCCCTTTCATCTCAACACCTACCCATCTAAGGAAGAGGCTACTACATACTAGGATAGTACACCAGCTCCAACCTACAAATTATATGAGGGAGGCAGGACTGTGTAGCACAGGATACTGAGAGTCTGTTGACTCTGACCAAAACAAAACCAAGGAAAAGGAGAGAAAGAAGCAAACTTCAAGTCCACAGGACAACTAACATTTAAGATATTCCATATATATCATGAAAGGCCACCATGAAACCCCTCTAGTCTCCCCAATGGAGGCAGGATTCCTTCCCAAACAAAATGAAAGAGAATAGCTTCAGCAACATTTATTATGTAGTGTTGGTTGGTGGTAGAGGGCAGTGGTAGAGCATGTATTTAGCGTGGACAAGGCTAGAATTCAATCCCCAGCACTAGAAAACAAAATAAAAATAAGTAAAAACAAATGATCTTATCAATCTTTTTGAAAAAGTAAAAGAGTTCAATAGAAATATTCAGCTGGGCATTGTGGTACATGCCTGTAACTCCAGCAACTTGGAAGGTCAAGGTGGGAGGATCCCAAGTTTGAGGAAAATCTCAGCAGCTTAATGAGAAGACTCTGTCTCAAAATAAAATTAAAAAGGGACTGGGAAGGTAGCTCAGTGCTACAGCACCTGTGGGTTCAATCCCCAGTACTACAAAAAAAAAAAAAAAAAGCCTATACAACCATACAGATTAACATGGGCAATACAATAGTAATTCAAACTCACAGAACAAGGAGCCACCATCAATTCTGTCATTATTATACAATAAGAAACTGGAGGGACTGAGGTTGTGGCTCAGCGGTAGAGTGCTCTCCTAGCACGTGCATGGCCCAGGTTCGATCCTCAGCATCACGTAAAACTAAAAAGGCATTGTGTACAACTAAAACAAATAAATAAATATTTCAAAAAAAGAAAGAAAGAAACAAGAAAAGTGGGGCATGATGGCACATGCCTGTAATCCCAAAACCTTGGGAGGCTGAAGTAGGAAGATCACAAATTCAAGGACAGCCTCAGCAGTTTATGGAGGCCCTCAGCAATTTAGCAAAACCCTACCTCAAAATAACAATAAATAAATAGGGCTGGGGTTGTGGCTCAGTAGTAGAGCGCTCACCTAGCATGTACGCGGGCCAGGTTCCATCCTCAGCACCATGTAAAAGTAAAAGACATTGTATACAACTAAAACAAATAAATAAATATTTAAATAAATAAATAAAAAGGACTGGGAATGTAGCTCAGTGGCAAAGAGCCCCATGAGTTCAACCTCTAGTCCCGAAAAGCAAACTGTTGAAGGGACTGATGATAAGCTTTGTGAGTAGAAAAATTTTGCATGTGAAATGTTTCCAAATAAGCCATGCCAAAGAGACTAAAGTATGGTGGAAAAAGCATGGGCTTCCACATGGTTTCCAATCCCAGCCCTGTCAATTATATTTATTTGTACTTAGGCAAGTACCTTAGGCAAGTACCTTAGTTTCCCATTTGTAAAATGGGAGTTTTATAAGGATTTGTGTGGGAGGTGGGTACTAAAGATACAATCTAGGGGTGCTCTACCACTGAGCAATATCCCAGCCCCCCTTTTTTTATGAGACAGTCCCACTTAGTTGCCAAATTTGTGATCCTGCCCCAGCCTCCAGAGTCACTTGGATTATAGGCATGTGCCACCACACAGAGTTTTGCAAGGATTAAGGTTGAAACTAAAACTAGGTCAGTGTCTGGAACATAGTAGGCATTAGATGAACAGTTTCTGTTATTAGAATACCTAAGCAGACAGTTATTTCATCCATACTTCCTAAGGCTTTTAGATAATATAGCAAGGCAATGTCTCCAAAATCCCACTGCAGAGTCTTTATACTGAACAAGTTAAGTCCATTTCCCTCAGGTAATTATGTTCTCCACTACTAACAGTTCCCTGTTTCTATCATGTTTTGAAGGACCTAAATTTCATTCTTCCCCAGAAAAATTATTTCAAATAGTTCTTATCTAGCTGGGCATGGTGGCTTATGCCTGTAATCCCAGCAACTCAGGAGGTTGAGGCAGGAGGATCACGAGTTCAAAATCAGCCTCAGCAACTTAGGGAGACCCTAGCAACTGAGACCCTGTTACAAAATAAAAAAATGAAAATGGCCAGGGATGTGGCTCAGTGGTTAAGTGCCCTGGGTTCAATCCACAGTACCAAAAAAATAAAAATAAAAATGCTTATCTATATAAAACTGTAAAGCAAGTTTTTCTCATGCTTTGCTATTTACATTTCTTTCTTCAGTTTGGACTTTGCCACCTTGGAATTTGGAGATAATTTCTCAATGAGATTCCAAAGCCCAGGTAGGAGGCCACACTTTCTCATTCAACTCACTTACTCAAAAATGAAAGCATCAGGCCAGGAACCATGGTGCACGCCTGTAATCCCAGAGGCTCTCGGGAGGATCATGGGTTCAAAGCAAGCCTCAGCAATGACAAGGTGCTAAGAAACTCAGTGAGACCCTGTCTCTAAATAAAATACCAAAAAAAAACAAAAGGGCTGGGGTTTGGCTCAGTGGCTTAGTGCCCCAGAGTTCAATCCCTGGTACCACTGGGTTCGATACTCAGCACCTCATAAATAAATAAAATAAAGGTATTGTGTCCATCTACAACTAAAATTTTTCTAAAAAATGAAAGCATCATACTTTCAGGTCTTTCAGGTTTGCAATGCTGTTTGAGGAGGATGCTATCCATAGAGAACACTCTGGCTCTCAAGACTGAGAAAAAAATATAAGGAAAACTAGAAAATGGTTCTTAAACTTTTTCACCCTATAACCACTTCAAATGGGGGAAAAAAAAAAAAACCTTCAAACCATATACTTTATCTGCACATTCCAGCCTTGTGCTGTGGACTAAGCACTAGAGAATAAAGTCTTCTGTAATGCACATTGGAAGAAGCCACTCCTGGGGTAGTACTGAAATGTCATGTATTAAGGCAACTGCAGACCAGGGTCAGAATCCAAAAGGTTAATATAGGACAGAAAAGGCAAATAGTCATTCATATAAAGAGAACCCAAATGATAGCAAACAAATATTGAAGCAAACATTCTGAATACTTCAAATTTAAAGGATCAGCACAGATGAGAGCAGCAACTGACAATCCACCAATCCCAGTGCAGGGCCAGGTTCAAGGTGAGGCACAGTATGTGGTACCTGAGAAAACTTAAGCATAAAACATTTCTCTCCTTCAAATGTTAATCCTAGACAAGTCAGAGAAGTACTTAGTCTCAAGGAGACTCTCTATTCTGCCTCCACAAACCCATTGTATGCCTTTCCTGGAGTCTATTTCCCCTTTAATCCAAGACTTTGCTTAGCTCTGTCATCCCAGAGAGACCTCATTAGGAAGCAGCCCAGCCTTTCCACCGTACCTCTTCAGATTTCCCACAACCTAGTTTAGTTATGGGACCCAGCGATTTAACACCTAGGCTTTCCATCCCCCAGCCCCCTTCCACCTTCGCTGTCCTTCCGTCAGTCAGTCATGATTCCTATCTACTTGAATTCCTCACTCTAATCTTTTTCCATCTTCCCCACTCTGTCCAGCCATGCTTCACTTCTTCCTCGTGCATACTTGTTTTCCTTCATCGCAGTCCGATGTCCCCCTGAGGAGTTTCCTGTATCCTCGGGCCACAACCGAGTCTGCAGATCTCTCTCCAAACCTAGTAAGCCCCTAACCCCCAAATGACCCCTTCAACCGTCTTCTCCACCTTTAGTTGTCCCCATAGCAGCCTCCACCCGCGCCCCCCGCCCCGTCCTTCCTCAGCTGTCTGCCTCACCCCGTGACTCACCCGCATGCGAACCTCATAGGTGGTGAAGCGCGTACGGCCCACGCCCACCGTCTGTGGATTAAAGATGTCGATCTCCAGGAAGTTACTTGGCGGCCCGTAAGCATCGGTCAGGTCCTGTGGCTTCGAGTTAAGGCGCCTAGTGTCAGCTACTGCCGTGTCCGACATCTTTCCTAAGGAGAGACTGGGACCGGGGAAGGGGGGATGGGGGACAGAGGCCAGAGGAAGGAGCGCGCACGGCCCCTCCCGTTTGCAAAATAACCAGCCAACCTACAGACAGCGGCGCCGCGCACACGCACGCGCACAGCACCCCGGCCACAGGCCCTGCGCCCTGAATAGCGGCCACAATGATGGCTGCAAGTTCCGTATCGAGGAGGCTTCACTCAGACTTCCGGGTGGCGTTTATGCTGCCCCGGAACCTGCATCTTTAGTAGGCACCATCCAATACCCTGCGAAGCACCACAGACAGGCTCTGCCAATCCTCACTCCTCGACCCAACAAATTGTATTGTACCGTGTATCAATCAGGAATGGGTACTGCCTCGCAAGCTAGGATCCTACAGTGATAGGCCAAAGTCCCGTGACCTGAATAAGCCGGGTTTTCCGAGAAAATAGAAGGATGGTCTCTGGAGGGTGGAGTTTCAATAATAGTACCAAGAACCTAGAATGCAAACCCATCACTTGTGACATTGATAGTTTCAATTCACTTCAAATCATGTCACACACAATTGAGTACTGAGTGAGCATTACAGTGCCAGGAAAGCAGCGAGCAATTAGAATGGAATAAAAAAAAAAGATAATTTCTCATTCTCACTTTTCAGGAAAAGTGGACATACTGTCATCCTCCCCATGTGTACTCACTATCCCATTTTCAGCAAATTTGATGGAATTTATTTCATGCCTTTTATCTCTATTTTGCAGAACTCCATACTTGGCAATGCTCTAAGATTGCTTGCAACCCATAATGGAGATAGAATACACATTTACATGAGAAAATATATTAAAATATTGAAATTTGTGAGACCAGTTTACTAAATTACCACATTAAGGGGTGTACAGGTGGTAATTTCAGGTCATCATTCTTCCTCCCTACACCTGCCTTTCTCAAAAAATATTTCCTATGTCGTTGATGTCTTGATGCCTGCCCTCAAGAGTTAACATTCTAGCAAGGGAGAAAAGTTATCCAAACTAATACATTACAAATATAAAATAAGCAAATAGTCAAAGTAGAACACAAGACATGTATAACTGGAGGAATTAGAGAAGGTTTCCTGAAGGAAGAAGCCTCTTTGTTGCCAGGCCTGCTGGGCCCCCTATAATTCCAGCTACTGGGGAGGCCAAGGCAGGAGGATCGCAAGTTTGAAGCCAGCCTCGTCAACTTAGTGAGGCCCTGTCACAAAATAAAATAAATAAATAAATAAAAAGGGGCAGAGGTTGTGGCTCAGCGTAGAGCGCTCGCCTAGCACGTGTGTGGCCCGGGTTCAATCCTCAGCACCACGTAAACATAAATGCACTGCATTGTGTACAACTAAAGCAAATAAATAAATATTTTAAAAAATAAAAATAAATAAAAAGGGCTGAAGTTGTAGCTCAGTGGTAGAGCACTTTCCTAGCATGTGTAAGGCACTGGGTTCAATTCTCACAACCACATAAAAATAAAATAAAGGTATACAAAAAGGGCTGTGGATGTGACTCAGTGGTTGAGCACCCCTAGTTCAATCCCTGGAACCAAAAAAAAATTTTTTTAACAAAAAGGACTGGAGATGTAGCTCAGTGGAAAAGTGCTCCTGGGTTGTGTCCCCATTACCATTAAAAAAAAAAAAAAAACTCAGTGGTAGATGACTTGTCTAGAACACCTGAGAGCTAGATGACTTGTCCAGCACACAGGAGGACTGCCAAAAAGAAAGAGGAAGGAAGGAAGGAAGGAAGGAAGAAAGGAAGGAAGGAAATCTGAGTTTAAAAGACACAAAAGACAAATGGGAATGAAAATGGGAAAGGAAAACAAATAAAATGGGGAAGGATAATTTCTGGCAGAAGAAGGCATGCAAAGTCCTTGTGATAAGAAACAGCAAGGTAATTTTAGGCAGTTATCACCAGTTTGGATTATGTGATGAAAGTGATTAGAGAGGTAAGGTGACTGGGGATGGGCAGAGGAGAGGGATCCCTTGATAGTAAGCAAAGGGTGTTTGCCTTTATGATAGGTAATAGGAACCACTGAAGGATCTTGAGCAGGAAAATGACATGATCAGATTTATGTTTTAGAAGGATTGTTTTGCAGGTAACCTGGAAAATGTATTTAAATTGAATGTGACTATTTATCGAAGTATTTACAAGAGTTAGAATCAGGTGATGATGGTGGGAATGAAGAAAAGGGAAAAGATAGGACAGAGACTGAGAAAATAGGACTTGTATTAGCTATGATGATAGTATAATCTGGGACATATATGTGTGAGCCATAAATTGAGGCTGCCAGTGTTTAAACTCCTGCTTCCCAGCTATATAACCTTGAGCAAGTTATACACTTTTCCTCATCTGTAAAATGAAAATCTTAAGACTAAAATCTACCTCTGGGGCTGTTGTGAGAATTTGAGATAAAATACTACATGTGCAAGCCATTAAGTGTTTAGTAACTTAGCTAGTATTACTATTGGATGTGGGGAAGAAGGAAGAAATTGAAGATGACCCCTATGTTTCTGACTTACATAACTAAGTATTATCAATCAAAACTGGAAATACAGAAAGAGTAATAAGTTTGGGAGGAAAGACAATGAGTTTAGTTTAGATAAATCAGGCTTGTTGGTAGGGCATCCAGGTGGAGATGTCCAGGTAACAGCTGAAAATACTTGCCTGGAGCTCCAGGGCATGGTCATGGTTAGAAATAAAGACTTGGGAGTCACCAGCACATAGTACAGAAAGAAAAATGTGAAGAGGCAAGTACTGAAGTTTTAAAAGTTGGTGAGGTCATGTAGTTCTGGTGAGAATGTGAATCCCTACAATCTTTCTGGGGAACAGATTGGCAGTACATTTTTTTTTTTTTTTTTTTTTTGTGGTACCGGGGATTGAACTCAGGGGCACTCGACCACTGGGTCACATCCCCAGACCTTTTTTGTATTTTATTTAGAGACAGGGTCTCACTGAGTTGCTAAGTGCCTTGCCATTGCTGAGGCTGGCTTTGAACTCGCGATCCTCCTGCCTCAGCCTCCCAAAGTGCTGGGATTACAGGCATGCGCCACCGCGCCCGGCTAGTACATTTTTTAAAAACGCTTTAACTTCAAGAAAACTTGTAATACTGGTTGTTGTTGGAGAGCAGAATTAGAGAATAGGAGTCTCAGATGGCAGAAAGAGTTATTTTTTCTTTTATTATGTTTAAGTACTTTTTAGTTTAAAAATATGCTGATGTTGTTTACAAAATCTTTGACGCAAAAATTTCAGTCCCAATAAGTTATCATGAGAAAATAAATGGATAATTACATAAAGATACCAGCATAAGGATCTTGGTAGGTTTTTATTTTTGTTTTTGTGGTACTAAGGATTGAACCCAGAGCCTCATGCATTCTAGGCAAATGCTCTGCCACTGAATTACATCCTCAGCCCTTTTTATATTTATTTTTTGAAACAGGGTCCCGCTAAGTTCCCCAGGCTTCCCTCGAATTTGTGATACTCCTTCCTCAGCCTCCTCGGGAGGTAGAATTACAGGTGTGTGTCAGTATGCCTGGCAGGATCTTGGCTTTAAGAGTAAATATTTATTTTATTCAATATTTTGTAGTCATTGTCTTCTAATTTGTGAATTCGTTGTTATGCTAGGTTTGAGATCCAGGCTGGTCTCCAATTCCTGGGCTCAAGTGATCCTCATGCCTCAGCCTCCCTAGTAGTTATAGGCATAGGACATTATGCCCAGTTTGTGAATTTGTTTATATTACAGGTAGTAGTTTGTATTTTACAAGGCATTAAATCTCAGTTACTTTCATCATAAAATCCAGTCTGTTATATAAATGGCCAAATTCAGGATTCTCCTATATATTCATTTAAAATAATGTTCAAGGCCAGGACAGTAGCTCAGTGGTAGAGCATGTGCTTACCATACAAGGCCTTGGGTTCAATCCCCAGCACCAAAAATAAAATAAAATAAGGTTCTATGCCTGTTGATATGGAATCATGTCTGTGAAAAAGTGAAAGAAACTGGTAAAAATATTGGGGCTGGCTCAGTTGTAGAGCACTTGCCTAGCACATGTGAGGCACTGAGTTCAATCCTCAGCACGACATAAAAATAAATAAAGGTCTAAAAATATTATAGCATGATACTATTTATATTAATGTATATGATTCATGTGTATATATGTATATACATATATAATCATGTAATATACAACTTTTATATACATATATACATATACATGTATATAGAGAGATCATAAGCTAGGGCTTAAAACTAGGGACATGCACATGCAAGGCAAGCACTCTACCACTGAGCTACATCCCCACACTCATATATATAATTTTATTTTTTTTGTATTGTGGATTGAACTCAGGAGCCCTTTACCATAGAGCTATAGCCCAAGTCATTTTTAGTTTTTCATTTTGAGACAGGGCATCACTAAATTGCTAAGGGTGGCTTTGAACCTGAGATCCTCCTATCTTGGCCTCCCAAATCACTGGGATTACAGGTGTGCACAATTGCACTCAGCTCCATATATATACTTTTTAAAATCTGGAAACATGTACATGAAAAAGATAATGATGATTATCTTTGGGATTTCAGCTGGATTTTGTGTTTTTATTTATAATTTTCTAAAGGATCTGACTCTTTTTTCTTTGCTTTGGATCATATCAAAGCCTTATACATGCTGCTAGGCAAGCACACTGCTGCTGAGCTATACACTTCCATCCCCTAGGATCTACCCTTTTGTGTGGGTGTGCTGGGAATCAAACCCAGGGCCTCACACTTAAACGGGCAAGTGCTCTATCACTGAGCCACATGCTCAGCTAGGATCTCACTTTTTTTTTTTTTAACAATGAATATATATTCTGTTGTTTGTTTTGTTTCTGTGGTGCTTGGGATCAAGCCCAAGGCTTACTATTCCCTTTTTAATCAGAAAAAAAAACTATTTCCATTTGTGAAAAATATTAAAGGGTAGACACAGGAAGAAATGTTTATAAAAAGAGTGGTCAGAAAGGTAGAAAAGAGAACTAGGAGATGATAGTGATCTGAAGGCAAGGGATGAAAAGTTTCCAGAAGGAGCAAGTAGGTGGTTAACTGTGTTTACTACAGTAGAAAGGTCAAAAAAGATAAGCCCTGAGAAATGTCACTGGGTTTGACAATTACCTAAATGAGAGAAACTTTGGTAGTGTCCTAGGTGTAGAACCCAGATACAGTAGATTGAGAACTGAATCTGAGAAGTAGAAATATTTAGTGGAGAAATTCTTTTGAGCAGCTTGCCTAAGAAAGGATTGTAGTAGCTAGAGGGCAATTGTCAAAGAAAGATTTGTTTGTTTGTTCTTAAGGATAGGAGAGATTGAAATGTGTTTACCAGCTGGAGGGAGTAAAAGTAAAAATTTGAATTTATAGGTGAGTGAAAAGATAAGGCTTAAAATCAAATAGCCCCAGGATAATTGTGTAAGTTAAATTCACAATGAGGTGTAACTAACTGATCCTTGGTCTTTAAGAGAAAGGTTTGATAAGGTAGAAAAAAGGAAAAGAGTAAAAGGTACTGGACTAATTAAATCATTTGCAGTAATAAGATAATAACAGCTTTTAACAGTTGCCCCAAGACAGACAGACAGAGACACACACACACACACCCTTTTTGTTTTTCATGGGAGGCACACAGTTCACAGTTACCAAGTGTTACTGGCCAAATCACAGTTATCCTTTAGACTTCAATTCATCTCCACACACACCCCCACCACCACACCCTGCCACACACACACACAGTGTAGCCAGTCAAATCCCTTGGCAAACAGGTGACATCAGAGCTTTGATGTCTGTTGTCCCTAATATTGCATTTCCTTGACCATATTTATTCTTTGTCAAAAGGAATCAAGAATAGGGAAAAATTAGAAATAAATATTTAGGATCCTTATATTGGAAGGGATCTCTTTAGCTTGTTATCCTGCCCACAAGCAATACTGTACCTTAATCAGACAGACACCTATCCATCTTCCTGCCCTTAAATTTTTCCCTGAAGGAGATTTCACAAGCTCTGAACTAGTGTTATGCAATCATACCAACAAGATTTTTTTTTTTTTTTTTTTTTTTGGTACCAGGGACTGAACTCAGGGGCACTCGACCACTGGGCCACATCCCCAGCCCTTTTCTGTATTTTATTTAGAGACAGGATCTCACTGAGTTGCTAAGTGCCTCACCATTGCTGAGGCTGGCTTTGAACTCGCAATCCTCCTGCCTTAGCCTCCCAAGTGCTGGGATTACAGGCATGCGCCACCACATCCAGCCAACAAGAATTTTTTTAGACTCTATTCAGACTGTCCCAAAGAAATGTCAAATCAAAAGTCCCTGGAATTTGGGTGTCTGTGTTCTTAGGAGCAGGAGACTACAGCTACAGTCTGGGTGTAAAAAGAGTTAATGCAGTAATGAAAACAGAAAAGCAGCTTTCATATACATGCATTCTGTATTCTAGGGGATCTAGAGTTCAGCTGACTTTTTATGGAGCCCCCCTTTTTCCACACACACCCATCCAGCTGCCTCTTCCCTTGAAGTTCATTTAACCCTAATTTCACCTGGTGCCTCCCTAGGGATAATCTCTACTTTCAACTAAATCCCATCTGAATGTTGTTAGTTCCCTCCCTGTGTTGATAAAAAGCTCTTTAAACATTCAACTTGTCTACTTAAGTTGGTGATTGTATTTATGTTACCAGAGTATCTCTGGATCACCTAGACATGAGGACAATCTGAGAAACAGTGGAGTGACCTAAGTGTATGAGTATCTGTGCATGTTTACGGAGGTTGCTAAAGACCTAGGCCATTAGCTGACAAGAGTTTGGCGTCCAGCTTCCACAGAGGTATTCATAAATTATATAATTATCTAGTGACAATAAAACCTGGAAAGATAATAATATTATAATTAGCCAGGCTTCTTCCCTTAATAAAAGCTAACACTCATTGAACATTTATTATGTGCCATGCTCTATTTTAAGCACTTTATATATTTCAGTTAAGTAAATCCTCAAAACAGGGGCTGTGGTATAACTCAGTGGTAGAGAACTTGCCTAGCATGCATGAGGCCTTAGATTCCATCCCAGCACCACATAAAAAAATCTTCAAAACGGCCCTATGAGAGAGGTACTGTTTTTTTCCTGTACTGGGGATTGCACCCAGGGGTACTCTACCACTGAACTACTTCAACAGCCCTTTTTATTTTTTTTGTTTTGATATGGGGTCTTGCTAAATTGCCCAAGCTGGCATTAAACTTGTGATCCTCCTGCCTCAGCTTCCCAAGTCACTGGGATTATAGGCATGTGCCACCATGCCTGGGCATAGGTACTATGTCTGCAATGTACTGATAAGGCACAGACACATTAAACAACTTGCTGAAAATGACACAGCTAATAAGTGGCAAAGTTGGGATTTGAACCCAGATAGTCTGATTTTTGAGCCCAAGCTTTTAACATACCTGTCAGAGAAAAGTGGCTCTGTATGTCACCTAAAGCAGGGAGGATGGTGGTGGGTGGGGGGAACATTAGGGAGAAAAAAATAGAAAGAGAAAAAAAATGCTTGCTGTGGGAAAGGGTAGAATGACACTAACAACTGCTCAGTAACACTCTGGTATAAACTACTTACTGCTGCCTGGATATTTTTCTGTTTGGTCTTTAGCCTGAAACTGTTTTTTGTTGAATTCTATCTCCTTAACAACTATGAGAACTTCAAGCTTATTTAATTTCTGCCCATCCTTCAAAGCCCAGTGCAGTTTCCACCTCCTCCATAAAGCCACCATATCCATCTAGTCTACAGTAATCTGTACTTTAAAAAAAAAATTACAGGTCTGGGGATGTGGCTCAGCAGTAGAGCACTCGCCTAGCACGTGTGCAGCCCGGGTTCGATCCTCAGCACCACATAAAAATAAACGCATTGTGTACAACTAAAAGCAAATAAATAAATATATTTTTTAAAAAATTACACTTATTGTCTGTAATGTTCATTTGGCTCTGATTCACATTCTTAGTTAGCCTTGTGTGCATATATGTCTCATCTTACCAACCATATTGCAAACTCCTGAAGGGAAGGGGACTAAAACTTACTTTTCTCTTGCATCCTCCATAATTCCTAGCATTGTGCATAACAAATAATATGCACTCGGTAAATATTTGTTGGTTGACTGATTGACTAGAAAAGGTCAGAGACTGCATCAAATCTTGGTTAACTCCCACATCATTTAGTGAAGAATTGTGTGCTCACTGTGTACTCGATAAGATTTAATAATATTATAAAATAATTCAAAAAAGGTTTATGGAGTTTCTACAGTGTGTGGACAATAGTGCTGTGTGAATAGAAATGAAATAGAAGACAGCTTCTAACTTTGAAGAGCTTAGCTTGGTTCTCCAAGAAGTTTTCTCTTACTAATACTTCAATGCACACTGCCCCCTTTCTCTGAATTCCTACTGCATTTTTAAAAACTGGGGATTGAATCCAGGAACACTTTATCACTGAGGTACATCCCCAGTGATTTTTAGGTTGTTGTTCTTTTGAGACAGGGTCTTGCTAAATTGATGAGACTGGCTTTGAAATTTTGTTCTTTCTGCTTGCACCACCCAAGTAGCTGCATCGTGCTGGGCTCCTGATGCATTTGAAGTCAGGACCAGATATCACTCAATTTTTTGTTTTCCCTCAATTTTATTGTGAACTCCTCCAAGGAAATGAATGGCACTGTGTTAGAAACATAACAAAACCACAGTATTGGAATGGTCTTTAGAGTCTTTCCCATAGTTAAGCTTCCTACCCAATATTCAATGCAAGAATCCCTTTTGCAAAAGCCTGGGCACAGTTCTTATTTAACTTTGTTTTCAGTGTCAGAATTAAGTGAAATAGAAACACAGAAAGAGGAGTGGGTTCAGAGGCAAGGCAATAAGTTGTATTTTCACTACATGCAGTTTAATATCGTCGTTGGACAACCAGGCAGAGACTATTAGCTGAAATGCAAATCTCAATTGAGGGGAGAGGTCAAGCTAAAGATAGATTTGGGAGTCTTGAGCATGGAAGATAGTTGAAATGCTGAGATTATGACTGTCAAGGGCTGGAGTTGTGGCTCAGTGGTAGAGCACTTGCCTGGCATGTGTAAGGCACTGGGTACGATCTTCAATGCCACATAAAAATAGATAAATAAAATAAAGGCATTGTGTCAATCTACAACAAAAATATTTTTTTAAAAAAGACTGCCAAGGATGGGCTAGGCATGTACCTCAGTACTAGAGTCATTGCCTAGCATGTGAGAGACCCTGGGTTCAACCTTCCCCAAGTGGGGGTAGAGAGAGAGAAAGAAACAAAGAAACATGAGACTGCTAAAAACATAGTCTCTGAGAATTCCTCTATTTGGAAAATAAAAGGAGAAATCAGTGAAGTGGGAGAACAATGGGAAGGCAAAGAAGAGGTTGGTCACCAGAGTCAAATGGGTCAATGGAGGAGGAATAAAAACAAAATTAAAGAGACTGGGACTATGGGTATAGCTCAGTGGTAGAATATTTACCATGCTACAGTGAGTTTCTGGGTTCCATCCCCAACACCACAAAAAAAAAAAAAAAAAAAAAAAAAAAAAAAAAAAAAAAAAAAAAAAAAAAAAAAAAAAAGTTAATTTTTGGTGATTAAAAAGCCAGAACTTTGACTTTTTTTTTTTTTTTTTTTTTTTTTGGTGCTGGAAATAGAACTCAGGGCCTTACATTCCCAGCTTCAGCCATTTATCTATCTATCTATCTATCTATCTATTTATAAAATTTTGTTCTTTTTAGTTGAGACATGGTCACCCTAAGTTGCCCAGACTGGCCTGGAATTTATGATCCTCCTGCCTCAGCCTCATGAGTTACTGGGATTACAGGCATATGCCACCTCTCTATGCCTGGTTTATTTTTGCACATTTTTAAAAATTCCTAACACCTAGCACAGTGCCTGGTTTAATACATGTTTGTTACATCAGTGAATGAATAGATAGGTAAATTGTAGGTACTGCTACAATCAGGAGGTCATGGGGAAAAGTAGATAAATTAGACTTTTTTTCTCTGAAGCAAGAGGAGACTCAGTGCTGATATAAAGAAGCATTAAGATGAAAAAGAAAGCAGTTGAGGTCTATGATATCTGCCCCCCAAATATGAAGTAAGTTCATCTGAGAATTTCTCACACTTTCTATTCTCAGTATGATGATAAAAATTCTCAATAGATAACACCTGTAAACCCTAGAAAAGCACACACCCCAACCAACATGCAAACTACGTGATGGCTCCAGAGAGTTGTCAAAAGGAAGACTTCTGAAGGGCAACTGGAATTTGAAATAAGGGATCAGCATGAGGTAAAATTTCCCATTTTTCACTTTAGCCTGAGGACAGGCTGCAATCACTGGCCAGACTACTAAAACTCCATTTGGAAACCAACTTTTTAGACTGGATAACTAGAGGACAGAGCATGGGACAACCACAGTGAGAAAATAAGGGTACCCTCAGAAAGGAAAGACTCTTGAAGCCAGGTACATGCTTGTAATCCCAGTGACTCAGGAGACTGAGGAAGGAGGCTCACAAATTCAAGGCCAGCCTCAGCAACTTGTTGAGGCTCTAAGCAACTTAATGAGACCCTGTCTCAAAATAAAAAGTAAAAAAGAGCTGACGATGTAGCTCAGTGGCAAAGTATCCCTGGGTTCAATCCGTAGTACTAAAACAGAAAAAGGGGGGAGGAGGGGAGAGAGAGAGAGAGACTGACTTTGAGAAAAGGAGTTCTAAATTATCTCTATAAATTTATTTCAAGGTGTATCTTAAACACATAAGTAGTTTCAAAGCAGTTTCAATCTAAGACTGAAAGGACAACATTGAGATCTGAGCTGCCACCCAGTGCAGGCAAGGTAGAGTGCAGTTCAAATCTAACCAAGATGATGGCCTATTGAAACCAACATATCCATACTGTTCAGAGAACAACAAAATCCAGGAGCCCCATAACATAGCATGTACAATGTCCAGGAACTCCCCCACCCCTGTAAAATTGATCCATGAAGAATCAGGAAAATGTAATGCATTCTCCAGGAAAAAGACAATGGAGGCCAACCTTGAGATGATGATGCTTAATGAGGAGAGAAAAATACCCTGGTGATAAATGAAGAAAAATGAAACCTCAATAGAAAAATAGAAAATGTAGCCAGGCACAGTGGCACACGCCTATAATCCCAGCACTTGGGAGGCTAAGGCAGGAGGATTGTGAGTTCAAAGCCAGCCTCAGCAATGGTGAGGCATTTAGCAACTCAGTGAGACACTGTCTCTAATAAAATACAAAAAAAAAAAAGGGAAAAAGAACTAAATGGAAATTCTAGAACTGAAAATATAATATCTGAAGGGAGAAATTATCTAGATGGACTTAATTGCAAAATGAAATAACATAATTCAGGGAACTTGAAGATATACTAAAACCCAGGCACTGTGGCACATGCCTATAATCCCAGTGATTCAGGAGGCTGAGGCAGAAAGATCATATAGAAAGCTCAAGGCCAATTTCAGCAATTTAGCAAGACCCTATCTCAAAACAAAACAAAAAGGTCTGGTGATGAAGTTCAGTGGCATAGCACTTGCTTAATATGTGTGAAACCCTGTTTTTACTATATACCACGAAAAAAAAGACATAGTAATAAAAATGTCAAACCTGAAGAAGAGATAGAAAGGATGGGAAAAATTATGGACTAAGCTTTTCAGACCTGTAGGATAATACCATAGGTCTAAAATACCTGTAATTGCAATCCCAAAAGGAGGAGAGTGGATGGGTGAAAACATTCTTTGAAGCAATTGTGATTGAATATGTCTTAAATTTGGCAAAAGGCATGCATTTATAGATTCAAGCTCTGCAAAGCTCAAACAGAATAAATATGAAGAAAACTGTACCTACTGGTATCATAAGCAACCTGCTGAGAACCAAAGATAAAGAGAAAATCCTGAAAGCATCCAGAGAACAACAACATTGCATAATCACCTCAGGAACTATGGAAACTAGAAGACCATGGGAAAACATCTCTAAATTGTTGGGGGGAAATTATTGTCAACCTGGAATTCTATGTTAAACTACAATAACCTTTAAGAATGAAAACAAAATAAAGACATCTTCAGATAAAGTTATCTTGATAGCTGGACATAGTGACGCACGCCTGTAATCCCAGCGGCTCAAGAGGCTGAGGCATGAGGATCACAAGTTCAAAGCCAGCCCCAGCAAAAACAAGGCACTAAGCAACTCAGTATCTAAATAAAATACAAGATACGGCTGGGGATGTGGCTCAGTGGTCAAGTGCCTCCAAGTTCAATCCCTGGTACCCCCCCGCAAAAACAAAACAAAACAAAAAAACAAGTCTCTTGATGGGCCTGGTGGTACACACCTATAGTCCCAGCTATTCAGGAGACTGAGGCAGGAAGCTAGCTTGAACTCAGGAGTTCCAGACCAGTTTGGGCAACAGAATGAGACCCCATCAGAAAAAAAAAAAAAAAGTTTTCTCTCATGTTTATAAGTCTTTGTACTTACTGCTTTCTCTGTTTGAAACACAAAGACACTCCCCTAGTCTCTTTTGTATTTTCAGCTTGCTAAGTCCTATTTATTTTTCAAGTTTAGATGCCACTTGTTCCAGAAAGCCTTCTTGATCTCCCTAGTGTAGGTTAGATACTCCTCTTTTATATATCTATGGCCCCCAGTATTTTCCCCATCTTAGCATTTAGCATGTTGTGTGTAATCTCTTGTTTGATAACCCCTGAACTCCCCTGAACTATATGCTCCATGAGAGCAAGCATTTTGTCTTTATTTTTAGTGTATTAACAGTCCTGAGCACATAAAAGTCACTCAATTTATATCTGTTAAATAAAGGAAAGAATGTCTGATTCCAAAGTATTTTTTTCTACTATACCAGGTTACCATCATAGAGAGGAAGGTCCTGACATTACTATAAGATTCACTGCTACTATAGTCTCTTAAATTTTATGGGGAAAACTATCACTGACTGAAAAATTACAGCTTTCATTGAACTATCATTTCCTTCTGATTGCATAGGCAATTACTGGTCTGGGACAATATATATGTGCTTCACATAGATCTTTGATATTTAGTGCCTGTGCAAATTCTCATTTTAATATCACTTCAAAATAGATGGCTAACAATACAGAAACAATTAAAATATGGTAGATACAATTGAAAGAATCTATACAGGTGCTAAAATTATATTTATATAGCCCTGTGATCATTTGAAAACATGTTTATATGTTAAATCAGGAGGAAACAAAACTGTACGTACAATGTGATTACAATGATGTTGGGTTTTTCAAATCCATTCAGAAGGTAAAAAACAGTACTGGAAAGAAACATACCAAAATACTGAGCTAAGCAGAGTGGTGCACACATATAATACCAGTGACTTGGAATGCTAAGGCAGCAGGATCATGAATTTGAGGCCAGCCTCAACAACTTAGTGAGACCCTCAGCAACTTAGTGAGACCATGTTGCAAAAAAAAAAAGAGGCCCAACATTATGTAAAATTATAATATGCCAATAAAAATCATGAAAAAATAATAAAAATAAAATAAAATGGGCTGGGAATGTAGCTCAGTGGTAAAGCAAGCCTGGGTTCAATCCCCAATACCAAAAGAAAAGAAACCACTTCTAAAGTACTTTTTTTTTTTTTTTTTTTTTTTTTTTTTTTTTTGGTACTGGGGATTGAACTCAGGGGCACTCGACCACTGGGCCACATCCCCAGCCCTTTTTTGTATTTTATTAGAGACAGGGTCTCACTGAGTTGCCAAGTGCCTCGCCATTGCTGAGGCTGGCTTTGAACTCGCGATCCTCCTGCCTCAGCCTCCCAAGTGCTGGGATTACAGGCGTGCGCCACCGCGCCCGGCTCTAAAGTACATTTTTTTAATAAACACGTATTGTTCTTATAGTGGGGGAAGGGACTTTGTTTTTTAAAAATTTAAAGTAGAAAGACTCAGGGTACAAACAGGGTCCCTGGTACACCAAATCTTGATCACAAGTAAAACAGGACTGTGTTTAAGCCCCTTTTCCCTTTAACTTATATCTTAATGGCCTGATACCACTTACAGATTAACAGAGTGCATGATCTTCTTGAAGGATGCTATAAGACTGGCCCCAGAAAAAGAAGAAAGGGGATCAGCGGTGTAAACTTCCAGAGGCAGAGGGAGAAAAGGACTAAGCAGAGATCAGAGAAAGTAAACATAAAAGAACAGGAAATGGGAGGGGGAAGGGAAAGACAAGAGGATAGGTAGGTATACTTTCATATATGGAGGTCCATATGAAAAAGAGTAGCTTGTAATGCATTTTTATAACAGGCATAGCTAGCATATTTTTATGTCCTTTTATTATTGTCTGTATTAAGAATGTGTTTGTTCCTTTGAGTCTCTCCCTATTACTCCCAGGGGCAGGCTGTGTATTTCTTCAGCCCACATGTACTGTCATATCTGCCTGATACTGCCAGGAAAGATCAACTGGACACTGCATCTGGACATTCTGGAGCCTACTCTGGGAGCAAATTGCATAACCACATGCCTATCTATGTGAGCTATAGATTTTGCAGGCTATATGAAACAGCCAGGAACCTTCTGGAGATAAAGGAGATCTGGATGGGGATTCAGGGAGCCCCATAGGCATTTACAGAAAACAAGAAAGTACATCAGTTCTTTCTGTGTCTAAACCCCATTTGTGACACACAACCCAACTAACTGAATAATACTGACTCAGCCAAGACCATTTTTGTAAGATGTTTGTACTTTTCTGTTGAATTTATGTACAACTGTGTCATCTTCAAAGCTTTTAGTGGGCAAGTGAAATGGTCGATGGGGGATTTTAGTTTAATACATGTCATGTGAGGGTGTTGGGATGAATTTCTACATTGTTTAAGTACATTTATTTCCCAGAAAGATAGGCTTTCTAAAAACCTCTCTTTTCAGTGTAATAACTCATCTTTTTGCAGTGAGAGGGTACTGGGAATTGAACCTAGGGCCTCACATATGCTAGATATATCCACAATCCTTTTATATTTTTGAGTCAGGGTCTCACTAAGTTGCTAAGGCTGGCCTCTTATGATCCTTCGGTTTCAGCCTCCCAAGTAGCTGGAGAACAGGCATATGCCACTGTGCCCAGCTTGATAATGCATCTTTTAACCTATCCAGATGCCAAGAACAAGGAGATTTAACCTTAAAAGAATGGCACATATGAGCTTAAAAACAAGATTTTAGCATTACCCATTGATCTTCAGAGGGTAGATATTGTCTTAGAATTCTAATAATGTAACTTATAATATAAATGATTATAGCTTTCATTACCATAGGCTAGTGTCTTTCACCATCCAATATGGGTGCCACAAACCACAAGTAATCAAATTTAAATGAAATCAAATCCAACTCCTCAGTTGCAGTGGTCACATTTTAAATATTCAGTGGCCATGTGTGGCTACAGGCTAACTTCTTGGACAGCCCAGATATAGAACATTCCCATCATCACAGAAAGTTCTACTGAACAATACTATGAATCTAGACTTTCAGGATGGTAATATGGGGGACCAGGCATTTCTGAATTTGCATGTAAAGTGACATATTTTTTTCTTATTCCAGGTTGACTCTTTGCACCGGTGTGCTTAGAGTGACACAGGAAAGTAAGGCAGTATAAGGACTTAGTAGCCCCCTTGCCACAATTTTTTTAAAAATATATATTTATTTGTTTTAGTTGTACATAATGCCTTTATTCTTACGTGGTGCTGAGGATCGAACCCAGGCCACACACATGCTAGGCGATTGCTCTACCGCTGAGCCACAACCCCAGCCCTCCCTTGCCACAATTTAAAAAGTGAAATTTCTTTAGGGAAGGGGCTGGGAGTGTGATTGATTCATAGAGCACTGGCTTAGCATATATAAGGCCCTGGGTTCCACCCCTAGTACTGAAAATAATAATTAATAATTGTAATAATAATAATTTTTAGGGAATGACTTAATAAAATGTAGCATATTCGCTAATTGTAATAGAATACAGAAGTTAAAAGGAATGAACTAGTTGGGTTTTTTTGTTTTGTTTTTGTTTTTTGGCACCAGGGATTGAACTCAGGGGCACTCAACCACTGGGCCACATGCCCAGCCCTTTTGTGTATTTTATTAGAGACAGGGTCTCACTGCTAAGTGCCTCACCATTGCTGAGGCTGGCTTTGAACTTGCGATCCTCCTGCCTCAACCTCCCAAGTGCTGGGATTACAGGTGTGCTCCACCACACCCGGCAGAATGAACTAGTTGTATCACCAAGGATAGACCTCAAAAACATTTTGTGTGAAAAAAGCAAGTGGTCTAATGTAATAATCATTTATGCACAGAAAAGCAAAGAAAACTGCTATGGTTTGAATGTGTTCACCAAAGTTCATGTATTGGAAATTTAACCCCCAGTGCAACAGTGGTGGGATCTTTGAGAGGTGGTCAGGTTATGAGGTTTGTTGCCATCATGTGTGTGGTACTAGGGATTGAACCCAGAGGGGCCCTCTACTACTGAGCTACATCCCCAGTCCTTTTTATTATTTATTTATTTATTTATTTACTAGATATTGAATCCAGGGGCACTTAACCACTGAGCCACATTACCAGCCCTTTTTATTTTTTATTTTGAGACAGGGTCTCACTAAATTGCTTAGGGCATTGATAAATTGCTGAGGCTGGCCTCAAACTGGTAATCTTCCTGCCTCAGTTTCCCATATTGCTGGGATGACAGGCATGCACCACCACACCCAGCCTAAGAGTAGTTTTTGGAAGTCTAGCAGAATACTTATCAAACGCATGACAATGGTTACTTCATGGAGGGGGAAAAGTCTATGTGATAAGGGTCCAAAAAGACTTTTAGGGGTTTCTTCCATAATATTCTACATTTCTAAAGAAACATATTCATGTATTACTTGTATGATTACAATTATTAAATCAGAACACAAGTTGATATATGCAATATGAACATAATATGAAAAATAAGGGAAATAAACAAAAGCTTAATGATGATTTTGTTAAGAGGGTAGGACTGTAAGTAATTATTTTCTCCTTTTCCTCTATTTCTAAAAAGTATTTCATTTTGTGTCTCTAATGTCTATACAATAAAATTTTGAAATAAAAGTAAATCTGGAGCCAGGCGCAGTGGTGCATGCCTGTAATCCCAGCACCTGGGAGACTGAAGCAGGAGGATCACAAGTGCAGAGCCAGCCTCAGCAATGGTGAGGTACTTAGCAACTCAGTGAGACCCTGTCTCTAAATAAAATGCAAAAAAGGGCTGGGGATGTGGCCCAGTGATCGAGTGCCCCTGAGTTCAATCCCCAGTATCAATCAATCAATCAATCAATCAATAAAGCTGGTTTATGCTGCTGACATAGTTATATTATTGCATATTAGGTGTAGTCCTTAAGAGGCAATAGGCTCTGGTACATAATTAGTTTCAGAAATAACAGCTTGACATCATGTATGTAAAAAAATTTAATCTTCCTTGGTGACAGTCTCCAAAATTATATTGGCCAAAATAAAACCCTATTCTGCAGCTAATTCCTACTGGCAGGCAGAGTGGGATACTACAATTCCTAAAACCAGAGGTTCCACTGGAATATTTTGAGACTTCCCTTCTTATGCCCAAGCTGCATGACTGGTTATGGGCTTTGTAAACTGTCCAGATCAAAAAACCCTTCTCTGTGGTATGGAACTCAGATCCAAAAGCTACTTGCTAGGAAAAATCTGGTTTCACCTGCACCCCACCTTCATGGGGATATGAGGTAAACTTCTATGCAGGCAACAACACTAGTCAGGCTTCTCAACTTTCAAGCCAGAATGGTAACCATGTCACCCGACCACCTGTTCATCTGGCTTCCAAAACATATGGATCCTGCCTCAATCAACAACAGAGCATACCAATACTTCTGGCTTTCATCAGGGAATAAATGTAGTTGGCCTCTGAGGTCCTGTCAAAAGCCTGGCTATGAGAGGAGATATTTATGGAATATATTGTAAGGGACATTCTATCCATCCACTCCTTTAGGTGGCATTTTAAGTTGTGTCCTCAGATCAAGTTAGAACACCAGAAGGTTACATGCCTGAACCATCTGAGCTCAGCCCCTGCAGAAGTGTTTTAATGTTACACCCTTGGCTTTCAGCCAGAGTAGTTACCAGAAAGTAATATGGAAATCTCTTCTGTGTGTGTTATGAAACTGTTACTGAGGACATTGTCCCTTCTGTTAATCCCACATGAGATATTTCTTATGGAATTTAGTGCCAGCAATGAAGCATTAGGTAGCTGTTAAAATAATTATGGAAGACTAAATATGAAAACATGTTTATGATATATTCATGGAAAAAAGAACACAAAATAGTATATAGACTACTTACAACCATATAAAATTATATGTGTCTGTGGAAAAGGATTGAAAACTGATAGGCAAAGATTAAAATTGTAGAAGGGCAAGGTGATTTTAAGTGTTTCCCCAACTCCCAATTTTTTGTTTGTTTGTTTGCTCTAGTCCTGTCTTTTAAGTAGGGGGAGAAAAGAATTTAGTGACAGGAAAATCTCTATCTCTCTTGAGGAATGCCATGCTTCTTTCTTCCTGATAACAAGACTAAGGTAATTTACTGCATTTTACCCCTTCCCTTGACTACCCCAAAAGGTGAGTTTAATGTTCAGTCATTGCATATTAGCTTCCTCTTCCTTTCCATGCATCTGATTTTCTATGTCCATGATCTTATAACATTTGTACTCTTCTATTGGTAAGGTGCTCCAAGTACCTTGTAGAAAGAGGCAAAATACAAAGCAATTCCCCCCATTTAAAATTATACACAGTCACAGTAAACTGAAAAAAATTTAAAGAAAGGAAAATGAAAAAAACTATAACCACCATTAACACTTTTTGACATTTCTTTCTATCTTTTCCCAATGTATTTTAATCCAAATTATAAGTACATAGCATATAAACTCTCACATCCATCTCTTTTCCTGCAAGTTTAATAATATGAGAATGTTTTAATGTACTGGAAACTTTCATATTTTTTCCAGGGTTTGGAAAGGACTGAAATGCTGGGCATTGAACAACCCCCAGACCTATGCAAGCACTCTAACAGTGAGATACACCCCAAGATCATTTTTTCCTGATGTGGGGGGCAGGCAGGGAAAGACTCTTTGGTAAAAACACTTGGGTAAAAACTGGGTGCCACAGCACATGCCTGTAAACTCTGAAACTCTAATCCCAGCAAATCACAGACTGATGCATAAGGATCACATGTTGGAGGCCAGCCTGTGCAACTTAGGGAGAACCTGTCTCAAAATAAAATAAATTATTGATTGTGGCTATAGCTCAAAGGTAGAGTACTTGCCTTGCATGTGTAAGAAGAAAAAAAAAAAAAAACTGTGGTAAATATCATGCCAGTAAGACTTTCACAGTTTGGAACCATCAAGATCCATAGGAAGCTTAAACAGGAAGCTCAAAGGACCCTCAAAACCTAAGGGATGAAACATTGTGGAAGTTCTTCATGCAGGAGTCCAGGACTGAATTTGTGTGGATGGAAAGTTTAAGCTCAGGGCAGCCTAAAGACCAAAGGACAATGTGGAGTATAGTACCCAGATTAGATATCACTAGAAGTAGGATTTTAGAGCTAGAAGATACTTTAGAAATCATTCAATACATCATTCTCTTTTTACAAATGAAGAAAACAAAGCCAGAAAAGGGGAATTGACTTGTATAGGCTTTGATGTCAGGCTGACTAGGTTTGTATCTCTACTGTACCTACCTCTTAGTAACTCCAGACACTTTACCCTAAGTCTCATTTTCCTTTGTGAAATTAAAATAAGTAATAACATTAAGCTTATTATGCATGTTTTGTGTAGATTAAATCAGACAATTAATGTAAAGCACTTAGTGCAGTACCTAATAAAAATAAAAACCCAGTGTTACTATTGATATTAGAGTAACTATTATTATTAGTCAACAGAATGACAAAGCTATAATAAGGACTCAGATCTCCTGAAAATCTAGTGCTCTTTTCACTACAATGGACTGACTTCCAGGGTTCAGAAAGGACTGAAACTTGTCTCAAAGTAAACAGTGGTACTAACTCAAATCTATTCAGGGCTAAAATCTGAGTATTTCTGTCTAGGTCTTCACCTCATGTGAAAGTGCCTAGCCAGTCTGGTGTCTAGAAAACAGGAATTTGAGAAATGTTTATTAACCAAAAAGATTTTTAAAAAGCACAGAGACAAGGTTGGGAAGGTGATTTCCCAAGACAAGGACTAGAACTCTTTCACAGAAACACACCATAAATGACTTAGGGAAGAGGGCAACCAAAAATATGCATATTCCATATACATCTGTGAAGATCAGGGCCAAGTAGAGGTGGTGCTTTCTGACAATCCTGGAATTTTCTCATTATCACTGCATCTTTTCCTGTGGTTACCAGAAAAAAAAATCCTGTAAAAATCCTAGGTGGGGGTTGTATTTTTTTTCAGAGCTGGGCAGAGTAACAATAGAAGTGGGGAAATGTCTATCTCAATTCAAATTAATAGAGCCGGTTTGGCAGCAGGCTTGGGGGGTGGCACCCAGGTAGAAGAGTGGGTGGTGGCAGTGAAAGAGGCAAGAGAGCCAAACCCCTGTGACCTTCAAGAGGAAAAAAACAAGTGGTGAATGGGGATCTATTTGAGAACATACACTCTAAGGTTTCAAACTGGGGGGAAAAGGCTGCACCTCCCATATCCTGCCATATCTGTCCATAGTTTATGACAGCATTGGTTTTCTGGGGGCCTCCTGTTAGTCTTCTTCCCTGACCAAAGTCTCTTCTATTTTCCAATGCTACCTTGCTGACTGTATCTTGACTGACATGTATCTAACACTCCCATAGCAATGAGGTGAGTTACCCTGACCTCTCTAGCTTTAAAGTCATGATGTTTTTATCACCCCACAAATCCTTTTGCCGACCCTCCTAAAACATCTGGTCCTATGGCATATGATCATTTTTATCTGTCCAAGGTTTCAAGATATACTTTCATCTTGTGAAGGCTCAACAAACATCTGTTGATTGATGTTAAAGAGTCTATAATCTAGTGAGGGAGACAATATATTTTCATGAAATGGAAAGATATATAACCACAAGCACAAAATTAAATATAAATAGAGTTCCTAGAGGTTCAGGAGGTGTAAAGTAGATAAGTGATCTATCAGGTTGGGGTAATCAGGGAAAATTTCCAAGAACATGTAAGTTTTGAGCTTTGAATTGGAAATTTAAGGAGATGATGGACATTAGTTAGTGAAGAGGTGGACCTTTTCAAACAAATGCATAGAAACAATGCAAGATATAACTCAAGCTAGGACAGGTGCCTGCCCCACCCTGCCATTTCCCCATCTCAGCAACTCTCCATGATCTGCCACCACACCTGTTTTCAGTTAGAAGAGAGTGTCTTGTAACTTAGTACCCACCAGGTTCTCTCATGCCAGGCCCTCTCCTCTACTGAATTCACCACTCATAAAGCACTTACAAGATGCACCACTTAGGTGATAGGTAGAGGACAAATGCAAATTGGAGTAGAACAAATGAACATGGAGAACTAAGATGGTTATTTTACCATGGGCAGGCTAATATCACTGTGAAAGTCCAATGTGGTGAAACTGCTGAAAAGTCCTGGTTGCATGGATATCCTTCCTCACCAAACATCACAGAATATGTATCATGAAACACTGTAAATGGTAGACAAGTTAAAGTTACTGCCACTAGAAAATTGTAGTCTAATAGGAAAAGCAGAACATGGCCACACAGAGAATACATATGATGTATTTATTTAAAAGTTGTTAAATGTCCAAGTGTATTATCATTTGATTCCAGATCCCTTTAATTCATTCATTCCACCAACATTTCTTGTCTACTATATGACCCAGAGCTGAGGTCACAGAGATACATAAAATATGTCTCTGCCCTCAAGGGGCAGAGAAACAGACAAATAAACAAATACGGTTTGCACTATATAACATGAGCCTGCCTATGGTGCTTAGGAACACAGTAAAAGGAGAACTAACTGCACCTGTGGGGAGATAGGGAAATATGAATAGGAGTTTTACAAAATAGGAGACTTGAAGAAGGGATGACAAGAGTGATGACATCACAGGATGCAGTGGGAAAAGTACGAAAGAGCATGGCATTTCTAGGAAATAGTGGGAAACTCTGGCTTGTTGGAATACTGTGCTTAGCAAAAGATGAGACAAGAAAGGTGTGAAGTGGCCTGAGTATGAAGAGATTTACCAGGGAGTTTTAACTTTACCACATAAGAATGTGGGAAATCATAGGAAGTTTCAAGGAGCAAAATTAAATAATCACATAGAAGCAATATGATCCCAGTTCTCCCACCTACTAGGCCATTCTTCTATCTCCTTGAGCAAGTCACTTATCTGAGTATTATTAGTATCTTAATCTATAAAATGGAGAGAATAGTGGTACCTACCTCATAAGATTGATGTGAGGAGTAAATGAGATAACATTGGCAAAGCAATTAGCACAGGGACTAACACATAATAAGCTCTCCATAAATTTTAGCTGTAATTACCAGGAATGCTTTTTTTTTTTTTGGGGGGGGGGGGGTATTGGAGATTGAACCTAGGGGCACTTAACCACTGAGCCACATCTTCAGCCCTTTATTTCCCCCTCTATTTAGAGACAGGGTCTGAGTTGCTTAAGGCCTCGCTAAATTGGTGAGGCTGCCTTTGAATTTGTGATCCTCCTGCTTCAGCCACCCCAGCCACTGAATTACAGGTGTGCGCCACTGCGCCCAGCCCAGGCATGCTTCTTGAAAGCACGTTGGTAGCGTGAAATACAAGTTGTAGTGGAGGGAAAGACTAGTGGAAGGAGGTTCAATTGAGATGATATTGCAATTTAAATCCAGTTTATAAATAAGGTCTCCAACTGGGATTTGGATTATACCAAGTTAGGTGGATGAAAAGGCAAAGTAAGTCCAGCTTAGGAGACTTCGTAGACCTGGACAACCACTAACCAAGTTCACAAATTAAGGGTAGCCAAAGGATAGGGGTGTGGGTGCAGGAACAGATAAAAAGTTCCGTTTGGGACCTGTTGAATGAGAAGCGAAGCCGTTGAATATGAGAACCAGAAAAATTTTGATATTTAAGGGCAGCTCAGGGGAACCGGTTGGAGGAAACCGACCTCACTGTCCGTGTAAACTGAGTATGGAGGTGGAGGGGGACAGGAGAGACCACCACAATCAGCTAACCATTTGTTTGTTACATAAGTCCACCACCCAAGTCCCCAACGTGCATACATCTTATTTTCTAGTCAGTTTCTTGCTTCTCGGTTTTCCGCTTCTTGTACAGATATTTTTTCCCCCTTTTGCTCTCTCTTAACTGGAGGGAAAGGTCCAGTATCTGTCAACACGTTCACCTAGGCGACCCCAAATCACAAGGAAGTGGGTAGAAAGCGGGGTAAAGAGGAGGAAAACAATTTTTAAGAAAAGAAAGAGTCCGCGACGACCTCTAATAATTAAAGTTCCACCTCCTCATATCCTGCCACGCCGCTCTCCTGCCGCCCGTACAGGGCTCCTGGTCCCGAGGTAGGACGGGAGATGTAGTTCTCAAGACTGACCAGGGTGGCACGACTGAAGAACTCGGTTTCCCAACTGGCTCTCCAGGCGCGTGCGCAGATGGCTGCCCCGGCGAGTGGTAAACAGAGACGTCAGGCGGGGGCTGCTGCTGGGAGCAAAACAAAAGGGAAACCCGGGGGGCGGGGGGGGGGTGGGGGGGTTGATAGGGGAATTGGTGAAGGAATAAGGGAGGCTGGGGCCACGAGAACCTTGACCCTATTAAGAGTGGCAAGAAGGGAAGAGGCGGGGGGAGGGGGAGTCAGGGGAGGGGCAAGTGACGCGGGGGAGCGGGGCGTGGGGGGGCAGTGATCCGGGTGGAGGAAATTTGGGAGGAGTGTCCGGGGGGGCAGCAACTTAAAAGGGGGAGGGAACTGCGGCTGAGGAGACGTTCGGTGATGGGAGCGCAATGTATGAGGGGATACTGTGCCTCAGGTTTAAAAGAGCAGGAAGCTGAGTGAGAGGTTGGAGAAAAAGTGGCTTCGCTAGGCGGAGGTTACAGGTGGTATCTCAGCAAAGAGCTCTGAGGCTGCAGGCTGTAGTCGGGAAGGGGATCAGAGAACTGTGGAAGGGACAGTTTAGGGGCTAGCGTCCTGGGGCGAGGGAGAAGTTCGTGACTTTCTGGGGACTGGCAGGAATGTGCCTCCTGGCCCTCGGTGCTTCCCCCCTGGGGGGAGGCATGGTGAGGGACTGTGGCAGGCTCCACTGAACGCTGAACCGCGGAGGTCCAACTCCACGTATGGATCCAGGGAATAAGAATTCAGCCACAGAGGCTGCTGCGATCATAGACCTTGATCCCGACTTCGAACCCCAGAGCCGTCCTCGTTCCTGCACCTGGCCCCTTCCTAGACCAGAGCTCGCTACCAAGCCGTCCCAGACGCCCGAGGTGGAGCCAGGTCTGGGAGAGAAGGTACACACGGAGGGGCACTCAGAGCCGATCCTGTTGCCCTCACGGCTCCCAGAGCCGGCAGGGGGCCCCCAGCCGGGGATCCTGGGGGCTGTAACAGGTCCTCGGAAGGGAGGCTCCCGCCGGAATGCCTGGGGAAATCAGTCATATGCAGAACTCATCAGCCAGGCCATTGAGAGCGCCCCGGAGAAGCGACTGACACTCGCCCAGATCTATGAGTGGATGGTCCGCACCGTGCCCTACTTCAAGGACAAGGGTGACAGCAACAGCTCAGCAGGATGGAAGGTAACTATGACCCCCTTACCTCCGTCTACCTACCCCTGGGCCTCTTAGACCTCTACCTCCTACTCTGGGGCCCCTTTTACCATCCCACCCCACCCCTTTGAGAAGCCTAGAGATCCACCTTCAATCTTAAGTTAGACAAACATTTACTTAGTACATAGTATATGCCACACTCAGCTTGATGCCGGAGAATCACAGATGAATTAAGACACTGTCCCTGCCCTAGAGAAAATCAAATTCTCTACTCCCTGCTCAACACTCCCAGTACTTTGGCTTGGGCTGCCCCAAATACATATTCCCACAGAGAAGTCTTTATCCTATGTGCAGAAGAAACTGTGTGGATTCAACCTAGCCTTCCCTCCTCCCCCACCTCCACCCCAACACCTTTTCTCCCATTCCTGTGGGATTACTTGGATTCCCTGCTTGCCTCCCAGTAACTCAATGTGGAGGGACTCCTCTGGGGTTGCTGTACCCAGGAGGGAGGGAGTGGGTGGCAAAAGTTAAAAAGAGTATATTCCTGGTGAAAGGTAGCTGATCTAACACACTAAAGGGGCTGTGAGGCGCTACCTGCCTCAGTGTGCCCTATGGTGCCTATAAACTCTCCTAAGGGGCTATCCAAGCTTTGGGGTAAAGTCTTTGATTTACTGTTGAGAAATATTACAAAAAGGGAGATAGGGTTCTGACTTTAGAGCCAAAGGTTGGGAGTTCCCTTGGCCTTCCACAAAGAAACTACGGGGGAAAAAACTCACAAAATACTCTGAAAAAACTGTCCTGGGACATATGGGCTCTAATCACAATGGGGGGGTCTACCCCAACTGACATCTTGTACCTCTGTGGGTGGTGAGGTCAGCATACAACAAAGTACAGAGGGAGGAATGAGCAGAGTATCTTCCCCTAGGTATGGAATATTGTGAGATCAGATCTGCAGTGTGCATAGAGGCTGGACACAACAGAAGACAGGACAGCTGACAGAGACCCTTGGCACTATTTCTGGGTAGACTGCCACGCCACAGTCTCAGCTCATAAAGAGCTCCCCTCCTTGGACCCAGCCTACACAGCTGTTTTTCTTTTCCCTTAGGTTCATTTTCCAGGGTAGAAGAAATAACCATGAGTTGTTAGTTATATTGTGGGAGTATATTCCTCCTTAGGATTTATACTTGCATAGGACTTTATCGTTTACAAAATAGTTTTAAAATTTTTCATTTTAGCTCGGCACGGCATGGTGTTGAATGCCTGTAATCCCAGCAACTCCAGAGGCTGAGGCAGGAAGATTGCAAGTTCAAGGCCAGCCTGTACTTGCAAGTCCCCTGTATCAAAAACAAAATAAAGGACTAGGATGAAGCTCAGTTGGTAGAGTGCCCCTGGGTTCAATCCCCAAGTACCACAAAAATAATCGTTTTATTAATCTTCACTGTAGTTCTGAGTTTCCACATTCTGCTTATTAGGACATTAAAGTACAAAAGGTTAGGAAACACACCTACCTACCATCAGTAGAATGAGGATTTGAACTCATGTCTAACTATAAATCCTGTTTCTCAAGGGAGCTCAGGGCTTGCTTTCATTGGAATGATTGCAAAGCCAATTGAGACTGAGTGTGGGGCTTCTGAGGCACCCACCCTGCTCCCAGTGGGGAGCTTCATGCCTGAGTTGGCTTCCCTGGTGGTGTGCCAAGGTTACTCCCACCCCACCAGGGGGCGGCACTCACTTAGAACAAGAAAGCTTAGATTAGATGGCTTGGGGAGCAATTAGCAGTCACCTCTTCCACCCCCCCAATGCTCAAGAATTATGGGTTTCTAACCTCTCCCACTTTGGACCTCTCCCAGTTGCTAGTTCCAAGGTCTAAAGAAAAGGGGGTAAACAAATGGGCCTCAAAGGTGCTAAGTATTAGGAAAAGGAATGGGCCATCTCAGTAGACTCAAAGTTAGAGAATGAGAAAGGGGAGAATCATGGTGCCAGAAGTCACTATGGTCCTCGGGTACTAAAGAGACCAAGACTCAAGGAGCCAGAAGCATTAGTGCAGCCAGAATATTTGGAGTGCCATGACCACAGGGTCTTGGAGAGACAAGTTCTTTGGATAAAGAGCCCTGGAACAAAAAGCTGCTCAAGCAAAGGGTTTCCTTATCTTAGAGAACCAGTCAGAGACACTTGAGTGGTTCCTGACTGTCCATAGCTTCAGCCTCCTGGTTGCTCCAAGCTCAAAGCACTTCTCAGGCTCCTCCTGAATTTCCAAAGAGCACCATGTGAGAGGTCAAATGCCCCTAAGGGTAGAGATTATGCACAAATTCCTGAGGAGTAGTGGGGTAAAGGAGGTTGGGAGGGGTGACCAAAACTGGCTCTAACTAGCCTGGGGCAACCAGTAAAAATAAGCTGTATGGAGACTCAAGAAGCTGCCAATCTAGATCTTGCTCCCTGGGCTGCTGGGAGGGGGGGAGTGTGTATCCCTAGCAGAACATCACCAGTGAGGAAGAGAAAACACACGGCTTCCAATACCCAAGGCACTCAAGAGCCAACAGAGCCTCAAGGGGTCTCATCACCATCACCAGAGGGCCACCTACCAATCAGGCAACACATATTGATTATGTACTATGAGCTTGGTGTACTGTGGGCCTGGTGCTCTAAAGAGCCACTACTGGGGGCTGTGGGACTGTCAGTGCCCTTGGCACTTACACTTGATGAGACTAATTACACAAAACCATAAGCCACACAATATAGACTGGGTAAAATTGTATGGAACAGATTAAAAATATTGTATACGAAATTTGATATACAAAGTCAAGCGACCACTTTTATAAAAGAGGTGAGACTTAAGCTTGGTCTTGATGAACTAGTTGATTTAGAGAGAGATCTTTCTGGGGAAAAGAGGAAGGGTTAGATTGTTCCTTGTGGATGTAGTTAAGGGTTTGTGTCACCTATTGGCAGAAATAAGGTTGGGATTCAGAAAAAAAGGGGGAGGGTGTCTTCCAATCCCATGGAGAGCTGGGTGGCCCAAATGCCCAGTGAGGAATGGATCACCAGCTGTGCAGAAGTTTCAGTCCCTCAGCCTATTCAGAGAACTGGCCCAGGGCAAGGGTTAGTCCTGGGCTGGTATGGCCACTGTCCTGTAATCTCCACATAAGCCTGCATTCAAGGAAAGGGTAGAACTATGGAATGATTTTTCCTATCTGAACCTAGTTTTAGTTGGAATAGGAGTAAGGCTCCTCCATTGCCACAATCCCCAGGCACCCACCAGAGCCTGGCTTGTCCAGGATGGGCACCAGACCCTCTACAGTAGGTTGTTACTTTGTCTCTGGTTCTCTCTATGCAGAGAAATCTGGAGCAGAGGCTATGCTGCTTGTCCTAGGGGGAACTGTCCTAGAGAGGGTCTCCTCCCCCTCTCTCTGTCAGTTTTCCCCCTATATTTGACTTTCTTTTATTCTCTGGGACACCCCACCTGCTATGTGCTCACCTCCCCTTGACTAGATTTCTGGGCACCAACCTACACATACCTCATGCTTCTTCTCTTTCCTGCTGCCTTTGCCCCCTCCAGAATTCCATCCGCCACAACCTGTCCTTGCACAGCAAGTTCATCAAGGTTCACAATGAGGCCACTGGCAAAAGCTCTTGGTGGATGTTGAACCCCGAGGGAGGCAAGAGCGGCAAGGCACCCCGCCGCAGGGCTGCCTCTATGGATAGCAGCAGCAAGATGCTCCGGGGCCGCAGCAAGGCCCCCAAGAAGAAACCATCTGTGCTGCCAGCTCCACCCGAAGGTGCCACTCCAACGAGCCCTATCGGCCACTTCTCCAAGTGGTCAAGCAGCCCTTGCTCTCGAAATCGTGAAGAAGCCGATGTGTGGACCGCCTTCCGTCCACGAAGCAGTTCAAATGCTAGCACTGTCAGCACCCGCCTGTCCCCCATGAGGCCAGAGTCTGAGGTGCTGGCAGAGGAGGAAATACCAGCCTCAGTCAGCAGCTATGCAGGGGGTGTCCCTCCTACCCTAAATGAAGATCTAGAGCTGCTAGATGGGCTCAATCTCACATCTCCCCATTCCCTGCTATCTCGGAGCAGTCTCTCTGGCTTCTCTTTGCAGCATCCTGGGGTTCCTGGCCCCTTACACACCTATGGCGCCTCTCTCTTCGGCCCAGCAGAGGGGCCCATGTCAGCAGAAGGGTGCTTCTCAAGCTCCCAGTCTCTGGAGGCCCTGCTCACCTCTGATACTCCACCACCCCCTGCTGATGTCCTCATGACCCAGGTAGATCCCATTCTGTCCCAGGCTCCCACACTTTTGTTGCTGGGGGGGATGCCTTCCTCCAGTAAGATGGCCACAGGAGTTGGCCTATGCCCCAAGCCCCTAGAGGCTGCAGGCCCCAGCAGTCTGGTTCCCACCCTTCCTATGATGGCACCACCTCCAGTCATGGCAGGTGCTCCCATCCCCAAGGCCCTGGGAACTCCTGTGCTCACACCTCCTACTGAAACTGCAAGCCAAGACAGAATGCCTCAGGATTTAGATCTTGATATGTATATGGAGAACCTGGAGTGTGACATGGATAATATCATCAGCGACCTCATGGATGGAGGTGAAGGACTGGACTTCAACTTTGAACCAGGTATGGTGCCCCTAATTACTTACTGCAGCATCTCAAAACCTATGTCCACTCCTAGATGCCCATGATTAATCCCATGATCTGAGCCAGGGAGATAGATAGAACAGGGGTAAATGGAACTCCTAGAGAGTTAGAGAAGATGTTGCATTGGAGTGACAGTTTCCAAATGAGACCTCCAGGCCCCTCAGCAATACCCACGGAAGGCAGCACAGAAGGGGTGTGTTTGAAGACAGGATTCTCAGTTTTTCTTGCTGTGAATGTGAACAGTGGGAAGTTGGCTTGCCCCAGATGAATCTCTTACCTTGTCCTCCATTTCTTCTTCCCACAGATCCCTGAGTCATGGCTGAAAGCTTTGTCCCCTGCTTCAGAGGTGGAGCCAGGCGTGACTATATCCACTCTTTTCCCTTGAGCCCTCCCCAGGAATTTGGGACCCTGCTTTAGAGCTAGGGTGGGGTCTAATCACACACATGGTTTGAGGAAATTATAAAGCTACCCATATGGGGAATATGGGGGGAGGGGCTGGGAGGGGGAAAGGGAAGAGGGTTTATTCTCACTGTGCCAATTAGGGGGTAAGGCCCTTTCTCAGGAGCCATCCTCAGCTTCCCCCCATACCCACTCCCTAGGCTTTGTAGCAGGGGCCAGCAATGCTGTTGGAAATGTGAAGTCACCAGTGGCCTTACCCCTGCCTTTGGGAGCAGGAATTTTTTGTAGAGTCTTATCTGAGCTGGGCCAGGCTAGGTTGTGCCTGGAGGTTTTTATGCAGTGGTCCCTTGGGCCGTGTGTGTGGGGGGGGGTGGGAACAGGGGACCTAGAAGGGCCAAGGTCTGAGCACTGGAGTGGCTCACCAGGCCAATCACCTTTGGAAGGCTACAGATAACAGAAAGGCTTTTTATAAACTTTTAAAGAAATATAAACACAAATATAGAGATTTTTAACAGTGGCAAGGTGCTAGTGATTGGAGAGAATGCTTTTTTTTTCTTTCTGAAGGCTTTGTCATAGTGACATGATACAAACACTACAGACAATACTATAGGAGACATGGGAAAGTTGGGGAGAAGTGGGGAGCAATAGTGAACATGGGCAAGAGCTCCCATTTGGACTAGGTCTAGAGAATGGCCTATGCATAAATAGGTTGGAGTTTACCCAGGGAAAAACCTAAGCCATGTTCCCTCATTCTGTCAACTTGTGCCTGGGAGAGTGTGGTGTTGGGGTACAGCCACACTCTTGTATGCCCCAATGTGGGTTTCTGCTATACTGAGGGAAAAAGAATTGAAGGCCTGGAATTAGCTTGGGGCCTGAGATGGGGCTGGAGCAGGGAGAAGAGAAGGAGGGAAGGATTTAGGGTGGTAAAGTTAGGTACAGAGTCCTCCCTGTTTAAGGCCCCTGACAGCTGTCCCTGCCCTTCTTTCCCTTCCCTGACTACAGGGGTTCTGTGGAAGTGTGTGTGGTGGCAGGCAGGGGGGAGGGGAGGAACAGGGAAAGGGGAGCTGGGGAGCTTGGCTGAGGGTCTGGGAAATAAGCAGGGATGGGGGGAATGTGGATCAGGTTTACTAGCACCTGCCAGGGTGGCCATCTGGGGCTCCTTCTCTACCCCAGCCCCCAAAGCAGCAGTCCCCCCCTCCCCGTGCCCTTTGCATTGTCCCCTCCCCCACCCCTGCTGTGGGTTCCCATCATTTCCTGTGTCAGCGCCTGGCCTACCCAGATTGTATCATGTGCTAGATTGGAGTGGGGAAGTGTGTCAAATCAATAAATGAATAAATTCAATAAATGCCTATAACCAGCTCTGGATTCTGCTGCTTTGCTGCTCCCCCCGGATAAGGGGGAGGGAGCGAGAAAGGCGAAGGGCAATAAGTCGAAGGACTGCCCAGAGGCAGATAGGTGGGGGTGGGGGAATTTCAGCCTGGGAGGTGGTGGAGTATGGTGGGGGAGGGACACCTAACCCCAGCAGGAATAGGCTGGCTGTGAGATAGGCCTCCCAAGGGGAGGCAGGCTGGTTTGAGAAGACCCCACCCCCTACTCTGTCCCTCAAAGGCTCATTGTACCGGACTTCAGTCTTTCCTCACCCTCACCCCACCCATGTGCTTGCTACAGCCCTCTCCTGCTGATCCTGTCGCGGGCCTGGGGCCTACTTAAGCCTTAGTGCAGATATTGGGAGAAAAAGTCTGTCTCAAAAAAGGAACTTAACGTTAAATTCCAGGAATTTCATACCCAGAATTACTGCTCTCACTTGGTCACTTTATTGAGTTAGCTGAGTTAGCGATGTTTATCCCTCCTACCAAGATTGTCTGCTCTGTTCTTAAAGGGAGGGCCCCTGCGAGTGGGAGGGGGCCCATCTTCATCTGATCTTCCTGATTTGGACTGGAAAGGGAAAGTCAGTAGATAAAGAGGCTCTTCAGGGAAGGTTTTTATAAACTAGGGCCAAAGGGAAGACTATAGAAGTTGGGAGCTTGGTTATAGGATAGGATTTGCAAAGGAAATCCATAGGGGGTTGGGGAGCAAGGTGGAGAAAATTTCAATGGTCTGGTGGGGAGAGGGGAGTGTTAGAGCAGGCCACATTTGGGGAGACTTACTGGAAGATTCACGGTGGATTCAATTGGTGTGACCTTCTTGGCTTCCAGCGTTCTAAGCATTTTCACTCGGCTCCTCTCCATGAAGTCACATTGTGTGCGCAGTGCCTCTAGGAACCAGGAAAAAACAACCATGCTTCTGAGGACTAGAGATCTCATCATCCCATCATTCAAATGGTCAGCTGGAGTAAACTGGCCTAAGATGGAAATGATGGTGTAGTGATAGAGAGATATACAGAGAAGATGGCAGAGACATGGGGGGAGGAGGAAGTGACAAATCTACCTGGTTTAAATTTTCTAAAGTGGACCTAGCCCCTGTCCCCACCCCGTTTTTGAGGCACTAGGGGATTGAACTCTGGGACTTATGCATGGTAGTCAAGCATTCTACCACTGAGCTACATCCCCAGCCCTTTTTATTTTGAGACAGGGACTCACTAAGTTGCCCAGGCTGACCTGGAACTTGCAATCCTCCTGCTTCAGCCTCCTGAGTAGCTTGGAATATAGATGTGTACCACCACACCAGGCCCTGCCCCATTTTCCTAGGCTCCTATGAACTCACCTTCCATTGTATACTAGTCCCACCCTATATTTTCCATCACTCAGCTATGTACAGTATTCTCCACGTTCTTCCCTCCCCCATCACACATCTTACCAAGCAGCTCGGGTTCTGGATTCTTCAGGAGGGGCACAAAAGCTCTGTAGGCATTCTCAAGTCTGGTTCCTGTAAACATAGCCTTCTGCTATATCCCTAGCCCTTGTCACCCAGTTTCCAACCCTCTGAAGCCCAAGATTTCAGGACTCTAACACTAAACACTACCTTGTCGTTGGTGTACCTTATTTTCTCCCCTTAGGTATGGACCTAAGGGAAAGTTGTGGCTGAGGTGGGGAGACAGAGTATGTGTGAACATAACCTGTTGTCATAGAGGCAGTGCCCTTTCTTAGACTGACTAGATATGGACAATTTAGGTCTGATTGAAGGTGCCCTACTTTAAGGACAAGATTCATGATCCATATTGAAGGTCTTGCTCTAGCTCTGGGTAATATCCCCAAGCCTCTACCTGGTGCCCCACGTTCCACCTTACAAACATAATAGGTGTCCCGAGCTGTAAGGAATTTGCTGGCATATTCTCCAGGGGTCTTCATCAGGAAAAGCAACTTCATTGTTCCCGATTCATCACACAAATCGATGGTGTCTGGAGGGAGGCCACAGAGTAATCGGGACAGCTAAGGACAGAAGGTGGAAGCAAAAGGGGCCAGTGATCCTACACAGAATGAGTTGGAGGAAGCTGTAGGGATATGAGGAATCCCCTTTTATCAGAATGAGGATTTAGGGGCTACAGATGCCCCTACTACTTCTGACCCTTGGCCCTTAGTCCCCTCCCAAATCTCCTCACCTGTTTTATGCAACCCCACTTTATTGCGAGTGTAATGCAGCAACGGGAAAACAGAGCAATTGGTATTGACCAGAAACTGCTGATTATCTGAGAAGAGATGGGATGGGGCATGCGGGCTTTTCTCTATTTATACAATCTCTGTGATCTCCACTGCTTTCAACCCAACCCACGCCCATACCCAGATTCCAGCTTTGTGTGGCCCCTCACCTCCATGTTTGATGAAAATGAACATGCTGTCATGGTCATCTCACTCTTCAGAGAATACCCTGATGAGTCATGCAGAAGGAGAGTGTTCTAGAGGCACTGGGGGGCCAAGTGGGCCCATATGGTTGGGGGAATGGAGGGGCAGATGGATCTCATAGGCTGGGGAGGCCCAGACTGGGCAGAGTCTGGAGAGAAAACTATTGGCAGATGTGGATAATCAGTATCCCTAAGGGTGGGGCCTCAGGCTGCAGTTGAGGGATTATGAGGTCAGAAACAGAAGGCAGAGTAGTTATGAAGAGAGAACTTAGGTGGGTCTACAAAAGATTTGTAGGGAATGGGAGCAACATGACAAATCTAACTCTAAACTAGACTCTGGAATGAGTACCAAAACTTAATGGAGAAAAATAAGTGTTCAGAACAACACTCCTTTTAGTTAATTTGTAGCACTACCACTTCCCCAACTTGACTCTATTATTCCTTTTTCCTAATCCGGCACCATGCCTCCCACTCTCATTGTATCCCATGTTTCCCCTGCTCCCCACCCCCACAACAGACTTCTTGATGATTGTCAACAAAAACTTTATTTTTCATTGATTCAGAAAGAATAGAAGGGTAGATGGAAAAGGGAAGGGAAGGGACAAAGGGATGGAGAGAGGGAGAAAGTGTCCTGTAAAAAGGAAGGGCCAGATTGGAAGAGATGAGAAACACTATAGGATAAGGGGGCAGTTCAAAAGTAGGAGATACTGAATGAAAGGACAGTTAAGTTACATGAGGAACATAATTCAAAATTAGCCACAGGAAGTGGTAGTGCACATTGTTATTACCACTTGGGGCTACAGGACCGTGGGGTTCTGTCAGGGCATTGGGGTTTCAGGCTTCAGGGTATAACATGGGGGTGCCCAATAAGGGCTATGCTGGCTGGCTGGTGAGCCCCCAGGTCCCTCTCCTAAGGCCCCTCCTTTTGGGGGAATCTCACTGACGAGGCAGAGTCGTTCACTGTAATCTGGCTGCAGACTCTCAGCCAGTCCCTTAGACACACCACTCCAGGCCTAAAGACAAATATTTCCAGGTCAGAGGTCAGTTAGGGGCAGGAAGCAAAAGTCCCAGGCTCTGTGCCAAAGGAGCTCTCATGATGTCTGCAATCACTGTGATTTACAGAAGGGGCACCCATACTCCTGGGCCCCCAATACCAGTTTCCATCTGTCTTGCACACACCATGATCTATTCTTCTGTGTGTCTCTCTCTGTCTAGCCCATCCCCCATTTGGTCGGCCACATCCTGACAGTTAGTGCAGGTTCCCCTCCCCCTTCACTCTGTCCAACCACCAGCCCCCCCTTGCTGGCAGGCAGTTGGCAGTTGACAGACTGCAGTATGCTTATGACAGCGTTCTCACCGAAAAGTTCCCGTGGTACTCAGTGACCAGATCCTCTAGGTTCTTGAGGGTGGGAATTCGAGGCATTGTCCTGAGTGGGGAAGCAAGCCAGAATAGGAACACATAGGTTAAAGCCCTTCTCCCAGTTGTCCCATATGGATGGAAGGGATTCCATGTTTTTTGTGCCTGTAACTTCCTCCCATCACCATGCCCTCTGGGGTAATCTCTCATTCCTTACTATTCTCTTCTCTACTCCTGAAGACCCTGAACTAACCTTCTCCACTATTCCCAGTTATCCCCATATTCCTGAAATCTCACCGTTCCAGCCAGCAATACACACAGATGAGGCTAAAAATCAACCCCATGGAGCCAATAGGGATAAGCACAGCCTCCAATGCAAACGACGAAGGATTCTCTACAGAAAAAAGTAAAGGAAAATGGACCTTACATTTATGGCGCCTCTATAATGTGGGTGCTAGGCACTCTGCTAAACACACTCCCTGTACTTAATCTTCACAACAACCCCTAAGAGGAACAATTGCTATCTATATTTTACAGATGAGGAAACAGAATCAAAGGGGTCAGTCTGGTTCCAAGGCCATCTTCACCATGCAGCTCTCTGGAATGCTGTAGGTAAATCCTACACATTCCATGTCCCCCTTGAGCACCCTTTGGCCTCCTTCTCATTCCACTCCCCTACTCTGGCAATATATTGATCCACCCTACACAGAAAAACTAGGGGTTGAGGTTAAACAGTGAGGGGAGGAGGGGCATCAAGTTTGGGGGCTTAGCAATAAGAAGCATAAGACAGTAGTGCTAGAAAGACTGGGGTGCCAGGCTCATAGATTGGGGTCATGTATTTGGCCCATTTTACCCTTTGAAGTATTGCTCCCCCAGTGGATTGGATTGCTCCATTCACTCCAATGCTGAGCACTTCCACAGAGTGGGTTAAAGCGGCTCCGAACCCGAAATGTGTACAGTTTTTGCCCATCCACACTAGGCAGGGAGAAGCTGTTTCTGTGATATACTGGTTGTTCCTTGGAAAGAAAGAGAGTGAGGGAAAGGTGAAGTGAGAATCAAAATAAAGTCCTACCTACACTTCAGTGTCATCTTCTGGTTCTTCAAAGTTCTGGTTCTTTTCAGTTCTACTTCTTTCCTCCTCTCTTGACTATTCAAGCCACACTGCTTCCTTTACTGACCTAAATCTATTGCCTCCCTTACAGATCCCTTGAATGACTTCCTTTTGTTTACTTGTCTATCTGGTATCAGGAAGCCTATGGGTAGTGACGATTGGGAAAGCAGTTCAAGGGGTGGTAGGCAAAGAAGCTGGGAGGCAAAGAACAGGAGCTTGGTATTAGGTGCTCCTATTTGGCTGATTGAATCCTTGATCCCATACTTGCTTGACCTTAGCTGTTGCAGTCGTGTCCCCAGTCACTCACAGTCCAGCTGCGATCCCGGTCACTTCGGTACTGCACCAAGTGCTCCAAACAGTGGTCCAAGTATGTGCTGTTCCAGTTCAGTTCTAGCTGGGATTCACTCAGATTCTGAAGTGTTAGATTCTCTGGAGCCCAGGGGATCACTGGAGATATGTGTGCATGTGTGGTCATTCCCCTGGCCTAGACAAGTCAGGATCGTGAAGGTAGTGCCCCTTATCCCTCCTCCTGTCCCCATCTCTATCCCCTCCCTACCTCTTCCTTCCTGCCCATGTACAACAATGGGGAAAGAACACCACTCCACATACTCCAATGGCCAACAGTACCCCTGGCTCCTTGACAACTTCTTTCCAAATTACCCAGATTCTGCAGTTTTAGCTTCCATTCAGTCTGTCTCTTGGGTTCCCTGGGGTCCTGGAGCTGGACAACAAATGTTTGATAGAGAGAGATCTCCTTTTTTTGAAACCAACAGCCAGAAGTGATCTCTTCTGAGAATATATAGTGACCACACTCCTGGACTTTATTATTATCAGAGTTCTTGTACCTAAAGAAAGGTTGGAAGGAAGAGGAATGGTGAGGCAAATTTGGGTACTGCAGTTGTCTAAGGTCTAGGCTCACCTAGTCTGAACTGACTTAAATTTAATGAGGAAATAGTGGGGTGTCTGGGTGGCTGGCTACCCTCTTTCTAGGTCCCCATGCAGTCCTTCTCATCCAGCCCACCTCCTCTTTCTCCCCTGTAAAGCCCTTTCTTCTCTTCTCATACCAATAGTGCAGAGTCAGGTTAGTAGGCCGAGGCTCAGAGCTGCTGTTCCAAGTACAGTTCATATACTCGACATTAAACACAAAGCACTGAACCTCTGGTAGGGGCAGGGTAGTAACATTAAGGGACCCAGGGTTCGTAGAAGTCAGGAAGAGATCTAGGTGGGGGAGAAAAGGGAGTGGGGGAGGGAAAGAAAAGAAATGATGATCAGAAGAAGGAGTAGTGTGAGGTGGGTACCCTTCCCTTTCCCTCCCCACTCCACTCTTCAATGCTGCCCACATTGTTGTAATAGCCACTGGGCAGGTTCCAGATTTCTGTATGGCCCCTTCCCATAGCCCCCTTCTCTACCAACCTCCTCCAGTCCCAGATTTCCCACCACCTGTGGTGTCTTCATTCCCACTGGGTGTGAGAACTGAGTTCAGCCCCATCCCCAGCAGAAGCAGCTGCAGGAATAAGAGGGATCTGAGTGACAATGATGGCTTCAACATGATGCTTGTTCTTGGTTTCCCGGGTGTAGTCTGTGTCGGGAACCTGGGCCCTTCACCCGCTACCCCTCCCCACCCACACATTTCCTTCTATCATGGCTTCCGGTGGAAAGAACCTTAGAAACCAGGGCTGTACAGAGGGTGTGGCAAATGTGTTCAGTGACAAGGCTAAGTCTTCTGGGAGGTTAGGTGCTGCTATAAAAGGTGGTGACTAAGGCTGGGTGTCACAGACTCAGTATCCTCAGATCATCTAGATCCAGGGAAGGATCTGTTCACCCCCACTGCCACTGTCCCCAGCTACCTTCTCTGCTAATTCTCTTTTATAGTGGAGGGTCTGAACCCCCCACACACACCATCATATGCTACAATCCTTCCTTGGCTTAGTTGCCCCTAAATCTCTACCAAAGCTCTACTGTCTTGGGAGAATGGAAAATACTGTCTTGGCTCCTGCAGGCACATACATATATAGCTGTCTTTCCTCTGACCTAATATGAACCAGAATACCCACCCTTAGCTGCTGCCTGAGCTGGGTCCCTGTGGAGACTGGTGAGCAGGTCTGACTTTAGAAATAGAGAATCAACAACACTAGCTTCAACTCCCCCATCTTCTCTGTCTTCCCTCTGAGTTAACAATACCATCACCCTCTCAGTCACCCAGACTTAAAACCTCAGGATCCTCTTCAACTCCCCCCACCCCACCCTGAGAATCCAATCAGCCCTGCTTCTCTGGTGTTTCTCCCAGCAGTTTCCTCCTTTCCATTACCACAGCCACTGTGCTAAATCAGCCTTTCATTACCTCTAGTCATGATTATTACTGGAACCCACTAGCTGGTCTTCCTTTCTAAAGGCTGTCTGCTTTCTAATCCATTCTCCATTCTGTGGCCAGATTTACCTTCCTCACAAACAGAGCTGAGTGGAGAAGCTATTTACAGAAATTGTTTATCCGGCAACCATTTATTGAGTCTTTAATATGTGCCAGGCACAGTACTTATGTTCTGAGAATATACAGACAAATAAAACATCCTCATCATTCTAGAAGCTCATAGATAAGTGGGAAGGACAAACAACACGATAGGGAATAATAAGTTCAATAACATAGATGTGCAGATACTCCAAAGTATGTGAGCACAGAAGAGGAAGTAACTAAATTTACCAAGATGGAGGGGGAGGGGGAGGGGGAGTTCAGGAAAGCTCTGCTCAAAAGGTGTTCTTTGAGCAGAACCTGAAATAATGAGTGTGATTTTACCTGACAGAAAAGGAGGTAGGACATCAGGTGGAAGAAAAGAGACTTGACTGGGTATCTCAAGAAAACTGGATTATATGATCCAGGATATATTAGTTTGCTAAGGCTACCATAGCAAATTACCCCAAACTGGGTAGCTTAAATCAACTGAAATTTATTTTCTCACATTCTGGAGTTCAGAAGTCTAAAATCAAGGCATTTTGAGAATTCATTCCTTCTGGAGGCTCTGAGGAAGAATAGGTTTCATGCCCATCTCTTAGCTTCTGGTGGCTGCTGGCAAACTTTAGCATTGTTTGGTTTACATTACTCAAATCTCCTTTGTCTTCACATAACCTCTTCTCCCCTGTGTCTCCTTTACCCTTCTCTTCTCTTTTAAGGACACTTGTCTTTGGATCTAGGGTCCACCTTAATCCAGGATGTTCTCATCTGGGGATCCTTTCCTTAATTACCTTTTGCTAAAGAAGGTCACATTCACAGGTTCTGAGTAGACAATATCTTTTTGGAGGTCGCCATTCAACCTACTACAGAAGGCATTATCCAGCTGAAAAGACTTCAAAAGCTACTCATGGCTGGGCATGGTGGTGCACTCCTGTATTCTCAGCTACTTGGGAGGCTGAGGTAGAAGGATCACAAGTTCAAGCCCAACCTCAACAACTAAGTGAGAGACCCTATCTCAAAAGTAAAACAGGACTGAACATGTAGCTCTGTAGAGTACTTGCCTAGCATACACAAGGCTCAGTCCCCAGTACTGCAAAAGCAAGCAAACAAACAAACAAACAAATAAATAAATAAAAAGTTAGTCATGGCCTTCAGGATAAAGTGCAAGCTGCTATCAACTCCAGTCACACTGGATATACCTCATTATGTGTTTACTCTCTGTCTGGGTCTGACTGGGTTTAACCTCCTAAGTTTCTGTGAGTTAAAATCCTGCATACCTATTAGAATAGTGAAAATCCAGAATACTGGTAACACCAAAGGTAGCAAGGATGTGGAGCAACAGGAACTCTCATGCATTCATTGCTGTGGAAATGGAAATGGAACACTCTGGGTTCATCCCAAGCAGACAAAAAAAAAAAAAAAAAAAAAAAAAGCCCAGGCTTTTGGTGATAATGCTGTGTCAATGTAAGTTCATCACTTGTTCCAAATACACCACATGCACCACTCTAGGGCTGGGATGTTGATAATGGGGGAGATTATGCATGTAGGGGTGGTGTATGGGAATTCTCTGTACTTCTGCTCAATATTGCTGAGAACCTAAAACTGGTCTAAATTATTTCTTTTTTTAAGTCCTTCAGAGTTAGGTCAAATTTTACCATCTCCAATATATTTTCCTCTTCCCAATCAGATTAACATTCATCCCCACTGTGATTCAATAGCATTTTGTTGTTGCTATTTTTTACTTTTAAAAGACAATGCCACAGCCAGGTGCAGCGGTGCCCACCTGTAATCCCAGCAGCTGGGGAGGCTGAGGCAGGAGGATTAAGAGTTCAAAGCCAGCCTCAGCAACAGCAAGGTGCTAAGCAACTCAGTGACACATGGTCTCTAAATAAAATACAAAATAGGGCTGGGGATGTGGCTCAGTAGTTGAGTGCCCCTGAGTTCAATCTGCCCTGCAAAAAAATAAAAGAAGAAGAAGAAGAAGACAACGACGACAACAATGCCATGATAGAAAGAACATTGTCTCTGGAATCAAGAAAGAATCCTAGTCGCAACTCTGTTACTTAGTAGATGTGAGGCATTGGACAAGAAAATTTTCACTCTGAAAATCAGCTTCCTGGGGCTGCGTTGTGGTTCAGTGGCACAGCGCTTGCTTGGCATGTGTGAGGCACTGGGTTCGATTCTCAGCTATGCATATAAATAAATAAAATAAAGGTCCACTAACCACTATTTTTTTTTAAATCAACTTTCTGCCTGTAATCCCAGTGGCTTGGGAGGCAGAGGCAGAGGTTGAGGCTGTGGCGGGAGGCTGAGGCAGGAGAATTGCAAATTCAAAGTCAGACTCAGCAACTTGGGGAGACCCTGTCTAAAAAAAAAAAAATTAAAGGGGCTGAGGATGTAGCTCAGTGGTTAAGCACCTATGGGTTCAATCTCTGGTGCCCCACACCCGGAAAGAAAGAAAGCAAGAAAGCAAGAAAGAAAGAAAGGAAGGAAGAAAGAATAATCAGCTTCATTATTCACAAAATGGAGACAATAACAATCCCTAGATCATGGGGTTATTTGTGGATAAAGGGCGATAAAGTCTGAAAAGCATGTTATACCGTAGGCGCCTCTTTAACTCGAACAAGGGTTCTTAACCTGATGTTCACTGACACTTTGAAGATACAAGGATGCACTTCAGGGTGTCTAAGACTCTCCCTACCAAGTATCTAACCTATTTATTTATTTATTTATTGTTGTAGATGGATACAATATCTTTATTGATTTATTTATTTTTAAAATTTTTTTTTTTTACTTTTTTTACTTTTATAATTTTTAATATGTACAACTCATAGTGCATGTATTTAGCATCTTTTTACATACAACTGTTTGTATACAAAGTATATTCGTACAATTCAGGTCTTCAATCATGCATTTAGGGAAATGATATCCATGTCATTCAACCACTTTTCTTATTTCTATTTTTTTTTCCTTTTCTCCCCCTCCCTCCCTCCTTGCTCCCTCCCTTCCCCTCCCTTCCCTTTGACCATTCTAGTGTTCCTCTAGTCCTCCTATGTACCCCCCCCATCCAGCAATAGTATGAACTAGCCTCCTTATATCAGAGAAAACATTTGGTACTTGGATTTTTGAGACTGACTAACTTCACTTAGCATTATGTCTTCCAACTTCATCCATTTACCTGCAAATGCCATTAATTTATTTTCTTTTATTGCTGAGTAAAATTCCATTGTGCGTATATACCACATTTTCTTTTTCTTTCTTTTTTTTTTTTTTTTTTTACCGGGGATTGAACTCAGGGGCACTCGTCCACTGGGTCACATCCCCAGCCCTTTTTTGTATTTTATTTAGAGACAGGGTCTCACTGAGTTGCTAAGTGCCTCGCCACTGCTGAGGCTGGCTTTGAACTCGCGATCCTCCTGCCTCAGCCTCCCAAAGTGCTGGGATTACAGGCATGCGCCACCGCGCCCGGCACCACATTTTCTTAATCCACTCATTTACTGAGGGACATCTAGGTTGGTTCCACAACCTAGCTATTGTGAATTGTGCAGCTACAAACATTGAGATAGCTGTGTCACTGTAATATGCTGTTTTTAAGTCCTTTGGAAATAGACCCAGGAGTGGGATGGCTGGGTCATAGGGTGGTTCCAATATTGATTTATTTTTATGTGGTGCTGAGGATGGAACCCAGTGCCTCACACGTTCAAGGCAGGCGCTCTTCCACTGAGCTACAGCCCCAGCCCCAGTATCTAACATTTTGTATTTAATTTTTTTCTGGGAAGAAGGTCTACAGCTTTCATTCTTATTTTAAAAAGTTAGTGAACCAAAAAAGGGTTAGGGACGTTCAAGGAGGCCATAATGGACATTTCAGAGTTTAACAGGTGTTTTCTTATGCATACATAGTTTCTAATCTTAACAACAGTCCTTTGAAGGAAGTATTAGCATACCCATTGTCAGATGCAGGAATCCTAAGTGGTTTGTAAAAGAGCTCTAACCAATGCAAACATTATTGAACACCTATTCTAGGCCAAAAACAGAGATAGGCGATTGGAACCCAATTCCCAGTCAGAGCTCTGCACCACAAATGTCAAGCGCTTCGCAGGTGTTCATTTTTAATAAGGTACGCAGCTCACTAAACGTTTCGCAAATTTTTGCCTAGTGAAATCGACTTTCTGCCTCTCAGGCCAAAAAGCTCTCTGGGCGCGGAGCTCCGCCCCATGCCAGGACTGGCCCCACCCCTCTGCAGTCGGTATTGTCAGACGGTTCTCGGCGTCCCTCGGCTACCCTCGGTAGTTTCCGGCAATAATCGAGAGTTCCTAACGTGCCCCCTTGTAGTCTCTCGGCCGCCGTCCTCTCAACCGCCGCCCCCCTTTTCAGCTCCCTCCCTTCTCCCCCCTCCCAGCCGGCCCTGCTGGCGCCTCTGGCGCTACGGGCTGGGCAAGATGGCGGCCTTCGGGATCTTGAGCTACGAACACCGGCCTCTGAAGCGGCCGCGCCTGGGGCCTCCGGATGTGTACCCTCAAGATCCCAAACAGAAGGAGGTGAGTTAAAAAATCCGAGCTCCCGAGAGTCTTGGGCAGATGATTAGAATAAGAGGAGGCATTGACAGTTTAGGGAATGGGGGTCGGGGCGATTAGGTGGGAGCAAAAGTCCCGAAAGGGGGAAGAGTAAAGTGGGCCGGTGTCGGAGAGCAAGGACTGAGATGAGAGGTTCCAAGGCATGAATAGGAAATGATGTAGGGGCCGCCGCGCCTGAGTCGCCCCTACACACACACACATTCTCAGAAAGTTCTGTGAGGTAGCTTGATGAGGCTACTCTCCAGGGAAGAGTGATGTTGAGGGAGCTCCTGGTGGTTGGGAATCTTAGTTGCCCTGGGGGTGAGGGTGGGGTCCAAACGAAGGTAAAGGCCTAGCTTTAAATAACAATATGTTCTATTCAGAACCATTCACATCCCTTTCTCCCTTGTTCCTTTCACTTCTGCCTTTCTCTCCTACAACATCCTCCCAAGGAAAAAAATGCTAAAATGCTTTTTCCTGCCTCAGGATGAACTGACGGCCTTGAATGTAAAACAAGGTTTCAATAACCAGCCTGCTGTCTCTGGGGATGAACATGGCAGTGCCAAGAACGTCAACTTTAATCCTGCCAAGGTGAGACAACACTGCCAGGCTGAAGGAAAAGGCTGGAAGAATCTGAGGAGCAAAGGCCCTGGGTTGGGAACATGTAAAGGGACAATCTAAGTGGCTGAGTTTGCCTTCATTATCCAATGCTACCACACTGGCGTTTTCTTTTCTTTTTTCTTTTTCTGAGTTGAAGCAAAGGTTTATTTTTTTATATTTATTTTTTAGTTGTAGTTGGACACAGCACCTTTATTTATTTATATGTGGTGCTGAGGATCGAACCCAGGGCCTTGCACATGCTAGGCAAACGCTCTACCACTGAGCCACAACCCCAGCCCAACACATTGGCATTTTCCCACTAAAGGCAGAACCGCCTATCTTCCCCTTCCCATCCTGAGGTGTAGTTTTCTTCCTTCAGATCAGTTCCAACTTCAGCAGCATTATTGCGGAGAAGTTACGTTGTAACACCCTCCCGGACACTGGTCGCAGGAAGCCTCAAGTGAACCAGAAGGACAACTTCTGGCTGGTGACTGGGCGATCCCAGAATGCCATTAATACCTGGTTCACTGATCTGGCCGGCACTAAACCACTCACACAATTAGCCAAAAAGGTGAGGTACTGTTTCTTTTTTTTTTTTTCAAACTAAGAGAGGATTGTGGGTACCATGCCCTCCTATTCCTATATTAAGCTGCTTGGGTATCAGCTCATGGGGAATAGAGACCTCACTAATTGTGATGTCCATCCAGGTCCCCATTTTCAGTAAGAAGGAAGAAGTGTTCGGATACTTAGCCAAATACACAGTGCCTGTGATGAGGGCTGCCTGGCTCATTAAGATGACCTCTGCCTACTATGCAGCAATCACTGAAACCAAGGTTAAGAAGAGACATGTTGACCCCTTCATCGGTGAGTAATTCTTAACATGAGACATACTATTGATGGCTTCAAGGAGTGATAGAGAAACCTTTGATATTGTTCTCCTTCCTAATCTATATTCCTTGCTTTTACTTATATATTGCATCCATTTAATTAGTAAACATCAAGTAATTTGATTACCTGTATGTTCATGTACTGGGCTGAAAAGATGACCAGTAGATAATCTCTGCCCTTAGGATACTTACAGTCTATTAGGGATACTTAGGCAAATTTTTTTTTTTTTTTTTTTTTTTTTTTGTACCTGGGATTGAACTCAGGGGCACTCAACCACTGGGCCACATCCCCAGCCCTTTTTTGTATTTTTTTTTTATTAGAGACAGGGTCTCACTGAGTTGCTAAGTGCCTCGCCATTGCTGAGGCTGGCTTTGAACTCAAGATCCTCCTGCCTCAGCCTCCCGAGTGCTGGGATTACAGGCATGCGCCACTGCGCCTGGCTCTTAGGCAAATTTATATTTATGTTTTCTTTTTTTGCGTGTGTGGTGCTGAGAATTGAATTCAGGGCCTTTTACATGCAAGGCAAGCACTCTACCAACTGAGCTATATCCCCAGCCCTATATTTATGTTTAAGTAACATAAATATAGAACGTGGTGAATCTCAAAAGAGGAGAGAGGCCAGGCATGGTGGTTACAGGCCTGTGATCCTAGCGACTTTTGAGAGGCTAAGGCAGAAGGATGGCAAGGCCAGCCTGTGCAACTTTAGTGAGACCCTGTCTCAAAATAAAAAATTAGAAAAAGTGCTGGGGATGTAGCTCAGTGACAAAGCACCCCTGGGTTCAATTCCCAGTACCAAATAAGAGGACACAGAACACAGATGGTTCTTTGCAACTTCAGCAGACAGAAAGATTAGTTTCTCTTGGGGATAGTTGGGAAGGCTTTAGGAAGGTAGAACTTGACTAGAGGCTAAGAGGAAGAATACAATTTAGAATTGTGGTGATTGGGGGTAGGAGTAGGGAACAGAAGGTATTCTAAGCAGAAGGATAGTGTCAAGTTATCCCCTTTTCCATCTTGCCTCTAGAATGGACTCAGATCATCACCAAGTACTTATGGGAGCAGCTACAGAAGATGGCTGAATACTACCGGCCAGGGCCTGCAGGAAGTGGGGGCTGTGGTTCCACAATAGGGCCCTTGCCCCATGATGTGGAGGTGGCAATCAGGCAGTGGGACTACAATGAGAAGCTGGCCATGTTCATGTTTCAGGTAGGGAGGAGACCATGTTGTGTGGAGCATTGAATTGAGCCTAACTTTGGACTATGCCACTATAGAACAGGATGTACCTTTCACTACTCCAGTTGTGGTTCTCTTTATCCTTTCATTTACTTTATCTGCCTGATATTTAATAGTCCCTGGACTGAACTAATACTCTTCCCATTCCTGTAACCCATAGGATGGAATGCTGGACAGACATGATTTCCTGACCTGGGTTCTAGAATGTTTTGAGAAAATCCGCCCTGGAGAGGATGAATTGCTTAAACTGCTGTTGCCCCTACTGCTTCGAGTAAGGCCTAGGGTGGGGGGTGGGTGTAGAGAGGATTTGGGGAAGACTAAGACATTATAGCAGTGTCCCTTGGAGAGAATCAGGGGCCCTGATGATCATGTCTTCACAGTACTCTGGGGAATTTGTTCAGTCTGCATACCTGTCCCGACGCCTTGCCTACTTCTGTACCCGGAGACTGGCCCTGCAGTTGGATGGCATGAGTAGCCACTCATCTCATGTTATATCTGCTCAGTCGACAAGCACGCTGCCTACCACTCCTGCTCCTCAGCCCCCAACTAGCAGCACACCCTCCACTCCCTTTAGTGACCTGCTTATGTGCCCTCAGCACCGGCCCCTGGTTTTTGGTCTCAGCTGTATACTGCAGGTAGGTATTAGGTGGGCCCAAGGAAGTATTAAGATACAACTTGAGAAGAACTGGGAGCCCATGCTGGAGAACAGGGGTGATTCCAAATTGGAGGTGGGAGTAAGCACTGAGTACTTTCTTAGGAGATTGTTGCTTCTCAGTAATGGGGTGTTAGTTCCCCTTTGGGTGTTTTGGCCAGCCTCTCCCAGGGCTAAGTAATAGGCCTAAAAGCTTTCCAGAAGGTGGATGAAGGGAGGGGATCAGAAATGGATTGATGCCTGCCTCTGGGACTCAGAGTAACATTGGGTAACTTAGGGTTGGGTCTTACAATGGAATTCCATGTAGTCATGGTAACTGAGTTTGACTTAGCTGTTTCTGTCTGGCAGACCATCCTCCTGTGTTGTCCTAGTGCCCTGGTTTGGCACTACTCACTGACTGATAGCCGAATTAAGACGGGCTCACCACTTGACCACTTGCCTATTGCCCCTTCCAACCTGCCCATGCCAGAGGGCAATAGTGCCTTCACTCAGCAAGTAAGTCTGACCACTAGCCTGTACTCCCAGATTGGGATATGAGTCTAAATTACTCTTCTAGAAATAGTGATTTGGAGTCTAGTACTGTTCTTTTAGCCTTTTGTATGCCGGAGTACATCCTTAAAGCCTTCCTTTTTGATGTTGCAGGTCCGTGCAAAGTTGCGGGAGATTGAGCAGCAGATCAAGGAGCGAGGACAGGCGGTTGAGGTTCGCTGGTCTTTTGATAAGTGCCAGGAAGCCACTGCAGGTGGGTGTCAGAGGACAAATAGTAGGAAGTATCTTTGAGGAAAGCATGGTGTGGTAAGGATGTAGAGATCGTAGAGATCTTAGAGTCAGAATGCTTTGGACCTCTGGTTAAGTCCCCTTTACTCCTTGTCTTCCTTAGGCTTTACCATTGGACGGGTGCTCCATACTTTGGAAGTGCTGGATAGTCATAGTTTTGAGCGCTCCGACTTCAGCAACTCTCTTGACTCTCTTTGTAACCGAATCTTTGGATTGGGGCCTAGCAAGGATGGGCACGAGGTAAGCAAGAAGGGGAATAGAGGGGCTGGGGATATAGCTCAGTTGGTAGAGTGCTTGCCTTGCATGCACAAGGCCCTGTGTTCGATCCCCAGCACCACAAAAAGAAGTGGGGAATAGAAAAAGCAAATAATATTGTAAAAGCAGATGTATGTACAAGGAAGGCAGGGTGAGGCATCTTCCTGGGCCCATTTTGGGTCCATTTTGTTTTGATACCAAGGATTAAACCCAGAGGTGCTCAACCACTGAGCGACATCCCCAGCCATTTTTATTTTATATTTTGAGACAGGGCCTCACTAAGTTGCTTAGTGCCTCTCTAAGTTGCTTAGTGCCTCACTAAGTTGCTGAGGCTGACTTTCAATTTATAAACCTCTGCCTCAGCCTCTCAGCAGCAGGGATTACAGGCATGTACAACTGCTCCCAGCTCAGGATATTTTCAGATGGGGTCTAGTCTTTTAAAAAATTCAACTCAGCTTACCCAGATTTTTTGTTTCTTCCTTTCTTTTTTTAACTGAGAATTGCCCCTAGGGGCACATTAACACTGAGCTACATCTGCAGTTTTTTTTTTTTTTTTTATTTTTTATTTTGAGACAGGGTCTCGCCAGGTTGCTTAGGGCCTCACTAAGTTGGTGAGGATGGCCTCAAATTTGTAATCTTCCTGTCTAAGCTTCCAGAGGTGCCAGATTATAGGCATGTGCCACCATGCCCAGCAGCATACCCAGATTTCTACCAAAATTATGATTTGATGAAAGATTTTTGAGGACATGAAGAGGGCTGGTAACTTTCAGAGTGCAAAGTGATTTTGGAATATAAAGAATTTCTTTGGATTGAGTTCCATAGAAGTTTGTTGTTGACTTATGTTCCTGAACTGTTAAACATAAATATGTGGGCTAAGGAGTGGTTTTTCTTGGTAAATAAATAATTAGCAAATGCTGTATATAATTAAAAAAAAGAAAAATATTAGAATTCAGTTCTTTGTCCCCATTCCACCTTACTCATCCTTATCTTCCTTTTATTTCCAGATCTCTTCTGATGATGATGCTGTGGTATCATTATTATGTGAATGGGCTGTCAGCTGCAAGCGTTCTGGTCGGCATCGTGCCATGGTGGTAGCCAAGCTCTTGGAGAAGAGACAGGCAGAGATTGAGGCTGAGGTTGGCCAATGGATAGGAATTTCACTGGGGCTGGAAATCTTAGAGATGGTGTTGAAGGTGTGAAAACAGAATAAAGAAGTGGTAGAGCCAGGTGTGGTGGCACATGCTTGTATTCCAGTGACTCAGGAGGCCGAGACAAGAGATCACAATTCAAGGCCAGCCTTAGCAATTTAGAGAGACCCTCAGCAATTTAGCAAGACCCTGTCTCAAGAAACAAAAGGAGCCAGGCGCAATGGCGCACACCTGTAATCCCAGCACTTGGGAGGCTGAGGCAGGAGTATTGTGAGTTCAAAGCCAGCCTCAGCAATGGCAAGGCACTTAGCAACTCAGTGAGACCCTGTCTCTAAATAAAATACAAAAAAAGGGCTGGGGATGTGACCCAGTGGTTGAGTGCCCCTGAGTTCAATCCCTGGTACCACCAAAAAAATAAATAAATAAATAAAAAGAAAGAAAAGGGTCTTGGGGTGATGCTCAGTGGTAAAGCATCCCCAGGTTCAGTCCCCAGTAGAGATCCTACAGGGAACATTAAGGACATGGGGCATGAGTAGAAAGGAGCAGATTGATAACTGGTTAGAGAAGAGATCAAGGCTGTAGCTGGGAGGTGGCAAAGAGTGAAGAAACAGGGAAAAGTCAATCCTCAGTTTGTTCTCTCATCTTGCAGCGTTGTGGAGAATCCGAAGCAGCAGATGAGAAGGGTTCCATTGCCTCTGGTTCCCTTTCTGCTCCTAGTGCTCCCATTTTCCAGGATGTCCTCCTGCAGTTTCTGGATACACAGGCTCCCATGCTGAGTATGGACCCCTACCATCCTCTGGTTATTCCACCTAGACTCAGTTAGCCATCAGTGTTACCAGAAACCATAATTAAGGGCTTTCTGGTCTCTATGTGTCTTGGGTTCTGTACAGAATTACTTTTAGACATAATACTTTGTGTCCTTCAACAGTTTTTGGATGGGAGGAGTTCATTCCTATTATTGTGTCAGGGGTATTCCTCTCTGACATACCCATGCCTTAGGTGTGTCCTTCTCTTTCTGACGCCTTCTTTTGTGCTCTGCTAACTCATCTCTCCTCGTTCCCTCCTTCCAGCGGATCCCCGAAGTGAGAGCGAGCGGGTAGAATTCTTTAACTTGGTACTGCTTTTCTGTGAACTGATTCGACATGATGTTTTCTCCCACAACATGTATACTTGCACTCTAATCTCCCGAGGGGACCTTGCCTTTGGAGCCCCTGGTCCCCGGCCTCCCTCTCCCTTTGATGATCCCGTTGATGACCCAGAGCGCAAGGAGGCTGAAGGCAGCAGCAGTAGCAAGCTGGAGGTGAGTGGCTTTTCCTCACCCTCAATTGTTTCCACTGACATTCCCATCTGCAAGTTTCCAAGGCCTCATTTGTCTAAGAAGGGTAGTATTTTCTTAGCACTTTGTGATTTTACAAAGCATTCTCATGTCAGTTTGTTGTTTGGGTTTTTTTTTTTTTTTTTTTTTTTTTTTGGTCTTCACAACAGCCCTGGGAGGTACATTTATCTCCCATTTAAAGCTCATGGAAACTGAAGCCCATACTTAGTGACTGGACAGGGCTTGAATCTGGAACCTGTGCTTTCCCCAATATGGTTGTTTTTCTCTAATTCTCCCGTGGAATTTTCTAGACAGCGGGGAACGTATCTCTAGGGCTAAAGCAGCTTTGCTTATGTTCTGTGCCCTCAGGATCCAGGACTCTCAGAGTCTATGGACATTGACCCTAGTTCCAGTGTGCTGTTTGAGGATATGGAGAAACCTGACTTCTCAGTAAGTGAGATCCAGAGCATGGTAAAATCCAGCTCCTTAGATCCTCCCATTTTGTGTCTTCTTAGAATTTCTTTATACTCCCTCATCCCCTTTTCTCTTCGATGTTCCACCCTTTTACCTTTCTTAGTTGTTTTCCCCTACTATGCCCTGTGAGGGGAAGGGCAGCCCATCTCCTGAGAAACCAGATGTAGAGAAGGAAGTGAAGCCACAACCCAAGGAGAAGATTGAAGGGACTCTCGGGGTTCTTTATGACCAGCCACGACATGTGCAGTACGCCACACACTTTCCCATCCCCCAGGTACTGTTCCCCAATACCTTGCAGTGATCTGTTTTGTCCAGATTTCTGTCCAAGGAATTTGCCAAGGGGATGGAGCTGTTCTTGAGGGCTTGGGTGTTCTGGGAAGGGGTTCAAGCATGGGGGAACTGAGGGGTACAGAGCATGCAACTAAGAGGAGGGAAGGAGATCCATGCTGGAATCTGATGGTGCTGCTGGGATGCAGGAGGAGTCATGCAGCCATGAGTGCAACCAGCGGTTGGTTGTACTATTTGGGGTGGGAAAGCAGCGAGATGATGCCCGCCATGCCATCAAGAAAATCACCAAGGATATCCTGAAGGTTCTGAACCGCAAGGGGACAGCAGAAACTGGTGGGTTTGAGGCTTCTTAAACAGATCTCCCCCAAAGAATGCCCTAGTCAGTCTTCCCATCCCCAGCATAGGGAACTCCCCAGTCATATCCCAATGTCCTGTCTCTTGGAGTCTCTGAGAGCTCTAGTCCTTTTGAAACTTCCCCCCTCATTCCCCCCCTCTGCAGACCAGCTTGCTCCTATTGTGCCTCTGAATCCTGGAGACCTGACATTCTTAGGTACCTCACAGTAAGCCCCATACTGCCCTCCCTCCCTCCTCCTTCCCTCCCTAAACCTAGCACCTCCCTGTACATATTCCTCTAAGGTCCACATGGTCTGTGGTCCTCTAAACCTTTGTTTCACATCCCCATTCATCCTTCCCTTCATCCCTCCCCAGCCCTTCCTTGACCCTCCTCCCTTCCCTTCTTCCCCTTCCTTCCCACCCTCCCTTTTCCCCTCCCTCCCATAGCCTCCTCTCCATATCCCTCTCCTCTCCCCAGTCAACTAGTTGTCTTATCTGTCCTGACTCATCCCTTTCAACTGTCCCTTCAGGTGGGGAGGATGGGCAGAAGCGGCGCCGCAACCGGCCTGAAGCCTTCCCCACTGCTGAAGATATCTTTGCTAAGTTCCAGCATCTTTCACATTATGACCAGCACCAGGTCACTGCTCAGGTGTGGGCCTAAGCCCAGCCCCCTTCCCACATTATGGCCTCCTGTCCTGTTTCCCCTTCCTTTTTATCTTTTTCCCCTTCCTAGGCAGACTAAGCCTGTTGGTCTCATCCCTTTCCACCATCATCCTTTCCTGCTTCCCTGGGTCTTCTTCCCTCTCTCCACTCCCTTCTCACTCTCACTGCCCTTATTAGGTCTCCCGGAATGTTCTGGAGCAGATCACGAGTTTTGCCCTTGGCATGTCATACCACTTGCCTCTAGTGCAGCATGTGCAGTTCATCTTCGACCTCATGGAATATTCACTCAGCATCAGTGGCCTCATCGACTTTGCCATTCAGGTAGGGAAGATAAGGGTGGAGGAAAGAATTTGTGCTATATAAGGTCATGAGGACAGGGGTAGAAGCTTCAGCCAATTTCCCAGGCTATTTGGATGGGGCAGAAAGACTAGCACACGGGGAGTGGAACATGAGCTAAGACTGCAGGAATAGAGACTTAAGTGCTCCCCTGGGAGGCCCAGGAGACAGATTAGAGCATTGGGCACAGACTGTCCTGCCACTGTGGAATTCATAGAAGTGTGTCCCGGAGACTGGTTAGAGGTGTCATTTATGGAGTAAAGGACAGTATGGCACGTGGTAACAGGACCTTTCTATGCTGAGGCAGCTCCAGCATGAAGGGGATCTAACCTGGCATATCAAGTTCCTCAAAGGAAGAAGGGTTATGAATGACATGAGGGGCCTTTTCTCATCTCTCACCTTCATTCTCTCTGCTAGCTGCTGAATGAACTGAGTGTAGTTGAGGCTGAGCTGCTTCTTAAATCCTCGGATCTGGTGGGCAGCTACACTACTAGCCTGTGCCTGTGCATTGTGGCCGTCCTGCGGCACTACCATGCCTGTCTCATCCTCAATCAGGACCAGATGGCACAGGTCTTTGAGGGGTAAGCAGGGCTTGCTTCACAAAAACTTGAAACATACAGGGCTCTGGCGAATGCCAGTGAAAGTGCCCTGGGAAGAACATGTGAGCTCACACTGTGGGGAGGGGCCTACAATTCAGATGGATAAGGAATGGTGTTACCAGGAGGCTTGAATCTGTTTCAAGGGGCATTTGTGCCCCGGGCCCTGTATACCACCTGCTAATCCTTCCAACCCTGCCTCTTATGACAGGCTGTGTGGCGTAGTGAAGCATGGGATGAACAGATCAGATGGCTCCTCTGCAGAACGCTGTATCCTTGCTTATCTCTATGATCTGTACACCTCCTGTAGCCATTTAAAGAGCAAATTTGGGGAGCTCTTCAGGTAAGAGAGGTGGGAGGTAAAGGGTAGAGAGTGGGACCTAGTCCCATCTCCTTCCCATTACCACCCACCTCAGGAGCAGAGCACAGCCCAGGGCCCTGCTGTCTACACAGGGTCACTATGGACTGTGTCCTCCATGTGTTGTTGCATTACTAAGAGTGGGCCTTCTTCCTCTCTGCCTTCAGAGGCTCCTGTTTCTTATTCTGACATGGTTCCTTTCCTGCCCAGTCTGCCAGAACCCATCTCCTTTTTTTCTTGTCCCAAGGTCCCTTGTCCCTCACTCCCTCCATTTTTCCCTTTTTATCCCCTCTCCTGACCATCCCTGTACCACACCTCCACCAGACATTCTTCAACACAGCTATCTCCTTTCCCCGACCCCTGCAGCGACTTTTGCTCAAAGGTGAAGAATACCATCTACTGTAATGTGGAGCCATCAGAATCCAATATGCGCTGGGCACCCGAGTTTATGATCGACACCCTGGAGAACCCTGCTGCTCATACCTTCACCTACACAGGGCTAGGCAAGAGTCTTAGTGAGAACCCTGCTAACCGCTACAGCTTTGTCTGCAATGCCCTTATGCACGTCTGTGTAGGGCACCATGATCCCGATAGGTATGGGGCATACTGAATGAGGAATGGGCATTACGCCCCTACCTGATATTGGGGAGGGGTGACATACCTGGGTGGTACTACACCCTGATTATTACTGGGGCAGAGATGAAAAGTTAAAGAATCTGAGATTTTGTGTAGCAAGGCTTTTCCTGAGGGCATCTATACTTTTCCCTAGGGTGAATGACATCGCAATCCTGTGTGCAGAGCTGACCGGCTACTGCAAGTCACTAAGTGCAGAGTGGCTAGGAGTACTTAAGGCCTTGTGCTGCTCCTCTAACAATGGCACTTGTGGTTTCAATGATCTCCTCTGCAATGTAGATGTAAGACTTGGGGTAGCTTCTTGGTGGAGAATGGGACAGTTAGTGGGGCAGGGGGCTAGGCTTGATTATAAGGGTCTTAGCAGGTCATGTAGAGGGGAAGCACGTAGCTTTCCCTGGTGCCTTCTCTCCACACTGAGCCGTCATGTTTGCTTTTTCCTCCAGGTCAGTGACCTGTCCTTTCATGACTCCCTGGCTACTTTTGTTGCCATCCTCATTGCTCGCCAGTGTTTGCTCCTAGAAGATCTGATTCGCTGTGCTGCCATCCCGTCACTCCTTAATGCTGGTGAACTACCAATCCATAACTCCTAGAATTTCTGGACCCCACATTTCAATACACATTTGATGGCCATCCTCTCATTGTTCAGTGTGGGACACCCTGCTTTGGCTCCCAGGTCCTCGCCCCAAGGCCAGTGCTTTGGTGCACCCCAGGCTGGGAAGGGGCCTGTTTTTTAAACCTGGATTTGTAGCTCTGACTTTTCCATTTGTGTGGGTGTGTGTGTGTGCGCACGCGCGTGCATGTGCGCACATGTGTGCCTGCACTCAGTGTTGGGAATCAAACTTAGGGCCTTGTGCATACTAAACATGTGCTCTGACTCTAAGCTACACCCCCAGCCCAACAACCTTTCCATTTTTTGATTGTTCAACTGCATAATAGTTCTCTGCTCTACCTCTCCTTCAGTGTTCTTTTTCTCCATTCATTCTTCCTTTTTACTCACCCCCCACCACAGTTCAGCTTCAATCTTTTCCAGATCTGCTTTGTCTTCCTCTTAGCTTGTAGTGAACAGGACTCTGAGCCTGGGGCCCGGCTTACTTGCCGCATCCTTCTCCACCTTTTCAAGACACCACAACTCAATCCTTGCCAGTCTGATGGAAGTAAGTGACCCTGATCAGAGTCAGGCAGCAGTAGAAAGTGGGCCCCCCCCAAACCCTGTGGTCTCTACTCTTGCTTCCCCTGACTTCAGCTCACTCCCTAGACAAGCCTACAGTTGGAATCCGCTCCTCCTGTGACCGCCACCTGCTGGCTGCCTCCCAGAACCGCATCGTGGATGGAGCTGTGTTTGCTGTTCTCAAGGCTGTGTTTGTACTTGGTACGGGATAGGAAGGGAGTGGTGCCAGAAGTGTGTATAGGGTGGAGTGCCAGCTAAACTATAAGAGACAGTCTTTCTCCCTCCTGAAGGTGGTCTCTCTGACCTGAGGAGAGGAGGGAGAGAAGTATATTTCTGTCCCATAGGGCAACATTAGGGGGGTTTCTGACTCTGTGGGCCTGGGGCAGGTCTCTACACAGTGTTCTGATCTTACTCCACCCTCCCTATCTCCCACCCATGAACCACAGGGGATGCGGAACTGAAGGGTTCAGGCTTCACTGTGACAGGAGGAACAGAAGAACTTCCAGAAGAGGAGGGAGGAGGTGGCAGTGGCGGTCGGAGGCAGGGTGGCCGCAACATCTCTGTGGAGACAGCCAGTCTGGATGTCTATGCCAAGTACGTGCTGCGCAGCATCTGCCAACAGGTCAGTCTCACCTTCCCCCCACACCTCCTAAATGCTGTTGTATAATATATTCCTGTTTCCAGCTTGTGATCACACATCACCTCCTTACTATGCATCAGGTCCCTTACCTATCCCAGCACATCACCCTTATTGCTAACCCCGTCACTGGTTGCTCCCAGTCCCCTGATTATCAGCTTCCTCAGGAATGGGTAGGAGAACGTTGCCTTAAGTCGCTGTGTGAGGACAGCAATGACCTACAGGACCCAGTGTTGAGTAGTGCACAGGCCCAGCGCCTCATGCAGCTCATCTGCTACCCACATCGACTTCTGGACAATGAGGATGGGGAAAACCCCCAGAGGCAGCGCATTAAGCGTATTCTCCAGGTAGGCCAAGGTGACGGGGGTCTTGGAGGAAGCAGTGGGACCCAACCTGAGGAGAAATGGTGTGAACCAAGAAAAAGAGCAAGAAGATAAACAGGGATGTAGGAGAAAGGGGGTGAAGAGAAACAGCTCCAGCATGGGTTTAGGAGTAAATCCAGCATGGCCTAGACTTAAGAGTAAGACTGTTAGGTGTATGCATAGCTGTCTGGAATGAGAATGGCTCATCAGTGGGAGGCATAACATCTGGGAGGTCTGGTTTTAGCTTTATGTATTTGGCACATTGGTTGTGATGCAGTAACTAAATAGTAATAGCTAGTCCTTATTGAGTACATACTTTGTGCCCAGGTATTGTACACAGTAATGTGTGTAGCACTGTGCATATATTTTCTCCCTTAATCTTTGCAACCCTATGAGGTGGGCATGAGTATCCTTGTTTAACCAATGAGGAAACTGACGCTTGAAGAGGTTAAATAACTTCTCCAAAGTCACACAGATAGTAAGCTTGGAGTCAGTATGTGAGCCTAGGTAGGCTTGTGCCCTTTCCACTGCTTTAGATGTTTAGGGGACTGGAGGATGGAAAAATAAGGCTGTGGAGGACAAGCTAAAGGAATGAGGTCTCTTCAGTTCAGAGGAGATAATACCAAAGGGAGATTAGCTAACAGTAGCCTTCTGGTCTCTATAGGACTTTGAGAGATTGTCCTGTAAAGGTCCTGCCAGGGACTTTGAGCAGCTGATCTAAAACAACAGTGGCAGGCTTCAACTTTAACATCAAGGATTTAAAGGTTAAGCATTAAGCAGAACTTTCTGATGCAAAGGGATATGAGGTTCTGGAACAGGAATCTGGGGAAAGACATAGTCTTTCCTGAACTACAGTTAAAATAGGATAGATTTTCAACCATTTTGGATTTTTAAAATGTAGACATTCCTAAAGAGAGGGACATAGAGGTCCTTTTAGACCTCTATTAGTCTGTGATTCAAGATATGGGGGATCAGAAATTGGCCACATAATGGTGGGGGGGTGACACAATGATGACTAGCTTGGGCTGGGGCCTCTACCACAGAACTTGGACCAGTGGACCATGCGCCAGTCTTCCTTGGAGCTGCAGCTCATGATCAAGCAGACCCCTAACAATGTGAGTAGTGCCCAACCAGGCCCTCCCTTTCCCATGACCACTTCCAGCTCCACATGTCAAGGAGGTGAGCCACTATAGAAGAACCTAGGTCCTACCCTTGGGCTCTTGAACTGAGAGAGATAAGAGGGGATGGGAAAATGGCAGACATGTGAAGCTGATGATAAGGAAAATGGGTTCAGTATATTAGAGCACTGAGTGGTGAGGAAGCTGGGCAACAGTGGCAGTGGAACCTATTTCTGTGGCCACAGATGTAAAGAGTTGTTTAAAGGAGAAGACAGTGGGAATTGGAGAAACGTGGAGGTGCTGGAGGTTACAACCCCCGACAAAGTTTTGTCCCTACCTTCCTGTCAACCTCTACATATGCTCTTCACCCTTATCTCCCATTTCTACTATCATTTTTTCTCTTTACTCTTTATCTACCTATTTTAGCACCTTTGTGCCTTTTACCCTTCATAGGAGATGAACTCCCTCTTGGAGAACATCGCCAAGGCCACAATCGAGGTTTTCCAACAGTCAGCAGAGACAGGGTCATCTTCAGGAAGCACTGCAAACAACATGCCCAGCAGCAGCAAGACCAAACCTGTGCTCAGGTTGGGTAGAACTGTTTCAGGACTCATCCCCTTACAAGTTCCTCCACTGGTAGCATGAGTGATGCCTGCTGCATGGAGATACCATGCACGTCCAGGGAAAGAAGAGGATGGATTGTTCAATCTTGCCCTGCTCATCTGTAATCCTGTGTCCTCTCGTCTGTCCTCCAGCTCTCTAGAGCGCTCTGGTGTATGGCTGGTGGCCCCCCTCATTGCCAAGCTGCCCACCTCAGTCCAAGGGCATGTATTAAAGGCTGCAGGAGAGGAACTGGAGAAGGGTCAGCACCTGGGCTCTTCTTCTCGCAAAGAACGTGATCGACAAAAGCAGAAAAGGTAAGGGGACTGTGGGGGTGGGGCAGTATTGAGAGGAAGAAGGGAGAGGAGGCAGGCCCAGGGAATAAAAGTTGGGGCTGAGGACTGAGAACAAACATCACAGAGAAGTGGCACCTCAGGGTATAAGAGTGGTATGGCTGAGCAAGAGGCTAGATCTTGAGAGAGCAAAGTCTGGGATTTGGAGGAATAAAGTTGGAAGTTGCCTTATCCCCAGCTCATGACTTCCTCATCTCTTCTCTTCTTTTTTCTTTTATTTCCCTTCTGTCTCTAGCATGTCCCTGTTGAGCCAGCAGCCCTTCTTATCCCTGGTACTGACGTGTCTGAAAGGGCAGGATGAGCAACGTGAGGGACTCCTTACCTCCCTCTACAACCAGGTGAACCAGGTACAGGTCTCTGAGCTGTGGAGGTGGGCAGGAGAGTAGTAAAGGATACACCTAAGAAGCCACTATGGACTTGGAACCTTCATTACTTTCTGATAAACACATTGGGTACTTTGGAATAGAAACAAGAAGATCCCTGAGCTACATGTTAAACTTGTTTTATCCTAGATTGTGAATAATTGGCGAGAGGACCAGTACTTAGATGATTGCAAACCAAAGCAGCTAATGCATGAGGCACTCAAACTGCGGCTCAACCTGGTGAGGGGGGAGCTGGGGAAAAGAAGGAAGGGTGTGGGGCTGGAAATGCAGTAAAGAAGTCCCAGCCCAGAGCCGGGCGCAGTGGCGCACGCCTGTAATCCCAGCACTTTGGGAGGCCGAGGCAGGAGGATTGCGAGTTCAAAGCCAGCCTCAGCAATGGCGAGGCACTTAGTAACTCAGTGAGACCCTGCTTCTAATAAAATACAAAAAAAAAAAAAAAAAGGGCTGGGGATGTGGCCCAGTGGTCAAGTGCCCCTGAGTTCAATCCCCAGTACCAAAAAAAAAAAAGGAAGTCCCAGCCCACCCAGGCATGTCTGTAGTCCCAACGCTAGGGAGGCTGAAGTGGGAGGATCACTTGAGTCCACAAGTTTGAGACCTGCCTGGGCAATATAGCAGGACCCTGTCTCAAACAAACGAAAATAGAAGCCTGCTGGGTGCAGTGGCACACACCTGTGATCCCAGCAGCTTGGGAAGCTGAGATAGGAAGATCACAAGTTCAAAAGCCAGCCTCTGCAATGGCAAGGTGCTAAGCAACTCAGTGAGACCCTGTCTCTACATAAAATACAAAATAGGGCTGGGAATGTGGCTCAGTGGTCGAGTGCCCCTGAGTTCAATCCCTGGTACCCCCACCCCCAAAAAAGAGAAGCCTCAGGTTGTTGGAAGAATAAGGATGAGGATGGAGACCACAGGTTTTGGGGAGTCTTCAAGTATTGATCCTCTTCTAAAGGATGCAGGGCCTGAAAGTAGTTAAAGGAACTGGATCACTGCAGTCAGGGTCCAGTAGGTTGCATAACCTAGATCCTTGCAGGGACTCTGCCTCTGTATCCTAGATTCTAGCTGGAGCTGAGAAATACTAGAAACCCATTGTAGAATGTTGAATGGAATCCTGGCAATCATTTAGTCCAACTCCCATAATTTTATAAGTAAGGAAACAGAATCTGAGAGATATCAAGAATTCAATCATCAGCCCAAAATCATATAGCAAATCAAGACAAATGGAACATGACCTCAGGGGTCCTAACTCCCACCCAACCTGGGTCCTAACCTAAACTTTCCTTAAACGCTGGTCATAACCCCTGTACCCCTGAGAGCCATCTGACTGACTTGTGGCCCTGGCAGGTGGGAGGCATGTTTGACACAGTGCAACGAAGCACCCAGCAGACCACAGAGTGGGCCATGCTTCTCCTGGAGATCATCATCAGTGGCACTGTTGACATGCAGTCCAACAAGTAAGCATCCCTGTCCCCTCCCTGCTGTTCTGTATTGTAGTAGAGCCCCCTACCCTTGCACCAGATGTCCTACCTACTCTGATCAGTGTGGATGTGACTATGGATTCCATGACCCTGGGTTCTCCACAGTCTCATTGCCCTTGGCAGGACATATCAAGCACCTCTCCATGCTCCAATTCTCCCCTCAGGCCTTTTTCTTTCTTAACCTCTTTGTTCTGTGGTTTTCTTCCTGTGTTCCCACCACAGTGAGCTCTTCACTACTGTGTTGGACATGCTGAGTGTACTCATCAATGGAACCTTGGCTGCAGACATGTCTAGCATCTCACAAGGCAGCATGGAGGAAAACAAACGTGCATACATGAACCTAGTGAAGAAGCTGCAGGTGAGCAGAGGAGGCAAGGGCAAGGTGCCTAGGTACTAGAACCTCAGCTTCCTCCACCCTGACCGAGTTTACTGTCCAGCTTCAGGGACTTTGTTCTGCCCTGAGCCCTGTGCCCTTCACTTTCTTTCTTTTTTCTTTTTTTTTCTTTCGTGGTTCTGGGAATTGAACTCAGGGCCTTGTGTATACAAAGCAAGCACTCTACCAACTGAGCTATATCCCCAGCCCCTCTACCCTTCACTTTTACATCTGTTTTTACTTTGTTATTCATGCAATAAGGATTTTCTGAGTATCATCTTTTTTTTTTCTTTTTTGGTACCAGAGATTGAACTCAGAGGCAGCACTTGACCACTGGGCCACATCCCCAGCCCTTTTTGTATTTTTATTAGAGACAGGGTCTCACTGAGTTGCTAAGTGCCTCGCCATTGCTGAGGCTGGCTTTGAACTCGCGATCCTCCTGCCTCAGCCTCCCAAGTGCTGGGATTACAGCGTGCACCACCACGCCCAGCTTGAGTATCATCTTTATGTCAGGTTCTGGGCTACCCCAAGACTTCCCATCGCTCTTTTTTAGTGTCGTTGAACTCTTGTCCCATCTTCCTGTGCCTGCAGAAGGAGTTGGGAGAGCATCAATCAGACAGTCTGGAAAAGGTTCGCCAGTTGCTGCCACTGCCCAAGCAGACTAGAGATGTCATCACGTGTGAGCCACAGGGCTCCCTCATCGACACCAAGGGCAACAAGATCGCAGGCTTTGATTCCATCTTCAAGAAGGAGGCATGTTCCACTATCTTCCCATACCCCCTACCCCTTTGGGCAAGAGACTTCCCTGCATTAACTTAGAAGTCCCAGCAGACTCAGATCCAAGAGTTCATCAGGCTCTGCCCATAAAAACCATCTCTGGGGTTCTGAGTGAATCACTTAGCTTTCCTTGCATTTCCTCTCTCCTTCTTTGGAGTCATGCTCTCTTTTCTTGGTCTCTCCCTCCAGCTCCACCCACCTTGTCACTTACCACCCTTTTCACAGCACCGCACCCTCCCCTTTCCTGTGCCCCACCTGCCTCTTCTCTGGCCCCACCCATCTGTCTGTTTGATAGCTCTATATCTCTTATCCCTGCATTTCTCTCCCCTACCCACCCATCTGGGCATAGTTTTCTCTCTTCCCTCTATGTCAGTTGCAGTATTTGTTCAATAATCATAATTGCTGTGTATAGTAGACAGTGAGAGGGAAAAGAGGATGCTGACTTTAAAATCCAAACTCTTTCATATATAAATTATCTTAATTTCTCATCCATCTGTCTCTTTTTCCTCTCTCTCTGTCTTTTTCTCTTTCTGCCTGACTTTCTCTTTGCTTTTTTCTGTCTCTCACCACCTGCCCCCTGCTTTCCTGTTTCTTTCTCTGTCTTCCTCTGAATGTTGTTCTCCTTCCTTCCCCACTGTCTTTCTCTCTCCTCACCCACTTATCTGTCTCCCTGCCTCTGTGTCTATTTCTTGCCCCAGCTCTGCCTCTGCTGCATCTTTCATGACTTCATCTTTTGCCTTTATACCTCTCCCTGCCACCCTTCCCTCTCTCCCTTCATGACTCTTTCACATGGGTATGTATGTTCCTATGTACCCAAGTCTGTTTTTCTTCCTCTCACTATCTCTCCCAAATCTAAGCACAACTTTTTTTAAAAAATGCCAACAGATATTTTACCCCTTTCTCCAAGTTCTCAAGGTCTAGCTTTTGTTTTCCATGTCTCAACAGCTCATTGTGTCTCATTTTCTGGAGCAGGGTCTACAGGTTTCCACAAAACAGAAGATATCTCCCTGGGATCTCTTTGAGGGCTTGAAGCTATCTGCACCACTCTCCTGGGGCTGGTTTGGGACAGTCCGAGTTGACCGGCGAGTGGCTCGAGGGGAGGAGCAGCAGCGCTTGCTACTCTACCACACACACCTGAGGCCCCGACCCCGTGCCTATTACCTGGAGCCACTGCCATTGCCACCAGAAGATGAAGAGCCACCAACTCCCACCCTACTAGAACCTGAGAAAAAGGCTCCTGAGCCCCCCAAAACTGACAAACCAGGGGCTGCTCCACCTAGTACTGAGGAACGCAAGAAGAAGTCTACCAAGGGCAAGAAACGCAGCCAGCCAGCCACCAAGACAGAGGCCAGTGCCTCCCTTGCTACAGTTCTCCCTCAACCCCTTTTCATGACTTTGTATATAATAGAGAGTTTATGGTTTATGTGGATGTGGTGCATGGGAAAGGATGCTGTTAGAATTGAAATAAAAATTAACCATATAAATGCAGCTTTTCTTCACCCCATCTTCCCTCACCTAATCTCCCTACACTCCGCTACAACCCACTCACCTTCCTGCTCTGCTACCCACACAGGACTACGGCATGGGCCCAGGTCGGAGTGGTCCCTATGGTGTGACAGTACCTCCAGACCTCCTGCACCACGCCAACCCTGGATCCATATCTCACCTGAGCTACAGGCAGGGCCCCATAGGCCTGTACACCCAGAACCAGCCACTACCTGCAGGTGAGGGCCAGCCACTGGAGAATGGTGGGATCACCTGGACTTTGCTCCCACCTAAGGGATATGCCACTCCCCTGGGGTGTTGTGGATGACTAGGACTCTGAACAAGGGCTAGAGGGATGAGCAGCCCAGAGAGGTCAGTCCACCCTTTTTTCCAGGTGGCCCTCGTGTGGACCCATACCGCCCTGTGAGGTTACCAATGCAGAAGCTGCCGACCCGACCAGCTTATCCTGGAGTGCTACCCACAACTGTGACTGGTGTCATGGGCCTAGAACCCTCATCGTACAAGACTTCTGTATACCGACAGCAGCAACCTGCAGTGCCCCAGGGACAGCGCCTTCGCCAACAGCTCCAGGCAAAGATAGTGAGAGGGGCAGTAGGGAGGGCTATCAGGGAGAGGGGCTTTTGTGGGTCACAGGACTGAGGAGACACTTGGCATCTTCACAGAGTGGGATATACAAGAGAAGATGTAGCAGAAAATATTTCCTGAGTTTGAGTTTTTCTCCTTTTACCCTTTAGCAGAGTCAGGGGATGTTGGGACAGTCATCTGTCCATCAGATGACTCCCAGCTCTTCCTATGGCTTGCAAACTTCCCAGGTAAGGGCTTGGGATCATGAGCATCAGGGAGAGGAAGGTAAACTGCTGTACTCACTCTTGGCCCTGACTCCCTCTCTCCTCCTCTCCAGGGCTATACTCCTTATGTTTCTCATGTGGGATTGCAGCAACACACAGGCCCTGCAGGTACCATGGTGCCCCCCAGCTACTCTAGCCAGCCTTATCAGAGCACCCACCCCTCTACCAATCCTACTCTTGTAGATCCTACCCGTCACCTGCAACAGCGGCCCAGTGGCTATGTACACCAGCAGGCCCCAACCTATGGACATGGACTGACCTCCACTCAAAGGTACCCAAAGTACTGGGAAGGAAAGGGACACTTAGGTATGAGGGAGCATTTGATTTGGGAAAACCGGTGCCTGAAGGTAATGGGATTGGTCTGAAATTTGGAGACATTGGGAACATTTATCTGGTCATGTAGCTCATAACCACAAAAGACTGGTGTAGGAAGGGAACATAGAGAATAGTCGTCTCACATCAACTTTCAGAATTTATTAGAGGCTCTGAAAGGAGAAACCATTTATCTGACTCTGATAAGAAAAGTTCTGGGGCTGGGGATGAGGCTCAGTGGTAGAGCGCTCACCTAGCACGTGCGCGGCCCCGGTTCGATCCTCAGCACCACGTAAAAATAAACGCATTGTGTACAACTAAAAGCAAATAAATAAATATTTAAAAAAAAGAAAAGTTCTGGGGTTTGTAGACATAGTATATTGTAAGGAATCATAAAGCCTGTATTGAACAGTTGAACTTCAGGATGGACTAAAAAGTGAATACCTGAGTTAATGTTATTCAAGTTGTAGTTAAGACCTGGTAACTGTGTCATGAGACTCTGCAGCTGAGTGAGGTGAATAAAGATAGCCCCCCCCAAAAAATACATAGTCCTTCACCACTTAGAATTTTTACTCTAGCTGAGGAGCAAAAATATTACATAGAGTCAAGTACAGTGGCACATGCCTATAACCCCAATGGCTTGGGAGGCTAAGGCAGGAGGATCATGAGTTCAAAGCCAGCCTCAGCAATGGCGAGGCACTAAGCAACTCAGTGAAACCCTGTCTCTAAATAAAATACAAAAATTAGGGCTGGAGATGTGGCTCAGTGGTTCAATGCCCCTGAGTTCAATCCCTGGTACCCCCCCAAAAAAAATTACATAGAAAATTATATTAAGACTACTGTGAATAAAGATAGAATCAGGTGTGCAGTTGGATGCTGTGAAGTAAAATAAGGATTCAGAAGAAGTGGGATACTATCAGTGTGGACCTGAGCCATCAGATAATTTTTATGAAGGAGGTTGGGCCTTTGAAGGATAGTTAGGATTGGGGTTTATGGAGAAGAGGAGAAGGAAGGGCATTCCAGGTAGGGATTGTAGTGTGAACAAAGACATAGGGACTGGAGTGAATTAAGATGTCTGGATGACAGAAGCAGAGCTAGATGGAGTGTATAATTTTGCTGGGGAAATAGCAGGGGCTAGGAATGGAAGGGGAAGGTTGATAGATGGCCTTGAATGCTGAGCTGCAGCTTTGAGATACAATCCCAGAAAAAGTTCTTTTGATCAGGAAGGTGATAGGAGGAGTTGAGCAGGTTGAGAATGTGGAATGAGTGAATAGAAGGCAGGAGACAGGGAGCCCAACCACAGACTGTCTCCTAGATGTGCAATTCAGGTGGAGAGGGCATAAAAGCAGTAGAACAACTTGAAATGTTACTCAGGAACAACAACAGCAACAACAAAAAAACTCAGTGCTTATAGAATGCCTGTAATGTTATAGGACTATTTTCCATTCTCATATGAGAAAAATAAAACAGGATTGAAAAATTCCTAACCACTAAGGCTATGAGACATTAAAATGGTGCATTGTCTTTACACCTTATTCCCTGATCAAAAAGTCTATCTGAATTCAAAAGGGCTCCTTTGGTTAGTGCCAAGAGGAATGAATGCAATGACTTGTTTCTTGCAGGTCAGGGACCCAGGGTTTGAAATGCCACTTTCTCCCAATCCCATGCCTTGACCTCTGGACTCCTTGTCTTTGGAGGTTTTCACACCAGACACTGCAGCAGACCACCATGCTAGGTACCATGACTCCACTGAATACCCAGGGCATCCAGGCAGGCGTCCGCTCAACTTCCATCCTACCTGAGCAGCAGCAACAGCAACAACAGCAACAGCAACAGCAGCAGCAGCAACAACAACAACAACAGCAGCAACAGCAGCAGCAGCAGTACCACATCCGGCAGCAGCAGCAGCAACAGATCCTGCGGGTAAGGCCCTGAGAGTGTAAAGCCCTGGGATTTCATCCAGGACTTGGGAGCCCAAGGAGGGAAGAGAGGCTCCAGTTCCTCCCACGCTATCACCAAGATTAAGTGAGGTGGTGTGCTAAGCACCCAGCAGAGCAACTGGCCTGTGCTGGTGCTTAAGTTGGTTCTCTCCCCTCCCCCTTTTTGCTTAGTGAGGATCATAATGGGAGAGAGTTGGACACTGACTGATGGGTCCTCTGAGTTTGGTTTCATTTATGCATTTGTCTGAAAAGGAAGGAGTAGACCCAGCTCCCTCCCTGCCTCCAGGCCCTGGCTGCCTCTCCCCTCCATGCCCCCATCCCTCCAATACTAAGTTGCAGCTGCCTTGATGGCCTCAGAAATATCTTGTGTCTTCACAGCAGCAACAGCAGCAGCAGCAGCAACAGCAGCAGCAGCAGCAGCAGCAACAGCAGCAGCAGCAGCAGCAGCAACAGCAGCAGCAACAACAACAACACCAGCAGCAGCAGCAGCAACAGGCAGCTCCTCCCCAACCCCAGCCCCAGTCCCAGCCCCAGGTAGCTGCTGGACTCCAACCCCAGGCTCAGGGACAGCTGCCCAGGTTGGGCACATAGCCAGTGATCTGGGTTGGGGATGGTGTGTAGTGGGGTAGCAGTGGGAGGCCAAGGCATGGCACTCTACAAAGGGATTGGAAAATGAGGCTGAAGAAGGAGGCCCAGAGGGTTAGAGTTCTATTTTCTGATTTCCCTTCCTACCTCAGTTCCAGCGCCAGGGGCTTCAGCAGACACAACAACAGCAACAGACAGCAGCTTTGGTCCGGCAACTCCAACAACAGCTCTCCAGTAAGCCTGCCTGCCTTCCTGAGGAGAACCCCTTGGAATAAGTAGGGACAGGGTGGGCAAAGGTAGCTAGGTGATTGCTTTGGACCCAGGTTTCCTTCCCTATCTTTCTATTCCCTTTTCTTCCCTTCGCACATGACTAGCTTTCTTCCTATACACCCATAACCTTTCTAGGTCTCCCACCACTGACAATCTCTGATTTTTCACAGATACCCAGCCACAACCCAGTACCAACATATTTGGACGCTACTGAGCCACGTGGAGGAACTGCTTGTGCACTGGATGTGGCCCCATCCTTTCCTCTTAATTCCTAGCCCCCTTCCTGGGCTAGCACCATTAGTGGTTGGGGCCTTTCCCTCAGGCTCCATTTTTAATGAGTTTTTAGTATTTTTGTTAATGTGAAGCATTGAGCTGTTGGGTTTTGTATATTATTTATATAGAGAGACCCCAGAGCTGTTGCACCCAATACACAGAGCTTCTTTGCAAAGGGAGTGTGTGAGTTCTGTGTGTTGGGGAAGGGTGGTCTCTTGGGAAAGTGCTGGGGGCTGGACAAACAAGTCAGAAGCCTTCATGCCATTCAGATCATCTTCCCCATTTACCTTCAACTCCCTGTTCCTTTTTTTCTGAGCAGGGAATTTTTTTATTGGTGTGTTATAATTATACATGATAGTGGGATTCATTATGCCATATTCATACATAGCATAATTTGATCAGTCTGATTCTCTCCATACATTTCTTGATTCTGATTGGATTGTTACTCTCTCTTCCCTGTTCCAAGGCAACATATTGAGGTACAGGCCTCCAGTCTCTTAAAAGGGGCAGCTTCTTTACAACTTTCCTTCATGGGGGCCATGCCTCTGGGATTGGGGAGGACAGTTACACTGGGGGGAAAAAATCAATGGAACTGGAGTCTTCTTCTACAGCATCCTAGAAACTGGACCTCAAACAAGCAGGGGGGTGGGGTCAAGATGATGGACACTGCCTACCCTTTTTGCCATCTCGTGGTCCCCATGATGCACCAAGTGGCATCCTTTTCATGGGCTAGAAATCTTTTCTCAGAGTCACTTTTTTTTTTGGTACTGGGGATTGAACTCAGGGGTGCTCAACCACTGAGCCACATCCCCAGCCCCTTTTTTAAAAAAAAAAAATATTTATTTACTTTAGTTGTACACAATGTAATGTATTTTATGTTTACGTGGTGCTGAGGATCGAACCCGGGCCACGCATGTGCGAGGCGAGTGCTCTGCTGCTGAGCCACAACCCCAGCCCCCCAGCCCCTTTTTTGTATTTTATTAGAGACAGGGTATCACCGAGTTGCTAAATGCCTTGCTATTGCTGAGGCTGGCTTTGAATTCGCGATCCTCCTGCCTCAGCCTCCCAAGTGCTGGGATTATAGGCATGTGCCACCATGCCCAGCTTCAGAGTCACATTTTTGAGATGAAAAGCTGCCTTCTATTGGCATGAGCCATCATAGAAATAGGTGGCAGAAGGACCGTGTGGCTCTAGGAGGAAGAAAGGCCAGTAAGAAATAGCACACATTTCTTGCTGCCCTGTTGTTGGAACTGCTTATTTTCACATGACCCACCTTGGCAGTTACCCAGGATGACTGATGCTCAATCTCATTTTACAGTAGAGAAAACTCAGAACTTACTCAGGAGTCATATTTGGAGCTGTGGCTGGGCCATTCTCAGCACCCTTGCCTTCTGCTTTGGGCCCTAGATCTAATGCTATGCAGAAGAGCCAACTGCTTTACAACAATGAAGTCTTCTGGTCTGCCTAGCCAGGGCTGGAAGAGGACCAGTTCCAGCCTGGTAGATGGGTGCTACAGGAAGATTTGACGACTTAAGGGCAATGTTCCATGTTCGTTCATAGTTACACCCTATCACTGGGAAATGTTAATTATGTTGGTAAAACTGGGAGCACCAATTAATACCCAAGTTACAAAAAATAAAATTCCTTTTTGAGGTCCATCCACAAAGCCCTCATGCATATGGAATTTACAGTTTGAGAGTCGGTGAGTGCAAGGAATGAACTCCCTGCCAGGACAAAGGCAAACATGACTGAAGCTTTCTTTGACTAGTAATCTGACATAAACACACTGGAGCCACAGGGGTAGACAGAGGCTTGGCTGGGATATGGAGCCTTCAGAGGGGCCTGGGTGTGCCAGGCCCACTGGACAGGTGCACTCCATACAGAAACACCATATCTGGGGTGGCAGGTAGAGGCTGAAATAGACAATTGACATGCTGACAGAATCAAATATGCCCCAATGGAAGCAACAGAAGAGAACAATGTTGACCTTTGGGAGAGGGACAAAGTAGTTCCACTGGTGGTTGCTGCTGGTGCTGAGGAGAGATGAGGGATGCCGAGTGAGTTGGCAGCATGCCTTTGTGGAGTATGGGACCTCTGCATGCAGTGCCTCAGTTTCTCTCTTTGTTCCAAGGTCTCAAGCTTTGCAGGTAAGTTTATAATAGCTGTCCTGTCAGCTTGTCGCCTGTCAGCTTGTGATTTGAGGTGTGTGTGAGAAAGGGAGAGAGTGTGTGAGCAGAACATGCCTGAGCAAGGGGGTGGGTGGGAACTGGGCCATGCCCCAGGACTTGAGCCATCTCTGGCACAAAAGGAGTTAATGGCAGGGACCGCGCCCCCCCGTGTCCGGGCACGCGCAGCGCGCCCCTTCGGTGCGCGGGCACAGCAGCCAGGCTGCCGGAGAGCTGATCTCGGGGATTCGGGTGCTGAGCCCTTGGCCTGGAGGCGATATGGGTGGTCCGTGGCCCGGTTCAGTCGCTTGCAGCAGCCCAGGGAACAGGTGAGGCCGCCTGCCCTGGTCTCTTCATCTCATCCTCTAGCTGCCCATACCTTGCTCCCATCCTATCCCCTCCCAATCTTGGGTTCCTCCACTCCCCAGCCAATGGCCCTATCCCTTTCAACCCCATGTTCTTCATCAGCACCCCTGACCCCCCAATCCTCCCCTACTTTGCTTCTCTCCTCTACATCCTCCCTAAATCCCGCATCCCTATCATCCTCCAGCCCATGGTCCCTCTTTCCACAGCCCAATCCGCATGCTCACCAAAATACCCCTATGGAGGGCCCCCAGCCCCATTCCTGTATTGCACATTGCCAGTTCCCCCCTCCCCTGCAGTGCAGCCCCATCCCCCTTCCATCATAGCATCTCATAGCCAGTCTCCCTCCCCCACTCTCTGCAGCCCCCCCACCCAATGGAGGCCTATATTCTATCCTCCCCATTCCAGTGCAACTCCATCCCCAATACCATTCCAAAGCCGCATAGCCCCCAATACTGCAGTTCTCAATACTGGTCCATTCCTGCACAATGCCTCTCACCCAATACCGCTCCAGCCCTCAAAATGCCCCCAGATGCCATTCTCATCCCTGGCATTGCTGCCTCCCCTTCTCTTTTCCCAAATTGCAAGTTGGACCAGGATGGAGATCTTGGCCTTGGGAACTTACAGTGGGTCCTAGGGTACAGAGGGCATTTGGGGGTCGGTTGGTTTGTCTAGGTGTTCACGGGGGAGGGGCTGCAGGAAATTGACTCAAAGGGGAATTTGGCATTTGGCGCCGAAGGGTTACTGGAGAAGGAGGCATCCTGAAAGGGTTAATGGATTTCACAAGGTGGGGGCAGCACCGAGGGGGTTAATGGGGGGGTTTGCTGGCGGGGAAGCCGTGTGAATGAGCGGTCTGTGCCCCGGAGTTGCCATGGAGACGGTGAATGGGGGGATTGTGTGAACTCAGCTGCGGACTATCCCCCCCTCCATATACACACCCACCCACTCCCTCCTGCCCCACCTCCCTACTCCTACCCCTTCCCCTCCTCCCCTCCACTAGGGTGCATTCTGGGCAGTGTCTGGGATTTCCCCCCCATACTTTGCTCCCCATGTCCTCTGAGCCCCCACCCTTCAGTCACTTTACCCGTCCTCCCTCCTCCTTTTTCATCTCTCTCTCTCTCTCTCTCTCTCTCTCTCTCTCACACACACACACACACACACACACACACACACACACACACATACATACACACATTCTCATTCCCCTCTCTCAGTGGCAGCCCATTGCCAGGCGTTCCCAATCTCCCTCCCCCACCCCTTCAGCCACTTCTTAAAGGAGCAGGCCTGCAATCTCAGAAGGCGGGAGAATGGGGAAAAACTAAATGTGCCTGTGGTGTGTGTGTGTGTGCTCATGCTAGAGCATCTGTGTGTGCCTGTGTATAAGTGTTGACTGTATAACTGTGTCAGAAGGCCTGAGTGTCTGAAAGGATTGCTATTTCTGTTTCTGTCTCCACCTATGTGTCACCATTATGCTGCATGTGTCTGGATATTTACCTATGCGGGTATGTGTGATTATATTTCAGTAAGTCTCTGTGTGTGTCTCTGAATGTATCACTATGTGAGGCTCTGGCTGTGTGAGGCACACTGTCTTGGAATGTGGGACTATATGAGGGGATCTCTGTGGGCTTTGGAATGTATGTCTCTGTGAGTGAATATCACAGTGTCTGTGATCCTAGTTTGGCTTCTCTTTGAGTCTTTGAGTCTCCCTCTTTGAGTCTTTGTGAGTTTATTTCTATGAGTCTGAGTGTGTGTCCTCACACTCTGTTGTTTATTTTACACTGGACTAGTATTGACAATGCCTAGCATGCTTAGGCAGACAGGTTCCTGCCCTTGGTTCTGGCATTGTGTATTAAGAGATAGCCAGCAGAAAAGACCATAGTTTAAGGATTTGGGAGCAGTGATGGGCATGGTAGTGTCTGGGGACTCAGGTGAATGGCCGTCAGTGCCCTCTGCCCTGCCTGAGTGTTTGGGGGTCTCTCTGTGGGACTCTCTGCCTATTTGCTGCTTGTCCTGGAGTGAGATGAACAAGCCTACCCTGTCTTGATGGGGAGGTCCCTGTGTGGGATTACTGGGTCCCAGGGGATAGACAGCTCCATATTCACACAGCATGCCCAGAGATCCAAGATCCATTTCCAGCTCTTCCCACCCCCTGCTACCACATGCTACTTTGACTCCAGCTGACCCTGATGATCTCCATTGGCTGTGGAGTTGAAGTTGGGGACTATGAACTATAGTGGCAACAATTGTCACTCTTTGGATTTCCCAACCATGGCCTGCACATAGAATGGTTTTGACCAGCAGTGGATCACCTACCTGATCCACTGGAAACCTGAGTTCCTGGAAACCTGGGCATGTGAAACCCCTCTTAACTATAGGAGACTAGGCCAAGTCCAGCAGGAACCCTCTGTAGCCCTCCAAGACCATCTTGGATGACATGTGCTTCCCTCTTTCCACAGGCCTGTCTGGCCCTGAGGGAGTCCCCTTTCTGAAGCGGTGGTGCTTGGACGACCAGCTCTCCACGTTGCCGGGCACCTGTAGGTGTCCCTCTAGAGCAGAGTTTTGAGGTTGAAGTCAGTGTGGCCATGAAGGGGCTGCCTACTGGGCTGATGCTGTGACCCTGGAGTCTGTCTCTCCTGCCAGTCCCCCTGCCCGGAACATGTGGCTGCGGCTTGGCCTGCCCTTACTGCCCCTGAGCCCCACGCCTGCAGTTGGCCGGAGCCTGTGCCTCACCCTGTGGTTCCTCAGTTTGGTGCCAAGGTCCAGTACCCAGGCCCCAGCACCCACAGTCAATACTCACTTTGGGAAGCTAAGGGGTGCCCGGGTGCCATTGCCCAGTGAGATCCTGGGGCCTGTGGACCAATACCTGGGGGTGCCCTATGCAGCTCCCCCAATCGGCGAGAAACGTTTCCTGCCCCCTGAACCACCCCCGTCCTGGTCGGGCATCCGGAACGCCACACACTTTCCCCCAGTGTGCCCCCAGAACATCCATACAGCTGTGCCCGAAGTCATGCTGCCCGTCTGGTTCACTGCCAACTTGGATATCGTCGCTACTTACATCCAGGAGCCCAACGAAGACTGTCTCTATCTGAACGTCTATGTGCCCACGGAGGATGGTGAGTGCTGTGGCCAGGCACTGTGCCCTCCCTGCTTCCCGCCCACCCTGTTGTGTTTGTGGCTTGCATGTGATTGTGTGCCCTGCAGCATGTGTCTGTCTGTGAAAATGCTTCTAACCATCACTCTGCTTGGCCTCCCCCTTCCCCCTCCCTGTTTTTCCCTCCCCAGCATTGTCCGAGCTCCCATGTGTGAGTGACACTGTTGCCAGGAGGGGCCTGGCCAGGCCTGAGAGCTTTGACAGGTCTAGGTCCAGTGCTGGATGGGGGTTCCCTGGGGGAGTATGGGTCACTGCTGGCAGCTGCCCGCGGGAGGATGCTGGCTCCACCAGGCCTCCCTGCTGCCATTCCACCTGCTTCCAAAGGTAGTAGGTGTGTGTGGCCAAGGGAGCTGGGTGTGTGTGGGGGGCGGGGGTCAAGCCTGGTGGGCAATGCTTAGGTGCCTCCTCTTTTACTAGCTGATGCCTCCTCCCGCGGGGGTCACACTAAGGTAAGTGACAGAAACAAGGAGATGGTGGGACAGGCTCTCTGCCATGTGCCGCCTGCAGAGCAGCTCAGCTCTTGGGGCTTGGGGGGTGGGGGGTGCATGCCCCTGGGCAGAGGCCTCCTGTTATTTTTTAGTTTTTTATTCATTTTACAGTAAAGCGGATTTCCAAGGAATGCGCCCGAAAGCCCAACAAGAAAATATGTAGGAAAGGAGGTAGGTAGCGAGCCGGCGGGGAGGGAGAGAGAGAGAGAGAGGGAGGGCTGCCTGCCCACCTGCCCTTGCCCCTGAGGACCCTGCCTTCTTTCAAGTAGCCCAGGCTCAGGGGGTGGTGAGCAGGCATAAGGTCCACCTCATCAGAGGGTCCTGGCTGCTTTGCAGGGAGGATTTGGTGGCCTAAGACAGGTTCAGAGCAGAAGAAGCGACCCCATTGCTTCCAGTCTTCCCAGCTCCAAATTCCAGTGTAAAGGGTGTGCCAAAGACAGAGCTAGTGGCTCTCTTGGTGACACCTCAAGAGAAACTCTAGGCAGCCAAGATGGAGCCAGAGGATTCCCTATCCTCAGGGAGTGGAGCCATAAGAATATCCCTCCCGTGCTTTGTTCTGGGTTGAAAGTCTAGGCTCAACTCTTCCCACCTGAAGCTTAGACCAAACATGTATATACAGATTTAGTTATTCCTTCCACACACACCCCAAACCCCTGCCTTACCACTCTAGTCAGAGCCTAGCTGAGAGACCCAGGCTGCTGTGGTGGCAGAACGTGAGGGTGTCTGGGCACTATGGATAGCAAGGGAGGCAGATTGTAAATTTACCCTCTTGCAGAGAGGAATTTCTCTCTGCCTATTCAAATACCACTTTATATTTCCCACGAAATGCTCTCGTATATCTCATAAAATTCTCCCTATACATTGGGAAGCAAAGAAGGCACGAATTAGTATTCCAATTTTCCAGATGAGGAAACAGGCCCAGGGGAGTGACTTGCTACTGCTGAAGGCCCCCATTGCTGGTCTGTGGCAGAGCTGGGACCAAAACTTGGGTCTATGACCCTCAGGGCATGTTCTTTCCACTGTAGTTCAAGGAGGCAACTCGCATCTGGTCCTTCCCACTTTCCCAACTCTAAAAAAAATGGTGAGATGTGGCCTGATTTGGGCCAATTCAGAAACAGTAACAGCCAAAGGAACAGGTGGACAATCACAACCTCATCCCTATATCCCATTGGCAAGCTTGGAGTTCATATTCTTTTGATGTCATACAGCAGGGTTTCTCAGAATGGGATCATCAAGATTCCTGGGGTGGGATTCTATCTACTGCATAAGAATTTTGGGGGATCTACACGTTGAACATGTGCCCTGGGTGCTTCTGATGCATACTGGAGCATGGAGTGAGACACAATACCTAAAGGATAGTGTTTCCCCACTTTTCCACATCCAACCCAGGACCTCAGACACAATAGATAATGCATCAGTATTTTTCACACAAATGCAGAAGCATTATGGTGCTATAGAAAATGTACAGGACCTGGGGCTGGAGTTGTGGCTCAGTAGTAAGAGCCCTTGTGTAGCATGTGTGAGGCCCTGGGTTTGATTCTCAGCACCACATATAAATAAACGAACAAAATAAAGGTCCATCAACATCTAAAAGATATTTTAAAAAAAAGAAAAGAAAAGGTACAGGTCTGGGAGGCACAAAACCTGACTGAGTCCCAGCTCTGCTGCCAACTGGCCGTAAGACCATAGGCAAGTCTTTTCCTCTAAGAACCTCTGTTCTTCAGAACCACAGATGAAGGTGAAAGGAGACCATTCTGACCTTAACATTCCATTAGTCTCTGAATGAATTCAGGAAGAGGGTCTCTTGAACCTGCTCCTATGAATTACGTGGTGGGATCTAATGAGGGGAAGAGATGACATTAACATTGACCCTTTCTTAGGAAGAATGATCTCTCCAGGACTCCAGTAAGCACCCAGCGTGGTTCAGTCTAGCCCTGAGACTGGCCAGAGAGTTGACTGGAAATCCCCACTCAATACATTTACCAGTGGTGATTATGGACGAGAGGCAAGGCCATGTGCTAGGTGCTGTTGGGGTATGGAGTAATGTGAGGTAGAGGGAAGATTTTTTTTAAATATTTATTTATTTACTTTAGTTGTACACAATGCAATGCATTTATGTTTACGTGGTGCTGAGGATCAAACCCGGGCCGCGCACGTGGGAGGCGAGTGCTCTGCCACTGAGCCACAGCCCCAGCCCCTAGAGGGAAGATTTTAAAAAGACTAAAGACCTAATTACTGCCCTGAAGAAGTTCCTAGCCTGATATAGAAAACTCAATGGGTTTCCCTAAGCCCCATAGGCTAGTCTGGGAAGTGGGCAATTTAGTCATTTAGCTGTTCAAATGAGACTTCTCCAGGGACTGTTGGCCATTTGGAACAGTTCCAAACCTTGCCTCTTCAGGGAGACCTATCCCCAGAGGTCATCAGAGCCATGGTGTGCATAGATTAGGCGAGGCGTCCTGGGTGGGATCCTGCAGCTGCACAGTATCTGGGGATGGTGCCTGGTGAGGGCCATGGCAGCAAGGAATTTTTCAGCAAGGGACAGGTTGAAGGAGCAAAAGTGTCTGTGTGAAGGAGACTGGGACAACACAGCAACACAGGGACACTCTCAGAAGTATGCAGAAGAGACAGCATCTTCTAAATCATGGGCAATGGATGAGAAGGGAAGGGTTTTCTGGGGAAGACATGCCCCACTCACCCATCCCATCAAGTTGCAGGGAATTGATATCTAGGGTTGAGTGATTCCTTTCAGTTTGATGGGCTGTCCTCTGTGTGTGGGATGACTGATGTCCATGTCCCATCAGGTTTCTGAGGGCAGCACTGACAGGTGCTGAGCTAACATAAGACCATAGGTGCCACTGGAAGTTTAGGAAGCTGGAGGCAGTTTCTATCCTAGGGCTGGGCTCTTGCCTTAGTTGAAAAGCCATTTTGTAGTATGAGGGCAGTTCCTGCTTTGATTAATAGCTATAAGGAAATCCAGTCACCAGAGCCCAGAGCATCTGAGAAAGAGGGCTATTTGCTTCCTCTAGGCTGAGAGTATCTGTTGTTAGAGATGCAAGAGGGTAAACCCTGGGATGCCAGCAGAATTAGCTTGGTTTCCACACACTGACCAGCATCCAGGCAGGAGATCTCTCTCTCCACAGCCATTCCAAGATTCACTTCTAGTCTCCTTAGAACAGGAAGGAAAATTGGTACCAGCCTACCCCCGGGTCCTAAATGTATCTGCCCTCTAGTCTCTTCTTTTCTCCCTTCTTCTCCCCTTCCCTCCATGCTCCACCTCTTTTCTTATCTGTTTTTTCTCTTCCCTTTACCCCATCCCCTAAAGGTGGCATGGTACAGTGGAAAGACCATGGGCTTTGGAGTCAAGCAGACTTTGGTTTGAATCTCACCTCTAGTACTTCCTAGCTGTGTGATCTTGAGCAAGTCACTTTACCTCTCTGAACCTCAGTTTCCCCATCAGTGAAACAGTAATAAGGAATAGTACCTACCTCATTGGGGAATAAGGATCAAACAATATGGCAGAAGTAGAGTGTCTGGCACATGGTAAATATTTAGTATATGGTAGGAACTAATTACCATAATTCCTATCTCTTTGTTTCTCTTCTCTTCTCTTCTCTCTCTCTCTCTCTCTCTCTCTCTCTCGTCATCTTTTTCTGCTTTTCCCCATTTCTTCCTTCCCTCCCTGCCCTCTGGCTCTCTCTACATCTCAGAGCAATGCTTGCTGCTCTCAAGACTGGTTCCTGTGGGCAGGCACACCACTTGCCATTAACCATAGCAGGAGGCCCCAATGAACAAGGCCAGAGGGAAGTTTCATCTCCCATTTTCTTCTGTGGGAATCAGGGTCAGCTGAGGCCCAGTTTGAGCCTGCCCACTGGGTCCCAGAAGCTCAGGCCTGGGGTTCCTGGTACATGTCTCTGCCCTAAATACCTCCCATGGATATTCACACGTGCTGGCAGTGTCACCCTTCATCTTCAATACCTGCCCCTGCTCTCTACCTCCACCTGCCTGTGTACACATGCACAGCCCCTTCCACCCAGAATGAATCCTTCCCCTGAGTGGGTCTCTGGCTCTGTGCCCTGGCCCACCTGCTGCTACCTCCTTCCAAACTGGGAAGGGATTGGTTGAGAGGGGCTGTTGGGGACAGGGAGGTGGGGCAGGGAGGTGCAGGGAGGCCAGCACAGCAGAGGCCTGCAACACCATCATCCTAATAAAGGTCTGGGCCTCAGCCCACCCATTCCCTCAGTTCTTGCCATCCCTCTTGCCTGTCCTGGGCCCAGGCCCAGAGCTGGCTTGCTGGGCCACACTGCAGTCATGCTGTTTTTGAATTCTCTCTCTGTTTTGTTCTCTGTTCTGTGCTGTTGTGTCTCCCCGTGTCTGGTCCCCAGGATCCGGCGCTAAGAAACAGGGCGAGGACTTAGCGGATAATGACGGGGATGAAGATGAAGGTATTTGGGGGCTGCAGGGCGCGGCGGCTGGTGCATGGCACAGAGCCCCTCCCCTTCTCAATGGGGAGAAGCCCCGTCTGTCTGTCTGTCCGTCTGTTGGTGTGTTTCTGTTCCTGTATGAGGCCGTCAGGCTGTTCCTCCGTCTTTGGCCTTGTGGGCCGCTGGGAGTTCTGGGGTGATGGACATGGTTGGCAGGAGCAGGGGACCACAAGCAGAGCCATGGGGAGGGCATCTTCCTCACCCCAGCCCCACACCCTCCCATATCTTCTATGGTTCATGGGCACCTGCCCCTACTGAGCAGCAGGGAGAGTGGAGAGCAAGTGGGACCTGGGGAGGGTGGGGAGAGGGGACCAAGGAAAACAAATGCTGAGAAACTGATGTTTCATGAGGAGACCCCTGTACCTTACAGGGAACCTGGCTCCTAGGACAGGGGCCCAGCCAGTCAGCACTCTGAGAAGCAAGACAGTGACAACCAGAGGGGCTAGAACCTCCTCAGTATTGTCCCAGAAAGAGAGAGATGATGGTCACAGGGTTACAGGCTGCAGTACATTTAGGACGGAACAAGAAAGATGTGGACTAACATGCCAGGCTGAGGCCAGGACACCACAGCTGTCAGTAGATGGAACAGCCTGCCTCCTTGGGGTAACAGATTCGTTCGTTCTGCAGCAGAGAGCATTCCCCTCTACCTCCATGTCCTTGTCCTGCCCCTTCAGCCCTGGAGGGGCCAGACAGTTCAGGGGGGCCCACTGGTGATGGGTAGGGCTATGTTTGTGTGACAGAGTGTTGGTCCAGCTCACTGACCGACAGGTTTCAGGCAAAGGTGATCAGGCCTGGAAACTTCTCTTGACTGCCCCAGCCCCAACGCCATGCTGCCTGGGATTGGGAGCAGCCATTTGCTGGGCCCTCATTGACTGACCTCTGGGGAGGCTTCATCTTCATCTTAATGCTGACTGGGAGCAGGCTCTCTCAGTTCTGCTCCAACCCCAGTATTTCTGCTTAAGTCTGCCTGGGAAGAATGGGGTAAATGGGCACATGGCTGAGAAACCATGTCAAAAAGGTTCCCCCAACCCTATCTCTGCCATTCACTCCCCTTTCCCCACATCCTTCCTTGTTCTCTCCCTGTGCCACCCCTTATTCCCACCCCTCTTGTCTCTGTCTGCACTGGGGGGCCAGCTGCTGCCAGTGGCCGTTTTTCCATGTAAATGGTCTAGTCTTGGGGGTTTCAGGGCTCCCCAGCCCCTGCTCTCTAAAGCCATGTCAGGTTCCAGGACTCCTGGGTGCCCAGGGCAGGGACTCACCTAATGCAGCTAAGGGACCAGTCCTTCCTCTTCCTGCTGCCTCCCCACACCCAGAGCCCATCCATGGCCAACCTAGGCCTAGATGTATCTGCCTATCTTCAGCTGGGAGGCACTTGAAATCCAAGTCTTTAAAAACATCACTGAAGTTCAAATGTCTCCAACCAATTCTTGAGGTCCAGGATGAGGCGCCCCTATGAGTCCTGCCCTCAGGGATGGCAGTGGTGTCCTGGCACTTGGGATAGCTTTGCTGCCCGCACCCCCCCAGGGCTGGCGGGGGTTGGGGAGGAAGTGCAACCTACCCAGCCTGTGTCTCACCCCTTCTCCTTGCAGACATTCGGGACAGTGGTGCTAAGCCCGTCATGGTCTACATCCATGGAGGCTCTTACATGGAAGGGACTGGCAACATGATTGATGGCAGCGTCCTTGCCAGTTATGGCAACGTCATCGTCATTACCCTCAACTATCGAGTTGGGGTGCTAGGTATGTTCCCTGCCAGGTGCCTACAAGGAAGACTGGCTTCTCAGGGAGGGAGGGAAGAATACCAGAGGACTCAAAACAGGCTGCCTTAATTCTCCAGCTGGTGTAATGACCATAGTTAAAATGTTGTTATCCCATAACCCCTATCTAAGTGCTGGGGGCTTCCACATATCCCCAGACCCTTTCTTGAAATATTTAGAAGCCGGGCGTGGTGGCGCACGCCTGTAATCCCAGCACTTGGGAGGCTGAGGCAGGAGGATCGCAAGTTCAAAGCCAGCCTCAGCAATGGCGAGGCACTTAGCAACTCAGTGAGACCCTGTCTCTAATAAAATACAAAAAAAAAGGGCTGGGGATGTGGCCCAGTGGTTGAGTGCCCATGATTTCAATCCCCGGTACAAAAAAAAAAAAAAAAAAAAAAGAAAGAAAAGAAAAAAGAAAAGAAATATTTAGAAGCCACTTGAAATGCAATTCAAACTCATCCCTTCTCTTAGATTCCAAGCCAGGTCTCTGCACCCAGACTTTTACTTGTCTGTTTTGTAGGGTCTATTTATTTGCTGGTGTCCTATTCTCCTTACCCACCCAGCCCCACATTCCTAAAGATCCTATATATACAGAGATATTCCTTCTATTCCACCCCATGTCCACACAGCCATATACCATTGTATGTCCACCCTCCACCCACCCCCATACATATAGTTATTTCTCACTGAGGGAGTGATAAATAACTATATGCACAAAGCACACGTGCATATAGCTCCATGTCCACATCATAGACTCCCTCACATATTGACATATTCTCTTGCCACTCCACATATATACTCTAAGTGTAGTCTCTTCCATACACATATCCACATACCCACACATTCTATATGCTCCACACCCACACAGATTTCTCTCACCTTCCATACACACACATGTGCACACACACACACACACACACACACACACACACACACACACATTCTCCTATACTTCTCCCTATATCTTATCACATCTACACCCATCCACATTCACATTTTCCTCAACCCCCACATTTACACAAAGGCCTATACCCTGCACATTTTTATTAAACACAAACTCCACATATATTAAATGTTCATAAATAGTCCTTCCACTCACCCACATACATACACACACACTCATATCCTCCTACACATCCCACTTTATCTACTCCACACACCCACATACTGCACATACACACACATCTGTCCCTCACTTTCTCCATGTAAACACAAATATTCTCCCTCCCAATATGCATATACCTTACCTGTATATCCATAGTGCTCAACCCCACATAATCACAAATACTACACTCTCTCTCTCCCTCCCTCCCTCCCCCACTCTCTCTCTACATGTGTGTGTATCCTATTCCCACACCCTACACACATCCCATATACTATATTCATACATTCCCCCATATATACACATACCCATAGACCTGCTACACACATATATGTATGCATATACACATATACATACTCTTCCCACACATGCCCTACATATATATACCCATGTATTTATTCCTTCACCCCCCACACACATCCATGTACCTAAAGTTGCATCTATATCCACACACAGACACACAGACATATATCTACCTGCAACCACATTCATGCTTCCTCCTACACTTATATGCCCCACACATACATTGCTTCTACCCTTTACCCAGAACTACTCTTGGTGACCACCAATGCCTACCTATGGCCAAGGTCTTAAGGTAAACAAGTGCCTCAAGAGAGGGCAATGAAACATACAGGGCCTTTCTCCCTTTAAGATGCTCACCCAGGCCCCATGTCCCTGTAGTGGCATGAAGAAGCCAACTTCTTCCCTGGAGGATTTGTGTCTTCAGAAGTTCCATTAAGGCCTAAGCTGATGGAGACTGAACCAGCAGTTAGGCCTGGCTTATTCCATGGCCAGCTGGGGAAGAGGACCTTATTTTAATTTGCTCTTGACTATATAGCTTTTCCAGTTCCACCCCCAGAGGTCCTGGTGCTGCATTTCACTTCTTTGTGTGGTTGTGTGCATAAAAAGGCAATCTCCTGTTGACTTACCTGTGTGCAATAGGAGGATACCTATTTTCAGTTCAGAGTGGAGAAATGATATTCTCCGAAAAAAAGCAGTCTGTTTCCCCTTCATCAGCCCCTGAGACACCAGGTGGAACATTCAGGGCATGCCCCCTGCTCTCCACACAGCCTGGTGAACTTTGGATCTCACAGTTCTGCCCATGCTCCTCTATCTTTCCCCTTTGCCTCAGACACCATAGCAGGGCTCTTATAAGTTCTTCTATCCTGTTGAGAAAGGAGATCTGAATGTCATGATACTATAAAGGTGGCTGCACACTAGGGCTGCATAGTTCCTAAAGCGTAATGAATGCACACACATAATCACATGCAAATATATAGACATGCATACACAGTAGTTGATAGCCAAAAGTAATTTTTCTTAGAGTAATAGAAAATATTCATTTTGCCAGGCGCGGTGGCACACACCTGTAATCCCAGCACTTGGGAGGCTGAGGCAGGAGGATCGTGAGTTCAAAGCCAGCCTCAGCAATTGCGAGGCAGTTAGCAACTCGGTGAGACCCTGTCTCTAATAAAATACAAAAAAGGGCTGGGGATGTGGCCCAGTGGTTGAGTGCCCCTGAGTTCAATCCCCGGTACCAAAAGAAAATATCCATTTCAGCTGCTTTTAAAAATTATAAAACACAAAGCTACATTCTATAAGATTTATTGGAATGTACTGAGAATATACTTCAGTTGCAAATTATCAGGCCAATGAGGAATGGAGGGAAAGAGGAACAAGTAAGGAAGAGAAGAAGAGGACTGGGGAGACAAAAAATAATGATAGTGACATGGGGAAATGAGACAAAGAGGAGGCAGAAGAGAGGCTTTTAAGGTTTAAGAAGAGACAGAATTTCAATGGATGTGAGGTCTCTACACTATCAGTTGGGAGGTGTGGGCTGCACAGAAGGTTGTTACTGGTGAGCACTCCATATGATGTCCTGATTTGCTGATTACTTCACCACACTGCAGCTGCTCTAATCCTTAAGCTTCTATGTCAAAAGTTCTTAACCTTCTGGGGGGTCTTGGGCTCTTCTGAGATTCTGATGAAAGCTATGGACTCTCCCCAAAATGAAACACACACATTTCTAAAAACAATTTCAAAGATCCCCTTAAAGCTCGTCCATGAAACTCAGGCTAAGAACCCCCACTTTACAACCTCCTCTCACTGGGATAATCAGACAGCAGCACATCTGGGGAAGCAGGAATATTATTATTTGGGCTTAAGCAGTTGATGATCCAAATAATATTATCTCATACTCATAAGTAGTTATAAACTGAGATTTGGTCAGAAGTTCCCCCACTACTTCCTGTGTACCCTTCAGTTCCTGTTCTGGAACACAAATATAATCAATAAACCACTGATTGCATTCTGGGTACATACAAGATGTTTTTGTCTCTTGGCACCAGATGTAGTACATGGGTTTGTCCCTGACACATGGGGATTTTGCTGTGTAGCTAAGGCTTTGTTGTTTTGTTTCCCAAAGCACCACAGAACAGGTGGCCAGTTTTGGACCCCAATTATATGTGTTCATTCACCCTCCCTCCTGTCAGCTTCTCCTGAGCACTGAGCCCAAACAGACGGTTCACTCTAAGGTGGTTCTCTAGACATCTTGGCTGATTCATGTATGTTGACAATGTCACAGTCTAGTCCCTGGATTCCCTCCAACGCAGAAGGGTAGGTATTATTTGAGAAGCCCCAACTGGGCTTGGGGCCAACAAAAGAAAAGACTCCAGCAGGTTATAGGATGTGGATTCTCCTGGGGTTGAGGAAATAGAGGCTTGCCAAGTTTTATTCTGGGTTCCAGAATTAATTTAATCCTAGGTCCTTGCTCAGGTACCCTCCAGGCAAACTGAAAACCAAGTACACATCAAGCCTTGAGTGACACAAATATCTAGCTTTGATACAGTCTGCCAGATTCCCCCATCTTCTGTTGACAAGCAGCTTACCATGTACTGCAGTATCAACTTGGGCCCAGGGAGACTGGCTCATATTTATTCTGACAGTGCATGGAGTTGGCTACTTCAGCCTCCATTCTCTTGATTTCTGTAGATGGGAGAGATCCTGGAGAAGTAGCAGCAAGTGACTGCTCTTCCAGACTACCAGGTTTTGTGTGCTCCGGATCAGTCATGTTCACCATATCAACTGCCTGAACCTGTTGGATATAGCACCTAAATCAGGATTCTTCTTGTAATAAGAATCATTGGCATGGCACCATCCACATGCTTCAATGTCCCTTATCTAGAGGCTCATGGGATTTAAGGGAGCAGAGAGGGGTTGTAAAACCCTCCACCCAGCCTTTCAGGCCTTTGTTCCTAACCCAGGAAATCAGTCCATACTGAAGAAATATACTACATCCAACTGCAGGCTTTTCCTGCAGATTAGGACAGACATTCCTGACATATTTCACTAGATGATGCCTTGGCGAGGGCTGAAGCCACACCTGCTATTGCCTAAGTGAGCGAAAAGGAAAAGTGAATATTGGGGGGAGAGAGAAGGGGACAGGGGGATGAACAGAAGCACATCAAAGGGTCTCAAGGCTTGGGCACCTGAGTAGGGTCTTGGTCAGCACAGCTTTTTTTTTTTTTTTTTTTGGTACTGGGGATTGAACTCAGGGGCACTCGTCCACTGGGCCACATCCCCTGCCCTTTTTTGTATTTTATTTAGAGACAGGGTCTCACTGAGTTACTAAGTGCCTCGCCATTGCTGAGGCTGGATTGAACTCACGATCCTCCTGCCTCAGCCTCCCAAAGTGCTGGGATTACAGGCGTGCGCCACTGCACCCGGCTGGTCAGCACAGCTTTTAAGGCTTGCAGGAACAGCATCAGTTTCTTCATGGGCCAGCCCAAGAAGCTGCTGGTTCCTTGTCTGGAGGAACAAGAACTCCTCAGGTTCTTCCTTGTTCAGCCTTTCCCTAATTCCTTCTTCTTTCCTTATCTGAACCCTGGGGCTAAACAGGATTTGTGACTAGGTTCTTGAAGGAATAACTAAGTGCTTTGTGTACTTAATTGTACGAAATATAAATTAATAACACACTTGAAGAGGGTAAGATGAGCTCTTTTGTAGAAGTTAGGCACAGAAGGATTCAAGAAGACAGTGATGAGGTCTTATGCCTGCTTGAGTCCATTTGAAATCAGCCTCTGCCCGTAGACTGCCAGACTGCCAGAGAGCTCTCTGAGAGCTCTGGACGCCTTCTCCAATATGGCCTTACACCAAGTTGATTCCAGGTGCTGTGAATGAGCTTTTAACTGTGGAGTCAAAAAAAATACTGATCCAAGTATGGGTTTCTATGTGGAGGACCACTGTAATTACCCACCTGGAAAGGAACCTTCCAAAAGCCTAGGGCAGGAGAAGCTAGGACCTTCCAAGGGACCTGGGAATCATGGAAGAGAGATGAAACAAGGCAGCAGGATCAGTCTAAAATGGAAGCAGGGTGGTGGGGGGGGGGGCGGAATATAGGACATCTCTGTGGGATAGCCAGCAGGTGGGCGGGAAGGTAATCTCCATGGCAACAAGTCTCTGAGGCAGCAAATCCCAGCAGGTGGGTGGGAAGGTAGTCTCCATGGTGACATGTCTCCTCAGCGGCAAATCCCAGTGGGTGGGCGGGAAGACCTGTTTCTGTGGTAACACAGAGCACTGATTTCCCCATTTCTCCACCAGATGAAAAAGATGGTCTAACCTACTGGCTTTGCAACTTTAGAAGGCATCAGCATCACCTGGAGCACTAGTTAAAAACAGATTGCTGGCCAGGAGCGGTGGGTGTAATTCTCGTGATTCAGGAGGCTGAGGCAGGAGGATGGCAAGTTCAAGGCCAGCCTCCTCAAATTAGTGAGACCCTGTCTCAAAATAAAATAAAATAAAACAAAATAAAATAAAATAAAATAAAATGGACTGGGGATGTATCTTAGTGGTAAAGCACCGCTAGGTTCAATCTCCAGTACTGCAGAAAAAAAAAGAAAAACACAAATAGCTGAGCCCCACTCCCAAGGTTTCCAATTCACTAGATCTTAGAGGTAGGGTAATAAGGACTTTCCCTGAGAATAAGGGGAAGGGGGGCATCCAAGGCCTGGAAAGAAGTGGAGATGGACTGATTTGTACAGGAATGGCAAGGAGAGCTTAGGAATTGTTGCCTTTTGGGATCTTCCCTTCCTTCAGAGAGAGTGGAAAGGAGAAAGAAGTAACTGTAGCTATACCATGTGCTGGGCTTATGCTCATTTTATCAGTGTTACAACCCTATAAGGTATTTTAGTCCCATTTTGAAGAAAGGGAAATTATGGCCCAGAGATTTTAAATAACTTGCCCAAGGCCACATAGCTAGGATGTGATAGAGCCAGGATTCAAACCAAGGACTATCTGACTTCAAAGCCCCTTCTCTTTCATATATATATATATATATAAATAATTTTTTTTCTGGTACCGAGGATTGAACCCAGGGATGCTTAACCACTGAGCAATATCCCCAGCCCTTTTTATTTCTTATTTTGAGACAGAGTCTCACTATCTTGCTGAGGGCCTTGCTAAGTTGCTGAGGCTAGCCTCAAACTTGTGATCCTCCTGCTTCAGCCTCCGGAGTCACAGGGATTACAGGCCTGCACCACCATGCCTGGCTCCCTATATCTTAACAGATGTTAGAATCATGTCTCCAGATAATATATCTGGTGGAGGATGCTGAGTTCTGGCCATTTACAGTTCCTGTAGTTTAACTCTCCCACATGGAAGAGGCAGCCATTTCAAATGTTCCAACCCTTTTTCCACACTGGATAATAAATGGGAAGCAGGGAGCCCACCTTTCCTGTACTGATGATGCTGGACCTTGCAGAAAGGAGTGATGGTTTATGTTAGCAAGGTAGAAAAAGGTATACAGCTGCAAATTGATCTTCTGTCCAACTTCTGCCTTCCATCATAATCCAAATTCTCCATCACTCTGCCTTCACTGTCCTCATGCCTTTTGTTGAATCTAGGTTTCCTGAGCACTGGAGATCAGGCTGCCAAGGGCAACTACGGGCTCCTTGACCAAATCCAGGCCCTCCGCTGGGTGAGCGAGAATATTGCTTTCTTTGGAGGAGATCCCCGACGTATTACCGTCTTTGGCTCAGGCATCGGTGCATCCTGCGTCAGCCTCCTCACACTGTCACATCACTCTGAGGGTGAGTAGGTCTTGGGGAAAACACGGACTAGCCAAATGTTGGCTGAGTATCCTGAGTCCCAGGCCCAACTTCATGCCCCAGGAGCACTCAGGGGAATCAGCCATCCCTCTTCCACAAGCACCATATCCCTTTGAGGAAATGTGGAAGGGAAAAAAAAATGTTTCTCTAGGGGAAGAAGTATTTCTCCTAATGTGAGGGAAAGAAGGAGAGAATCCCATTTACACCAGGAGTGAGCAAGATGTTCTTTCTGATGTGGGAATTTTGTTTGGGAAAGTGGAGATACAATACCTCTCTCTGAAAGGACAATAGTTCTTTTGGGCAGGGGAAGTTTTTCAGTATAGGAAAGACACATTACTTCAGAGTCAAGATCTTGGGTGGAAATTAGTTTCTAGGTGTAAGAAACACTCATTTCTGTTTTTCTCTCTGAAGAACAAGTCTGTACAAGAGGGAAAATGTTCTTGAGCAAGAGGAGGGTTCAATGTGAGAATCCTGCTGGGGGTGTGGTGGCACATGCTTGTAGTTCCAGAGATTCAGGAGCCTGAGGCAGGAAAATCACAAGTTCAAGACCAGATTGGGCAAATTAAAGAGACCCTGTCACAAAATAAAAAAATTAAATTGGCTAGGGGTTCAGTCCACAGTACTGAAAAAATAAATAAACAAAGTGCAAATCCCTGACCTGCAAGATGGGCTTCTTCTGAGGGGAAACAGTGTATAATTGGACTGTAGACCTCCTTCTCGGTTGTACAACCCACCTAAAGGAGACACTCATTTTTACCCTCTGTACTGGTGGTAGGTCCTTCTGCCAGTGACACTTCCAAGGGGTTGAATAGGCCCTTTTGCACTCTGCAGGGAATGATCTCTCCACCATTAGACTATAGAGAACATCCTGCCTCTGAAAACCCAAACTCCTTATGAAGAAAATATCTCCATGAGCTGTGCATGGTGTCATCCCATCTACTTAGAAGGCTGAGGCAGAAGCCAGCCTCACTAGTTTAGCAAGACCCTTTCTCCAAATAAAAAAAATATAAATTAGCCGGGCGCGGTGGCGCACGCCTGTAATCCCAGCACTTTGGGAGGCTGAGGCAGGAGGATCACGAGTTCAAAGCCAGCCTCAGCAATGGCGAGGCACTTAGCAACTCAGTGAGACCCTGTCTCTAATAAAATACAAAAAAAGGGCTGGGGATGTGACCCAGTGGTCGAGTGCCACTGAGTTCAATCCCCAGTACCAAAAAATATATATATATATATATATAAATTAAAAAGGGTTGGGGATATAGCTTAGTAGTAGAGCTCCCTGGGCTCAATCCCCATTACCACACACACACACACACAAAATCTCCCTTCTCTGAAGTAGGGAAATCTGTGAGAGGGACACATTTTTTAAATTGACCCCATGAGTTAGTGATATTCTCACAGGATTTTTTTTTTTTTTTTTTTTTTTTTTTTGGTACTGGGGATTGAACTCACGGGCACTTGACCACTGGGCCACATCCCCAGCCCTTTTTTGTATTTTGTTAGAGACAGGGTCTCACTGAGTTGCCAAGTGCCTCCCCATTGCTGAGGCTGGCTTTGAACTCGCGATCCTCCTGCCTCAGCCTCCCAAGTGCTGGGATTACAGGTGTGCGCCACCGCGCCCAGCCTAGTCTCACAGGAATTTTTTGCAGGCTCCCTTTGAGGAAGGCCTGTCTCTGAGACAGAAGAATCACCTTCTCTGTCCTAGAAGGTCTGTGTCCCTCCAGAGACTACCTTGTGAGGGAAGACTAAAGTAGAATCTGCATCTCTAAAGAGAGGGAATGGGGGCGGGGATGTAGCCCCTTTGTAAACCACCTGCCTGGAATAGAAGACCCTGGGTTCCATCCTCAGCACCAAAGGAAGGAAGGGAGGGAGGGAAGGAAGGAAGGATGGAAGAAGGAAGGAAGGAAGGAAGGGAGGGAGGGAGGGAGGGAGGGAGGAAGAGAAATAATCTTTGGAAAAATGAAGTTCTCTCTTTAAGTAGTAGTTTATATTCTCTCCCTCTTTTTCTGACCTTGAAAACTGCTTTTCTCTTAGAGCAATGGAATTGTGTGCCTGAGAGCCAAATTCTCCCTTGGGAATGTTGGGGCCAGGGGAGGATGATACTTTTTTTTCCCTAGAGGGGAAAGAATCATCTTGTTTTTGAGTTTGGGGGGCCTGGTTCCTTCTCAGCTTGGGGGAAATCTGGATGTGAAGCATCAGTATCTTCAGCAAAAGGAAAGTCTCTGTGGATACTATAGACTGGCAGGATGCATGCCTGGGAGACTTTTAGACCTCAAGCAAGGCCTTTGCCCTTGGGATCCTTCCTCAAACTCCCAGAATGTGTGGCTCACTCCTCTCTGCATATCTCATCTCTCTTGAAAAAGACCCCTTTGTGGTGCAAGTGCCAGCTCCCTGGTGGAGCGCTGGCACAGAGCTGGGCCCAGCTGGGCAGGAAGCAAGAGGGAGAGACAAGGAGCAATAAAGAGAGAAAGCATAAGGAGACTGATGTCTGGGATCCAAGGGGTTAATTTTTCCTGGCATTTCCTTAACCCTCAAATTACCAACCATCTCACCAAGGCCAGAAAGCAATGAAGGAACCAGACAGGACCAATTAAGGAAGGAACTCAGCAATCCCTCCTCTGGTCCTAACACTTTATCCCCTACTAAGAGAGTTATTCCCCCTCTAGCCCATGCAAAACATAGGGTAGCCTCAGTGACAAAGGAATAAGGTGTTTCATGGCCGTGTGTGACATTGTAGATCTAACCTAGTGCCACCTATCTTCTGTAGGGCTTTTCCAGAGGGCCATCATCCAAAGTGGCTCTGCTCTGTCCAGTTGGGCTGTGAACTACCAACCAGTGAAGTATACCAGCCTGCTGGCAGACAAAGTGGGTTGTAATGTACTGGACACTGTGGATATGGTGGACTGTCTTCGGCAAAAGAGCGCCAAGGAGCTGGTAGAGCAGGACATCCAGCCTGCCCGCTACCACGTGGCCTTTGGTCCTGTAATTGATGGTGATGTCATTCCTGATGACCCTGAAATCCTCATGGAACAGGGCGAGTTTCTCAACTATGACATCATGTTAGGTGTCAACCAGGGTGAGGGTCTCAAGTTTGTAGAAGGGGTGGTGGACCCTGAGGATGGTGTCTCTGGCACTGACTTTGACTATTCTGTCTCCAACTTTGTGGACAATCTTTATGGTTACCCTGAGGGTAAGGATACCCTGCGGGAGACCATCAAGTTCATGTACACAGACTGGGCAGACCGTGACAACCCTGAGACCCGTCGTAAAACACTGGTGGCACTCTTCACTGACCACCAGTGGGTGGAGCCCTCTGTGGTGACAGCTGATCTGCATGCTCGATATGGCTCACCAACCTATTTCTACGCCTTCTACCATCACTGCCAGAGCCTCATGAAGCCTGCTTGGTCAGATGCAGCACATGGGGATGAAGTACCCTACGTTTTTGGTGTCCCTATGGTAGGCCCCACTGACCTTTTCCCCTGCAACTTCTCCAAGAATGACGTTATGCTCAGTGCTGTTGTCATGACCTATTGGACCAACTTTGCCAAGACTGGGTAAGGAGAAAAATTTTTTCCCTTTGGAACCTCAGCATGCACTCCCTTTTGCTCCACTATCTAACTTCTTTCATCATCTCCCTTCCTACGATATTCCCCAAGTCTTGCTTGTTAACCCCTTCACTTCCCCTTCCTACCTCCCTTTTTGAGATTTTGTGGCCATTTTCCTTCCTTCAAAAATTTTACTGAAGGGACCAGGGGTGTAGCTCAGTGATAGAGCACCAGCTTTGCCTGTCCAAGGCCCTGGGTTTGATCCCCAGAACCAATAAAGGAAAAATTGTATTGAGACTCACAACTCTGTTAGTATCACGACTGAGCAGGAGTGCAAGTTATTGGCAGAATTGTGTGAATCAAGGTTAACCAGTCACAGGCTGTGTGAAATGAGCATATTTTTTAAAAACTTTTTATACATTCAGAAAGAACCTGTAAAAGCCAGGCACAGTAGTATGTGCCTGTAATCCCAGGTACTCAGGAGGCTGAATCAGGAAGATCACAAAGTTTGAGGCCAGCCTTGGTTAGAGAGGCGGGGGGGGGAGAGGGAGAGAGACAGAGAATGAACAGCCTTTAGAGGGCTCTTCACAAAAGTGGGCAGCTGAAAAGATTAATAAATGTTCAACAGTATGAGAGAAGACAAAATATCTGCAGCCTGATCTTTGCAGATAAGCACAGGGAAGAGGGAGACAGTTTCCATGATTCCCATTGTGGTCACAAGGAGTTCAAGCCCTGGGGCAGAAGGGGGAGTGGACAGAGGGAGGGACCCTGAAAAAGATGGAAATGATGGTAAATTTTGGACTGGGGAAGAGGTTTAGGGGTAGGTGTGAGAGGAAGGAAACGGGCCCCTTCCTTATCCAGGTAGAGTGGTGACCCCAGATTTCCATGTGGTGTTTCAGGGATCCCAACAAGCCGGTCCCCCAGGATACCAAGTTCATTCACACCAAGGCCAACCGCTTTGAGGAAGTGGCCTGGTCCAAATACAATCCCCGAGACCAGCTGTACCTTCACATCGGGCTGAAACCAAGGGTCCGCGATCATTACCGAGCCACTAAGGTTGCCTTTTGGAAACACCTGGTGCCCCATCTGTACAACCTGCATGACATGTTCCACTATACATCCACAACCACCAAAGTGCCGCCCCCGGATACCACCCACAGCTCCCACATCACCCGCAGGCCCAACGGCAAGACATGGAGCACCAAGCGGCCAGCCATCTCTCCTGCCTACAGCAATGAGAATGCCCAGGGGTCCTGGAATGGGGACCAGGATGCAGGGCCTCTCCTGGTGGAGAACCCTCGAGACTACTCCACTGAATTAAGTGTGACCATCGCTGTGGGGGCCTCCCTCCTGTTCCTCAATGTTCTGGCTTTTGCTGCCCTCTACTACCGGAAGGACAAACGGCGCCAGGAGCCTCTGAGGCAGCCTAGCCCCCAGAGGGGAGCTGGAGCCCCTGAATTGGGAGCTGCTCCTGAGGAGGAGCTGGCAGCATTACAGCTCGGACCCACTCACCATGAGTGTGAGGCTGGTCCCCCCCATGACACACTGCGCCTCACTGCATTGCCCGACTATACCCTGACCCTGCGGCGCTCCCCTGATGACATCCCACTCATGACCCCCAACACCATCACTATGATTCCCAACTCCCTGGTAGGGCTGCAGACATTGCACCCCTATAATACCTTTGCTGCAGGATTCAACAATACCGGGCTGCCCCACTCACATTCCACTACCCGGGTATAGCTCCAACCCAGAGCACAGCTCATCTCCCAGCTCCCTCCCTTCCAGATCCACAAACACATGCACATGTACATGTGTGTGCGCGCACATGTGCACACACACACACACACACATATGTATACGCACGCACCCACACCCTACAACAGACCCATCTGCACAAACATAGACAGATGTGGACATGCACCCGCATGTACAAAAACACAAATACTGAAGTAAACCTGGACAAACCCTGCAAATGGGGACACAAATGAGTCCTTGGTACACCAAGGATCCATGAAACAGCAGCTGAAGCCAGCTCCCTGAGCCTGACCACAGACACTCCTGGGGGGCCTGAAAGCAACAGCTGGACACCCCCTTGGTGCTCGCCTTTGGCCTCTCTTGGAACTGCACCAACGACCAACTCCAGACTTGGGAGCTTTAAAGAGCAGAGTAGCTCTTCCTCCCCCAGACTCGGTCTTTTTTCTGGGTCTTGTTTTTGTTGATTTTTTTAAAATTTTTGGAACAAATGCTTTTCCAACCCATGAGTGCTAAGAGGCTCTGGAAGGGAGGGTTCCAGATTCATGTCTCTCTGGTTTTAGAACCCCCAGTGCTCACACAATCAGACCAAGGAACAGGACTCCCAAGAAAGAAACAGATTTGAGCACAACCATGGGGTGAATGGAGGAAGGGGCTAATGATGGATGGGTCTGGAGGGCCATCTAGGAGAGATCTCCAACCTTATGTGTCCCTGTGGAGGGATGCAGAGCCTGCAGGGTGACCTGCTTCCCCCCAAGGCAAGCAGCATTGACCTGGCTAGACCAGGGGAACCTAGATTTGGCAAACAAGGTACTGTGGAGGCCATGTCATTATTGCCCTCCCCCTCCATCCCCTACTCCCACCCCCACCCCCCGGGTATATAATCTGGGTTCTGCCTCTGCCCTTGGGGAAATGCTATCAGAAATTCACTCCATTTTCTTTACAGTCTTTTGTGTCTGTCATATTTCTCTTTCAAAAAAGCAGTGTTTTTTGTTGTTGTTGGCTTTTTTTTTTTTAAAGAAAGGTTCTTAAAACACTAATGAAAACCCATGGAGTTTATCCTTTGTAAAAATTTTAAACACAGTGTCTTGATATAAAAATAAAAAATCCAGTTAGCACTCCCAACCTGCCTCCCTTGCACAGGCCTTGCCCCAACAGACCTTGGAGCAGGGTGCCCTTCGGGCTAGGAATCAGACAATCAGTCAGCCTCCATCAACCTCCCCTACCTTAAACTGATACAAGTCTGGGCTGCACTCTGCTGGCCCCCTGCACAAAGGCCTCTCTGATCTTAATCAGGTTGCTGTCCCCATCCCCCTGCCCCTTAGTGCTCTGGGTTCCTGCAGCTGAAACCTCCTCTCAGCACCTGGGGCCTCCTAATGAAACAGCAAAAATAATACTTTCTTCCTTCACCACTGCTGCTGCTGCCATCATCGCCTCCTCCTCCACTTCTTCCACCTCTTTCTCTGCTGCCATCATGGCCAACACTACCACCCTGTCCTCATCTTGGACTGGGGGTGAGAGGAGGTTTGACCTCTAACATACTGAAGTTTTCTTGTATCCAAATCCAGTGCGGCATCAGCTATGTGGACTCCCTGGCCTTGGGTGACTAACAGAGCAGGTCCCTTCTCCTTCCCTAGGGATATTGTTTCCTGATCTGTGAAGTAGAATTAGAGAGGTCATTGGGGGCCTGAGAATGATTTATCACCAGGATTATGATCAGTGAGCCCCCTGACAACTCCAGGGGACAGATTAAGTGGGGCTCGACAGGGTTAGCATTATGGGATTTCATATGATTCTCAGTGACTTGAAGAACTGAATGGGGAGTCTGCTTATCAGGTTTGACATTGGGTAAGGTTGCCGATAGCTCAGAAATCAGGAATAGAGTTCTTAAAATTGACCCTGACAAAATGAGGGAGATGAACCATCACAGCCAGAATGATGTTCAGAGGGGATGAATGCAAGTTAGTATGTACAGAGACCAAAACCCAGAACTAATATACTAATATGGCACATGATACAAGAGATATTGGCAATGACTGACTTGACAGATGTATAGTTTTCAAAGAAGAACAATGGGAAAGAGGGTGTACAAGTTGAATGAGTCCACAGTTGTAGAACTGGTTTTCTCCCTTCCTCCCTCCTTTCTTTCCTTTTTTTTCCAAAACTAATGGGGAAAACTAGTATACAGTAACAAAAATAGAGCATGGAGGAGCTGGAACGTAATCAGAATGTATCAGAACTAGAAGTAACCCCAGAGTTATGTAGTCCACTTCACCTATTTTATTTCATTTTATTTTTTAATACTTTTATTTATTTACTTTAGTTGTACACAATGCAATGCATTTATGTTTACGTGGTGCTGAGGCTCGAACCCGGGCCGCGCATGTGCGAGGCGAGCGCTCTGCCGCTGAGCCACAGCCCCAGCCCAACAATATTGATCCACTTCACCTATTTTATAATTGGGCAAATGGGTCCCAAAAACCCCATCTCAGTTAGTGGTAGAAACAGAGCTAGAAGGCAACCCAATAATAGATGACCCTTCCTACAGTCCTGCTCCACTTGTTCCTTTCTACCAGCCATCGGTTATGTCTTCCAAAGCATTAATGGATCTGCCCTTGGTGAGTACATTTTTAACATATATGGAAAAGTAGAGAGGATTTGGAGAAGAACAAAAGCAATGTGCCAAAGAACTGTTTTGTTTTGTTTTTCCTTTTTTAAGCTAGAAAAAAGAAAGGTAAGATCCAACCTGGTAATATTCAATGATTGTAGAGCACAACTATACTATTAAGTGACAAGTGTACTATTGCCATCTTCAATGTGTGACTTGTAAGTCAGGACAAAGATATGTTCTCTCGTGACCTGTGTTCCCCATTTCGTCTGAGAGTGATAGAGAAGAAAGTTAGATTAAGTAAACCCAAGGAAAGACTTTGCTATGGATAGGAGGTAATTATGGGTACCCAGTAAGTTCCGAATAACAGTTGACAAATGGAACGAATGACTACTGAGGAAAGCATTAGTATCCTTCATGTTTCTGAGAGCAGAGGTCTGGAGTACATCACCTTTTGAGATAAATTCAGAGTCTTTACTTTTTGCTCCATTTCAGATACTTCCAAATAGGGTCTCCCATTCTGGTGTGTGTGTGTCTGTGTGTATCTCTTTGTGTGTGTGCATGTGTGTGTGTGTGTGTGGACATGCACACATACTTCCAATTAGGAGGCTATCTATTTTGGGGTGATTTAGACACTGCCTCTCCTCTTACAACCTCAAAGTGCCATAGCAAACCCAGCTCTGATTGTATTAGGGACCCATCAGTGAGAGATTGTAGTTGGTCTTCACACATTTGAAAGGCATGAATAAAACAGGTAACCTTCAGGATAGGTAGGAGATTTCAAGCTCATTGACAGTTCTGTGCCCATGTAGCTTGAGATTCTTGGCCCCCATTGCTGACATACAGCATTGAGCTCAACCAAAAAAAAAAAAAAAAAAAAAGCACCCCAGATCTTTAAAGAGAATAGTAGGATATACTTGGATTTTATTCCACATTGCAAAGATTATTAGTGCCTAGATTAGATCCAGCCCACTTCCCTAGGTTTACCTGGTTTCTATTTTAGTCCATTAAGGAACTGGATACAGCTATCTTGGGATCTGAATTAGTGGTGTATGTGAAAGGTCAGAAGTTGGTCACTGTGGAAATCTCCATAGAAGTATGGTAACCAGGACTGTAGGCCTGGCCCTGTGCTGGTTTATATATACTGTGAGGGATGGAAGACACCCACTGTGAAGTGCATACAATTAAGCAGACAAAACCAAACCATGATAAAATGAATGAAATGTATAATTTAGTATGTGACTTCAATTGTACAGTGAAGATCAAAAGGCCTGGAGAAATTCTAAGAAAAGCTATGGAATATGGGTGGGTAGAGTAGTGGGAATTCCAAATTGAGAGAAAAACTTCATCCAGAGCATGGAGATGAGAGGGTCCGGGCATACTTGAGGAATAGTGAGGGGACTGGCCTGACCAAAGCAGAGGGTTTGGGTTTAATGATGGGAAATCGGACTGGCAAATCATGTTGTGGAGGTCTTCATAACAGAGGAGAGTTTGGGTAATACTGAATGAGCAATGGGATGCCCTGACTAGATGCTTTTGCTAATGTTTTTTTTTTTTTTTTTTTTTTTTTTTTTTGTGGTACCGGGGATTGAACTCAGGGGCACTCATCCACTGGGTCACATCCCCAGCCCTTTTTTGTATTTTTTATTAGAGACATGGTCTCACTGAGTTTCTAAGTGCCTCGCCATTGCTGAGGCTGGCTTTGAACTCACGATTCTCCTGCCTCAGCCTCCCAAAGTGCTGGGATTACAGGCATGCGCCACCGTGCCCGGCTTGCTAATGGTTTTATAGTGAGAAAATAAAGCCTCCTCAGCTCTACTTTGCTCCTTCTGTTCTCCAAGGAGAAGGATTTTCAGAATAGAAAGGACAAGGTAAACAACAGAAAGAAGCTCCTGAAGGCAGTCTCATCCCAGGGTGCCATGAGATTCCCTGAGAAACTCCAGTTCAGAGTCTGGGTCAATAACTGCCCTGACCATTTCGAGGACTCACAGCTCAATTGCAGGACAACTGGCTGTGGATTTACAACCCCAGGGAGAATGGAAATGATGCACGCTGCTGCCTAGAGATGAGCAAACATGACCTCCACTATTTTGCAGGTAGGAAAAGGTAAATTCCACAAATTTATAGATCAATAAGTGTGATATTGATCAAGGGCAAGATTCTCAGACAAATGATAAAAAAAATGGTTGGTGAATGCTTAGAAAAGAAAGTGAAGATCACTCAGCCCCTGGATTTAGGGGAAAAAATCCCACAGTTTATTTCCTTTGATAGGGAGATTGGACAGGTAGAGGAGGGGAAAGCTATACCCACAGTGTATTTGGAATTCAACAAAACATTCTCTCAATACTCTTGGGACAATACAGACAAACGCAGGGTGGGTAGAAGTAAACATTGGTGGACTTTTAAATGGTTAAGTGACTACATGCAAAAGGATTCTGTTTGGGGCTGGGGATATAGCTCAGTTGGTAGAGTGCTTGCCTTGCATCTACAAGGCCCTGGGTTCAATCCCCAGCACCACAAAATAAACAAAATGAAACAAAATTATTCTTTTTTTGTGTGTGTGTGGTACCGGGGATTGAACTCAGGGGCACTCGACCTCTGGGCCACATCCCCAGCCCTTTTTTGTATTTTATTTAGAGACAGGGTCTCACTGAGTTGCTAAGTGCCTCGCCATTGCTGAGGCTGGCTTTGAACTCGCGATCCTCCTGCCTCAGCCTCCCAAAGTGCTGGGATTACAGGCGTGCGCCACTGAAAATTATTCTTTTTTAATGTCACCAGATCAGACTTATAAATTACACAAAACTGGTAAAGTCCCTTATTTGAATTTCAAAATTTAACAACACAAGTATAGGATGTGGTCTAAAGGGTTTTTAAAGAAAATGAAAGCTCATCAAGCTCATCATGAGTAGAGTCAAATGGATGGTTTGGTTGCTACAAAAAAGTATTGTGACCTTGGACTGTATTAATAAGTCAGGATAAAGGAGGTGATCACCTTGTACTACTCTGCACTGGTCAGGCCACACGTGATGCCCCCTGTTCAGTTACGAGCACCAGATTTCAAGGGGGTTATTACCAAAAGTATACTCAGAGAATAGTGGTGATGATAGTGAGGGGTCTGGAGAATCCCAGGGAAAATTTGTCTACTGTTGGCAAATCATTTCTGAGTTCATGGGGAAGAGGAAGCTGTAGTTTTCTTCTGTGTGACTCCAAAGGCTCTGAGATCTAATAAATGGAAGTTATAGGAAAGCAGATTTGGATTCAACATAAGTTGCTCTTTTTCTTTTCTTTTTTTAAACTTTATTTTATTTATTTTTTTATATAGTGCTGAGAATTGAACCCAGTGCCTCACCCATGCCAGGCAAGTGCTCTACCACTGAGCCACAACCACAGCCCCCTTCTTTTCTTTTTTATAATGAAAAATTGTAATAAAAGTTTCAACTCATGATTCCAGCCTCCTGAAGTCCTTTAAAATTTATTACCAACAGTTCCAAAAACAGAAGAAAAAAATGCCCTATGGCTGGGGTGTAGCTCGGTGCAAAGTGCTTGCTTGCATAGCATGTGTGAGACTCTGGGTTCCATCCCCAGCACAGCAGAAAACAACAAAAATGTCCTAACCCCAACATCCTAACATAACCACTTGTTGGGTTTAGAAGGGACTTTCTAAAGATTAGTAGTACTTTGAAATTAGAGTGGACTGACCCAAATGGTAGGCAGATGCCTATCACCAGAGATAGTCAAGCAGTGACTGGACAACCACTCCAGGTGGGTGATGGAAAGGTGATAGAAGTGTCTGATAAAAAACTGAACCAGATGACCTTTAGGATTACTGAGATTCTATGACATTTGAGCTGGAAGGTCTCATGGTAAAGTATTCAGGAAAATATTTCTGGGGCATAGGTGTAAGGTGGACAGGAGGAGGGGAGATTGGAAGTAGAGATAATAACTAGTTAAGAGGTACCCACTCTGAGGGCTCCAACTATTTCCCCTCCAGGCCCCTTACCACCTGAGTTTCAAAATTATGGTATCCAAAGCAGCTTTACTGGTTGCCTAGTTCCCCTCCCTTATGATCTGATGCTTGATTCCCTTATGCAACCTCTATGCCAAGTAGTTATCTTGCCTCTGTTTAAATACCTCCAATGATGGGAAAATCTCATCTTTTCAAGGCAGACCATTGCATGCTGGATTATCTCAAACCATTATGAAGTTCTTCCTTAGTATGAGTCAAAATCCGTTTTCCCATGGGCTGGGGTTGTGGCTCAATGGTAGAGTGCTTGCCTGGCATGTGTGAGACTCTGGGTTCAATCCTCAGCACCACATAAAAATAAATAAAGTAGCCAGGCGCGGTGGTGCACGCCTGTAATCCCAGCACTTTAGGAGGCTGAGGCAGGAGGATGGAGAGTTCAAAGCCAGCCTCAGCAATGGCGAGGCACTTAGCAACTCAGTGAGACCCTGTCTCTAAATAAAATACAAAAAAGGGCTGGGGATGTGACCCAGTGGACGAGTGCCCCTGAGTTCAATCCCCGGTACCACTAAATAAATAAATAAATAAATAAATAAATAAATAAAGTAAAAAATTCATTGACAACTAAAAAAATTTTTTTAAAAATCCATTTTCTCATAGCACCCACCATTTGCACCTAAATCACACCCTCTTCCAATGCAAAACAAAGGAAATCCCTCTTCTATATGTCTGAAAACTGAATCCTGAACCACCACCATCAACATGCTGATCCCTTCATCAAGTTAAACAGCGCCAAGAGTTCGTTCACAATGATTTTTAAGTCCTGTCACACTCCTGGTCTCTCTCTTCAGTACTTGCTCCAGGCTGCTAATGTCTCTGTTTGTGTCTAGTATCCAAGGCTAAAGACAATCCTCTGCTGTGGTCTAATGAGCAGAGCATAAAGCAGAACTCTAATTTCCCTCCATTCTAGACTGGAACATATTAGCATTTGGTGCAGCTGCTGTCAAAACTATGAGCTCGTAGTCACCTCAAACACCTGAAACCTTTTCATACAGATTGTTAGGAATTTAAGCATTTGGTTTCTACAAACTTGGTTCTGAAATTTTACATTTCATCTTGCTGATTCATCATGGCTTCTTGTGATCTTTCTGAAACCAGCTTCATATCCTTTACAAATTTGATCAGCATGCCACCAATGTCCTAGTCCAAGTCAATAATTAAATTATTGGACAGGCCAGTGACCACCCTCCAGGCTGACAAATATCTATTAGTTACCAGCTGTGAATATACCTCACTGTCCTGTCTTCACCCCATATTTTCTTCTCTTATCCACAAGGACATCTCACACCAGATATACTTAAAAAAATAAGATTGTGTTCTGAAATCCTCTTTGGAAACAGCAGTGAGGAGAAGAAGGGAACAGGAATGAAAGGAGGGGAGTTTAGTCTTTAGATCTTCTCCCTCCTACCCAGTAACAGGATGAGCCTTCCTGGCTTCCATCTTCAAGAAGGAACATCCAGACAACAGCTCAGGTACAGAAAGTTGAAAGAACTGGATTTAGGGTCAGATAAACCTGCATTCAGATCCTTCTCTGCCTCTTCCTAGCTATACGAGCCTGGGCAAGTTGCTTAACTTGTCAGCCTGTTCATCTATAAAACAGAGATACAACACCTAGCTCATAGAGTTGGTGTGAGGATTAAATGAGAAAAAGTATGAGAATGTGCTTTGCAAATTGTTAAGTGCTACGCAAATGTAAAATATTATGATGATGATTTATGGGGCACCTACTTTGTTCATTGAATAGGGTATAAAAAGATAAATAAGGCACAGTCCTTGCCCTCCCTTGGGCTCACAATTTTGTAGGGAATATAGATTCACAAATAACCATAATATACTGTAGAAGAACAGGATGAATGGCACACATTGTAATGGTCATTTAGGAGAGGGGGGTGGTTCCTCAGATTGGAGGGTGCCAAAAGTGGCTTCCCGGCATCTATCTGTGCACCAACAAATGGGACAGATATGACTAAAGAAATGGCTGCGAGAACACAGCATTCCAGGCGGAAGAGTCTAGCAATGGGAATTTATGAAGCATGTCTGAGCCACCAGAAGTAGTCACATTTGACTGAAAGAGGCTGTGAGGCTGGTCAGCCACACCACTTTTCAGACAAGGTCATTCCTAGCATGCCTATGAATTTGGGCAGAACTTCCTAGGTCTGAAGTCTGGGTTTATTCAACTGACCTCTTTGAAGAAAAACAACTCTTCTGGTGGGTGAAGGCATCTGGAAAGACTCCAGGAAAATACCTTTTTCCTTATCTAAAGCTGAGAAATAGGTCTCTGGGAAGGGCAGGGATAAGGCCATATTTAAAGCCTAGCAATCTTCAGCTGGAAGTGGCTCTAGTTTAAAGATTCAAGCGTTTTCATTGAAGGAGGGTTATCTACTATATCTGAAAGGCTCCTTATTCTTCAATTCCATGTAGGGAGCAGGGAGGGGTTGGAAAATAGTTCAAGGGCTCTCAAGGTCCATTTCTAGATGGCTTCTTTGGAGCTATGGTTATGATTTGGTGCCACCTGGTGACCACGACAGAACATAGCAGCCTCCTTCCCCTCCTTCCTAAATTTAGAACACCATACTTCATCCCTGCACTTAGGGATGGGACTAGCTGACTTCCAGTAGGGTAGAACCAGTAATTCAGAGACCCCCTGGAGTCTGTGTAATAGAAATGAAAAGGGAGAAGGGAAAGTGCTACTCCGGGCCTCGTGGCCATCCTTTTTTGGGTTGCTAATGATAAGTTTTCTGTTTTCCTCAGGGTACTCTCTGGGAGTGTTTTTTTCCCCAGGTATTACAGGATTAGGGTTGCCACATCCCCCTCCCTGCATCCACCCTCCACCCATACATACTTTGTTACTATGGCTAGACTATCTGTAACAGATGATACAAAATCTTTCTCTCAGATTTAGTGGAGAAATTATAAGCCTCTAAAGTGGCCAAGGGACTAATAGTAAAAGGGTCTGGTTCCCCCATGAGCTCAGGTTTAAGTATTATTTTCTCCCGCATGAGTTAATATTGTTCTACAATGGCTGAGCTAGAGTGACTCCTCCATGAGAAGCCTATTCCTTTGAGGCTACATTTAGGATTCCTACAGTCCCTCTAAAAGTTTAGAGGAGGGAAAAGTAGTGTGCCTCGGAGAACAGAACAGATAGACATCCCCTTTTCCTTCAAACTCCATTCCTGAATCAATTCAAAGTGATCAATAAAGCTAAAACTGGAAAAGCTGGGGATAGTGATACATGCCTGTAAACCCAGCTACCCAGGAAGCCAAGGCAGGAGGATTGCAAATTCTAGGCCAGCCTGGGCAATTTAGACAGTGCCCCTGTCTCAAAACACACACACACACACACACACACACACACACACAAAAAAAAAAAAAAAAAAAAAAAAAAAAAAACTGCAGTGGCCTGATGATGTTTCATAATGGGGTATTAGTACAGAGTAGATTGAGGAGACAGCTTAAACTGGGATGGCCAGGGTGCGGTAGCACACACCTGTAATCCCAGCACTTGGGAGTCTGAGGCAGGAGGATTGTGAGTTCAAAGCCAGCCTCAGCAATAGCGAGGCATTTAGCAACTCAGTGAGACCCTGTCTCTAATACAATACAAAAAAGGTCTGGGAATGTGGCCCAGTGGTCAAGTGCCCCTGAGTCCAATCCCCGGTACAAAAAAAAAAAAAAAAAAAGAAAAGAAAGAAAGAAAAAGAAAACCTGGGATGGCCAGAGCAGAGCTGAGTAGGACAAGATTGAGCTAGTGAAAAGATTAATCTCTCTGCCATTGCCTCCATTCCCAGGTACCCTTTAAGTCTGAGTGTCTATTGTGCCCCCATCCTCCCAGTCAGTCTTTTCAGGATCTTCTGGGTGTTTGTGAATTCTGAGACAGCTCTCAGTTTGGAGTGCTGCTTGCACCAGGAAGGGAGGGCATGAAAATGGTCTCAGTGCAAAAGAAAGAAATCATCAACTAGATTAGACTGCTTCAATTCTTGGATCACTATTTCTCTTGTCCCAGCTCACCCCTGGTACCTACAATACACAGCTGCATGAGTGGATGTCCCCTAACAGTACTGGCCAAGGAGGGAATAAATCCCTTTTCATCCTTTAGTTAATACAAGGAGAAATTTTTCAAAAGTAACATTTCCAAGGACACCAATGGATAAAATAGTAACAAAATAACAAATGTGTTTATGATGCTCACATTTTTTATCCCGAATCAACCAAAGTTGATTATCTGGTACAATGTACCAGGAACCTAACCAAGTCTTTTTTTGCCAGGATCAAACTTTCCAAACAGGTGAGAGGTCAAACATGAGACCACACTGAACAGAAATGAGCCTGACAGATCTTCTGAAATGCACAATGCCTGGCAGAAATCAACTTTCCTTGTTGCTTTCGGGTGCTGAGAACCTAGTGGGTGACTTCTTTCCTGGCACCTGCTGCTTCTTGGTTCTACAGTCACCCTGGCCCCTGGGCTTCCACCACCCCTTTCAGGCTCCCTGAAGGAACGGAACTCCAAAGAAACCCCACCCCTTCCCACAGTCGTGCTGACATGGGTGTAGGACTTGAATTCTGACAAATCACAAATGTGCTTACGAGTCTAGTTAGAAAAAAAACTATTTGGAATTGAGATAGCTTTTGAAAATCTGGTTCCATGTGGCCATTCCTATTGTTCTCAGCTAGGGTTTTGTTTTAGTCCCCTAAAGTAGCCATGTGACCTTGATGGCAAACGCCATCTTCCTACCAGACCTGCCAGCTGCCTCAGATTCCTCTGACGGCTCGCTCGCGCTCTGTCTTTTCCGATTTCAAAGGCTTTAGACCGCCTCCCAAGACCTTTTTTCCGGTCTGAGAACCCTGGGAGGCTCTCAGGTCATTTGCTGAGCAGACGTGATTGACAAGATTTGTGTCTAATGAATGCTCGTCTCTTTCCCAGCTCAGATTACTAGTTCCGCTCTCTTTCCCAGCGTCTTTTTGATGACTCATCCCTCAAATTCTTCGCACGGTCGCCTTCGTTAGCCCAGCCCCGCCTTGCCTCGCCCCACCTGTCCTTTCTCCCTGTACTCCTAGTTGCCCCCGCCCCCAGCCTTAGGGGAATGTATTTTTGTGACTCCTATCGGGTATAGTTTTTACAGTGTACTTTAAACACACGAAAGAAAAAAAAAAAAAAAAAACACAGTTTCCGATCAGGAAAGAGGAGGGTCATTTCCTTATAAGGAGCTTAACCCCTCACTGTTTAGAGCTTTCCCTTACACGTGGTGGGGGTGGATGGGACAGGAACTGCAGTGGGACTTATGTTTCCAGTTCAACCCTGGACTGAAGGGAACTCTTGAGTTCTAGCAAAGGTCAGGTGTTCTGCTTCAACAGCCCGCCTCACTGAGTGAGGAGCCCAGGGAGGTACAGTTAGATGGGGTTGGAAGTTTACAAACATTTCTGTGGGTCTCCTGGGCATCTGCTTCATACACACATCACAACTTTGCCCTGAAACTACAGCTCTAAAGAGGAAAGTACCTTCAGTCTTTACTTGGGGGCTGGGGAAGAGTGCAAGTAAAGTGGAGAGCTGAGACTCAGCTTTGAAGCTGTCCTGGATCCAGACCACTTAAAGAATGAACTTTCACCTGGGCAAGGAACCCTAGCCATGCCATGCCTCTTGAATGTCTTCAAGATACCACTGGTTGCTGGCCACGAGTTCCGCTCCCCCAAATGTTGAAGTTTGAACATTAGAGAAGCACGCCCAGACAAGCATATAAAGCAGGGTTTATTTAAAAGGGGTAACATTGACTTCTCCCGGGAGGGAGAAGAGGGCCATTGTTGATATGCCAAGAAGCGAGGCAGGTCTGCATTTTTTTAAAAAGAATATTTATTTATTTGTTTTAGTTGTACACAATGCGTTCATTTGTACGTGGTGCTGAGGATCGAACCCAGGCCGCACACGTGCTAGGCGAGCACTCTACCGCTGAGCCACAACCCCAGCCCAGGTCTGCATTTTTATATGTTCTAGGCTTCCTTTGTTCTCCTGCTCTCTTCCCCTTGTGTCTCTCCTTCCTGTATAAGGTGACTAGGATCAGAAATGCTAGGTGGGATGGCCAAAAGGTGAGAAGCAGATGGGCTAAAGGGGGAACCCAGGACACATTAATTAACAACTTTATAGTTCCCTGTAGGGAGGGGCAGTTCCTGGGACAGGTTACCTTAGCAACAGGTTGGAGGGGAGGCAGGTTATTGATAATGGTGGAGGAAGGGCTCTGAAGGAATTAACATTTCAATCCCTCAGGGGACAGTCTCCAACTTCCCAGGACTCACTCAAAATTGGCTTTCTTGATCCAACCTGACTTGATTTACCTATGTATACTGACCCCCCTGTCTAATTCTGGCTTCAGTCAGAGCATGTTTTCTTGGATCGGATCAAGTAAAGCCAAAAGATCCTTGATAGGAAATCAGCAAGGAATTGGCTAAATTTGCCCTCTTTGGCCTGCTTCCTGTAGTCTCAGTTGTTCTTTTATACTCACACAATCATCACTTCACTGTATCCTCTATGTCACAGCTAAAGCAATTCATGGAAGGCTTCCAGTTTGACCTAGGTTTTTTTTTTTTTTAAATAAATGAGTTAATTTTTTTAAAGTATGTATTTATTTGCTTTAGTTGTACACAATGCGTTTATTTTTATGTGGTGCTGAGGATCGAACCCGGGCCGCGCATGTGCTAGGCAAGCACTCTACCACTGAGCCACAACCCCAGCCCCTTGACCTAGGTTTAATACTGCCTTGGGCTTTAGGGCATAGGGGGTACACAATAAATTTCTCCCAATCTGAGTATCATATCAAAGGCCACCATATCATTCAGGGACCACCCAATCGGCAGAGTGTTCTCAGACTCAGGAATTTATTGTGAGGAAAATTTTGCACATCGTTATTGATTATGTCTCTGGGAAAGGAGGGTCGTTAGGCAGCTTTGGGAAACTAAGAAATAGTAGACACCTTCCTTTTCTATTTCCTCCTAGCCAGCCCTGATGCTCTCCCTTTGGAAGCCCCTTGGCCAAGTCTCATCCACAGCTTATTTGCATTGTCTAGGCTTGCCCCTCTGGCCTCTGAGAGGAACATAGCCAATGAACAGGAAAGAGGCAGCATGCTTTCTGCCCCTGCTGGGGTGAAAAGTAAGTGAAGACACAAATCCCTCTCCTTCTCCCACTTCTTTTTTTTAAATATTTATTTATTTGCTTTTAGTTGTACACAATGCTTTTTACATGGTGCTGAGGTTCAAACTCGGGCCGCGCACATGCTAGGCAAGCGCTCTACTGCTGAGCCACAACCCCAGTCCATCCCACTTCTGATTCCAGCTTTCACTTTCATCTTCATCATAAAACATTACTGAAGCATCTCTCTCACCAAGGCTATCTGTCTTCATTAGTTTACACATAGTTCTTGACCTGAAAATCAGATACAGCAAGTGCTGAGTGACACCAAAAATGTAGAAAGAACATGCATGGCAGGGAGCTGGGGAGTGGGCTAATGTGTAAAATATGCAATCGAAAACTTTCATACTAGCCATATATCCAGGGGTCGGGGCAATTGGTAACTAAGTAATCAGAGTGTATGAATATGATTTGGTGAAAAGTGGGGGTGGACACTTGTAAGAGTTTTACATCTCTGTAGGCAGATTGGGATTAGCCAAGCCATAGGATCTTAAATGCAAAAGGATTCTTAGAAGAGGTAGGACTTGAGAAATAGCTAAATGACCAAACCAGATGGCCATAAATTATTTGCATCCTGAGATGGGAGTGGAATTAATGAATTGACTTTGATCAGGAAACTGAATAACCATGGATTGTTATTTCTTCTCTTCCTCCCCTTTGTTGAGTGCCAATTCTGCCCTAGATACTGAAAAGTAATGTAAAATGATAGCAAATAGTTTGTGGATATTTACAATGTGCCAGGTACTATGTTAAGACATCACAGACAGTCTGTGACTTATGACAGTTCAATTTAAGGTTTTTAGATTGTTCCATTTAAGGATTTAAGATTTTTTTTTAGTTATCATTGGATCTTTATTTATTTATATGTGGTGCTGAGAATCGAAACCCTGTGCCTCTCACATGCTAGGCATGCACTCTACCACTGAGCCACAACCTCAGCCCACCATTTAAGGATTTTATGACAATCCCATGGTGTGAAAGCAATACACATTCAGTGGAAACTATAATCTGAATTTTGAATTTTTTCCCAGACTATGAATATGCTGTATTGGTACCAGGGATTGAACTCAGGGGCACTCGACCACTGGGCCACATCCCCAGCCCTTTTTTGTATTTTATTAGAGACATGGTCTCACTGAGTTGCTAAGTGCCTCGCCATTGCTGAGGCTGGCTTTGAACTCAAGATCCTCCTGCCTCAGCCTCCCAAGTGCTGGGATTACAGGCGTGCGCCACCGTGCCCGGCCAGTTCAATACTCTTGCAGGATGCTGGGCAGTAGCAATGACTCCCATGATCATGAGGGAAACCAACAAGGACTCTACAGTGTGCTAACCTGTAATGTCTGGTAGGTTAGTTGTACTAGATACATTTTTACTTGCCATATTTCCAATTTATCATGGGTTTATCAGGATATAACTCCATCCAGGGGTTGGGGTTGTAGTTCAATAGTATAGTGCTTGCCTACCATGCTTGGCACCCTGTGTTTGATCTCCAGTACTACAAAAATAAATAAATAAATACAAACAAAATGTTAACAGGATGTAACCCCATCCATAATTTGAGGAGCATCTGCATCTTATTTAAATCTCTCAGTGGGGCTAAGGGTATAAATTGATGATGGAGCACTTGCCAAGCATGTGAGAGCCTCTGAGTTCCATCCTCAACATCCCCCCCAATAAAAATCAATCAGTCAATCAATCTCATAATGATATTATGATGTATATATTATTATCATGCCCATTTTTCAGATGAGCCAACTGTGGTTCAAAGAGATGAAGTGACTTGCCCCAAGATCACACAACTGGCTGAAGTGGAAGAGCTGAAATTTAAATCTTAGCAGTTAGAGTGTAGAGCCTGTGAATTTAATAAGTTTGCTCTTCCAGTATGCTTCTAGTTGGACAGTTACAGAAATGAGACTTGTTTGGTGGCAGGGAGAAGGAGGGCCAGGAACTTAAGAGCACATAGATGGGCCAGGGTAAAGCAGAAGATTCCAGAAGTAGTAGCAGAGGCCCCAGTCAGCTATTTAGATAGGCAGGTAGAGTAGCATCTGGGTAACAAGGATGCAGCAGAAACTAGGAGAAAGCCCAGACTGGCAAGTGGTTGGCAAACCAGTGTCTGGCAACCAGTGACAGAAGTCCTGCCATGGAACTTGGGTATCCAGAGCAGAATGCCAGGTGTCAAAAGGTCTGACAAGAGCTTGACAGAGCACTCTTCTGTGAAGACTGAGGTGCCAGATAGGGTACCAAGGTGGGAATAGGGAGATGGGGAAATAGGAGCTTAAGGCAGGGTCTTTTATCCAACAAAACAGAAAGCAACCCAATGATTAGATCTAGGAACCAGTTCCATTCATCTCCCCTTCCATTTATTCTTTCAACAACTTATTTTGGCTCTTACAATGTTTCAAGTGCTATGTTATGCTCTGGGGTAAGACACAGTCCAGTAGGAGAGCTATACCTGTAAAACAATATATATATATATATATTATATATATATATATATATATATATATAATATTGTGTAATAATTTCTGTATTAGAAGCACAGACTGTGTGAGGTGACAGTGGGAGAGATTAACTTTTTTTGAGAAGGTTCACGAGGAATATTAACTCTGTGCTGGGTCTATTTTTTAATTTTCTTTTTTAGTTGTAGGTGGACACAATACCTTTATTTTATTTGTTTTTATTTTTTTATGTGGTGCCAGGGATCGAACCCAGGGCTTCATGCATGCTAGGCAAGTGCTCTATCACTGAGTCACAACCCCAGCCCTGTGCTGGGTCTTTAAAGAACAGGAAACAGTTCCCAGGCTCAGAGTGGTGAACTAACATGGGCAAAGGCACAGATTTTGAAAGAATAAGGCACATTTGAGGAACAGTAAGCAATCCACACTGGACAACTGTTATATGTGATGGAGGGATGGGGAACAAGAGTCTGAAGATCGGGGGACAGGTCATAAAGGCTTTTGTGGGTGCCAGTGAAGATCTTGGATGTTTACCCGTTCATAAAGACAACCAGCTGTCAGAAAGTGACTAGATGACATTAGAGTCTTTTTGGAAGACCACATGGAAAACAGTACCCAGAAACACTGTAGTCAGGCAAATTGCTCAGGAGATTATTGCAATTGTACAGGGAAAAAAAAAAAAGAATGATAGGAACTTGAACTAAGATAGTGTCAGTGAGGACTAATTCAGGAAAACATTTATGAGAGAGAACTGGTGATTGTTATGGTAAATGAGCGGGAGAAAGGTGTCAGAAACAACTCAAAAGTTTTCTTGAGAAACCAGGTTTATGGTGACATCATTCACATAAAGATTAGAAATCTAGGATAAGGAGCACATTTTATGGGAGAAGATGAGGATTTTGGTTTGGGACATGTTGAGCCTGAGGTACCTTGTTGTTTAATTACTAGCTCTAGGTGGTGAGGAGAAGCTTGACTTACCAATTTCTATGTTGTAAATACTCCAGTGTGGCCAATTTCAAGATACCAATGTGACATCAACTCACAAAAATTCCTGAAAATTAAACGGTGATGTGACGGACCCATGGAAAAGACTGTGTTGGGTACTTTGGGACACAGGCTTCCAATGACATTGCTTAAATAACTTTGGGACCATAACACTGGACTAAGTCAGGTTTTCCAGAACTTCAGTGATGTGTTTGTGAAACTGCTAACCCCAGATCAAACAGAAAAAGAATTACATGAGGAGTTGAGGATGGAGCTCAGTGGTAGAGTGCTTGCCTAGCATGCATGAAACCCTGGGTTTCATCCCCAGCACTGCAGAAAAAAATTACAGGAGACTGAATGAACCAATGAAGGATTATTGTGGTTTTTGTTTAAAAATTTCTGCTTATTTTGGATTAAGATAAAAGGAAAAATTTCCTTTGCTAAGTAGAAAGGGCATTCTGTTATTACTGCCATCTACCACAACTAGTTTGTGTGAGCCGAGGTTTTCAATCTTAACCCAGTTAAAATCAAAACTAAGAAACACGCTGAATGGTATATCACATATGTGGGCAGTATAATCTTTCTGTGCTCCAGATTGGAGTGAACTTCTGAAGAGAGGAGCACATATAACACATTAAATAAAATCTTACAACCTTTTGTTTTGTAATGATATTTTGTAATATGTTATATTTAAATGTTAATATAACATTGTGTTAACTTTGTTATGTTTTACATTTAATATGTTTAAATATTTTTAAATATTTATTTATTTATTTTAGTTGTACACAATGCCTTTATTTTTACGTGATGCTAAAGATCGAACCCGGGCCGCACATGTGGTAGGCAAGCGCTCTACCACTGAGCCACAACCTCGGCCCCTGTTTAAATATTAATAAAAGCAAATGATTCAATGTTTATTGAACAAACAATATTGTTTCTAAATTTAAGAAACCCTTTTGTCTTTTCTTTTTACTTATCTATATGCATAAGTAGTAGATTACACTTTTATAAACAGAAATGAAACACTTATCTTTGCTCCCTGCCTGATCCCTCTAGAATTTGGGTACTCTTATTGAATATTCTTATTTCCATGGAAATATAATTACTTGCATAAGTTCAATAAGGATCTGTTCTCCTAGTAACAAGACATAATTGGAAACATTGGTTCTGTAACCAAGACTTTGACCAGACTGTCATATTTGAGAATGATGTGCATAGAATTAGATGTGACCAGATGATTTTAAGTTACTAAGATTGACTTCACAGAACAAATGTTTACAAAGTCTGCTGCCCTTTTTTTGTAATGGGGATTAAACCCAGGGACACTTTGCCACTGATCTACGTCCCCAGCTTTCATAAAAAAATTTTTGAGACAGGGTATCACTAAGTTGCTTAGGGCCTCATTAAATTGCTGAGGCTGGCCTTGAACTTTTGATCCTCCTGCCTCAGTCTCCAAAATCACTGGGGTTACAGGCATGCACCACCACACCTGACTTTACAAAGTCCTCTTGAGAAAACCAGGCTGGTATCTGGTTTACAGTGTTCCCAGCCATATAGGTGAGTAACTAGGTCACTTCCTGGAAAGTTCAGGAAGCTTAGCACTTTTTGGAGGGGTGCTTAGGAAGAAAGGAATTCACCCAAATCTATAGGTGAAATCTGGTGACAAGTTCTTTGCTTGGCTTTCCAACCTCCATAAAGATTTTAAAAAGTCTAATCTGAGATTCTTTGAAAATTGCCAGCAAGCCAGATGCAGTGGCACAAGCCTGTAATCCCAGTGGCTCAGGAGGCTGGGGCAGGAGGATTCCAAGTTCAAAGCTAGCCTCAGCAATTTAGTGAGGCTCTAAGCAACTTAGCAAGAGTTTTAGCAACTTAACAAGACCCTGTTCTAAAATTTTTAAAAAGGTGGGGTTGTGGATGTGGCTAGGTGGTTAAGTGGCTCCGGGTTCAATCCTTGGGAAAGAAAGGAAGGAAGGAAGGAAGGAAAGAAGGGAGGAAGGGAGGGAGGGAGGAAGGGAGGGATAGGGGAGAAAAAGGAAGGAAGGAAAGAAGGAGGAAGGAGGGAAGGAAGGAAGAAAGAAAAGTACTAGCAAAACAAACTGAAAAAGCTTTTGTGGTCAATTGCCATTCTTGCTGCGCTTATGTAAACAATCAGGTCAAATCTAATGAGACTAGACTTATTTTGCTATCAAGAATAACCTTACTTTATTTATCTTTGATCAAAAGGGAGGTGACTATAGAGAGAAATTTGATGTTTGAATAGAAAACTGTAGCAACACCCTTGTAAGTTATTATTAGATTCTAGTCCTGTTTATTGTCTTTGAGCTATTTTTCACTTCTTGGCAAACCAACATTTAAACTTTTTATCTCATCTACCTGGAGAGAGGCTACTATTTTGCACATTTTGTCAGTCCTTCCCAAATTCTTATTTTTTATGATACTGGGGACTAAACCCCAGGGGTGCTCTCCCAGCACTTTTTTTTTTTTTTTAAATTTGGGGACAGGATCTCATTAAGTTGCTGAGAATCTCACTTAATTGCCAAGGCTGGAATTTACAGTTTTCCTGCCTCAGCCTTCTGAGAAGCTGGGATTATAAGTCCCACTCCTGGCCAAATTCTCAATTATTCTACCTTCCTTTAGTATCTAGCTACAACTGCCTAAACCGATGGTTCCAACTTTTTCCCCCACTCTCCTGACTTGGTGTGACTGAGAACTAAAACCTGACTTCCCAGATTCTTATTGGGTTTCCAGGTTGTCTTGTAGCTGACTCCCCTCATCCCCAGGATCTAAAGAAGCCTTGTAATATGGAGCAAGATGACTTGATAAAAACTTCAAAGGGGTCGTCACCACAGAAGATCAAGTATAAGCAACCTTTGTTCCTGCTGTATGTGGGCCATTCAGGAAGTTCATGGAACAACTGTATCTTCCATGCTTTGTTCTGGGAAACAACCATGCAAAGCACAAATCAGATGATCCCTTAAATTGCCATTCTTGTCCTCACTCGATCATCTAAAGATGCTTCAAATCCATGTATAAGCCAGCTGTGGTGGTGCATACCAGTAATCCCAGTGGCTCTGATGAGGCAGGAGGATTGCAAGTTCAAAGCCAGCCTCAGCAACTTAGCGAAGCACTAAGCAACTTAGTGAGAACCTGTCTCAAAATGAAAAATAAAAAAGGGCTGGGGATGTGGCTCAGTGGTTGTGTGCCCCTGGGTTCAGTCCCTGGTTAAAAAAAATCACTATATAGAAATCTTCATGGACGGTGGGTATAGTATTCAGTGGTAGAGCACTTACCTAATAGGTAAACAGTCCTGTGTTCTTCCCTGCACCAAACATGGAAGGAAAGAAGGAGGGAGGAAGGGAGAGAAAGAAGGAGGGATTAAGAGATCTTCTCATCTGGTTGCCCTACGGACTCAGAAATTAGATTTATAGTCTGTTCCAATCATTAATCTTGTTTTTCTTTTGTGTTCATAGAAATCTCTGTCATTAAATGCCTGGTGACTTGCACCACCCAGCAAATATATTCTACACCCAACTCTCAATATATGATTCAGCTGGTCCTTAATGAACAAAAGGCAACCAAATGAAAAGTGAACATAAATTGCAGAGAAAAAAGAAGAATGTATCTTCCTTCCTTGATCATGGGGAGGGACTTAACAAAGATTCTCTCTTTTGGGGGGTCAGGGCGGGGCACATACCAGGGATTGAACCCAGGTACACTTAACCACTGAGCCATATCCTCAGTCTTTTTTTTTTTTTTTTAATTTAAGACAGGGTCTCACCAAGTTGTTCGCTAAATTGCTGAGATTGGCCTTGAACTTGTGTTCCTCCTGCTTCAGTCTCCCCACTCTTGGGGATGATAGGCCTGCACCATCATACCGGGCTAAGATTCTCTCCTTGACCAAATTTTAGTTAGGCTCCTCTGAGCCCACTTCAACTAAACCTCAATTTTGGCCCTTGTCCTGTCTTTGGCCTCCCTGCCCAGTCTTGATAGAAAATACTGCTAAGTCATCCCTCCACCCATAATAGCTGATCACCCTTAATATCTGATCAAGTTCTTCATCCCCCATCTTTGATTTGAAAATCCTTTATCTGCCTTTAGCTAAGACATTGAGGTCAGTTTAGCAAAAATCCCGCTACTCTGGACGCCTCTTTTTTTCCATCCACCGACCCCCTCTCACCCTGTTCCTTGACTATTAATTCCCACTTATCTTTGTTGTATTCAAAGTTGAGCCCAATCTCTCTGCTATTGTGATAGTCTTGAGTAAAGTCTTTCCTACCGTTAAAAAGATTAACAGTTGGGCACAGTGGTATAGGCCTATAACCCCAGTAACTTGAGAGGCTGAGGCAGAAGGATTGTAAGTTTGAGGCCAGCCTCCACAACTTAGTAAGACTCTCTCAAAATAAAAATTAAAAAGGACTGGGGGGCCGGGGTTGTGGCTCAGTGTTAGAGCACTTGCCTAGCATGTGTGAGGCACTGGGTTTGATCCCTGGTGCTACATAAAAAATAAACAAATAAAACAAAGATATATAAAAATGGACTGGGGTTGTGGTTTACCGGTAGAGCACTCGCCTAGCGCGTGCGCGGCCCGGGTTCAATCCTCAGCACCACGTAAAAATAAACACATTGTGTATAACTAAAAAAAAATAAATTTTTTAAAAAAGGTGTATAAAAAACAAGGGGCTGGGGTTGTGGCTCAGCGGTAGAGCACTCGTCTACCACGTGCGCGGCCAGGGTTCAATCCTCAGCACCACGTAAAAGTAAAAACGCATTGTGTACAACTAAAGCAAATAAATAAATATTGTAAAAAAAAAAAAAAAAAAAAAAACAAGGACTAGGATGCTGGGCACAGTGGCACATGCCTGTAATCCCAGTGGCTCAGGAGGCTAAGACAGGAGGATCATGGGTTCAAAGCCAGTCTCAGCAAAAGCAGGGCACTAAGCAATTCAGTGAGACCCTGTCTGTAAATAAAATACAAAATAGGGCTGGGGATGTGACTCAGTGGTAGACTGTCCCTGAGTTCAATCCCCAGTACCTGAAAACAAAACAAAACAAAAAAGGACTGGGTTGTAGCTCAATGGTAAAGCATTCCTGGGTTCAATCCCCAGTACAAAAAAAAAAGTTAATAATCAACTGCCAGTACAAGCTGCCTGCAATAGAGGTGTCTAGGAAATATCCAGGAGATGTTTAGGAGGTCACTAGAAACACAAGTCTAGAGCTAGCAAGGTGAGGGCAGCTCTGCCTTTGCCCTCATCTTTGCCCTGCATCATGCCTTCTTGGAAGAGGCTCCCTCAGCCCCTCTCCTGGAAACTAGCAGGTCAGGATCAGGAATCTGTCCACCCCCAGTCAGTTGCTTTTTTGTTTTTCTTTCTTTTTTGGTACCAGGAATTGAACTCAGGGGCACTTACCCACTGAGCCACCTCACCAGCCCTTTTTTGTATTTAATTTAGAGACAGGGTCTCACTGAGTTGCTTCATGCCTCACTAATTTGCCAAGGCTGGCTTTTGAACTCGTGATCCTCCTGCCTCAGCCTACTGAGCCACTGAGATTACAGATGTGGGCCACCACGCCCGATTTAGTCAGTTGCTTTTTGAGACTCAATACAACAGCATCTTGCCAGACTCTCCGAGGACAGTTTAGCTCAGTCCTTACCTGAAGGCTTTTTCAATATTTCCCAACTTTTAGTCATATAAGTGTTACTATTACAATTTTCGCTGTATTCATGTGACTATTTATACTATTATTTACTTAACATTTTTCTTTAAGTAAAGTTGCCTTTAAATCAAGCTACTCCTTTCTTTTGTAATTTTGCCTCTTCATAAACAATAAACTCACCTTTTAAATATCTAGAAGAATATGTTACACTAGAGATCAACATGTTTTCTCTTAAGAAGTTTAATATATCTTGAAACATATTTTTGTTTCTTGAGTTAAGTCCCTGATGAAGTCAAGAGCATGCAGTTAGGAGCCATGTTGTTGAGAAATCCATAAGTTCAAACTCTACTTGGTGTCGTTAGATTCCCTTGGGGCTGTAAATCAATTAGGAGAAAACAGTGGATTCATGTTTCTAATGGTATCTCACTACAGGAAACATACATTACTGATTGGAAATCATCAGATCCTGGGTGTAGGAGGATGTTGGGGAGAGGACCTAGACTATTTAAATATTTATTTCTCTCGCAAAAATCTGTTTTTCTTTTTCTTTCGTACCAGGGATTGAACCCAGGGGCACTTAACCAATGAACCACATCCCCAGCCCCTTTTCATATTTTATTTAGAGACTTGGTCTTGCTGAGTTGCGTAGGGCCTCGTTAAACTTCTGAGGCTGGCTTTGAACTTATGATCCTCCTGCTTCAGTCTCCTGATCCATTGGGATTACAAGTGTGTGTCACTGCACCCAGCTCTCTCAAAATCTTTTTTTTTTTTTTTTTTTTTTTTGGTACCGGGGATTGAACTCAGGGACACTCGACCAATGAGCCACATCTCCAGCCCTTTTTTGTATTTTATTAGAGACAGGGTCTCACTGAGTTGCTAAGTGCCTCGCCATTGCTGAGGCTGGCTTTGAACTCGTGATCCTCCTGCCTCAGCCTCCCAAGTGCTGGGATTACAGGCGTGCGCCACCGTGCCCGGCTTCTCAAAATCTTTAAGTGAGGGCCGGGGCTATAGCTCAGTGGTAGAGCGTTTGCCTAGCATGGGTGAGGTACTGGGTTCAATCCTCAGCACCACATAAAAAACAAATAAATAAAAAATAAAGTTTAAATTATTTTTAAAAAATTTAGGTGAGTTTATCCATCTCAGTTTAATGTGTTTATGATGAATATCACTATATCCATAAGTGGCCACTGTCTGAAAACACATAGTACCCAGCACCTTTGCCCTTCACCATAGAACAGAATACAGATGAATTAAAAATCACTCCAGATGTGAGATGAAAACTAACAAAGCCAGGTGTGGTGGCACATGCCTATAATCCCAGCGGCTCTGGAGGCTGAGATAGGAGGATCATTGAGTTCAAAGCCAGCCTCAGCAACCACAAGGCACTAAGCAACTCAGTCTCTAAATAAACCATGTCTCTAAATAAAATAGGGCTGGGGATGTGGCTCAGTGGTTGAGTGCCCCTGAGTTCAATCCCCAGTACTCCAACCCCCCCAAAAAAATAACAACAAACAAAGATCCACTGTCTTCCCACAGATTCCAGGAGAGAAGGGAAGTCAGCAAATAAATGGGTGTTCATATTGGGAACAGTGGAGATGGGATGGGTGGAGATGGGAAGGAGCTCCAAAACCTGAAATACAGCTGTAGGAGACATCAGCATACAGATGATCCTTGAAATCAAAAGTCATGCTAATCAGTCAGTAAGAGCAGTGGGATAAAAAGACAATTGAGGCTGAAACTTGGGAGAACATCTGCAGAGGAGGAGAACCAGAGAAATAGAATAAGGAGGAAAATCATAGCATAACATAGGAGCCAAAGGAGGAAATTTTTCTGGATGTGAGATTTGTTCATAGAATCAAATAGTACAGAGAAGTTTCCTCTGAAGTGCCTTTGTAGGCTTTTCTAATGTGGTGTTCACTTATTAACATAATTAAAGCACTTTTTGTGGATGATGGGAGCAGAGGCCAGATCACAGTGGCTTGAATTATGACAGGAAGTAAGGAAGTGAAGATATTGAGTGTGGACGTTTTCTGAAAATATGAATCTGGGCATTTCTTTTAAAAGGTAGCAAGACCCCTGGGCGCAGTGGTGCACACCTGTAATCCCAGCGGCTCAGGAGGCTGAGGCAGGAGGATTGACAAGTTCAAAGCCAGCCTCAGAAAAAGCGAGGCACTAAGTAACTCAGTGAGACCCTGTCTCTAAATAAAATAAAATAGGACAGGGGATGTGGCTCAGTGGTAGAGTGCTCCTGAGTTCAATCCCCAGCACCCCAAAAAATAAATAAATGAATAAATAAAAGGTAGCAAGCCAGAGCTGGGCATGGTGGCACACACCATAATCCTAGCAACTCAGGAGTCTGAGACAGGAGGATCACAGGATTGAGGCCAGCCTCTGCTATTTATCAAGACACTCAGCAACTTATTGAGACCCTATCTCAAAATTAAAAATAAAAAGACTGGGGATATAGCTCAATGGTAAAGAATCCCTGGGAATCAATCTCCAGTATAAAAAATCAATACTAAAATAAAAAGTAGCAAGCTGGAAGTGGTGGTACAGGCCTGTAATCCTAGCTATGTGATCGTCTGATGCAGGAGGATTGCAAGCTGGAGGCCAGGATGGGCAACTTATTAATATTATTTTGGATACTGGGGACTTAACCCAGGGTTGCTTTACCACTGAGCTACATGCCCAGCCTTTTTGTTATTTTTAATTTTTGAGACAGGATCTCACTAAGTTGCTGAGGGCTTTGCTAAGTTGCTGTGGCTGGCCTTGAACTTGTGATCCTCCTATCACAGCCTCCTGAGTCACTGGGATTATGGAATGTACCACCATGCCCAGTCAGCCTGGGCAATTTAGCAAGACCTTGTCTCAAAATACAAATAAAAAGGACTGGGGTTGTAACTCAGTGGTAAAGTGCCCTGGGTTCAATCACCAGTACTGAAAAAAAAAAAAAAAAAAAGCAATATTAATTGGCTTATGTTAAATAACAAATGTACAGGTAAGTATTAAAATTTATTTCAGTTCCTATAAATAAATTTTGGGTGCCTTGGCTGTTGTGAATATGAAGAGGTACAAAAGGTGGTCACTCCCCATGATGTGCCCAGTGTAATAGGAGTCAGATGTTGAGGCCCAGGAATACGGAAGAGGGGACAAAATTTCTATTAGAAGGAGCTGGAAATCTGAGAAATCTTCACAGAGAAAAAGACTTTAGAGCTGAGATTTCAAAATGAGAAGTTCTCCTTGTGAAGGTTGGAGAGGGCATTCTAGGTAGATGGACACATGAGCAAAGGCATGCAGATATAAATGTCTATGTCATGTTTAGGGATGACTAATGGATCGGTGCAGCCAAACTGTGGGCTGTTAGGGACTAGACTGTGAGGAGGTCTTTAGGCCATGTTAAGGAGTTTGGAATTTATTCTGTAATGGATCATGGTTTTGGTTTTTGTTTTTCTTTTCATTTCTTAAGCCAGATTGGTCACATGTCCAGAATTGGAAGGGGACAACTACTGAGAGACTTCAGTAGTTGTCTGAGTATGAAGGGATATGGGCCTGTTCTAAGACAGTGTGGAAAGATGGGGGGGGGGGGGGCGGGGAATGAAGCAGAACCAGAGAAGGAAAGCAAGCTGATTTAGGAAACAACCATAATGATCTGATTTTAGATACATCATAGTAAAATTATTAAGCACTCAGTCTCTGTCATCAGAAAAAATCCTAGCTCTGCAACATCCCAATTGTGTGACCTTAGACACATTATTTAACATCTCTGAGCCTCATCTTAATTATTTGCAAAATGGGAATAATAAGAGCTCCCTTGAGCCAGCATGGTGTCACATGCCTGTAATATCAGGGATTTGGGAGGCTGAGGCAGAAGGATCATAAATTTGAGGCCAGACTGAGCAATTTAGCAAAACCTTGTCTCCAAATAAAATATAAAAAGGACTGGGGATATAGTTCAGTGGTAGAGCAAGTACCACTGGATTAAATGCCCAATATTGAAGGAAAAAAAAAAAGAAAGAAAGAAATAGAGAAAATAAAAATAAGTTACCTACCTGATAGAATTATTGTAAAATGTAAAGGAGATATGCATGTAATATGCTTGTCACGGAACCCAAACTGCAAGTTTTCAGTGTTGGTTATTATTATTAAAATATTAATTTTTTAAAATATTTATTTATTTGCTTTAGTTGTACACAATGCCTTTATTTTTATGTGGTGCTGAGGATCGAACCTAGGCTGCACACATGCTAGGCGAGTGCTCTACCGCTGAGCCACAACCCCAGCCCCCAAAGTATTAATTTAAATGCAAGCTAAATTTCAGTGGTGAGTTGAAATGTCTAATAGTTGAAAATGTGAACTGAGGTACAAAAGAAAGGTATGGAGCAGCGATTTCTGATTCACCTTATAGAGATGAGAGTTGATGTGGGAGAATGACTGAACCTCCATGGAGGGCAGAGAACCTAATTTTGCAGAATGTTCACAGTCAGGGGGCAGGAGAAAGTGTACAAAAAATAGTGCCCTGAGAGGGAAGGGAAAGATCCTTATATTGGAAAGAATCTTTAAATTGCTAAACACAGTGGCTTCATCTAATTCCTCAGTCCTTGATGCTTCTGTGGCATTGGATGCAAATGACCTCTTAAGGCCTTCTTTTAAAAGCTCCTCTTCAGTTTCCATGGTGTTCTGTTCTCTTCGATCTTCTCTGATTATGCATAGATGTCACAGCTGAAAGCTTTATAGTGCTTGCTTACTCCAACCCCCTCATTTTACAAATGAGGCAATTAAAGAGCCAGAAAATGGAAATAGCTTTATTAAGGTTCACAGTCAGTTGTTCCTTATTTGTCTCCCCCTTCCCTTTCTGACTTCCCATTATCCTTTGCTCTTTGTTTCCCTACACTCACTTCTTCTTTCTACAAACCCATCTGTTTGTATGGCTTTTAGTATTTCTTTTAGGTTTTATTGCCAAATTAAAATCTTCCACCCTTCCCTTTCTTCAGAGCTGCTGACCCACAATTCTTAGAGGTAACTAAGTGTTCCACTAACACCTCACACTTAGGATGTCTGAGCATCATCTTTCTCCACAAGGCTGGCTTCCCTCATTGTTATGGTTTGAATCTGGAATGTTCCCCAAAGGCTCATGTGTTGAAGGCTTGATCCTCAATGCAGCAGTGGTCGGAGGTGGGACTTTTGGGAACTGAGTGGATCATAGGTTTTTTACCTTCTGGGTGGATTAATCCATTGACAAATTCATTGTTGATGGCATTATTGGGAGATGATGAAAACTTTAGGCTCTAGTCAGGAGGGATGAAGGTCACTAGGGGCATGCCTTTGAAAGTTACATCTTGTCTCTGGGCCCTTTCTCTCTATTGCTCCTCTTTTTTCTCTCCTTCCCAGCAGCCATGAGGTGAGTGGCTGTGCTCTACCATGATGCTCTGCTTCACCACAGGCCCATAGGAATGGAATTAGCCAACCAAGGAATGGAACCTCCTAAATTGTGAATCAAAATAAAGCTTTAAGATGTTTTCTCAGGTATCTTGTCACAGTGACAAAAATAATACTTATTGTTTCCATCCTATTAATGGCACCTCCACTCTTCTAGACAGCTAATTCCTTACCAAATCTGGTCAATTAGTCCTACATAAATTTCCATGCAGTGTGGTGTTTAAGCACACAGTGTAGTGGTTAAGCATGACCAAGTTGTAAGAGATTTAAAGATATCTTATTTCTCCAAGATTCCCCTTTTCAAGAAGGAAAAAAAAAAATGATTCCCTGAAAGGTAAAGTCACTCAGCCTGTCAATGAAAATCTAGGCTAGAAAGGAGTGCTATTAGAGCCCTGGTCCAATGTACTTTGCACTGCTTCGTATCACCTCCTGCAATCTTACTGGATCTGCCACTTCTTTTTCATCACTATTGCCACCTCTCTACATCGAGTCTGTATAACCCCATTCCTAGATTGTTGACACAGCCTTCTACCTACCTTTGCAACTCTAGTCTCCTCCAATCCCAGTTCTTCCTGTCAAGTTAATCTCACTAAAGCATCATTTCTATCTTGTCATTCCCCTCATTGAAAAGCTTTTAGTGGTTCCTCATTGCCTACTAAAGAAAATTTTCATTTCCAATCCAGGCATTAAAACTCCTCCAAAATTTGGTGCCAGCCCACCTTTTCATGCCTCATTATGCATTCTACCCTTTTGTACTTTTATACCCTATGGCCTAGCCATGCCCAATACTTTGTGTTCCTTAAACAGCTCATGCACTTTCATGCCCTGTGGCCTTTTTACATACTGTTCTCTCAACTCTGAATATTCTTGCTTTGATTTCCCTTCTATTGAATTCTTACTCATCTCTCAAGGTCCAGCTCAAATGTCCTAGTACATGAAGACTTTTCAGGTTCCCCTAGTCAGAACTAATCTCTGTGATAATATATATGACTTGCTGCCATAGTTAGGTGTTCAGTAAATGTAACTTTGAGTTTCCCCCTCCCTTGCTTTTTTCACCTGTATTGCCACAATATACTGTTCATATCTCTGTTTAACACTTATTTCCTTTTGTATTAGAGCTAGTTATGCAACCAGTGAGACTTGTCTCATTCATGTTTGCATCCTCCACAGCCCCTACAGAGATCCTGGCACACCATAGGTACTTAACAAATATTTATTGAAAAGAACACTGTGCAGCCAAGTATTGAAATATCATCTCATTAGTAATTCAGCAAGACCAACTCCTGTTGCTGAACATGGAGTGACATGTCAAGAGAAGAGAAATCTGGAAAACCATGTTGGCAAATCTCCAACAATGTGCATAGGAGCAGCCTCAGTAACTTTCAACCTGACATTTTGCTTGAGGGTGATAAGGTAGAAAGGGTGACAGCTCCGGTAAGGTCCCTGTCCATGTGCTGTTTAAAATAAACTCAGGTCAATGCAGGCCCATCATCCTCATCCTATGGGTTACTGGCAGCTGGAGAGATCAATGACTAGTGCTGAAGAGGTAAGGAGGTGGGGGCAGGAAACTCTTTGGAGCCATTTGTAAAAGGAGGCTACCATGATCTAGAAATTAATCTTTCCCTGAAAATGGATTACTAACTAAGCTTCCTGGATCATTTCCCTTGGAAGAATGGATAATGGTGACGGATGATATAGCCAAGTGGTAGGCATGTGTGACACACCTTTATGGTCTTTCAGTAGCAGGATCTGTTCCAGGCCATTCTGGACACAACTTTTAGCTCAGGCTTCTGTGCAAACTATTCCAATTCTGAAAGTGCTGCCTGGTACATGGTCAAGATAAAAAGATGGTTATATGTCCTGCTGACAGCTTAAGGACAGGTTGAAAGCTTCAAGTTATTTCTTTGTTGGCCACTCATATTCATTCATTCAATCATCACTTGTCAAACTTATTCTAAATACCTACTATGTGCCAAATGCATATGTACTAATAGAGATAAATGGTCTCTGTCCTTAAAAAGTATTTTGTCTAGCCAGGCATGATGGCACACACTTGTAATCCCAGAGGCTCAGGAAACTAAGGGAGGAGGATTGCGAGTTCAAACCAGGCTCAACAACTCCACAAGGACTTAAGCAACTTAGCAAGACCCTATCTCTAAATAAATATTTAAAGGGCTGGAGATGTGGCTCAGTGGTTAAGTGCCCCTGGGGTTCAATCCCTGGTACCAAAAAAAAAGTATTTTGTCTAATGGAGAAGACACACAAGTAAATAGACAATATGGTATAATATAATAAGTGCCATCAGAGAGAGGTATATAGGACAGAAGACATGGAGAGGTATAGAGGAAGTAGAGAAAATAAAACATAAACTTCTAAATTTAGCACAAAAGCTTGCTGGCTACCTCTCATCTCTTCTTGATTATTCTGTGTGAAGGGCAAAATACCTGAGATAAGTTTCAAAGAATGAAGAAAATTGGTAAAGAAATATGGAAATGGTATAATAGGCAAGTTTTATCCTAAAGGCAGTGAGGACTCAAGGAAGGATTTTAAGCAGGGGAGTGACATGAAGCAGATACACATTCTAGAAAGATTACTTAAAAGAAAGTTTAGAGAATGGATTAGAAGAGGCCATGAATGGAGGTAGGGAGAGAGTTAGGAAACATATTTACTAATGCAGTTGGAAGATTATCAGTGTATGCACTAAGGCAGTGGAAGTAGAATAGAAAGGAAGGGAAGGAGTCAAAAGATAGGAGGAGAAGCCAGGCATGGTGGTTCATGTCTTTAGTCCTAGCTATTCAGGAAGCTGAGGCAAGAAGAAAGCTTGAGCCCAGGAGTTTAAGGCCAGCCTGTGTAACATAGGGATACCCCCATCTCAAAACAAAACAAAAATATATGAGGGCTCAGGACCTACAGGATTTAGTTGTTTATTGAATATGGAGAAGTAAGAGGATGAAAAGGGGGAAGCTAATGCTGACTCCCCAGATTCTTGGCTTGGGCAGCTGGATGGATATGATAGTTTTTAATGGGATAAGGGAACACTGGAACAGCAGCCAATTTGGGAGCAGAAGAGATGAGATGGACATCATATGTATAATTGGAAAGCAGGAGTAATGTCTGATATAAAAGTATAGATTTGATGACTATCAGAAGTTGGAGCCATCATACTATATCCCATAAATAAGCACAAATATTATGTCAATTAAAATATTAATAGGGCTGGGGTTATGGCTCAGCGGTAGAGTGCTCGCCTAGCACATACGCTGCCCAGGTTCGATCCTCAGCACCACGTAAAAACAAAGGCATTGTGTACAACTAAAATGAATAAATAAATATTTTTTAAAATATATTAATTAATAAAAATAAACTACTAGAGTAGATTTATATATAATACCTTGGAAATTTGTTCATAACATTGTTAAGTAATGAAGCAAACTACTTACCAAAAAGCATAGATGTATAAAAAATATTGTTATATATATATTAAATTGAGTGGGGTATAATTTAGTGGTAGAGTGCATGCTTAGCATGCACAAGGCCATGGTTCAATCCTCAGCACCAAAATAATATTAACCAAAGTATTAAACTACTGAAAAGTGATAACCATAAAAAGGGGTGGGATGGAATAGGTACAGTATAATTACATTTTTATTTGATAGAATTTTGAATACTAAGATTATGAAAATTTCTACTTCTTTGTCTTTTCCTTATATTTCTTTTTCTTCTTCTCCTCCTCCTCCTCCATCTCCTTCTTCTCCTTCTTTTCCTTCTCATTCTAAGTACTGGGGATTGAACCCAGTGCCTTATATAGGGTTGGCAAGTGCTCTATTCCTGAACTACATCCCCAGCCATTTTTAAATTTTGTTCTGAGGCAAGGTTTCATGAAGTTGCCCAAGCTGACCTTAAATTTGTGATCATCCAGCCTCAACCTCCCAAGTATCTGGGATTACAGGCATATCCCACCATACCCAGCCTTATTTCATTTTTTAAATAATTATTTGTTTATTATAATTTGTTATACATGCTTGAAGAATGCAATTCATTTCATATTACATATATAGAGCACAAATTTTCAAGTCACTGGTTCTACACAAAGTATTTTCACACCACTTATTTCATTTTTTTAAATGACTTTATTTTTACATGGTGTTGAGGATCGAACCCAGGTCGCACACTTGCTAGGCAAATGCTAAGCCACTGAGCCACAACCCCAGCCCCTATTTCTTTTTTTTTTTTTTTTTTTTTTTTTTTTGATACCGGGGATTGAACTCATGGGCACTCCACCACTGGGCCACATCCCCAGCCCTTTTTTGTATTTTATTAGAGACAGGGTCTCACTGAGTTACTAAGTGCCTCGCCATTGCTGAGGCTGGCTTTGAACTCGCGATCCTCCTGCCTCAGCCTCCCAAAGTGCTGGGATTACAGGCATGCGCCACCGCGCCTGGCTCCTATTTTTTTTTTTTTTTTTTTTTGGCACGGGGATTGAACTCAGGGGCACTTGACCACTGGGCCACATCCCCAGCCCTTTTTTTGTATTTTATTAGAGACAGGGTCTCACTGAGTTACTAAGTGCCTCACCGTTGCTGAGGCTGGCTTTGAACTTGCGATACTCCTGCCTCAGCCTCCCAAGATTACAGGCATGCACCACCACACCCGGCTCTATTTCATTTTTTAATTAAGAAAATTTAGCCATGCACAGTGGCACATGCCTAGTAATCCCAGTGGCTGGGGAAGCTAAGGCAGGAGTATTATGAGTTCAAAGACAACTTAAAGGAAAAAGTGAGGCACTAAGCAACTCAGTGAGACCCTGTCTCTAAATAAAATACAAAATAGGGCCAGGGATGTGGCTCAGTGATAGAGTACCCCTGAGTTCAATCTCCAGTAGCCCCTGCAAAAAAAAATGTTTTTGCCAGGTATGATGATACACATCTGTAATCCCAGCTACTTGGGAGTCACAAGCAGGATCACAAGTTTGAAGTCAGCCTGGGAAAGTTAGGGAGACCCTGTCTCAAAAATTTTAAAAAGGAGCCGGGCGCGGTGGCGCACGCCTGTAATCCCAGCACTTTGGGAGGCTGAGGCAGGAGGATCGTGAGTTCAAAGCCAGCCTCAGCAATGGCGAGGCACTTAGCAACTCACTGAGACCCTGTCTCTAAATAAAAATACAAAAAAGGGCTGGGGATGTGACCCAGTGGACGAGTGCCCCTGAGTTCAATCCCTGGTACACAAAAAAAAAAAAAAAAAAAAAAATTTAAAAAAGGGCTGGAGATACATTTCAGTTGGTAGAGTGCCTGCCTCGCATGTACAAAGCCCTGGGTTCAATCCCCAGCACCACAAAAAAAATTAATAAAAAAAATTAAAGGGCTTGTGATGGGGCTCAGTGGTAGAGTGCTTGCCTAGAATGTGTGAGGCCCTGGGTTTGATCCCCAGTACAAAAGTAAATAAATAAATAAATAAAGCCATGGTCATTGATGGTACTGCTAGGAAGAGTTTGAAAATTAAGAACAGAGAACAGAGAATAGAACTCCAAGGAACATCAATATTTAAGGTGCACGGTAAGAGAAAAGCATAGGGCAGTCATAGAGATAAGATATCAGAAAAGATGTGTAACAAAACAAAAATCAGGAAAATCTGAAGCTACTGAAAACCATGTTTTTGAGAAATATTTAATGCTGTTCTAAAATGGTCATGATGGGCAAGGGAAAAAGCAGAATACAAACTAGCTGGGCATGGTGGCTCATGCTTATAATCCCAGTGGCTTGTGAGGCTGAGGCAGGAGGATCATGAGTTCAAAGCCTCAACAACTTAACAAGGCCCTAAGCAACTCAATAAGACCATGTTTCTAAATAAAAATACCAAAAAAAAAAAAAAATAGGGCTAGGGATGTGGCTCAGTGGTCAAGTGCCCCTGAGTTCATTCCCTGGTCCCCCACCCCCCAAAAAACACAACTAATATGTATCCATATAATGACAACTATCTTTTTCTTTTTTTCCCCAGTCCTGGGGATCAAACCCAGTGTCTGGCTCATGCTAGGCAAGCACTGTGCCACTGAGGTATACTTACCTTAAAGGTATATGTGTATATTTCTAATTAAAAAATGACTCATAAGTTTTCACATCTGTTAGTAATAGTTATCTCTGGGGAGTGTTGTTATAGACTATTTTTATTTTCATCCTTTTGAGTTTGGGGATATAATTTTCCTATGAAGACCATCTAAACATAAAAATTAATATTTTTAAGTTTCAAGAAGCTGGGAGTGGTCAAATAAATCTCATTCCAAAAAGTTTCCATTAGATTTAGCAACAGGGTGACTTTGCAGGAAACTATTTCAATAGTGTAGCCAGTGGAGTTGGTAGCCAGGTTGAATAGTATTGAAGAGTGAATAAGAGATAAAGAATTGTAGACGCCGGGCGCGGTGGCGCACGCCTGTAATCCCAGCACTTGGGAGGCTGAGGCAGGAGGATCGCGAGTTCAAAGCCAGCCTCAGCCGTGGCGAGGCACTTAGCAACTCAGTGAGACCCTGTCTCTAATAAAATACAAAAAAAGGGCTGGGGATGTGGCCCAGTGGTTGAGTGCCACTGAGTTCAATCCCCGGTACAAAAAAAAAAAAAAAAAAAAAGAATTGTAGACATCGCTTGTGAAAGAGTTTTCCAAAATAACTGGTTAAGAAGAAAAAGAGAAAAGCCCAGTTTAAGATACCATCCAGTTTGGGAACCCCATACTACATATGGTAGCTTTGAACACCCTGAAAAGAGATAAGTTATGAAGGCTTCTGACATCTAGATGTTCAGTGTAAGAAACACTGCACAGTGTGGAACTGAAAGTGACAGCTCAGGGCATCAACATCAAAAATGGCTCTTTCACACTCAGAGACAACTCATCACCATTAAAACTGAGCAAGTCAGTTGTGGTGGCCACTGAACTTTGAAATAACCAAATAGCTCAATTATCATTGTTTTTTGTAGGAGGAAAACCAAAATGGAGGCCACTTTGGAAAGTCCAAAGCCCTTACTTTATACCTGGAGCAGTTATAAAGTTGAATCTTATTCTGGATGTGCCTTCTTTTGTGGTAAACAAAGGGAAGAAGATCCCAGAGGCATTGAACTAGAAAAGTTTCCCAATTTAGTGAGACTCTGTCTTCAAATAAAAAAGGGGGGTCCAGGGATATAACTCAGTGGTAGAGTACCCCTGGGTTCAATCCCCAGTGCTGCTAAATAAATAAATACTGAGCAAAATGCTGCAAGGTTGCATATGCAGACACATAATTTAGAATGTGAGTTAATCCTTGGAAAGAGCACCCCAAAAAGCTTGTGATGGGTATAAAGTAGTTGTGGAACTACTGTTGACTGATATCATAATAATGAGAGTGTCCTTATCAATGTGTGTAGCTCAGTTCCATGGGTAATATTGTTTCTCTAAGATGATCCAAACTTCAGAGTATTCTATGGTGCAACCCAGCCCCAACACTATGAGATGAATTTCATCAAAGAGAAGTTTATGTTTATTGTCAAGCACTAGCTCAGATTAAAAAATCAATAACTGCTTGACATTCTGCAAAGTGCCCTCATGCTGGCAAATCCAATGCCACGGAACACCCATTTCCTGGGAAACAATGGAAGTAGCTACATATCCTTTTCTTTTGTAGGAAGAAAACCAAAATGGAGACCTCTTCAAAGGGTCCAAAGCCCTTACTTTATACCTGGAATAGGGACCTCACAGTTTGTGGAAATCATATTCTGAATGTGCCTGTTTCTGGGGTGAACAGGAGGAGGATGATCCTAGGGGCATCCAACTACCAGAGGCTTTCACCTGAGGAGGCCTGGGGCAGCTAACCATAGAGAAGAGCCATAATCTTCAATCAAAGGGCAAGGTAACAATGGAAATAGAAGAAGGGAGAAAAAGCCTTTGGCTGGGAGGCTTGGGAGCAGGATTGTCCCCATTCAGGTGAAAGGACAGATTAAGAAGCCGGGCGTGGTGGCGCACGCCTGTAATCCCAGTACTTGGGAGGCTGAGGCAGGAGGATCGAAAGTTCAAAGCCAACCTCAGCAATGGCGAGGTACTTAGCAACTCAGTGAGACCCTGTCTCTAATAAAAATACAAAAAGGGCTGGGGATATGGCCCAGTGGTTGGGTGCCTGTGAGTTCAATCCCCAGTACCAAAAAAAAAAAAAAAAAAAAAAAAAAAAAAAAAAGAACAGATTAAGAATAAGTTAGTTATGGGGCTGGAGTTGTGACTCAGCACTTGCATAGCATATGTGAAGCACTGGGTTCAATTCTAAGCACCGCATATAAATAAATGAATAAAATAAAGGTCCACCAACAACTAAAAATATACTTATTTTTTTTTTTTTAAAAAGAAGTTAGTTAGAGGCTAATGTGGTGGCACACATCTATAATCCCAGCAATTCAATAGGCTGAGGCAGGAGGATTACGAATTGAAGGCCAGACTGGGCAACTTATAGTGAGACCCCCATCTCAGAATGAAAAAATGATAAAAGGACTGGGGGTGTAGCTCAGTGGTAAATCACCTGTCAGTTCAATCCCCAGTACCAAAAAGAAAAGAATAGGTTAGTTAGAAGATGCATTTAAAGGATGAAAATATAATAGAGCTTCCTTCTTATAGGGTACTCAAAGCCTGTAGCAGGTACTGACTGACAGTTTAAAGAAGCCATACAGGGCTATGTTGTATATTCCCCTTGAGTTACCCATCCCTACAATGTACAGGCTGGGCTCTATGGAAAGTACAAAACCTTATGGATGGGAGTCAAATTTGGACTCAGGCTCTTATGGGTAACTTTCTGGCCCACGATTTTCTCCCTGGACCAGGTGCTAGAATCCACCTTCATGGAGCTGACAAGGGGGACCCTGTAACCACATGCTCTAGCTCCCTATCCCTGATAGGGTAGATGGATGTACATGGACAGGGAGGTGGGGGGTTTCAGGCAGAAGACAATTTAGTTCATGGTTTCAAATGACTGAATGGGCTTAGAAATCAGTTCTCAAATTTGCAACAGTGCCGGGCGCGGTGGCGCACGCCTGTAATCCCAGCACTTTGGGAGGCTGAGGCAGGAGGATCGCGAGTTCAAAGCCAGCCTCAGCAATGGTGAGGCACTTAGCAACTCAGTGAGACCCTGTCTCTAAATAAAATACAAAAAAAAAGGTCTGGGGATGTGACCCAGTGGTCAAGTGCCCCTGAGTTCAATCCCTGCTACCACAAAAAAAAAAAAAAAAAAAAAAAAAAAAAAAAAAAAAATTTGCAACAGTGTTGACCAAGGCAGGTGTTCCTACCTGGACAACACACTATACCTTCCATGAGCAGTGCCTGTTAACGGAAGCTTTGATCTTTATTGTGTTGCCAGCAGCCTAGCACTCCCTTAGATGTTGACCTGGTAGTATTGATGCTTCATGAAAGTAGCAGGGGCAGTGTTTGATATTAGTGAGGTATGGGAGTCTGGATGAGGCATTCATGGTGTTATTGTTGGCAAATTTGGCTGACAGAGATCAGGGGAGTCCAAAGATTCTTTCAACAGGAAGGGTGAGCACCAGGGCTTCTGTTTAGGGTGTGGTTTACATGTTTTATTAGATAAATTTGAGGGGATTAGTGATGAACCAGTTGATTTCTATTTGGAAGACCTGGAAAAGAATCCTTTTGGGGAAAAAACCTGCATATATGTATTAGGATTTCAATGATGAAAACATGTTGAGAAAAAATTTAAATAATGAATGTGTACATGAAGAAAGAAAACTAGAAGGAAATGTCCTTAACTATTAACAACTTAATAGGTAGGACGTCAGCTTATCAGGTTGGTTGGCCAAACTTGGACTGTTAGCAGAGCAAGCTAAATTTTTCTGTGTCATTTTTGCCTCACCCTTCCAGCTTGACATTTGGCCTCATTTTTCTGGCTCTGACCTGGACTCCTCTCTAATTCCTCACCCCTACCACATTACTTCTAATTCTCTTGGGTAAAAATTTAGGACTCTAGTCTATTTGGAAACTTCATACCCCTGTGTCACTCCATAGGTCCTACCATGCATTATACCCCCAAGAGCAAAGAGAGAAGATGATGGTCACTAAGCTACAAACATTAGGACAAGAATCCAAAACTTCCAATTTCTCATTTCTCTTTTTTCACTTGGCTATCTGGTCTAATGAAAGGAATTTCCTAGGGTCATTTGCAAGCACAGTGTCTGTTGATCCAGTGATCAGACATCAGTGAAATATAGAATCCTTTTTCAAATCACAAGATTTAGGATTTTTTTGTACTGGGGATTGAACCCGGGGTGCTTGACCACTGAGCCCTTTTTTATATTTTATCTAGAGACAGGGTCTCACTGAGTTGCTTAGGCCTTGCTAAATTACTGAGGCTGGCTTTGAACTTGCAATCCTCCTGCCCAGTGTCTGGAGTCACTGGAATTACAGGCTTGTGCCATTGTGTCCAGCAGGAATTTGGATCTTCATAAAACACAAGAATGGGGGCAAAATCAATTCCAAAGTGGAGGGAAGTGGGGGTATGATACTATTTTAGGCCCTCAATCCCAATAAATCTCTAGCCTCCAAGGAATACCACCTCACATTTGGGCTTTACTACTGGCAGAATGGTTGTACCATTCTGACTATGTGGGGTTGGTTTTATGATATTCATGCAATTAGGTTTTGAGGTAGGAAGGTTGAAATAATTTTGCTTTTGTTCCCTGCTTGTGTTAGTCAGCTTTATGTCATTGAGACAAAACACCTGAAAAAATCAACTTAGAGGAGAAAAAGATTTATTTTGGCTCAGAGTTTCAGAGGTTTCAGTCTGTGGTGGGTTGGCTCTATTGTTTAAGGGCCTGTGATGAGACAATAGTCATGGCAGGGAGCACATGGTGGAGCAAAGCTGCTCACTTCATGGCTGCTGGGAAGTATAAGAGACAGCAAAGGACCAGGGACACAACACAACATCCCCTTCAAGGGTACAGCCACAATGACCCAACTTCCTTCTACTAGGCCTCACCTACTTAAGGTTCCACCACCTCCCAACAGTACCACAGGCTGATGACCAAGCCTTCACACATGGCCTTTGGGGGACATTTAAGATCCAAACCATAATGCTATTCCAAACTTTCCTTAGAGCAAATGGTATATGCTTAACTGCCAAATGAATTGGCACACTCTCTCAGTAGTTTGCTATAGTTTGGTTCTGAAATGTCCCCCAAAGACCCAGGTTGAGGTCTTAGTCCCTAGCCTATAGCACTATTGGGAGGGCGGAACCTTTAGAAGGTAGAGCCTAGTAGAAGGAAGTTAGGTCATTGTGGGTGTGCCTTTAAAGGGGATATTGGGACCCTGTTCCTTTTCATTTCTTTCACTTCTCGGCAGCAGTGAGGTGAACAGTTTTGCTCCATCATGTGCTCTCCTCACCACAGGCTCCAAAGAGCAGGCCAACTGACCATGGACTGAAACCTCTGAAACTATGAACCAAAATAAACTTTTCCTTTTTTTTTTTTTTTTTTTTTTTTTTTTTTTTTGTGGTACCAGGGATTGAACTCAGGGGCACTTGTCCACTGGGCCACATCCCCAGCCCGTTTTTGTATTTTATTTAGAGACAGGGTCTCACTGAGTTGCTAAGTGCCTCGCCATTGCTGAAGCTGGCTTTGAACTCGCGATCCTCCTGCCTCAGCCTCCCAAAGTGCTGGGATTACAGGCGTGCGCCACCGCGCCCGGCTAAACCTTTCCTTTTTATAGGTTGGTTTTCTCAGTTATTTTGTCACAATGATGGAAAGGTGACTAACATACAGTTTTTCAGAAACCCCCTTGGAAAATATTGATAATTACCTCTAGTTGGAGAGAGAACCAGGGGAGGGAGGAGGGGAGGGAAAGGTGAAGTACTGGGAACTGAACTAGAGCAAATGATATTCAATGCTTTTATGACTATGCTAAAATGAACCCCAATATTATGGATAATTATAAAGTACTAATGAAAAAAACAGGTAAATGTGGAAAATTTCTTTTTATAGTAATGCCCAAAGACTGTTTTTATTTAACTGTATCATGTACATGTCATATAGTTACTTGTTAAATAAAATATTCTAATGTTAAAAACATTTACTTCCAGTTGGCCTCTTCTGAGAACATGAATTCCTGGGGCACAGATTCATTCATGTAATTATGTGGCCTTTTGAAAAGGATTTGTGAAAAACAATAGCCATTATGAATACATGACTGCTTCCATCTTTTCCTAGCAGCCCTTGCTGGGAAATTTTGTGCAACCTTCCACAGCCTGATATGAGGTGGAGACTTTAGAAATGCTCTGCAGATTTTCCAGGTTAACCATATCCTTGATCCTATGGACTCATTTGAGAAGAGTTTTTGCTCATGTATCATAAGCAGCATTCATACTAGAAGCCGTCCCCTTTGATTTCTGAACCATACAGCAATGCTGTCTTATTGATCAAAGCCATTCAAATTGCCACGTTTTGTTTGGTAATGAGGTTCAGGGACAGGCTGGATGATAGACTCCACATGCAAGTCAGAGCTTCTGCCTACCATCAGAGAAAGCCTCAAGATTTCTGTGGCTGAGGCAGCTGGCACTTCTCCTATGACGTCACAAGCAGAATCTCTCACCAGGCGGCTGATTCTGTTTATGAAGTCCAAAGCTCTGAACTATGATGATGTCACTGGTAAGAAGCACTCCCAAATAATGTGATCCATCTCCTCAATCCACTTTCCTGGTCTCAAATAGAACAGAAATGGGGAAAGCCCTTGTTTGGACTGATGTTTGAATGGTGTCAGAGATGACAGGCTTATTATGTTTGGGGTCTCTTACCTTGTACATCTCAAGATCTAATGAAGATTTCTTTGAGTGATTTCCAGGAAATAAGCAGGCTGGCATAAAATGTTTAGACATTTCTTCAAGCCAGGCACAGCTTTGCACACCTGTAATCCTAGCAACTTGAGAGGCTGAGGCAGGAGGATCACAAGTTGAAGGCCAGCCTAGGCAACTTAGTGAGACCCTGTCTCAAAATAGAAAATAGAAGGAACTAGGGATATGGCTCAGTGGCAGAGTGCCCTTGGGTTCAATGCCCAGTACCACACAAAAAGAAGTTTAAATAGTCCCTCAAAACATTCATCTTAAGAAAAAAAAATGTATGGTCTACTCTGTTTAGGAGTCAAGATACGATGTATGTATAATATGTCAAAATATACTCTACTGGCATATATATCTAAAAACATCAACAAAAAAGAAGTGAAGGGAGCAGCTGAATTGAGCTGCTTAGCTGGAGCAAATGCACTGACATTGCTCACTGTGGTCATTTTCCTCTTCTCTCCATTTCCCTCCCTTTGTCTCCCTTCTCTCCCCTCTCTTCTCCCTCCCTGCTTTTCCTCTCTAGCAGCAGCAGCACCCCAGCCAGAAGATGTGCTCAAGTAGCAGTAAACAGGCCAAGGACAAGTTGATTCTAGTAACAGTATCTTTTTTACAGCTACAAACTACTCAAAGAGACTTCCTGTGGCCTAGAACTACAAGCACCTCCAAGAAACCCTGCCAGAACTCCCAGGAACAATGAGTACATACTAATATTGACCTGGACTTTCCTTCCCAGGAGTTCTGCTATAGGAGCTCTCTCTTCTGGTCAAACAGGTCTGCCCACCATTCCTAAACACATCTCACAGTTTCCTGTCACCTGGAATGTTGGGCCCCCTCCATATTCTTTATTACCCAAGTCCAATTCTGCTTGTTCCATGAAACTTATCCTTTTCTCCTACCTCTGAACTCCTTCTAGCATATCATATCTACATATGGCACTGATGAACTACTCCCTTGTTGTAGTGACTCAGGTACATATCTCATTTCTCCTATTAACTCAGAACCTTCTAAAGTCAGGAGTCAGGGATCACCTTTTTTCCCCCAGTATTGGGGATTGAAACTAGATTGTTCTACCACTGAGCTACATCCCCAGTCCTCTTTATTTTTATTTGATTTATTTATTTAGGTACTGGGGATTGAACTCAGGGTCACTTGACCACTGGACCACATCCCTGGCCCTTTTTTGTATTTTATTAGAGACAGGGTCTCACTGAGTTGCTAAGTGCCTCATCGTTGCTGAGGCTGGCTTTGAACTCGCGATCCTCCTGCCTCAGCCTCCCAAGTGTTGGGATTACAGGCATGCGCCACCACGCCTGGCATTTTATTTTTATTTTGAGACAGGTTCTCACTAAATTGCTGAGACTGACCTCAAACTTGCAATCCTCCTGCTTCAGCCTCCTGAGTTGCTAGGGTTACAGGTGTGCACCACCACACCCAGCCAGGGATCACTTCGTACACAAATTCTCAGTGGAGAGCTTATCAGCTGTGATGTAGTGATAATGATGTTCTAGAGCCAGACTGTCTAGGTTCAGATCTAGTTTTGTTACTACTAGCCACGTGACCTCAGTAATGTCAGTTAACCTCTGTGTGCCTTAATTCCTCCATAATGTGGTAATATTAATACTGCTTACTTCATAGGGTTATTTTGAGGTTCAAAATAGTACTTGAAAAGCACTTTGAACATTGCCTATTATGCATTAAATACTCAAGAAATGCTAGTCCTTTTTATTCACTCCAACTTGTGCTCAACAGGAATCATCAATTACTAAAGAATGGCATTCAGCTTGGTCTCCCCCTCCATATACACACAGGGATCTGGCTCCATTTTGCCTTATACCAAATTTACCAGATCCTATCTAACTTTAAAGGTCCTCCATGCTCTGAGCCCTGTTGATGACCAATGGTTTCTTCCACAGCCACACAATGGAGTGACTCCTTTATATCGGTAGGCATGCCTTACTCTTTCTAATTGTCTTTTACTCATATTGTGTCTTCTCCATTGAATGCTAGTCCCACCCTTTCCCTTTCCCTCTGTTATCCATCCTTTACTTCTCTACTCAAACCTTACCTCCTCTCTAGGAATTCTTACCTGACTATCTATTTTTTCACCTTCTCCTTCTTTAAACTCCATGGACAGTCAAAGTTAGAACCATGTAATTGAACACACATAGCCATTTCTTGTGTCTTGGTCTTGTCTCCTCAGGAAATTGATAAATGCCTTTTTTTCCTTTCATAGTACTGAGGATTAAACACAAGGCCTCACACATTCTAGACAAAAGTTCTACCACTGAGCTACATCCTATTAGGTGTCTAGTAAAGACTTATTGATTAATGTTCAGCCAAGGAAAGTTGAGGCCCGGGCTTTCTGTCTAGCAAGGGAACTGAAGCTGAGATGAAGAGCAGAAGGTAAGGGACCAGTTTCTGCTGACTTTGCTTATTTCTTCACTACCATTCAGGTCACAGGATTAGTAAGGTCTTCATGAAAGCCCTCCATGGTGGAGACCTTGAAAAAAGACTGATCCCTTGGTTAAGGGTCGACATTCTTTTTTACCTAAATGATTGCCAAGATTCGTTGCTTGCACATGATACTTTGCAGTTCAATTGCTTTGGCCCTAAAAGTACAAGACAATTTCTGAGGAGGTTTTAGGGTTCTGGGATGTGATTGCAAATACTTTGGTCTGTACTCAGCCACTCAGTACATGAACAATAAGCAGGTAGTCAAAAGCACCCTGGTATTGCCATATGGGTGGGAAGCACTGCTATATTGCCCACCTTGACCTCAGGTGCCATCACTCATGGTGTTTTTCCTCCCATTGTCATTTAGTTTTAGAGGCTGGCAACTGGAAGGGATGTACCCAGCATAGGAACTCAGCAACTTGCTCACATGATAGGTGAATCTACCTAAGGCCTGGAGGTGGGAAAAGGCTAAGGGATGTTGAGGAACCCAGATCCAGCTCAGTCTCCCAGATAGGCCAGGCCTGGGCACATGACTGATAATGATGCCTCCCTCCCTGTGGGACAGGGCAATAACTCCAAGCTATATGATCTATCACTATAAACCCATTGGGAACTCAGGGAATCAATCTTGTATAATGATTGTGTATGGGAGGAGGTGGGGCTGGTTAATGTTTTTCTGGTTCCTCTTGGGCCGTGGGCCATTTCTGGCTCTGGCCCTGGGCTCATTGTCCCTCCCCCTGGGCTGGGCTGACAGTGCCTAGTGGTATAGGGCAGACACGCCTGCAGACATTCCCTGGGAAAGGGCAGCAGAAGCCAGGTGTGGCAGTGTCGGGGAGGTGAGCAGGCTGGGGACTGAGGGAGGTGGTCCTGGGAGGGATGGTGTGGCATCTGTGGGGGCAGAAATGGGGCTGGGGAGAGACCTGGATCTTGCCTTCTCTTGACCTCGGCACTCAGCCACTTAGGTCCCTTCTATGCTTTCCTCTGAGCTGAGCTGAGGTTCCTCCTGCCAGGTGCCAGGCTTGCTTAGCTTCTCTCTGCAACTTCCAAATCTTATCCTTTTTCAAGGCTCAAAGTTGCTTTTCCTCTCACCCTTTTTCCCCTCAGACAAATATTTTCCTCACCCCCATAGGGTCAGATTCCCAGGAAGACAGACTTGAGTGACACAAGGTAGCCAACTTTGTTCCTCTGTGACATTTTCTCCCACACAGGGACAGGGTTCAGTGGGACAATTGGGCAATGCCAGATGCTGTTTTCTTTCCCAGAATACCAGGCAAACCAGGCATGCTCCCAACACAGGGGTGAAGGTGGATGAATAAATGTACTGAGTGGGCCACAGAGGGCCAGCCAAAGGGGCTGAGAATTTGAGAGTGTGTGTTTCCATTTTCTTGAGGGAGGCAGGCAGACTCAAGCTGAGCCTGGGGTAACTGATGGTTTGGGGATCTAAAGGAGGGATGGCTCTCTAACTGTTTAAAAGTTGTTCCAGCTGTTGGGAATGGCACAGCCGAATGCATGGACTTAGAAAATGAGATGGGGAGAGGAGAATTTAGACAAGAGAAGTTTTAGTGGACTGAAGTGTAGATGAGGATTCAACATAGCAATGTGGAAGGGACCCAGGCTTGGGTGAGGGGCTAATATGATTTCCAATGAGTTCCAGCTCTTGTTTACCATCTGAGTGATAAGTTACTTCACTTCTTTGAGTTGTCTTTACCCCATCTGTGCATTGAAGACAACAGCTCATGACTCACAGGGTTGTTGTAAGAATGAGAGTTCATGAACATACAGTTTCTAACACACAGTAGGCATTCTATAAATAAGCTCAAATAGAGAGCAACAGGAAGTTGGGGGTGATGAAGAAGTTATTGTGGATAGTTCAAATAGTGATAAAGGAGTTGACATTAGTAGAAGTTTTGTGAAAAGACCACAGCAGGGAGAGGGAAAGGGAAAAATGTAATGAACCAAACTGGATGTGACCAAGACTGACCACAGCATATTGTATGGCAGGTTGGAAAGCTATGTCCCATGACTGAAATTCTGTAGAACCACAGGGTGGAGACAAGGAAGATAAGCATGGGAAGAGAAAGAGCTGGAGGAGTTTGGCCTTAACCCCATCAAACTAATGAAGGCAGCCAGAAATTCAGAGGGAAATCTCAAGGCCAGTCCCATGTCCCCTCGTGACCACAGGCTGCTTGTGAAATGGGAGAGGGAGCATGGAATCTGAGAGTGAATGTAAGCTCATACAGCCCAGCTCAGCCCCTCTTCCCCAACCCCCCAAATCACAAGGATTTCCCTGTAGTTGGAAGAAAGGACAACAAAGAGATGGGGGCCAAAAGAAACAGACACAGACTTAATGAATATGTGGTGTGCATGTGTGTGCACATGGGTTCACATGCCAGCATGCACAGGAAGGAGTAGGGTTTTTTGAGATGTAGGCCTGATTGCAGTTAGAATCCAAACTTCCTAAAAGAGAAGTTACCAATAGCAGTGCTGTGTACAAAGGCTATGAGGTCAGAGAAAAATAAATTTTGGAACTTGATTCTACCACTTGGCAGCAGTGCAATTGCCATTGAGGCAAGTTACTCTCTGAGCGTCAACTTCCTGGTCTGAAAAATGGGGATAATATTACAGGCTTGTTGTAAGGACTAAGTGCAACCTCCTCATTTTGGGCTGTTCTTGAGTTCTGGGGCAAACCTGAAGCCTGTCAAGGCCCAAAAAGGCCTACCTAATTAAACATGTGAGCAAAACACGCCTGGAGCAATGCGGAGCATATCAATACCTGGACTTTAACCCAAAGTTGGGAAAACAGTTTAGATTTCAAAATCAAGTCACTCCCCTAGATGTTTTTAAAATGCAACCCTTGAGTATTGATGTTGACATAGGAATTGGTTCTCTTTCCAACTGGGAAAGCAAAAATTAAAATCCCAGTGCCCACACAAGTGTTCTTAAGGACCCTGAAGGGAGCTACTAGCTATGTCACAGAGAGTTTAAGAAGATAAGAGGCAAAAAACTACAAGAACCTAAAAACTCAGGGGTGGCCAGGATGTCTGTGGGGCACCTCTGAGGGGCAGAGAGATGAGAACAGCTAAGATTCACTTTGGATTTGGAGAAAGCAGCCCAAGAAAGGTAAGCAAGAGAAAAACATACCAAAATTGGGAAGCAATGGGAAATTCCAGGAAGGAAGGAGAAAAAAAAAAGGTGTCAATTGATAGGAAAGGGGTAAAGGGGTAAAAGAGAATGAAAAGGCAGACCAGATTTGAATACACCTGCTCCTAAAAAACATGGATGGGTGGAGATGTAGCTCAGTAGTATAGCACTTGCCTAGCATACAGAAGGTCCTGGGTTCAAGCCTCAGTACAAAAAATAAATTAAAAATTAATACCCATGGAGCCAGGTGCAGGGGCACATGCTTATAATCCCAGTTACTTGAAAGGCTGTGCAGGAGGATTACATGTTTGAGGTTTGCCTTGGCAACTTAGCAAGACCCTGTCTCAAAATAAAAAATAAAAAAAGGCTGGGGAGGTAGCTTTGTGATAGAGTACTCTGGGTTCACTTCAGTACTGGGGAGGGGTACCCATGGACCAGCTACTGGGGAGACTGAAGTAAAAGGATTGAAAGTTCAAGGCCAGCCCAGATAACTTGGTGAGACCCTGTCTGAAAATAAAAAGTGAAGGCTGGGGTTGCAGGTCAGTGGTACAGCACTTGCCTAGCATGTATGAGGCACTGGGTTCACTTATCAGCACCACATATAAATAAACTAAATAAAGGTCCATGGACAACTAAAAAATATTTTCAAAGAAAACGGGCTAGAGGTATAGCTCAATTGTAAGAGTGTCCCTGGGTACAATTCCTAGTACCAAAAAATAAAACACACACACAAACACACACACATCTCCATGGAAAGAAAGTTGTAAATCTATCCAAGTCAGTAGAGTTATGAAAAAGAATATGGGTTTGGAGTCATTTTGACCTGGCTCAAATCCCAGCTCTGTCACTTGCTGATTGCAAGTCCCTTCACTTTTCTTTGCCTCAGTTTCTTCCTCTGTGACAGAGGAAAAAAGCAATATCCTACTGCCTCTAGTGCAGGCTCCACAGCAGGAACAGTGGCTGTGGAAGAAGCCCTCTATTCACTTCTGGGTGGTCCTCTCTGTGAGGGAAAGAGCAGAGTAACAGCAACTAGAAAAGTTGAGGAATAGGATCAAAGAAACTAGGGGAAGAAGGCACAGTCCACAGGATATATGGTTTTTCTCTGAACAACATCGTTTCTTGATTTAGCTAAAAAAATAAAGCCTTGGTGAATTTGTGAGTGTTGTTCTGAGAATTACATGAAAAAGTGCACAGGCGTGGGATATAACAGGTACTCAGTAAATGGTTATTATTATTATTTTTTTTGTATCAGGGATTGAACTCACAGGCATTCAACCACTAGGCCACATCCCCAGCCCTTTTTTGTATTTTGTATTTTGTATTTTGTTTAGATACAGGGTCTCACTGAGTTGCTAAGTGCCTCGCCATTGCTGAGGCTGGCTTTGAACTCACAATCCTCCTGCCTCAGTCTCCCAAGTGCTGGGATTACAGGCGTGCACCACCACGCCCGGCTAAATGGTTATTCTTAACAATTCTCCTTCACCACCTGTGTTAAGAATCCATACATTTTTAATCCTCAGTACCACATAAAAATAAATAAATAAAACAAAGGTATTGTGTCCACCTACAACTAAAAAACAATTAAAAAAAGAATCCATATGTTTAAAAAAGGGGATGTGGTGGCAAGCACCTGTAATCTCAGCAGCTCTGGAGGCTGAGGCAGCAAGTAGGATCACAAGTTCAAATCCAGCCTCAGAACTCAGCAACTTAGTGAAGCCCTAAGCAACTTAGTGAAACTCTGTCTCAAAATAAAAAGGGCTGGTGATGTGGCTCAGTAGTAAACCACCCCTGGGTTCAATCTTGGGAGGTGAGGCAGGAGGATAGCAAGTTGGAGAACAGCCTGAGCAGCTTAGCAAGACCATCTCAAAAAACATAAAAGGCTGAGGATGTATCTTAGTGGTAGAGGGCCTCTGGGTTCAATCCTGCCCACCCCCCAAATCTAATACATCTCACTGCCTGAAACATTTTTTTACACCTAATTGAGGTACCTCCTGCAGCAGCTTTGCCTCCAGAATCCCAGACTTGGGAGAAAGGACACCCATGCTTCCGCTTCCCCAAACTGGTTTAGGCACTGAGCACAAATTCACCAAGGCTTTATTTTTTTAGCTAAATCAAGAAACGATGTTGTTCAGAGAAAAACCATATATCCTGTGGACTGTGCCTTCTTCCCCTAGTTTCTTTGATCCTATTCCTCAACTTTTCTAGTTGCTGTTACTCTGCTCTTTCCCTCTATGACAGAGAGGACCACCCAGAAGTGAATAGAGGGCTTCTTCCACAGCCACTGTTCCTGCTGTGGAGCCTGCACTAGAGGCAGGAAATGACCTGCATTTCCTCTGGTCAAGGCCTGCAAATATTCCTCACATTCAGTTCCCTGCTTCTAGTACAGTCTCCTTGCAGCATAATGGCAGAAGCAGTGGGAGGTGGGGAGAGGCCTTCTTTGCCTGCCTAAGGGATGGAGGAGAATTTCCTCCCCAGAGCAACTGGCAAGCTCATGAAAGGGAGGTTACAATTTACACTTGACATTGGGGGCAGGGCAGCAAGGGAGCTGTCTGCTCCCTGTCAGACAGACACTGTAAGTCAACAACAGCATTAGGGAGAAAAAGGAGAAATCTTGGTTTGGCAGAGCATTTAGCCCCCAAGACAGCATTGTTTTCTCTTCCTGAGAAAGTTCTCAACCCATCAGATCATCAACTATGAAACCTGACCTGGACTAAGAACCTTTGTAGGTCATTTCATTGAGCCTTGCTATAACCCTGTTTTTAACCCCATTAATAGATGAACAAGCAAGCTCTGATAAATTCAGTAGCTAGCTCAAGGTCATATTAGGAGAAGACCTAAGATTCAAATCTAAAGCTATGTGACTCTTGCCTATTCCATCTCCTAGCCTGCTGTTTGCTTGGAGACCTTTTGCTTTCTTTTCCTGGCTTGTCCTTCTCATGTACCCACCTGCCCAGCTCCTCTAGGGAGTCCCTTTTCCACAACTCAAGGAGGGATGGGAGGAGGGATAGTGAAGTTTGCTCCATGATACTTGAGGTGGAATGTGTTCAAAGGTGGAAGGCTTCCATGCTTTTTTTTTTTTAGGTGACTTTTTTCCCCCCAGGTGACATTAGATGTTGCTTTCTCTCCTCCTCCTCCTCCTCCTCCTCTTCCTCCTCCTCCTCCTCCTCCTTTTTTAACCAAGGATTGAATCCAGGGACACTTAACCACTGAGCCACATTCCAAGCCCCTTTTTTAATATATATTTTTAAAATTCTGAAACAGGGTCTTATTAAGTTTTTTAGGGCCTCAATTAGTTGCTGAGGCTGGCCTCGAACTTGTGGTTTTTCCAGCCTCCCTAGTGTCTGGGATTACAGGCATGCACTACCAAGCCCTACATTTTTCTTCTTTAAAATGGCTAGCTTTTTTTGTTTTTGTTTTTGGTTTTGGTTTTGGTTTTTTTTTTTGTTTGTTTGTTTGTTTGTTTTGACACCATCTGCAAAAGCATTAGGAGTCTACTGTGGAAAAATATACACCTCTGCCTTCAGACACTTTTGTTTCATCCTACCCTTTCATTTCTTAGGTAACTGAGCTTTAGCTTCCTCATCAGGAAAATGGACTAACAGGCTTGCCAAATAGGTCAAAAGAAAAGAACTTGTGGGAAAATGCTTAGCACAGTTCCTGACTTGATAGACTTGAGCTCCCTTTACTTCCTTCTAATTCACCCATACTAAGCCTTGGAAAAATCCTGCTGACCCTATGTTTCTGATAGACCATGGGGGAGTGCCCAGAGCATCTTGGTCCCCTGGGATCACCTTTTACATGCACCTGTCTGTGTTCCATCTCCCCCCAATGCCCATTCTTCTGCTGGGGCCATGGGGTGGGTGCGGCGATGGACCGGGCGGGCACAGAACAGGTGGGTGCATTCTGGGTGTCCCGCACTGGGACACAAGTGCTCTGTGTGTAGGGTGGGCGGAAGTCAGAACGTTTGATCTGAATTCTAAAGGGCGTTGTTCAGAGCCCCACAAAGGTCCCATTGTGCAGACACTGGGTATAAAGCAGCATATGACTCCCCAGCACCGGGCAGTGATGAATTGGGACGCAGGCGCGGACCCAGGGACTGCTCCCCCTACACAGACATGAAACCATAGGGGACCTGTCTGGGTGGCCTCAGGGATAGGCGCTCCCCAAGGTAACGGCTTTATTGGTTTTGCCCCAGGGTGGGAGTTAAGGAACTGGGGGTTGGAGAGCCATGGGGATGGCTGATAGCAGAACAAGATGGGCCTGATGAAGAAAGGGACTAAAGATGAAAGAATGTTGGATAAATGTGAAGGACGGGGATGGGGCTTAGAGAAGTTAAGTCAAATGAGTGAGGAGGAGGAGATGCTGGCATGGGAAATGAGGTGAAGCAGAAAGCTGTGAAAGTCTTTCCTTTCCTGCCACTGGCTCTTGGAAGAGGTGGGGGTGGTCGCCCAGCTTCCTGCCCCAGTTTTCTGACAGTTTGTTGTGCTCACACCTCATGTTTTGCAGGTGTGAATGAGGCAGGATGAACTGGACAGGTTTGTATACACTGCTCAGTGGTGTGAACCGGCATTCCACTGCTATTGGCAGAGTATGGCTGTCGGTCATCTTCATCTTCAGAATCATGGTGCTGGTGGTGGCTGCAGAGAGTGTGTGGGGTGATGAGAAGTCTTCCTTCATCTGCAACACCCTTCAGCCTGGCTGCAACAGTGTCTGCTACGACCACTTTTTCCCCATTTCCCACGTGCGTCTGTGGTCCCTGCAGCTCATCTTAGTTTCCACCCCAGCTCTCCTGGTGGCCATGCACGTGGCTCATCAGCAGCACATAGAGAAGAAAATGCTGCGACTTGAGGGCCATGGGGACCCCCTACACCTGGAAGAAGTGAAGAGGCACAAGGTTCACATCTCAGGGACACTGTGGTGGACCTATGTCATCAGTGTGGTGTTCCGGCTGCTGTTTGAGGCCGTCTTCATGTATGTATTCTATCTGCTCTACCCGGGCTATGCCATGGTGCGGCTGGTCAAGTGTGAGGCCTACCCTTGCCCCAACACAGTGGACTGCTTCGTGTCCCGCCCCACTGAGAAAACCGTCTTCACTGTCTTCATGCTAGCTGCCTCTGGCATCTGCATCATCCTCAATGTGGCGGAGGTGGTGTACCTCATCATCCGGGCCTGTGCCCGCCGAGCCCAGCGCCGCTCCAATCCACCTTCCCGTAAGGGCTCAGGTTTTGGCCACCGCCTCTCACCTGAATACAAGCAGAATGAGATCAACAAGCTGCTGAGCGAGCAGGATGGCTCCCTGAAAGACATACTGCGCCGCGGCCCTGGCACCGGGGCCGGGCTAGCTGAGAAGAGTGACCGCTGCTCTGCCTGTTGATGCCACATACCAGGCAACCTCCCATCCCGTCCCCCATCCTTCCTTGGGTCTGTCCCTCTTTCTCCCCTGCTAGTGCACAGGCCTCTGCCTGCTAGGGATTATTCCATCAAAACCTTCCTTCTCTCCCTACTGCCCTTCCTCCCAGGGCCTTCTTTCTGGAGAGCTGGAGGGGTGGGGAGAAGGAGGCCACCACTATGCCCATGCTCAAGGTTACCAGTGGTGTGGGTAGCTCTTGTTGCTTGTACCTCCCCCCCCCCACTCCCTCTTCCTGGGACCACTGGGGACAAGAGATGGGATGCTCTGACAGTATCTCCAATTCTGAAACTAATCTTAACCCTGTGCTGTCAGATTCCCTTTTTCTGGAGTCACATCAACGGGGAGGGATATGGGCAAGCAGAGTGGAGGAGGGGTGCTGTGGATATGTGGGTAGAGAAGGGAGAGTAGCAAGCACAAGAAAAGGAGGAACAGTGCTTGCCAGCTGGCCACAAGGAGACATGCCTGGGGGTAATGGAGTTAGGGAAGGAGAAGCAGGCAGATAAGTTGCAGTGGGAGTTGGTCAGGGCTGCCCCTGTCTCCAGTCCCCAAGGCCTCTCTCTGACTGAAATGTTACACATTAAACAGGATTTTACAGTAAATGAAGAAGTGGCTTGTGTGTTTGTTGAAGTTCTTTCTTCTGTAACCTCTGACCTCCCCCTGGATGAACTGGCCTTGGCTGGCTTTTGCTGATCAAGAAAGGAAAAGGGCAAAAGAAAGAGTGATTTGAAGCTGTAAATGAGGAACTACTGTGCTCCTGGCCCCAGCAAAGCCAGATCCTGAGCCATTCTTTCCTGCTTTTTGTTGTTCTTGTTGGTGTGTCTGCCTGCCTGCCTGCCTTCCTTCCTTCCTTTTTTCTTTTTTTTTGGTAGTTGTTGTTTTTGTTGTTTTCATTTTTAACAACTTTATTGGGATCTAATTCACATAACTCCTTCCTGTGATTTTAAAAAATTAAAATGTCAACTCCCTCTGGAGAAACAGGAAATGATAGAGAAATTGAGTGAATGAGAAAGAGAGGCACAGAAACAGAGACAGACTGAGACAGAGGCCACATTCCCTATGTACCTTGCAGAGGTCCCTTACCTCACAACTCCTGGGAAAGCTGTCCCATTACTCCCTGTAAATTTAGCATTCCTTGCAAACCAATGCCCCACAATCTGGTGGTCAACAATGACTCTGGCCCATTTCCTCTGGATATAGCCCTTGATTTCATCCTCCTCCCCAGTTTCCTTCTCCCAACTGATTTCTTTTTTTGTTTTGTTTTGGTTGTGTTTTTGTTTTTGTTTGTGGTACCGGGGATTGAACTCAGGGGCACTTGACTACTGGGCCACACCCCCAGCCCTTTTTTGTATTTTATTAGAGACAGGGTCTCACTGAGTTGCCAAGTGCCTCGCCATTGCTGAGGCTGGCTTTGAACTTGCAATCCTCCTGCCTCAGCCTCCCAAGTGCAGGGATTATAGGCGTGCACCACTGCGCCGGGCTCCAACTGATTTCTGAATTGACCACCCTACTGCTACCCCAGAGATGCTTCCACCATAGGTCATACATATCATAGAGGCAGTCTCCTCACAAGCATCACCCCACCCCCATCAGCTGCAGTAGGAAAATCCCCAGTCTGGGACTCAACAAAGTCAGGTTCAAGTTCTCCTCATGTCACTTATTAGCAAAACACTCCCTTCCCCAAGTCTGTTTCTTTGTGAGCAAACAAGTTTCGTCCTAGCACATCTCTAAACTCTCTTTTCCAAACTCTGTGCTTCTGGGGTTCATAAAAACTTCCTCAGATTCACAGTACTTTTTCCATCTCAGGGTCACTGTCTTCACAAATGGACCCTTGGAGTAAAATTTTCCCCACAGAAAGTTTCACTCCTCAGTTTTTCTATCTCCTTGCTAGAGCAAGTATTTGCCACTCCCTCTCAGAATATGTGGACTCCACATGGGAAGTATATCAGAAAAGAAGAGAAAAATCAGGATGATCTCATCAGAATTGTTCTCCCTCTCAAAATAGTTTTTCCCCTTCAGAGAGAAAGCATGGAAGGTTTACTCTTTTTTTTTTTTTTTTTTTTTTTGTACTTGTGATTGAACTCAGACCCAGTTAGGTTTAAACTTTTGAGGAGATTTCTCCTTTAGAAAAGAGAGTTTAGGTATTTTTTTCACCACACTTAGCAACCCCTGAGAGAGAGCTTCCCCTCTCTTAAAAGAAAAACACTCTTTCCTGCAAGAAATTTCCTTTTTCCTTAGGAATTGACATTGCACCCTGTCAGAAGAGAGGTCCCCACTCATGGTGACAGAGATTCCTTTTCTAATGGAAAGACATCTTCATTTACAGTGCAATTCAGCAAACACAGAGCATTGCTCTCTGCCCAAAAAGCCATCAAGAGAATGATTTTCTCTTTAAAATCCCATCCTTGTCCAAGAGGAAACCTCAAGTCCTCCCCACAATGAGAAATGTGAAACCCCTTATCACCTCAGAAATCTACCTTATCTTCAAAAGATTCTACCAACCCCGCTAGGAAAAAGGTTCTAATTCCAGATCAGGCTTCCCTCTCCAGGGGGCAGTGGTGGGACAATAAAGCTATTGGGTTGGTTGTTAACAGCCTGAGGGAGAACACGTGATTCTTGTATCCTCTGCACCAGATGGGGAGTAGACTGAAGAAATTTTTAGGGGACGTCTGAATGCAATGTTTCATGGAAGTAGGGTGAGGGGCAAGCTGACCCAGGAATGACTTTTTCTTGGTGGGGTCGAGGGAAGAGTTGCCAGGGATTGAATCCAGAGGTGCTCCACCACTGAGCTACACCTGAAACCTTTTATTTTAGCTTTTGTTTTCAGACAGAGTCTCACTAAGATTCCCAGGCTGACCTCAAACTTGCGATCCTCCTGCTTCAGCCTCCTGAATAGCTGGAATTACAGGCATGTGCCACCATGCTCAGCCATGGACTGACCTGTCACAAGAGTGTAAGGAAGAGACATTGAAGCAAGTGAGGCTTAGTACTTGCCACATAGTGGATAAAGTACTGAGTTACTAGGATAGGAAAGAAGGCATTGGAAGTAGGAGACCTGGCTTTCCATTGATTAGCTCTATCCCTTCAGACACATTATACTCACTTGCTCCAGGGCTAAGTTTCCTCATATGCAATATAGCATTAATAATAACAGCAACAGAGCTTTTGTGAGAATCAAACAATATGTATTTCAAAGCTGGTTATAAACTATAAAGTAAGGTAAGATAGTTGCATAAGCACTGAGACCATGGCCTTGAGGCATAACTAGAACTCTCTCTGAGCCAGAAAAGAGCAAGGCTGGTTCAACTAGGCTGAAACTAGTGCAAAGAACTTGGCAATAATAGGATTGGCTCCAGTAGGAAGGAGATAGAAGTCCAAACATCAAAGTCCAAGAGATGTTGCAAACTTGAGCATGATACATTAAAGGGTCAATATTCAAGGGGTCTGATCTGGGAGCGGAAAAGGCCTGAGAACAAGAGGTCCTTGCAGTCTCTCATGGTTGTGGTGCTTTTAGAAACATCTACAGCCATTTATAGGTGTTTGTGTAAAGACATCAGGAGCAGGGAGAAAAGAGAGTCAGCTTGTGGATGAAGAGGCTGGCTGAACTAGGAGAGTAGTCAAGGCCCCAGCTGAGTTGAGATTTCATAGCAAGCTGCAGTATCCATAGAGAATTGGCATGGCAACCACAAACTCGTTCAGATGCTCAATCAGATAGCCTGGGTGTACACAGTGGGGGATAGAGAGGAATGCTCACTCCTTTTACTGATTCCACAATACTAAAATGCCAGACCTGACCTGTGATAGAAAAGGAACTCTATAATTCTACCAAGCTAGGTTCCCTTCAATTCCCAGATGAGGCCAGGCCAAACTTACTGGGACAAGTGGAGAAAGGATGAGGATATTCCAGGGAAGGGGAATAAAACAGGCAGAAAATACACAGACATCTTATAGGTGTGGTAAATTTTCAGAGTTAGACAAATAATCGGCTGTGGAAGCTACATGGAGCGGAATGACTGGAGTGGTGGAAAAAAAAAAAACTATGAGCAAGCCAGGCGTGGTGGTGCACGCTTGTAATCCCAGCACTTGGGAGGCTGAGGCAGGAGGATCACGAGTTCAAAGCCAGCCTCAGCAATGGCGAGGCACTTAGCAACTCAGTGAGACCCTGTCTCTAATAAAATACAAAAAAAAAAAAAGGGCTGGGGATGTGGCCCAGTGGTTGAGTGCCCCTGGGCTCAACCCCCGGTACCAAAAAAAAAAAAAAAAAACTATGAGCAGATTGTGATATGCTTTGTGTGTCACTATAAAGGGAGATGACTATCCATAGGTAGTGGGAAAACATTAAGCATATTGAGGAGAGGAATCACACTTTCAGACTTGTTCATTTGGAAGTGCACTCTGACAGCCCATGGAGAGTAGATTGGGGATTAGAAAGACCAGAGGCAGAATGGCCAGTTAAGGAGCTGCTGTGATAGCCCAGGTGGGTCCTATGGGACTAGGACAGTGGCAGAGGAATAATAAGAGACAGCTGGAACAGCCATTTTGAATGGAGAATCTACAAGACTATGTGGTAACTTGGTGTGGTGGGGAAGGAGGAGCCAAAGATAATTTGGAGGTTTCTTTCCTTCCTCTCCCTTGACTAGCAAAAACCTAATCAGTCAACATTCAGCTCAAACGTCATATCCACCGTGAAGTTTCTAACTCTCTTCTCCCCACCCTCGTGTCCTGACCTCGCGTCCTCTAAATCCTCACAGTACATCATGGCAGTGTATGACTAAGAGAGCGCTTATCATACTGTGTGGTAATAACTTGCATATGCTTAACACATAGTATGGGCTTCATAGCATATGTTATTAATGGTAGCTAAGAAGAGGGCATAGGCACGTGCAAAGGTTCAGAGTCTTAAAAGAACAGTGTGTTGAGTAGAGCAAAGTGACTAGAGCAAAGAAAGCATGGGATGGGAGAGGGTGGTAGTAAGAGGTGAAGCTGGTGCCTTCAATAGCAAAGGAGGTTGGAGCCAATAAATGACGAGTCTCATACAAGGGCATAAAAATTTGAACAGGTGTTGGACTCAAGTGTCATGTGTAAGAACACTTCTGACTTAAAAGTTAGGCCCCTACTAGATGGACAGACATCCTATACTCGTGATTATAGACTTAGATTGATGATATTGAGGAGTTTCAGGTCAGGGCAGACATTTTCACAAACACATGCATTAAAGTTGAAGGTGAACTATGGAAAAAAAGGCAGAATGATTTGACAGCACACTACAAGGAGAAAGGAGAACTGACCAACGGTTCTACATTTCAAGGGAAACCCTGTGCAAATTCAGCGTAGTCTAATTTTTTTTTTTTTTTTTTTTTTTTTTTTTTTGGTACCAGGGATTGAACTCAGGGGCAGTTGACCACTGGGCCACATCCCCAGCCCTTTTTTGTATTTTATTTAGAGACAGGGTCTCACTGAGTTGCTAAGTGCCTCGCCATTGCTGAGGCTGGCTTTGAACTCGTGATCCTCCTGCCTCAGCCTCCCAAAGTGCTGGGATTACAGGCGTGCGCCACTGCGCCCGGCTCGTAGTCTAATTATTAAGAACATGGTCTTAAAAAAAAAATACCATGGTCTATGCCAGGCAGAGCGGCATATGCCTATAATCCCATCAACTCAGGAGGCTTAGGCAGGAGAATCACAAGTTTGGGGCCAGCCTTAGCAAATTAGTGAGGCCCTGTCTCAAAAATAAATAAGAGGCTGGAGTTGTGGCTCAGTGGTAAAGCACTTGTGTATCATGTGTGAGGTACTGGGTTCAATCCTCAGCACCACATATAAATAAATAAAATAAAGGTATTGTGTCCATATACAATTACAAATTTTAAAATAAATGAAAGGGCTGGGGAGTTAGCTCATTGGTAAATCACCCCTGGGTTCAATTCCTAGTGTGTGTGCGTGTGTATTTACAGATGAGGAAACTGAGGCATAGAGTGGCCAAGTTGCATGGCCAGTGAAATATACATAAGAAGTAGACCATGCTCATATGTATTTACATGTGTGTGTGTGTGTGTGTGTGTGTATACACATGAGTGTGTTGACTATATACATGTCACCAGGGATTGACTATATACATGTATGTGTGTGTGTATGTATACATACACACACATACATACATATGAGCATGGTCTACTTCTTACATATATAACATTGGCCATACTACTTGGCCACTCTATGCCTCAGTTTCCTCATCTGTAAAGCAGAGTAATAATAAATAATAGTACTTATGTCACATGGCTATAGTGAGGATTAAATGTTCTAATTATGTATAAAGCCCTTAGAACAGTACCTGGTATATAGTAAGCTCTATAAAAATGTATTCTTTCTTTCTTTCTTCTTGTTATACTGTGGATTGAACCCAAAGGTGCTTTACTACTGAGCTACATCCCGGTCCTTTTTATTTTTAATTTTAAGACAGGGTCTCCCTAAATTTTTGAAGCTGGCCTTGAACGTATGTTCCTCCTATCTCAGCCTTCTAAATTTCTGGGATTATAGGCATGCACCAGTGCTTTTGGCTTTTATTTTATTTAAAAATAATTTTGTGGTGTTGGGAATTCAATCTGAGGCCTTTCATGTGCTAGGTAAACACTCTACCACTTAGCTACACCCCCAGTCCAGCAAATGGATATTTGCTCTTTCATATCCACATTCTCATTTCACCATCTTGGCCATTCCTCCGGCTATTCACCTACTCTCTCAAATGCTGAGCTAAACTCTTTCTCAGCTAATCATTGTGCTTTCTTTTTTTTTTTTCTTTCTGTCTTTTTTTTTTTTTTTTTTTTTTTTTTTTTTGGTACCAGGGATTGAACTCAGGAGCACTCAACCACTAAGCCATATCCCAGCCCTATTTTGTATTTTATTTAAAGACAGGGTCTCACTGAGTTTTTAGTGTCTCCCTTTTGTTGATGCTGGTTCTGAACTTGCGATCCTCCTGTCTCAGCCTCCCAAGCCACTGGGATTATAGGTGAGTGCCACTGTGCCCAGTTTCATTGTGCTTTCTTTTTTTAAAATTTTTTAAAAATATTTATTTATTTGCTTTAGTTGTACACAATACATTTATCGTTACATGGTGCTGAGAATTGAACCTGGGCCGTGCACATGAGAGGTGAGCGCTCTACCATTGAGCCACAACCCCAGCCCACCTTTCTTTTTACTTATTTATTTTTATGTGGTGCTGAGGATGGAATCCAGTGCCTCACATATGCTAGGCAAGCACTCTTCCACTGAGCCACAACTTCAGCCCCTCTTAATGTAACTTTAAAGGAAATGATGTATCCCAATAATAATATAGTCTGAAACTTTATTACTAGACTTAGAAATGACTTAGGTTGAAGAGTCTAGAACAGCGGTCACTAGAGACAGGGAAGGGGAGGGAGGAGTGAGAGTGCTTAGAAGTTAGATAACAGGTTCCAAAATACAGTTAGATAGGAGAAATTAATTCTGATGCTCTATAGCAGAGTAGGGTAACTCTATTCTACCACCATTTCTTATATATTTCAAAAATAGCTAGAAAAGAGTCCAAAGTTTTCTAACACATAGAAATGATAAATGTCCAAGAGATGGAAATGCTAATTACTTTGATTTTATCATTATACATTGCATACATGTATTGAATTATCACACAGTACACCATAAATATGTACAAATATTACTTGTCATTTAAAAAAATTTATAAAAGGAAAAAAGAAAAAGAAATGACATAGGTATATGAAAGGAAAGAAGACTTTTATGGAGCACCCAGTATGTGCCAGATTTGGTGCTAAATTAAGCACTGATATACATAATCTTGGTACCAGCAAGGTAGCTATTATTATCCTAATACTTGTAGTTGAGGAAATGGGGGCTCAGAGAGGTTAAATAATATATCCAAAGATTGCAGCTTAAAACTACAGAGCTAGAATTAAAACCTAGACCTATCCTAATTCCAAATTTGTGCTATATCTTCTATAATAAATATTCTATGCTGCTTTTGGACACATTTCATGGTATGGGGGATGAAGTGGGGGTGGGGAGCTCAGTATATGAAAATATTCCTCCATACTATCCTGCTGGAAAGCAAAATATGCATAAGATTAAGAGACGTGAAAGTTAAAGAAAGAGCTGCCTGGGCTCAGACAGGCAGAGAAGGGTAGTCTGCAGCGAGAGAGCCTCTCCAAGGGATCTCTGCCCCAAGCAGGTTCCAGAAATTGTCCTTCCTCTAAGTTGATACACTCTGGTGCCTAGACACATTTATTCCGAACCCCTACCTAAGCTTAGGGGTTCTGAGCACACACTTTGTTTTCTAACTCTAGCCCCTCTCTGTTTCCTCTCAAGCCTCCCATCAAGGGACAAAGTCTTTAGTTCCTTATTTTGATATAAATATTTTGAAATACAGATACGTGAGAGAATGAACTTCAATGAAAACTCATTCACATTAAAATATAATCAATTAGCCGGGCGCGGTGGCGCACGCCTGTAATCCCAGCACTTTGGGAGGCTGAGACAGGAGGATCGCGAGTTCAAAGCCAGCCTCAGCAATGGTGAGGCACTTAGTAACTCAGTGAGACTCTGTCTCTAATAAAAATACAAAAAAGGGCTGGGGATGTGGCCCAGTGGTCGAGTGCCCCTGAGTTCAATCCCCGGTACCAAAAAAAAAAAAAAAAAAAAAAAAAAAAAAAAAAAATATATATATATATATATATATATATATATATATATATATATATATATATAATCAATTAACCTGACAGACAAGTGAGGTCTGGTAATTCTCCTTGAAATCCCATTCCCCTTCCTTTCCTTTTTTCTATTTTTGCCATAATCTCCTCACCAATAATGTAGGCAATGAGAGTCAATGCTTACTAAAGCACTCACTCCATGCCAAGCACTGTGCTAAATGTTATGTTCTCTAATCCTCACCATTCATTGAAGAAGCACCATATTGTCCCCATTTTATAGATGAGGAAACTGAGACCTATGTAGATTAAGTAACTTGCCCAGGCCACATAGCTAGGAAAAAAGGGGCTGAGTCATAGAAGTGGAACTAGTCTGCTGGGTGCCAAAGGAGAAGCACTAACCACTTCTGTACCATGCTTCCTCCCTGTAACTGGCCTCCTGGGTTTCTTCACTGCCCAGTCCTCCTACATCTCACCCAGATGTACTAAAGTCACCTTAAAACATGAAGCATATGCTAACAATTCTTTGTGAAAGTCCTTTAATGTTTTCCCACTGCTTTTAGGATAAAGTATGACAGGAATACTATCCAGGATAAAATATGATCGCTCCAGCTTGCTGGAACTGAGGGGTTATTTGGTGTCTTAGTTAGCTTTTTTTGCCACTGTGATCAAAAGACCTGCCAAGAACAATTTTAGAGGAGCAAAAGTTTATTTGGGGCCCACAGTTTTAGAGGTCTCAGTTCATAGATGACTGACCTCTGTTGCTCTGGGCCCAAGATGAGGCAGGACATCATGGGGAAAGGTGAGGCAGAACGTCATGGTGAAAGGGCATGGCAGAAGAAAGCAACTCAGACATGGCAACAAGGAAGCAAAGGGAAAATAAGCTCTGTTCACCAGGGACAACATATATATGCAAAGGCATGCCCCCAGCGACCTGCCTCCTCAAGCCATACCATATTGTCCTACAGCTAATCTATTCATGTGGACTGATGCACTGATTAGGTTAAAGCTCTCATAACCCAATCATTTTATCTCTAAAGTTTCTTTTTATTTTATTTTAATTAATTAATTTTTTTGATACTAGGGATTGAACCCAAGGGCACTTAACCACTGAACCACATCCCCAGCCCTTTTTTTATTTTGAGACAGGTTCTTGCTAAGTTGCATAGGGCCTCACTAAGTTGCTGAGGCTATCTTTGAATTTGTGATCCTCCTGCATCAGCCTTCCTAATCATTGGGGCTACAGGCATGTGCCACCACACCCAGCTACACCTCTAAATTTTCTTGCCTTGTCTCTCACATAAGCTTTTGGAGAACGCCTCATATCTAAACCATAACATGAGGAATGCTAAACACTCATTGCTAAAACTGGAAAAGTTCTGGGCAAACCCAAATGACTGGTCACCTTAGCAGAACGAGACATGATATGGCATTCAATGCTTTTTAAAACTTAATATCGGGGGCTGGGGTTGTGGCTCAGTGGCAGAGTGCTCGTCTTGCACATGCGCGGCCCGGGTTCGATCCTCAGCACCGTTCGATCCTCAGCACCACATAAACATAAATGTATGGGGCTGGGGTTGTGGCTCAGCGGTAGAGCGCTTGCCTCGTACGTGCACGGCCCGGGTTCGATCCTCAGCACCACGTAAACATAAATGCATTGCATTGTGTACAACTAAAGTAAATAAATAAATATTAAAAAAAAAAACATAAATGTATTGCATTGTGTACAACTAAAGTAAAAAAAAATAAATATTAAAAAAAACTTAATATCATCTATTTTCCCAAACAACACCTCCAACCAGTACACCCCTCTCCTCAGTCCTCTGCAGCCCAATCACCCTTTCCTTCAGACATTATGTGTTGTGTTATGCCTCTCTGCCTTTGTTCACACTGACCCCTGCACCTCCACTGACTGACAAACCATTGCCAACTCCTCATGAAAACCCATCTCCCATGCCACTGCTGTGGTTTCTAGGTGTTCTGGGAGAGAATGAGAAACAATTAACATTCTGCCCTGGCTATTTTACTGACATATGATCTTTCCCAGAGTCAGAACATGGATGAGGTAAATGAAACACCTAGAGTACAAAATTGAAGGAGTTACTTGCCTTTTCAGGTCATATGAAGGCCAGCTCTGAACTTATGTGACACTGAGAATAAATGCCTTTTTTTTGGCATCATGGATTAAATTCGGGGGCATTTAACCACTGAGCCACATTTCCATCCTTTTTTTTTTTTTTTATTTTGACACAGGGTCTCACTAAGTTGTTGAGGCTGGCTTTGAACTTGTGGCCCTCCTATCTCAGCCTCCCAAGTCACTGGGATTACAGGTGTGGGTCACCATGCCTGGCTATGTGCCTTCTTTTTACACCCTAGGTGCCTTGGTTACCTCACCCTAGTCCCAGCCCTGGTGTTTCCTATCAGACCAGGGACTCCTCAAGAGCCTACCCCAAGCCTGGTGCAGTGGCACACACCTGTAATCCCAGTGGCTTGGGAGGCTGACGCAGAAGGATTGCAAGTTCAAAGTCAGCCTCAGCAACTCAGCGAGGCCTTAAGCAACTTTGTGAGATCTGTCTCAAAATCAAAAATAAAAAGGGCTGGAGAAGTGGCTGAGAGGTTAAGTGCCCCTGGATTCCATCTCTGGTACAAAAAAGAAAAAAAAGAACCTACACCAAGCTCTTATTTATCTTTTATCTATCCATAGTGACTAGCACAAGGCTGGGCACAGAGATGAAATTTAGTTGAACAAATGGCATTAGGTTCTTTTCTGTTCCAACAGGGAAAGGGAGTAAAAGGAAGAGGATAGCTTTGAGTCCTGTTGTGGGTGGAGGAGGAGAAAGAAAATTTAACAGACTTCATAGTAGAGTGCATGCTTAGAATTTGTAAGATCCTGGGTTTAATCCCAAGCAAAAACACACACACACACACACACACACACACACACACACACACACACACATTTAATAGACTTCACCTTGGCCTGTGAGGATAGATTTAATCTTGTGATTATACCTTTGACATCTTGCAGATTTGGGTCTTCTTCCTACGGTTCTGGTCTCTCTTTCAGTTCCTTTCTCTGATTAACTGTAGATATTCCCCATGATACCACTTTTTTGGTGCTCTTTTCTCTTCACTCTCCTCAAGTTACCTTGTTTACTCCTAGAACTTTAGTTAGAAGTTCTTTGCAGATGATCTAGCAGCCTCATGCATGCTAAGGTATACGTAGCTGTATCTGTTGTCTGCACCTACCACCAAGCTATATCCCCAATCCTCCGTTATTCACTTTTTCATATTACATACATGAAGTATATCCTGAGCCCGGCAAATGACTCTAAACTGACACCTCATCTCTCTTCTAAGTCTCAGACCCGAATTTCTTTTCTTTTCTTTTTTGTTTGTTTAGGTACTGAAAATTGAACCCAGGGCTTTGTGCATTCCTTGTACCACTGAGCCACATCCCAAGTTCTTCTTTATATTTTTTAGAATAATTATTTTAGTTATTTTTATGTGGTGCTAAGGATGGAACCCAGTGCCTCACACATGCTAGGCAAGAGCTCTCTGGCACTGAGCTCCAGCTCCAGCCCATATAAACCCATTTTTTAAAGTTTTTAAAAATATTTATTTATTTTGCTTTAGTTGTACACAGTGCGTTTATTTTTACGTGTTGCTGAGGATCAAACCAGGGCTACACACGTGCTAGGCGAGTGCTCTACCACTGAGCCACAACCCCAGCCCTAAACCCATTTTTTAAGAGAATCTCAAAAAGTTAGGCTTTCCCATTTCCATGGCAGAGCTATGACTAGAAGCTCGTGTTTGAGTGGTCTTTCTGCTATGTCATGTTGCATGGCCCACTAATTGAGTATTATTTTTTTTTCATACTGGGGATTTAACCCAGGGGCAAATTTACCAGTGAGCTACATCCCCAGTCCTTTTATTATATATATATATATATATATATATATATATATATATATATATATATATATATATACTTTTTTCCAGGCAGGTTCTCACTAAGCTGCTTAGGGCTTTGCTAAAGCTGGGGTGAACCTTTGGTCCTCCTATCTCAGCCTCCCAAGCTGCTGGAGTTACAGGTGTGTACCGCTGTGCCTGGCAGAGCCCCAACATTATAACCAACCTCCTTTTACCCCCAACAACAAACAAATACAAATAACAATGAAAAAATACCTGCCCTGTTTTCCCATTTTGGTTAAGGGTATTTCATTCTCCCAGTCTTCAAGGCTAGAAACTGGGCTTCATACTCAATTCTTCCCTCTCTGCCAAGGCTCACTCCCTAGTATTCATCAAATCGTATAAGGTTTACTTTCAAAATGTCTGAGAAAAAGGTTTAAAATCTAAAATTTACTTTGAATCCACCTCTTCTTTCCCTATCCCCACAGTTCCTATAGAGGCCCCCACACTCCTTCTACCCTTCTGTAGGCCTTCAGGCCTGCCCCCTCCATTCTTCCTATTGTTCTAGGTATCTTCTCCCTAAAGCAACAGGTCTGAACCCACCATTTCCTGATTGGAAAACCTCAGCTTCATACTTCCCACCCTTAACAGCTGTGGTCTCCCAATTCCTCCTACCTTATCTTTGAGGTCCAGATCAAATGCTACCTCCCTCAGTGAACCCTCACACAACCTCCCTGTAAAATTGAAATCAGCTGCTATTCCTCTGCTCTCCCATAAAAGTATTTTTTTCATTTAGGGCTGGGTTTATGGCTCAGAGGTAGAGCCATTGGGTTCCATCCTCAGCACCACATAAAAACAAATAAAACAAAATAAAGATTGTATCCATCTACAACTACAGAAGTAATTTTATTTTTTCTTAAAGTAGTTCCTTCATTTGTCTATATTATGACTGTACTTGTCTCTCCTCTAGCCTGGAAGCCTACTTGGCTTATTAATCTTGGGTCTTTTCTGAAGCATGTAATCTAGGTCTTTAAAACCAGGCAATACTTAATAGATGGCTATTGGAACAATTTTTTTTTTCTTATTTGGAAACTTTTTTGTTACTAGGAATCAAACCAGGGGTGATCTACCACTAAGCTATACCCCCAACCCATTTTTGTTTAGTTGTTGATGGACCTTTATTTATTTTATTTTTATGTGGTGCTGAGAATCGAACCCCAGTGTCTCTCACACATGCTAGGCAACTGCTCTACCACTGAGCCACAAACCCAGCGCCCCCTGACCCATTTTATTTTTTACTTTGAGACAGGGTCTCACTAAATTGCTGAGGCTGTCCTGGAACTTGTGATTCTCCTACCTCAGCTTCTTAAGTTACTGGGACCACAGGTGTGCATCACTGTGCCCAGAAAATGTTTGGAAACTTATAAAAAGGATCACATTTCTAGTAGATTCATTCAACGAGGTGGATTAGAGTGATTCTGAAACTGAGGTGGGACACCTGACTTCTTTACATTTTGAGAGATCTGAAGTTTCATAGCATTGCTCTTCTACATCCCTCACCCCTCCAGACACCTCTCCCTTCCCCATAAAAGGCAAAAGACAATTTTAACTCTTTATTTGAAACAAACAATTCCAGAGACAGAAGGTTAGTTGTGACAACAGCTTCTCACTACAACACAAGGGCGGGCATGGCTCACTGAAGGGACAGGCCAGGCGCCTCAGAACAATATATACAATTTAAACAGTGGCTAAACTGGTGACAGTTATAAAAACACAAAAAGGAGTCTGGGGAACAGCAAAGCCAACAGGGAAAGGACTGGGTATCCCCTTTGCCAGATACTAATAGTTTTCTGGGCCTACAAAATAAAGATGGGGAAGAGAAGACATAAGCAGTAAGGGCAGGCCCCATGCCTACAGCTCCTCACCAATATTGTGACCACAGACCCCATCCTGTGTGACCCAGTTCCCCAAAGGCTCTTAAGATGGAGAGAGAACAAGAGGGGGAACCCAGCCCCAACCCAAGTCAGAAGGTAGTTTTTGCCTTGGGAGCTCTGTCCATAGAATTAAAGGGAGGCAGTCACAGAGGAGCTAAGCATGTTGACACCATGGCTCATGCCAACCTAAGATGGCAGAGAGAAACAAACACATAAACCAAGGGGACAGGAGTCTGCACAAAAGGAGTCTGCTCCCCATACTTAGAGTCATTCTCTGCCTTTGAGGAAAAGAAAGCATTTGGAACTGTTTAGAAACTGTAGCACCATGGATTGGTGCTTGCCAGGGTAGGGTGGGGAATATAGTGGTGAGAGGGTGCCAACATCCAATTATCTTATAGGAGGGGAACAGTATCTAAGCTCTGTGTTTTGGGTAAATGGTCCCCTCATTACTTTCATCATTTCTTTTCACACCTTTCAGACAAGACCCTTTTGTGTGGTACTGGGGAAGAGGGAGAAAGGAGTGGGCACAGGGCAGAGAAGGTAGCTGAGTTCTACCCTAGGTTAGACCTAGGAACAAAGGGCTTCACCAACACAGATGGGTCAGGAAACCCAAAGCCAACAGGATCACCAGAGCTATTAACACTCCAACAGAGTCTGGCCCCAGGAGAAAGGTTTTACTCTGAAGCAAAAAGAAAACGGGCTAATTAGATTTTTCCCATCATTGGGGGTCTAGCCCCTGAGTACAGAAGACTAGAGTGCAGTGGTTGTCAAGTGGTATAGAAGAAGGTAAAAGCCAGGGGTTCCTAGGAAAGGAAAAGAATGGGTGAGTAGAAAGGGGCAGTCAGGGCCCTTCAAAATGAATAGCACTGTTTCCTGGGCCAGTCACCCTGTGAGACGTGACCACAGAACAGACATTGATATGAAAGATGAATACAGGTGGCACATAGACTCAGTCCAGGTCTTCCTCCCCAGGACGACCCAGTTCCTCATAAATCTCACGCACAGCCAGGATGCGATTGAGCATGCTCTCTAACATGCTGCGGTCCATGGGGATCACAGAATACCAGAGAGGTGACTCAGCGATGCAGGACCGTTCAGGTTGCAGGTAGAACACATCATTCCGAGTTCGGAGGCTTTCAGGACTACAATGATGGGAGTGGGAGAACAGAAGATTAGTGCCAAGGCAAAGTAGATCCCTTGGGTCTGCATGCTAATGACATTCCTGCAAACCCACCAACTCACCATTTTGAGAGATAGAATTCATAGAACTTCACAGGGCAGCGGAGGGGATTCATGCGGTTTTCACGCTGCTCTAAGATAGGGGCTTCATCTTCTCTCTTTCGTTTCCCAGGACCTGTGTCTATAGAGGGAAATGACCTAGTCTCATTAAGAGTACATGCTCAATGAGCACCTCCCAGAAAACAGTCTAGGACAAAAGCGTAAAACCTCGGGACACAAAATACAGTCTCATAAGGAAATAAAGGGGGGTGCTGGGGTTATAGCTCAGTGGTAGAAAACTTGCCTAGCATGCATGAGGCCCTGGGTTCAATTCCCAACATCACACACAACCAAAAGGGAGAAGAGAGAGAGAAAGTAAGCAAGGGAGCCAGGAATATAGCTTAGTTGTCTACCACTAAGTGAGCAAAACACCCTGGGTTCAATCACAGTACCACAAGGAAAAAAGAAAAGAAACAGAAAGAGAAAGAAAAAAGTGGCTGGAATGTAGCTCAGTGGTAGAGCACTTGCCTAGCATGCACAAGGCCCTGGTTTCCACCCCTAGCACTGAAGAAAAAGAAAGAAAAGAAAGGCAGGCAAAAGAGTCAGCCAGTCTCTCCACGCCAATCAAACATCCTGTAGGGGTAATGCTCTGTAGCCCTCCCTGATTCTTACTGTTAAAGTGTCTTTTTATGATCCAGTTGACATCTTGAAGAGGTGATCTCACAAGTTATACAAACAAACTGATTAAAAAGACCCTGTTGCAAGGTTAGGCTTGCCTTCCAGGACAGCGAAACCATGATGGCCCCAAGCCCCTGTACATTAGAGTCCAGGCGGAGGTTCAGATCTAGAGAAGGGAACTTAGGAGCTGTGCTCAGGATGGGACAGAATTCCGGAGCCAGAAAAAATATAAACCAAGATGCAGCTTCTGAATCACAGAAAGCCTGTTATTCATTGTTAACTCTCCAAGAACACCTCCTCCTACTTGTCCACCCCCCCACACAAAGAAAGGGCAAGTAAATTGCCTTGCAATGAGGAAAGGTGGGGAACAATCAGCTGAGTGAGCTCCTATTTATGTAACGGCCACTGCCCATCATCTAGAAGGACCAGCTATCTTCTTTCTTTTCTTTTTTTTTTTTAATATTTTTTAGATGTTGATGGACCTTTATTTTATTCATTTACTTATATGTGGTGCTGGGAATTGAACTCAGGGCCTCACACATGCTAGGCAAGTGCTCTACCACTGAGCCACAACTCCAGCCCCAGCAGCTATCTTCTTTCTTTCCTTTCTGGTACAAAGTATTGGGGCATTTTGCCACTAAGCTACATCCCCATCCTTAATCTTTTTTATTTTTTATTTTGAGACAGTGTCTTGCTAAGTTGCCCAGGCTGACCTCAGACTTGCAATTCTCCTGCCTCTGCCACCCAGGTCACTAGGATTATAAGCATGTGCCACCATGCCAGGCTTCAGGCTTTTCTTCTTTTTCTTTTTTTTTTCAGTAATGGGGATTGAACTTAGAGCCTCACACATACTAGGCGAGTATTCCACCATTGAGCAACATCCCTAGCCCTTTTTCATTTTTATTTTGAGATAGGGTCTTGCTAAATTGCCCAGGTTGTCTTTGAACCTAAGATCCTCCTGCCTCCTCCTTCCAAGTAGCTGAGATTACAAGTTTGCACTACTGTACCCAGCTATTCTTACCTTTTCTACAAACCCAGGAATGGAAGGAGAGGGAAGCCACTGGGAAAGGCCAGTCCAGCAAATATGGTGGGACATGGCAGGGGAAAGCAGAGAAGGGGCAAAAGCAAAGGAGGGGACATACCTCGTCCTTTCCTCTGGCGGACTGGGGCATAGTAGCGGATGCTCACTACTTTGGTGGTACCCCGAGGAGTGGTACATTTGCGGGACTGCCGTACCACATTGGTGAAAGAGAGCTGCATGTGTTCCTCAGCTGTCTGCAGCCCAAAAAACTTAGTGTTGAAGAACATGAGGGTGTTGAGAAGGACAAACGGCGAGTAGACCCCCAGCTGCTTGCACTCCCAAAGGTGTTCTTCCTCCACTCTGGAGAATACCGTATCTGCAATGGGCAAGGGTTGAGGCCAAGTCAGGATAATTAACTACCCAAACCCAACCACTTCTTCCAACCCAAGGTCCTGGACATGCACACTTACTACATGCCTCTCATTTGTATATAAAGACACTCAGCTCTAATACACAGTAGGTCTGGGCATATTTTATACCATTTCCACCTGCATTTGGAGCTTCTCTCACCACCCTCAAGTTATAGGCAGGTAGATGTAAAACCTCAACTTCTTGCTTTCTTTCTTTACTTATCACCCAAACCCAGGCCATCTTTTTTTAGTTCTACACATAATTCTTCAGACCTGAGACTTGTCATTTTTAAAAATATTTTTATTTATTTGTTTTAGTTGTACACAATGCGTTTTATTCAATGCATTTTTTATTTGTACGTGGTGCTGAGGATCGAACCCGGGTCGCCCACGCACTAGGTGAGCGCTCTACCGCTGAGCCACAATCCCAACCCCTTGTCATTTTTTTTGAGGGTCTATGCTCCTCAGGCTGCCCTCAAAACTCCTGGGCTCACACCTAAGTCTTGATTCTCTCCTCATGTTCAAGAGCACGGGGTCCTGCTCCTCTAGCTCTAAACCCTGAGACATCCAGCCACATGCTTCTGCTCTCAGACCCTTCATGAAGAGTGGCAGGCCATAGAGCACAGGACTCTTGGAGTGGTGCATTGGAGGAAGGGAAGAGAGGAGTAAGGGTTGCTATGATCCTGTCCCTTACTGTTGGGGAGAAGTGTAGGCTGCCAGGTGCTCAAAGACTTGTTGAGTTCTTGAACAAAAGTCAGGTAGTAAAGATCCGTGAAAATGTTCACCATTCGGTTATTTTCCAGCAAGTACTGCAGAAAGAAAAACAGACACAAAGCAAGACTGTAGGTCCTAGTGGCAAGACAATGATGCTGTAGCCCCAGGCATGGTGTCCTTGATAATTAAGAGATGATGGGAAAGAGCTGCTTGGTTAGATGACCCAGAGTGCTTTCCCCCAGGTGTCCCTACATCTCTGAAGTGCTGAGGCTTTGCTGTAAGAGGAGGGCTTTGAGATGTTCCTCAGATAAGCCCAGACCCACTTTTTAGGTAATACATGGCTGACCTCTCCCAGTGGGAGTTAAACATTACCCCACCAGTTAGAAACCCTGTCCTACCTATTCCTCTCATCTGAGAATGGGTTCAAGGATTGCAAAGGGGACCCAGAGAGCAATGAAGACTGCTTCTTGACCAATGGTCCTAGAATCAAGCTCTGATTTTACAACAATATTGACTGCAGGAGCCCTGTTTGGGGAGATAGCTAAGATTGCGGTTGTCTATGGCTAAGATTGCGGTTGACTATGGGCCATAGACATTTTTGGGCATTGTCGCCTTCCGCAGTCTTAGCTATCTCCCAAAACAGGGCTCCTGCAATTGACATCATGTGTGCTATTTGTCATAGAAAGTTAAAGGCAAGCTGCCTGCTTGGGGTAGGAGAAAAGTGACAAGGGTGGGGCTAGAAACAGTTCCAGTAAGACCCTGCCTGCTATGTTGAGTGATGGGAAGTGAGGCAGCATGTGAGGGGTACCTGCTGGATGCCAAGACACAGATAGTAGATACTGTCAGGTTCATATCGTTCACCGTTGGGTCGAGTGATTTCTCTCACAAATTGGGCCAGTCCGTAGTTGAGCTCAGCAGCTGAGCAGGCGAGAATATCCTCTTTGATACGCATGGGTTTAGCTGCAGTGATATGAGGTGGAGGTGGATGGGATTAAGAAAACTCCATGTTGAGAATTTTACTTAGCTCCACCACCATTAACCCTGTAGTCATACTGAGCTCCTGAACAAACCCACCAATTACAAAGAGGCCTTAGCCTTGAACCTAGACAGCACCTCCCTTTAATCAACAACTCTTCCCCATCTTCACAAGGCAACCTTAAGCGATCACACCTTATCACTCCTAGACATCTTGAGCTGAATCACAGGTACAGCTCCTTTCCCTATTCCATTCTCCTACTCTCCATCCTACCTTCCTCTCTTGGGTACTTACGGCCAAAGCGTAACTCATCACCCTTGCTGGTTTCTCCATTGGCGTATTTTGATTGTACCCAGCATTTCCAAGCGTTGACACCATATGAATAATTGAGACCAGTACAACTAGGTTGGCTACTCATGGAGTCCCGGGAACAGCTTTCAGAAAGCACCAGTCGCTTTTGACCCTGGAGAGGAAGAGAAAGAAGTGTGGTAACAGAGTTAAGGCTAAGGGTACCATGGAAGCTAATCAGGACAGTGTTTACTACTGGGGATGGGGGTGCTGATGTAAGAACACAGAAAGCTTCCATGGCACAGAGCTCCAAAACAGATTTATTGACCTTGTGAACTTGGGGGAGAGCAAAGTTTGGTTTTATCTCAGTATGTCTAGTATTGGAAAAAGGAGGTTAGGAAGGTCAAAGTAAGGTTGCTGGCTTGGCTATGAGAGCAGCCCTTCCCTTTGGGCCTCCATTCTCCCTTTTTAGATACAGTAGCCCCAGTCTTACCTTCCTCATAGTTCGGGGAAGGTCTTGTTCAGTAGACACATCCTCAGGCCCTACCAGGCCACAATCAAAGAGGAAGTCTACACTGGGGTTAATGTCCAAAGGATCTAATAGAAGGGAAAGGAGAAATCAATTTCTTAAGAATTCAACCCTACAGTCCTCCCATACCACCTCTGCTACTTGCCCATTTGACTCAAGATGAGCCTCTTGTACAGCTTTATTGGACTCAATAGGAACCAGCAAAGCTATGCCAAAAAATATGCTTAAGATACAAAAATGCAGGCTGGGGTTGTGGCTCAGTGGTAGAGCGCTCGCCTAGCACGTGCGTGGCCTGGGTTCGATCCCTAGCACCACGTAAAAATAAAGACATTGTGTACAACTAAAACAAATAAATAAATATTAAAAAAAGATACAAAAATGCCAAACACAAACATTCACAGCAGTGTGAATATACTTAACAACACTGAACTACAGAATTTAAATGAAGATGATAAAATGGTAAAATCACAATTACTTTTAATTAAAGAAAAATATAAATGTTTAAAAAATGAGACTGGAAGTCTAAAAACAGTATACCTGTTTTACCCTTCTATTTCTGATACTACACCCTGGAAGAACCTTCTGTCTTAGGGTCACAATGATCACTCTTTAGGGTCACAAGTAACACTCCTTTTCTGATGGCACAAATGTTCTAATACTCAGTGGGCACACCTCAAATCCTACTCACTCTTGGGGAAGTCTGCCTCCAAGTCTTGCCCAGGCTCATCTAAGACATTGGCCATCTTGACAGCCATAGCCAGGACATCATCACGGGCTGGTCCAAACAGGTCACAGTCTTCCAGAAGTCCCTCTGCACTCTGGTTGCTCACAAGATCTGGGAGGAAAAGAAGTTGGCTCAGCCACTGCATCTCCTGCCCAGCACCTTCACAGGTTTTCAGGGGCTGCTCCCAAATGTGCTCCCCATTTGACTTGGCACCAAGATCATCACTCTCCACCCCCTTAAATAGATAGATTGGTAGTACCCTGTCTCTGGCATAGCCACCATCCATAGCATACCACAAAGGTCAGATGAGGCCTTGTCTAACTCCTCAGCCTCTGCAATCATTTCTGCCATAGCCAGAATGTCAGCCTCCAAGGGGTTGGAAGGGATCTTCACCTTCAGCTCCTCAATGGTCTCCACAATCTTGTCTGTGCTCTCCAAGGTAGTGGGCAAGAACATGGGCACAGGCACCTGGGGGCACAAATCCCAACTAAATGCCAAAAACCATACCAGCAGATGAGCAGGACAGCTGATAAAGAGTAGGGAGAGGGATGGTCTCAATCCTAGAAGGGTAAAGGAGGACCTGGCCAGAAAGGGCAGGAAAACTTACTGGGATAGGCATCGAGAAAGGCACTGGGACTTTCTGGCAGTACAGATGCATAGGCACTGGCACAAAGATGGGCACCGGGATGGGCAGCACAATCACCTGCGGCTTCCACTCTTCTACTGACAAAAAAGAGATCGTCTCAGAGTCCCAGCTAAATGGGTCACAAGGGACCAAGGACCTTGTATTAGCCTATCACCCCCAAAAGCTCTAACATGTGTTCAATGTCACAAAACTGCTCTTGAATCAAAGGCTGAGAGACAACTCTGACTCTAGGACAACCATATGTATGATATTTTGGCCACCTAAGAAATGCCCTAGATCAGCTCATGGGCATAGGTCTGGTGGCCTAGGACTCTGAAATATAGCCTGTGGCATCTAGGTACCCTGGCTCACCTGTTTGACTCCCTTTGGACTTCATCTCCACCTTGCAGGAAACTCCACGGTTCTGCATTAGCGGCTTACACATGGCAGCTTTGTTTTTGCGGGGTGTTGCTGGGGGTGGTGGGGGTGGAGGAGGGGTGGGAGCAGTTGGAGCTGATCGGGTCTTTGCAGGGATCTGTGGAGACAAGAACATTAGTGCCACAAACTACGGTACCCTTTTAGAGATTATCCCCTCCCTTGGCTTTTGCCCTGACCTTGCCCAAATTCCCATTTTCCTCTGGGGTCCTCATTGTGTTGCTGGTCTCCACTTTGGTTTGAGAGGGTGTCTGGGGCTTTGACTCAGAAGACTGACCTGTAGATTAAAAAAAAAAAAAAAAAAAAAAGAACGCTCTCATTGGAGGAACTAGCTCTCTGTTTTCCTTACCCCTGTTCCAGGAGAGCTTCATTAAGAGGTATATCAAATAGAAATGGGAAATCTAGGATTTTCCCTTGTTTGCCAACCCAGGTCTAGTTGTCTCTGGGCCCTGGAAATAACAGCCAAGAAGATTCATTACTCTTAGCTACTAAGAAGAAGACACTGTATTTTCCCCAAAACCCCACAATTGGAGATCTTCCACTTAGATAGCCCTCAGGAGTTTGGTATCCCTGGAGTGGCAGAGGGGACAGGGTAACATTCTAGATACAGTAACAAATTTCGGTATCATTAAATGCAGAGCTTTCTGGGAATGGTGGTGCATGCCTCTAATCCCAGTAGCTAGGAGACAGAGGCAGGAGGATTGCAAGTTCAAGGCCAGCCTCAGCATTTTTTTTAGTTTTTATTTATTTTTTAAAAATATTTATTTATTTGAGTTAGTTGTACACAATGCGTTTATTTTTACGTGGTGCTGAGGATCGAACCCAGGCTGTGCACATGCTAGGCGAGCACTCTACCGCTGAGCCACAACCCCAGCCCCAAGCCTCAGCAATTTAGTGAGGCTCTAAGCAATTTAGCAAGACTCTGTCTCAAAATAAAAAATAAATAAATAAAAAGGATTGGGGATGTAGATCAGTGGTAAAGCGCCCCTGGGTTCAATTATCAGTACCAAAACAAACAAACAAACAAAGAAATAAATGCAGAGCTTATGCTGATACTTCCTTCTCTCTGAAAACTAACCACAACCTCCACATGCCCCATCCTACCTAGGTAGGTACTCACTCTCTAAAATATATATCCTTTATAAAAAATGAATAGACTGTCACTCCAAGAAGATTTAAACAAGACTCCTCCTGGTACCTGGAGGGTCTGGAGGCTAAAGAGCATAGTAATCAGAGCTCTGGCCACAGATGAGGTGAACACAACACAGAAAGAAGAAAGGGGCTAGGCCTAAGATTAGAAGAGCCCAGGCCAATTCTAACAGTGTGCCCACTGCCCGGGACTCACTGTTCAGGAGGCTCTCAGGCCCACTTTGGGTATCCAAGTTGGGTTGGTTCTGCTGGCTGTAGAAGCGCAGCAGACACTGTTGGTTGCAGAAATGACGGATCTGCCCACGCCAGTGGATGGTCTCCAGCAGCTTCCCCTGGCGCTTACAGGCATGGCATCGGGCAGCCTGAGGGTGTTGACAGGATGGTCAGACCTGCTTCTCTAAAATGTGCTGGGCCCACTCCCCTGGGATAAGCCCTGCTCCTCCCCTTGGAGACTGGACCAGCTTGGAGACTGGAGACTGGTTCCCTTCCCTGGAGATCTACCCTTGCTCTGATGTTAGTACCACAACCCATGCCCCCTGCTCTCTTCTCCCACTCCTTTCTGACATGCTGATCCTCCTTACCTTGCAGTACCATAGCAGGTACTTGCTTTTACAGTCCTCACTGCAGAAGTCCCAGGTGCTGCCATCCAGTTGCTCAGTGACTCCACGCTGGCAGGTCTGGGAGCAGTAAGTACAAGTGATGCAGCACAAGCCCAGCTTCTTAGTGAAGTCCTGTTTATACAGCAGCACACAACCTGGGAAGAGAGAAGAACAAAGAGTCCAGAGATACAGAGATACCCACAGGCATGAGACCCAACCTTTGCAAGGTGCTACCCCCCAAACCTCTTCTAAACAGCCTCTTGTGCCCAAAGCCTTAAGATAGATAGGGTAGAGCATCCTGAGCAAAAGGCCCTGCCTGACCACTTTGTAAACTTTGATCTGTCACTTTCCCTGGCTGTGAGGGACAGGGTCTTTGCCCATTCCCCTCTTCCTTACCTTCACTGCAGAAGCTCTTTTCCACCCCACTGAATCGGAGTTTCTCATGCAGGAGTTTCTCCTGCCGGCAGTGCTCGCACTGGGACACCACACCCCGAAGTCGTTTGAAGTCCTCACAGCAATCACGGCAGCAGAACTGGAACACCTGGTCCTGAGGTGGGGGCACAAGGCAGGGAGGGCATAACTGTGACAACTGAACTTGGCAGGAGCCCAGTGAAAGCACCCCTTGTGTGGCAAGATGTGGGTGGGGGTGGGGATGTCTTACCTGCCAGTCCAAGACCTCAGGCTTGCCACTGAAGAGGCTGTGGCAGTAGTGACAGCTCAGGTGAATGCCCCCCTCAGGGCTTGTGCGCTGGAGGGAAGGAAGACAAGTAAGGGAGGGGCAAGATGTGTGTGGTGCTGGTTGGGAGAGGAGTCAGGCTTGTTCTTCTCTCTTCAGGCCTACATACCCCAATTCTCCTACCCTCTCTCTGTTGCCACACCCTTATCCCTGGTCTAGGCTCTGGAGTACCTGGAACTTGGTCCAGCAGCTGGGGCTGCAGAACTGGTAGACTGTGCGGTCAACCTTGTTGTAGTAACAGGGGTCAGAGAGGCTGCGGCGACAGAAGCTGCAGGGTCGGGGAGGGCCTGGGGCATAGAGAGAAAGAGAGAAAAAGAAAGAAAGAGAGTGTGTGAGAGAGAGAGAGCACACAGAAGGTGTAAGGCAGTGCAAAGACGGAACAGAAAATCCATGGGAAGCTGTGGTTGGGGCTGAGGTTGGGCAGCAGGGATTACTTTAGAAGAGGGGAGTATGGGAGGTACAGGAAGGCCAGCAGGGGTCTCAGAGAAGAGGGCTTTGCACCTACCAGTGAGCCCTGCCTGCTTCACTTTGTAAGAAGTGGTACAGCACAGGGAACAGAACAAGCTGGTCTTGCCATTACGATCCACATGTGATAGCATCTCAAAGTTCTTACACAGGGTCTTGCACCAGACACATGGGTACACACGTGTGTTTTTCTGTGAGGATGGGGAAGGAGAGGCTGAGGCTGGATTTGTCCCTTCACTTTTATTTTTTAAATTTTTAAACATGGATATTTATCAGGCATACAAAAAAGTATAGATGATGATATAACAAAGACCTGTGTGTCCACCAGCCAGCTTCAAAAATAAAACATAACAGATACAATTGAAACCCCCTTTATTTGTTTTATTTCTCCCAGCCTTCGACCCATCAGGCACCTTTATTTATCACCCAAGGACCATACCCCCTTCCACAGCCCTCTAATGCACTACTCCCTCGGCCCCACCTTCTTGTATGCCCCCAAGCACGTTGTGTTGCAGAACCGCTTTTGCTGGCCCTCATGGAAGAGGAGCTCAGGGCCAGGGCTCCCGGTCTTGGTGTAGATATAAGCCCCGCACTGGTCACAACAGTTGGTTTTCAGTCCCTTGTTGGCTCGGAATTTGGAGAAACAAGAATCGCTGCAGAGCCGATGCACCACGCTGCCATTGCTGACCTCATGCAGGACCTGCCCACACACACACACACACACACACACACACACACCCTGAGCAGAGTTCTGGCTACTACCGCCCACCCCCAGTACAAGGACAGCCTCCCACCTCACCCTAGACCTTCACAACAGACAGTGGGCCCAGGGACCCCCCAACCTGTGCATCAGGCTGCCGACTGGATGGTGAGGTCCTGGGAAGCAAGGAAGGCCAGCTGCATACATCCTGGAGAAGCTCTATCCTTGAATATTCTCCCTCATGATGGCTGCCTTTCCTCCCCCACTCCCCTTTTCGACAGGGCATGGCCCCTGAAGCCCCAGAATTGAAGGGGCAGGTCAGGGCTGGCCAGGCTCTGCAAATCAGCCCCCACTAAGTATCCTCACCTCTCCAGTCTTCTGGCATATGCTGCAGCGAGTGGCATCTGCAGGATCCCCAGACTGGGGAATTGGGCGCTGCTGCTGGGCCTCATACAGGGAGAGACAGACAGATGTGCAGAATTCATGGAAGGAACCTCCCAAACCAGTCTGCGCCACGACCGAGTCCCTGGTGTTCCAGATCTCCCTAGAGGTGGGAACAGGTTTGAAAATTCACTCAGGACCACCTTCATTTTGGCAGCTTTCTACTCATCTGGGATTGATGACTGGAGCAAAATGTTGTCTGACCCTTCCTAAAATTGCTCTCTTTCAGCGCCATCCTACTCGGTTCTTGCCAACACAATCTCTGTCTTATCCCACTACTTCTGCCTCATCCCTCCCCCACCCCACAACTTAGGACCCTCACGCACTTCTTGCAGAAGGTACAGGTCTTTTTGCCCGAGGGTTTCTTGGAGAAAGTGGTGAGACAAGATGAAGAGCAGAAAAGCTGAGGCAGCCCTTTGCGCTGATAGGCCGTCTGCCCCTTCTGCAGTGGTGTCCGGCAATGTGCACAAGTCATCTTGGTGCCCACAGAAGAGCGCCCAGCCCTCTGTGCCACGCTTGAGCGTAAGGACATGCGAGGAGAGCGCCGGGGCCGGAATGGCACAAAGTCTTCATCATTGGGATCATCAACCATGGCATCAGAATCCTCATCTGACACTGGAACTGAGGAAGTGGAAAGGGAAGGGAGCAGTGAGAAAAGGCAACCAGACCAGGTCTTTAGCCATCTGATGAGACCAAGTTAGTTCAGTCCTGCTCCCAGGACCCCAGTTGTTTTGGCCATTACACCCTGCTTCCCATTTCTTTGGTAGCTTAAGTCCCTGGTGTCTGTCATCCTTGGTTATTTGGTAATCTTCCAAGGAGGGGAAGGGAGAGGCTCCAGGAGAAAAGATTGGGGACAGGGATGGTATAGCTGAAACAGGAAACTCTCCATTCTCACTGCTCTTGTTTTCAATCTCCCCCACTGCCCCTGGTTCCCATGCCAACCCATAGCAGAGACAGGCACTTCATGTTCTGCATGGTGAAGGACTACAGGAGCTAGAAGATCCATGCCCTGCCATATCCCACCTTCCACTCTTCTCCACACCCAGAATCCCCAGGTCACGCTTCCTCAAATCCTACTCACTGCTCTCAGTGGAATCCACAACCTCAGGTTTTGGAGGCTCTGCTCTCCTAACGCGCTCGCTTCTCTTCTGTACCTTGGAAATATGGGAGGGAGGAAAACTGACACCAGGGCCAGGCTAACAGGAGTACAGGGTTTGTGTAGGGGGGGGGCAATGGAAGGAGGGAGGGAGAGTAGGGACCCTAGGCCCATCCCTTAAGAGGAGGGGAGAAAAGGAGGCCGGACTTTCTTCTTCTTAAGAAGCAGTAGACAGAAGAGCTCCCTCCCTCCTCATAACTCTCTTTATACACACTCTCCGCTGAACAACATCTGGGAGGGAAAATGAAGGGTCTGTCCTTCTCAGAGCTATAGGGGAACTAGACTCCCTCCAATCCCCTCCCCCCTCACCCTCTCAGGCGGCTTCTCACTCGCCTTCCCAGTCAGGCCATCTCCTGCAAAGGAAGCAGAAAGCAGCCTAAATCTTGAGCCTGCCCTCACCACCCCTCCCTAGCCCAACCCCCACCTCCATTCCTGGGGAAGAACTTATTCAAAACTGAAAGGGAAAACTTGAGTGCCTGTGGCTTCTTGGGGCCCCTCTCAGGGTTACCTCAGGCTCTGTACTAAGGGGGGATGCAGCTATTCTCCCTTAAAAAATATATATCCTACCCCTTCCCATCATCTATCTCTCCGAATCATGGGGAGGCAACACAGGTAACATACCTTTCGTAGAGAATTTATATTTTACCAACAAAACCAAACCCAAAACTACCCAAAGAGAGCAAGAGGAAAATAAAACATCAACATATGGGCAGGTTCCCCTAGACTTGGGTAGTTATATAAAATCCCAAGACCCTGGTCAGAGCATGGACAGAGGATACCACTAGGCAAAGCAGAGAAGAAACTAGAACATTTCAGTCTAGGCTATCCCTCCCCTACTAGAGATGCGATCCCAGAACCTACATTTCTAACATTCCCCTCAAATCCTTTGCTGTTGGGGGCTACAGAACCTAGTTATCATTCATCAATCCCAGAAACCCCACTCTCTCTCATCTAGAACCAAACTGCTGGAATGATCTTCAAGCCGGTGTCCTCCCCCAAATCCTGAAGGAAAAACCAGGCACCAAGAACCTACTGGGATATGAAAAAGGGAACCTCTCCCACAAAACCCATTCCTTGCAACCCACTCTATGAAACCACCCCATTCCTCTGACACAGCCCCTGTGCCTCCCCCAACCCCTATTTTCTATAATCTTCTTCACCAGAAACCTCCTCCCTCCCAAATCCCAACTCCTTACCCACACACATCCCTACACTTATCTCTCCACTCTCCTCCTCCCCACCCCCTACTTCCCAAAGTACACAGCCACCTTCCTTACCCCCACCCCTCTCCCCAGCCCTGATTCTTCAGATGATTAGGCAACCTACCTGGCAAGGAAGGATGTGCAGGGGGGCTAGAGCCCCCAGGTTTGGTCTGAGAACTGTTGATTCCATCTCCCAGAGTCTCTCCCACTGAAGGGCTAGGGGGAGCATTTGGGCTCTGTGGCTGCCCTTGGGGAAGCTCCTCCTCCTGCCCAGGGGAGCCCCTTCTCCTGGTAGCTACAGAGGTTGTCTCTTCCTCTTCAATATGGGGGGATTGCAGGGTTATTGGAGAATCTGGAGCCAAAGGCTCTAGCAGCCCCTCGGGGGAAGAGGGATTTGTCCCAGCCCCTGGATCAGGTGGCACCACCTCAGGGGTCTGGCCCCCTGGTCCAGGCTCTAGGGTCTGATCCCCTGAATCCCAAGCAAGGGTCCCCTCAGGACCATGGTCCACTTCTGGGGGGGAGGGGGCTTTATAGAGCAGCCCCCCAAGCCCCAGCAGCTCAGTGGCTCCATCCAAGACTACTCCAGGGTCTTTTTCCAGGCCAGCAGGGGTATCAAGCAGGTCCAGGGCTCCCGAGGATGGAGAAGGGCCAGGGGGTGCCCATCCTCGAGTTGGGGCAGTCTGGGATTCCAGTAGATCCTCTCCAAATTCCATGTCTACTGGAAGGTCTCCAGCCAGGGGCTTCTCTGGCAGGGTCAATGGGTCAAATGGACTGGGGAAATCACTGGGGTCCATGAGGATGGCTGGATATGGGCTGCAGATTAGAAGAGGGCAGTAGAGGTGGTCTTAGCCAGAATTCCTCCTCCTACAGGCTCTGGGACACACCCCATCATCCACTTGGATTTCTCACGAACAGTGTCCCCCAACCGACAAGCATTTCCCTAGGCTTTAGTCCTAATGACCACTCCCCCCACCACATACAGCGCCCTCTGTGGGGAGTGGCGCTCCCCACCTTGGCCCTGAGCCCACACTCGCCAGGCAGTTGGTCGTTACCCGCCCGACCCCCCCCCCCGCAACTCCCAGTTCCCCTCCCCCCCTTACCTTTCACCCGCCCCCCCCCAACTCGAGCTGAATGCCCCCTCCGAGTCTCCCACAGCCGCTACCACCAGGAGCCTTTCCCGCCCCCACGACCTCAGCTTCTATTCCTTCCACCTCTCTCAGTGCCCCCCAGCTCAGTCGTTACCCATCCTGTCTGGCCCCACCCCCCCTCCCCGCGTATCTTGGTCCTCCCTCAGCCCTTCCCCCGCCCCCACAAACTGCCCTTCCTAATCATTTCCCAGCTAGTTACCTTTGAGGGTTGCCCACTTCCTCAGCCCCGTCCCCCTTTCCCACAGCTCCCCTAGTTCTCCCTTCTCCTGTTGCCCCACCCCCCCACCTCAGGCATTTACAGGAAGACATTTTGGAGCTATGATCTCTCCTCAGACCCCCCTCCCGGCTATTGCGAGATCCCGCCTGCTGATTCGGTTCCGCTTGATCAGGCCCGACCCCTACCTGCGGCAGGGTTAGTGTAACGGCTACAAGCCTAGAACTGCAGACAGCGACGGCCCCCGCGCTCCTTCTCTACCTCCCTCCCAAGCAGCCGGGACAGGGGTCGCGGCCCCTTTAAATGGCAGCGCCGCTCGCGGCGCCCAGCGCTCTGCACCAGGCGGGCTGGCGGCGCCAAGAGCCAACCCCATTGGCTGGCTCGAGGAGGGGGCTCGCGAGACAGCGCCGGCCCCCGGCGCGAGACTCCCAGCCCAGTGGCCGCCTGGAAATTACGGAGTGGAGCATAGCCACCGGAGATGGAGCTTGAGCCCCCGCCCGGATCCCCGTTAGTTGAGGAGGAAAAGATAGCCTCTGGAGCTTTGAAGCCCGCCCCCGGGAAAGGCGGTGCCCCCTTTCCACCATGGGGCCTAGTACACTAAAAACACAGAAAACACCGATCTACGCACCTGCTTCCCTTACCTGGCTCAAGAGTCTGGCCCCCGTCACACCCGTGCCCGCCCTACCTCCTGGAGCCCACTCTACCCGTGATCCCCTCCTCTCATTCAAATGGTTCCCTGTCCCCTCCCCCTCCCCGTGTCTCTCTTCGCTTCCCACTCGTGTTCAACGCCCCCCCCCCGGCGTCCGCCCCCCTCAGCAGTCCCTACCTACGCCACGCAGCAGGCGCCTGCCAAGATTACCCTCCCCCTATCCCCACCTCTCCGGGGCCCGCCCCCTGGGCGACTGTTGGGGTAATGAGTGACAGCAGAGGATGGGGGGGCAGGGACCCAGCCCTCACGTGCCCCTCCTCCCCTTGTCTGCAGCCTAGGGCCCCCATGAACCAGTCTGAGAGTCATAGTTATGGGGTGTCTTAAGCTTGCTCTCCAGCCTCCCTGGGCTGGTTAAATGGGTCTGGCTCTGTGACAACGCCTGTGCAGTAACCGTTACTGCCTGACGACCCCAAAACCAGGTCCTGTAAAGCCATCTCCCACTACCTCAGGGTCTTGGGTAAGTTCTGGGATCTCCTCCCAGAGTCTTCCTTCAGGAGCTCCCTGCATTATCTCTAGAGTAGTTTTCCTCACCAAGGCAGATAGCTCTGCTCGCTCTCGCTCTCGCTCTCTCCCTCCCTTCCTTCCTTCCTTCCTTCTTTCCTCCCTCTCTCTCCTTCTGTCCTTGTCTGTCTGTCTCTCTTCTCGCTCTCTCACTCGCTCTCTCTTGCTCTCTCTCTCTCTTTCCCTCTCTCTCACCCTGTCTCTTTTTGTCTCCGTCTCAGTCTCTCTGCCTCTCAGACGCACGAGCACGCACGCGCGCAAACACACTCACGCTCCCCCGCCTGGATAGTCCTTAGCATGTGGGTGTGGCTGAGGTAAAGGCTAGAGAAGTGGGGAAAGGGTAGGGACCACTAGCATTAGGCCTACTGGCTTTAAAATATATGTGCGGGGATCCATTCTCAGTCTTTATTGTAGTTAGAATACTTTACAACCCAGCACCTCAGGTTATCAGCCTGCCCTAAGGGCTGCACAGCATTTAGTAGCTGAGATTACTAGAGGCTCAGGCGGTAAAGGAGTCCCTTTGGAACACACAGGCTTGGTTCCAGTACCCATTCTAGGCTGCTTCTTTGCCTTTGACCTTTCTTCCTTTTCAGGCTAAGCCTTTTCTGGCCTTATAAACCTTGGGAGTTTACCCTCCCTTTCTCAGTTGCTTCCCCAGTAGACTGATCCTTCCCTACCTCCCCCATGGCCTTGAGGTTATCTTGCTTTCTCCTATGTAGAGATAAATGCAAGAGTTCCTTCTCCTTAGCTGGGGTTTAGGTTTCCTAAATTCACTTTCTCTGTATCTTAACTACTATCCTGTGTACCCACCTCCTACCTTTTGCTTATTTCTATCTTTGTACTGCCCCTTTGTATTTTCTGCTTGTTACATCTCAGTTGGGCCACGGAGTTCTTTTGTATTGCCTGCCCTCCTCAACACATGCTTGGACAATTGGCCATTCTGGTTGTAGAATGCCTGGTCATTAGCTTTCAAGTTGGGAGACAACCAAGTAGTGGTGGAAGAATGGTGTATTATTAATGTAGAGGCAGTGTGGTAGCTTAAGACCTGATTTCTACTCTCAACTCTGCCTACTTTTCAGCCAGGTGACTTTGGACAAGTCCCTTTTCTAGTTACTGGGTCTTAGTGTTCACATCTTTAAAACAGATAAGATGGGAGGGTGGTGATGCATGCATGCCTGCAATCTCAGCTATTCCAGAGGCCAAGGTAGGAACATTGAGAGGCTAGCCTGAGCAATTTAGGGAGTCCCTGTCTCAAAATATGAAATAAATAAGGGCTGTGGAATAGCTCAGTGGTAGAGTGCATATATATATATATATATATATATATGTATGTATATATATATATATAGTCTAGTATGCTTAATGCACTAGGTTCAATATGCAGCACCCCAAAATAAAAACAGATAAGGAAACAATCTAAATATCTAATAATAGGGGATTGGTTAAATCAGTTTTGGTTATGTCCATACAATGGATGTAGTCACTAACAATTATGTTAAAAAAAAAAAGAATAATAAGGAATGCAGGGTTTTAGGGTGGTGAAACTACTCCCCATGATACTAGAATAGTGGATACATATTTGTACACATTATCAAACACATGTACAATACCAAGAGCAAACCGTAATGTAAACCATGGACTTTGGTTAGCAATGATGTATCACTGTTGGTTCAGGGATTGTAACAAATATTCCACTCTTGTGCAGGGAGGGAGGTGCCTGTGTGTGGACAAGGGCATATATGGCAACTTTGTGTACTTTCGGCCCAATTTTGCAATGAATCTAAAAGTACGCCAAAAAAAATATTGTGCTGGAGGCCTAGCTCAGTGATGGAGCACCTGCTTAGCATGTACAAGGCCCTGAGTTTGATCCAGAGCACCAAATAAGTAAATAAATAAATGTCTATTAAAATAAAATTAAGAATCGGGAGTGATGGTGAACGCTTGTAATCCCAGCTACTCAGGAGGCTGAGGCAGAAGGATTCCAAGTTCAAAGTTAGCCTTAGCGATTTAGTGAGACCCTAAGCAATGTAGCGAGACCCTGTCAATTTAGGCTGGGAATGTAGCTCAGTGGTGAAATGACTTTGGGTTCAATCCCTGGTACCAAAAAAAAAAAAGAAAATAAAAGAAAAGAAAAAGAAACAGAATGCTCCAATATAATAGTTTTGTTTTTGTTTTTGTTTTTTTTTTTTGAAGGAGGTACCGGGGATTGAACTCAGGGTCACTCACTGAGCCACATCCCCAGCCCTATTTTGTATTTTATTTAAAGACAGGGTCTCACTGAGTTGCTTAGAACCTCCCCTTTGCTGAGGCTGGCTTTGAACTCACGATTGTCCTATCTCGACCTCCCAAGGTGCTGGGATTACAGGTATGTGCCACTGTCCCCCGCTCTAATATAATAGATTTTTTTTTAAAAAGGAGTTAAAGGGGCTGGGGTTGTAGCTCAGTGGTAGAGTACTTGCCTAGCATGTGTGAGGCACTGGGATCGATCATCAGCACCACATACAAATAAGTAAATAAAGGTATTGTGTCCATCTACAAGTAAAAAAATCAGTATTTTATATATATGCTTGTGGTAGTCGGGATTGAACCTCAGACCTAGCACATAGTAAATGTTCTACCATCTAGATATATCTTCAGCTTATGTATGTGTCTGTGTGTACTAGGGATCAGATTCAGGGTCTCATTCATGCCAGGCAAGCGCTTTACAACTAAGCCACATCTCCAAACCAAGATGGATTGAACCCAGGGCCTTGAGTGTGCTAGGTACACACTCTACCACTGAGCTAGACTCACAACCCTCAGTCCTTTGGGAGTTTATTTTGAGGAAGAATCTCAATAAATTGCCCTGGCTGGCCTTAAACTTGTGATTCTCCAGCCTCAGCCTCCCAAGTAGCTAGGATTACAGACTTGCACCAAGAGGCCTAGCAATACTGGCATGCTTAGAAAGAGCTTGGCTATTTCAGTTAGAAAGACAAGGATCTGCCAGATGCCGTGGTGCATGCCTGTAATCCCAGCTAACTAAGAGGCTAAGACAGGAGGAAATTTGGCAGAGCATCTATCTCACGATTGAGAAATAAAAAGGATTGAGGATATAGCTCATGGTAGAGTGCAACTGGGTTCAATCCCCAGTACTGGAAAAAAAGAAAAGATAAGGATGGATCCAAATCATGACTTTGCCATTTATTACTTATAGGACAACTCTGAACCTTAGCATCCAAAATGTAAAATTGAGATAATACCTCACAAGGATGTTACTCAGATTAAATGAGGCTAGACTCAGGTGGCATATGCCTGTAATGCCAGTGACTCAGGAGCCTGAGGCAGAAGGATCACAAGTTCGAGGCCAGCCTCAGTAACCTAAAAAGACCCTCAGCAATTTAGGGAGGCACTGTCTCAAAATAGAAAATAAAAGGGACTGGGGTTGTACTCAGTGGTAAGTGCCCCTGGGTTCAATCCCCAATACTGGGGAAAAAAATTTTTTTTCAATGAGGGGACTGTGGGCATAAGCTCAGAGGTAGTGCACTTGCCTAGCATTTGTGAGGCCCTGAGTTTGATCCCCAGAAACACACACACACACACTCAAAGAAGAATAAGAAGAAAGAAGGAAAAAGAAAAAAGAAAAGATTAAATGATTAAATGAGATAATGAGATATACACCTGCCTGACATACCAGGTGCTCAATAGATCCTGATTACTATTATCATTGTAAGACAAATACATCTGTTTCACATGCATGGCCTAGGACGTTTCAACCTGGAGCCTTCATATCATTAATATTTTTTCTTTGACTAAGCCAAGATTGCCCACAATTGATAAGTTTGAGTATGTACACAGATGAAAAGTTCTAACATAGAATGGGCTGATACTTGGGGGAAAGAGTGTGGCCCCGCAATTCAATACTCATTTTCAGCCTTGTTAATAATACCTGTTATTCACCATTTGTAAATCACTCCTGAAGTGCTGTAAGCAATATAAGATATGTAAAAACATGGTCCTTGTGTTCATGTGGACTCTTTCGTTTATATATTTATTAATTTTTGTGTGTGTGTGTGTGTATGTGTTGGTACTAGGGATTGAACAAGGGGTGATTTACCACTGAGCTACATCTCCAGTCCCTTTTATTTTTTTTTAACTTGAGATGGGATCTTGCTAAATTACTGAGAGTCTTGCAAAGTTGCTGAGACTAGCCTGGAACTTATGATCCTTCTTCCTCAGCCTCCTGAGTTGCTGAGATTACAGGCATGCCCCTGGCAAGGACTCTTCCATTTTAATTACACATTTTTTTCTGATTACAAAAATATAAATATTCAGAATAAACATTTTGGAAAGCACAGCAAGTCTGAAGAAAGCAATAATTACTTATACCCTACTACCTAGAGATAACTGATGCTCTGTTTTGTTTTGTTGTGCTGGGGATTGATCTAGGGCTTTGCACATGCTAAATACTCAGTCTACCACTGAGCTACACCCCAAACTCTACTGCTCTTTTTTTGGGAGGGGGTACTGAGGATTGAACTCAGGGGCACTCAACCACTTAGCCACATCCCCAGCCCTATTTTGTATTTTATTTAGAGACAGGGTCTCACTGAGTTGCTAAGTGCCTCACCATTGCTGAGGCTGGCTTCGAACTCACAATCCTCCTGCCTCAGCCTCTCAAGTGCTGGGATCACAGGCATGCACCACTGCACCTGGCCCTCTACTGCTCTTTTTTAAAATATTCATTTATTTGTTTCAGTTGTACACAATGCCTTTATTTATTTTTATTTATTTATTTTGTGAATAAAAGGCTTTTTATTTATAAGAAACATCTGAAGTCACTCCATCTCCTTTATGTTGCTAGGAAGAGGAAGTACAAACTTTGGCATCTACACAGTAAGGTTACATTTGGCCCTTGAGTTAATGAAACACTATAGTTAGACTTGTGTAGAAATTTATTAGAATTTCCCAGTTTGACTTAAAATCCACTCAATCCACTTTCCAGCTCATACCCATGCTTAAATTTAAGGAATTCCATGAAAAATTGAAAGAAAATATTTTCTTTTTTTTTATTTATTTTTTATTTATAATAGTAGTATGCATTACAATTCAGAATGCACATATATAGCATCATTTTACATACAACTGTTTGTATACAAAGTATATTCATACCATTCAGGTCTTCAATCATAATGCCTTTAATTTTACATGGTGCCGAGGATCGAACCCGGGCCTTGCACGTGCTAGGCAAGCGCTCTACAGCTGAGCCACAACCCCAGCCCTCTAGTGCTCTTTTTTTTTTTTTTTTTTTTTTTTTTTTTTTTTGTACCAGGGATTGAACTCAGGGGCACTCGACCACTGGTCCACATCCCCAGCCCTTTTTTGTATTTTTATTAGAGACAGGGTCTCATTGAATTGCTAAGTGCCTTGCCATTGCTGAGGCTGGCTTTGAACTCGTGATCCTCCTGCCTCAGCCTCCCAAGTGCTAGGATTACAGGCGTGCGCGCCACCATGCCCGGCATCTACTGCTCTTTTTGATATGTATTTTGCCAGTCCTTTTTTAATGCATACATATTTTTGACAAAATTGTAATTATCTTGTGCAATATGTTCTACAACATATTATAATGGGTGTGTATTATCTTATCAGCTGTATGTACCATACTTTATTTAGAGAATTGTTACTGGATGTCAAATATGTATTTATTTATTCCAGTACTGGGGATTAAACACAGGGGTGTTTTACCACTCAGCTACATCCCCAACCCTTTTTATTTATTTTTTATTAAAATTTTGTGAGAGGGGCTGGGGTTGTGGCTCAGTGGTAGAGCACTTGCCTAGCACGTGAGCGGCCCAGGTTCGACCCCCAGCACCATGTAAATAAACGCATTGTGTACAACTAAAGCAAATAAATACTAAAAAAAATTGTGAGAGGTTCTAAGTTGCACAGGCTTACCTCAAATTTGCAATTCTGCTGCCTTGGCCTCCCAAGTCACTGGGATTACAAACCTTTATTAACTTTTTTTTAATGACAAGCAAGGTTACATATTACTTGCTTAAACAAATGCAGGTATGGTATTTTCTGAATTCGAAGATTTACATGGATATCAACAGGGACTCTGTAGAGCCACGACTTAACAAACATCTGAATGGTTACTTCTGGAAGAAGCACTAAGGAGCAGTCTTGGGCTGTTGCCTGAGTAGAGCAAGGTTCCTTCTGTAGAACTGCCTCTGGAAGTACATGGATTTTTATTTATTGTTTTGTAGCATTCTATTGTATCCTATAATAAAGAAAAGGAAATATGCATTTAGGGAAAAAACGGAAAATTCTAGAGTGCGAGCTCCTCAATAACAGAGACCCAATCATATTTATCTCTATCTTCAGCATCTAGTACTATCCTTGGTAGATAATAAACATTTAGTGGGTGAACTGATGAATAAGGGAGAGTAAAGCCCAGATGAACTCAAATTGTAGGAATATTTCGTTTTTTGTTTTTGTTTTGTTTTAATTTGGTACTGGGTATTGAACCCAGAGGTGCTCTACTGCTGAGCTATATTATGCCCAGCACTTTTTATTTTGGGGGACAGGATCTCCCTAAGTTGCTTATGGCTTTGCTAAGTTGCTGAGGCTGGCCTTAAACTTGTGATCCTCCTGCCTCAGCCTCCCAAGTCACTGGGATTACAGGCATTGCACCACTAAGGCCAGCAAATTGTAGGAATATTTCTATAATTTGAGGCTTAATAAGGAAAGAGATAGGAATGGAACAAGTCACTGGGCTTGGTAGTGCATGCCAGTCTCAGCAACTCAGAGAGACCCTCAGCAACTTAACAAAACTCTACTTCAAAATACAAGATAAAAAGGACTGGGGATGTATCCGAGTGGGAAAAAGCCCAATTCAATCCCCAGCATCCTCCCCCCATAAAAAAGAGTGGAACAAAGGCAGGAAAAGATAAGGAATCTGCATCTTCTCTCTCTCGCTCTTTATTTTTATTTATTTATTTATTTTTTGGTACCAGGGATTGAACTCAGGGGCACTCAACCACTGGGCCACATCCCCAGCCCTTTTTTTTTTTTTTTTTTGTATTTATTAGAGACAGAGTCTCGCTGAGTTGCTAATTGCCTTACCATTGCTGAAGCTGGCTTTGAACTCGTGATCCTCCTGCCTCAGCCTCCCAAGTGCTAGGATTACAGGCGTGCACCACCACGCCCGGCTTGCATTTTCTCTTTAAAAGAAACAAGTGAAATGTAGTGAAAAAGGTAGCTATTCCTCCATATTATCAGTTAGTCCGGTGGTAGCAGTCAGACATAATAATGTGATTATGACTACGCTCCAATCTAACATTTATTCTGTCCTGTTTAAACATCTCTTACAACTTTGGAGGCAATATATCCTAGTTGGCTTCACACATCCTAGAGACTATGTGGGTCCCAAGGTCTATGCAGGATTTTCTGATAGGCACTATCCCTTGGAAAAACTTAGGTTAATATTATTTCATGGACTGGGGATATAGCTCAGTGGGAGAGTGTGTGAGGCCTGGGGCTTGATCCCCAGCAAGATACACACACACACAAAAAAAATATACACACAGGGCTGGGGTCGTGGCTCAGCGGTGGAGCGCTCGCCTAGCGCATGCGCGGCCCGGGTTTGATCCCCAGCACCACGTAAAATAAAGGCATTGTGTACAACTAAAACAAACAAACAAATAAATAAATATTTTTAAAAAATATATACACACATACACACACCATTATTATTATTATTTAAGACCTGCTTATAGTTCTTTATTTCAAATGAGGGCTTCTTTATTGAGATAGAATTCCTATGCCATACAATTCACCCATTTAAAGTTGTAAAATTTGGGCTGGGGATGTGGCTTAGTGGTAACATACTTTACTAGCAATCACAATGCCCTGGGTTCAATCCCCAGCAACAACAACAACAACAAATCAGTTATGGTATATACTTCAATAGATTTTATTATATTCACAGATATGTACAACCATCAGCAATTTTGCAGTATATTTATCATCCCAAAAGGAAACCCTGTGCTGGGTGTGGTGGTGCATGCCTGTAATCCTAGCAATTCAGGAGGTGGAGGAGGAGGCCAGTCTGGGCAAATTATCGAGACCCTGTCTCAAAATAAAAAGGTAAAAAATACCCTGTGGATGTAGCTCAATGGAAGAGCACCCCTGAGTTCAATCCCCAGTATCAAGATAAAGAAAAAAGAAATGCTTATGCCATTTAGTTCTCTCTCTCTCTCTCTCTCTCTCTCTCTCTCTCTCTCTCTCTCTCTCTTACACACACACACACACACACACACACACACACATGAAGAAGAAAAAAGAAAGAAAAAATAAATTCCGGGTCACATGGTAACTGTTTATTCTTCTTTATTTTGGTGTGGGGATTTTTTTCTTTTAAGAAAAAGAAAAAGAAGTTTTATTGCTTTGCTGGCAAAGGAAAAACACAGGTGACTCCTGTCCTGGGGATTAAACTGAGGTCCTTGTGTATACTAGGTGCAAGATCTATGACTGAGCTACACTCCCAACCCTGGTAATTCTGCTTACTTATTTGATTAACCGTCAGATTGTCTTCCAAAGTAGCTGCACCATTTTATATTTCTATCAGCAAGTTTCCAATTTCTTCACATCCTCATCAACACTTGTTATTATCTGACTTTGATTTTAGTCATCCTAGTGGATGTGAAATGTAGGATTGATTTGCATTTCCCTGATAATTAATGATATCAAATATCTCTTCATGTGCTTTGAGCCTTTTGGATATTTTCTTCAGAGAAATGTCTACTTAAGTCCTTTGTCCTTTTTTTTTTTTTTTTTTTTTTTTTTGTACCTGGGATTGAACCCAGGGGCACTAAACCAGTGAGCCACATCCCCAACCCTTTTTTTTTTTTTTTTTTGTGGTACCAGGGATTGAACTCAGGGGCACTCGACCTCTGGGCCACATCCCCAGCCCTTTTTTGTATTTTTTTTTAGAGACAGGGTCTCACTGAGTTGCTAAGTGCCTCACCATTGCTGAGGCTGGCTTTGAACTCGCGATCCTCCTGCCTCAGCCTCCCAAAGTGCTGGGATTACAGGCGTGCGCCACCGCGCCCGGCCCCAACCCTTTTAATTTTTTATTTTGAGACAGGATCTAGCTAAGTTACTTAGGGCCTCACTAAATTGCTGAGGCTGGCTTTGAACTTGTGATCCTCCTGCCTCAGCCTCCCTAGCCACTGGAATTACCCTCCCAGCTACATTTTTTTTTTGCAATGCTGGGATTTGAACTCAGAACCCAACATATGGTTAAGCAAGTGCTCTACTGCTAAGCTACATCCTCAGCCCTCCTTTGTCCATTTTTGAATTGGGTTATTTGTCTTTTTATTATTGAGCTGGAAGAGTTCTTTGTACATTCTGGATATGAGCCCCTTATCAGATACATAATTTGCAGATAATTTTTCCTATTCAGTGTGGTATTTTTTCTTTTATTTTCTTAGCAATATCCTGTGAAGCACAAAAGTTTTAATGTGTGTGTGTGTGTGTGTGTGTGTGTGTGTGTGTGTGTGGTACCAGGGTTTGAACTCAGGGGCATTTGACCACTGGGCCATAACCCCAGTACTTTTTTATATGTTATTAGAGATAGGGTCTCGCCGACTTGCTAAGTGCCTCACCATTGCTGAAGCTGGCTTTGAACTCGTGATCCTCCTGTCTCAGCCTCCCAAGTGCTGGGATTACAGGTGTGCGCCACTGAGCCTGGCTTAAAAGTTTTAATCTTGATGGAGTTCAAGTTATCTATTTTTTCTTTTGTTACCTGTTTTTTGGTGTGATATCTAAGAATCCACTGCCAAATATAAGGTCTTGGAGATTTACTCCCATATTTTCCTCTAAGAGTTGTATAGAGTTTTAGCTCTTCCATTGAGATCTTTTATTCATTTTGAGTTAATTTTCATATATGGTAATAGATAGGGGCACAAGTCCCTTTTTTGGTATGTGACTTTCCAGTTATTTCAGCACAATTTGGTTTTCGATAAACGATTCTTGACACACATGTTGTTTCTGGACTCTAATTTATATTATATTGATCTATATGCCTATATCTGTGTCAGTATTACACTGTCTTAATTATTATTGCATTGTAGTAAGTTTTGGAGTCAGAAACTGTGAGTCCTCCAACTTTCTTCTTGTTTGTTCAAGGTTGTTTGGTTAATATGTGTCCACTGGAATTCCATATAAATTTTAGAATCAGCTTGTCAATTTCTTTTTTTTTTTAAAGATGTTGATGGGCTTTTATTTTACTCATTTATTAGTATGTAGTGCTGAGAATTGAACGCAGTACCTCACCCATGCTAGGTAAGTGCTCTACCACTGAGCCACAACCCTAGCCCCCAGCTTTGTCAATTTCTACAACAAATTCAGTTAAGATTCTATAGATACTTTGTATACAACCAGAGATATGTAAAAATGTGCTCTATAAGTATAATATGAAATGTAATACATTCTGCTTTCATTTCTAACATGTTAGAATAAAAATTAAATTTGGAAAAAAAAAAAACAATTTATTGAACACTTAAAAAAAGATTCTATAGAGCTTGGCACACTGATGCACACTTATTATCCCAGATACTGAGGAAGCTTAGACAGGAGGATCTCAAGTTCAAGACCAGTATGAACAACTTAGTGAGACTCTGTCTCAAAAATTAAAAAAGAGGTGCTGGGGTTATAGCTCAGTTGGTAGAGTGCTTGCCACACATGCAAAAGACCCTGGGTTCAATCCCCAGCACCACACACACACACACACACACACACACACACACACAAAGAAGGCTGTGTGTGTTGTGGGATGTCTGTAATCCCAGTGGCTGGGGAGGCTGAGGCAAGAGGATCACAAGGATGATGCCAGCTTCAGCAACTTAGTGAGGCCCTAATCATCTTAGCAAGACCCTGTGTCAAAATAAAAAATAACACAGGATGGGGCTGTGGCTCAGTGGTAAAGTGCCCCTGGGTTCAATCCCTGGGAAAAATAAATAAAATAAAATTTTTAAAAAAGGGTTGCAGTGGTAGAGCACCCTTGGCTTCAACTCACAGCACTGCAAAATATATAAATTTTTAAAAATCAAAAAAGGGCTAGGGTTATAGCTCTGTGGTAGTGTGTCACTGGATTCAATTCCCAATAGTGCAAATAAATAAATAAAAATAAAACAGGGACTGGGGATGTAGCTCAGTGATAGAGTGCCCCTGGATTCATCTCCCAGCACTAGGAAAAAATGTTTTTAAAGTGCTGGGAGCCAGGTGTGGTGCAGGCCTGTAATCCTGGTAACCAGGGAGGCTGAGGCAAGAAGATCCCAACTTTGAGGTCAGCTTGGGCAATTTAAGGAGATCCTGTCTTAAAACAATAATAATCAGGGCTGGGTGTGTAGCTCAGTGGTAGAGTACTTGTCTAGAATATGTGAGGCACTGGGTTCAATTCTCTGCACCACATATAAAAAAATTAATTAATTAAAGGTCCATGGACAACTAAAAAAATTTTTAAAAAATAATCAAAAAGTCTCTCCTCTCTCCTAACTAAAAAGAAGAAGAGGAGGAGGAGGAGGAGGAGGAGGAGGAGGAAGAGGAAGAGAAGAAAAGAAATTCTGGGGATATAGCTCAGTGTTAGAGTCCTTACCTAGCATGCAAGAGGCCTTGGGTTTGACCTCCAGTACCACAAAAAAGAATTGGATACATTAAATCTGTAGATTAATTCAGGGAGTATCCTCCCTCCCCTACTTTCCTCCCTCCCCTACATTTGAGACAGGGTCTCTCCATGTTGCCCAGGCTGGCCTCAAACCACTGAACTCAAGTGATCCTCCTGCTTCGCTCTCCTACTCTAGTTGCTAGGGCTACAGGAGTGTGCCACTACACCCAGCTGAGTATTGTCTTCTGATCCATAAACATAGGATATTTCTCCATTTATTTAAATCTGTAGTTTCTTTTAACAATGGTTTATTGTTTTCAGAGTATAAGTTTTGCATTTCTGTTGTTAAATTTATTCCCAAGTATTTTTTTTATTTGTGATGCTATTACAAATAGAATTGTTTCCTTAATTTCATTTTAAAATAGTTTGTTTCAAATGTATAGACATATAATTGACTTTTGTAATCTGCAACCTTCTGAACTCATTTACTAGTCCTAATATATATTTTTGTATTCCTAAGCATTTTCTATATACAATATTAAGTTGTCTAGGTCTGGGGATATAGCTGAGTGGTACAGCACTTGCCTAGTATGTTTCATCTCCTGGGTTTCATCTCCAGTACCGTACACACACATAAAAAAATCATGTCTTCAGCATGTTTGACTGTTCCTTTACATTACATTCTGGATCCTATTTTTTTTTTTTTTTTTTTTTTTTTTTTTGTGTGGTACCGGGGATTGAACTCAGGGGCACTCGACCACTGGGCCACATCCCCAGCCCTTTTTTGTATTTTATTTAGAGACAGGGTCTCACTGAGTTACTAAGTGCCTCGCCATTGCTGAGGCTGGCTTTGAACTCGCGATCCTCCTGTCTCAGCCTCCCAAAGTGCTGGGATTACAGGCGTGCACCACCACGCCCGGCTTGGATCCTATTTTTTTAATATTTATTTATCTGCTTTAATTGTACACTGTGCATTTATTTGTACGTGGTGCTGAGGATTGAACCTGGGCTGCGCACGTGCTAGGCGAGCGCTCTACCGCTGAGCCACAACCCCAGCCCCCTCTGGATCCTTTTTTAAAATTTCTTTTTCTTGCCACCAGCCAGCTAATTGCCCTGGTTAGAACCCCTAGTACAATGTTGAATACATTGTCATCTTGCTTGCTTCCTTTCTGTTTTTCTTTTCTTTCTTTCTTCTTTTTTTGTTTTGTTTTGTTGTTGTCTCAAAATTGAACTCAGGGGCGTCTTACTGCTAAACCATATTCCCAGGCCCTTTTATTGTTATTTTGAGACAGGGTTTAAGCTGTGCTGTCCAGGCTGGCCTCAAACTGTGATCCTCTTGCTTCAGTCTCCTGAGTAGCTGGGATTATAGGTATGCACCACTGTCCCCAAATCCCATTTTTTCTTGATTGATGTTTTCTGTGTATCAAGTTACTCAGTAAATTGTTGTTATTGTTTTTTTCTTTCCTCCTTTTCCTTTCTTTTTTCTTTTTCTTTTTCTATTTTATTTTTTGTACTGGGGATTGAACATACAGGATGGAGCTCTACCACTGATCTACATTCCCAGGCCTTTTTATAATGAGATGTGGTCTCATTAAGTTGCTAAAGATGGATTGAAACTTGTGATCCTCCTACGTTTTCTCCCAAATTGCTGGAGTACAGGTACGCACCATCATGTCTGACTCAATAATTTCTTAAGGACAGGGATGCTGAATACTAGCAAACCCCACATTATGTTCAGTACCTTGAAAGTACTCAAATTTGGGCTGGGTTTGTGGCTCAGTGGTAGAGCACTTGCCTGGCATATGTGAGGCACTAGGTTCAATTCTCAGCACTGCATATAAATGAATAAATAAAATAATAACAACTAATAAAATATTTTTTAAAAAGAAAGTATTCAAATATTATGTGATTAATACTAATAATTTGAATAAATGGGCTCTCAGAGCCTGCCTTGGACCCTCTTTCTTTTTTGCTTTGGTTGGCTTCTCTCCTTTTCTCTCCTTTGCCTCCTTTTTTTTTTTGTGGTACCGGGGATTGAACTCAGGGGCACTCGACCACTGGGTCACATCCCCAGCCCTTTTGTGTATTTTATTTGGAGACAGGGTCTCACTGAGTTGCTAAGTGCCTCGCCATTGCTGAGGCTGGCTTTGAACTCACGATCCTCCTGCCTCAGCCTCCCAAAGTGCTGGGATTACAAGCGTGCGCCACCGTGCCCGGCTTGCCTCCTTTTTATGTATAGATGTTTTGCAGACTTCTGTACTAGGTCATCTTTTCTCTTTGGTTTTCTCATTCCCTTCTGCATTCACCTTCCACTACCAACTTTAGGTTGACAACTCACACATTATCTACATCTCCAATCCAGACCTCTCTTTTAAGCTTTAGATGGACATGTCCAGTTGATTAATGAAGAGATTACATGTTCTTTCCATGTGGTCATTCTGCATACATCTAAACTCAACATGATCAAAACTGTACTGACTGACTTTGCCCCAAATCTTCCTTCTCCTCCTCTACTTTTATGCTTGTCAGTGGCACAACCAAACTTCAAGCTCTCAAATCAGAAACCTGGGAATCAGTAAGGCACTGTGGTACACACCTGTAATCCCAGCAACTCAGGAGGCTGAGGCTGGAAGATCACAAACTTGAGGCGAGCCTTGGCAATTTAGTGAGAACCTGTCTCAAAATAAAAATTTTTAAAAAGAGGACTGGGGATGTAGCTCAGTGGTAGAGTGCTCCAGGTTTAATTCCTAGTACCTCAATAAAATAAAATAAATCTGGGAATCATTCTCGTCTTCTTCCATTCCTTACTGTCTACATTTAATTGTTTATTAAGTACCCTGGATCCTACTTTTTTTTTTTTTTTTTTTTTTTTTTTTTTGTGGTACCGGGGATTGAACTCAGGGGCACTCGACCTCTGGGCCACATCCCCAGCCCTTTTTTGTATTTTATTTAGAGACAGGGTCTCACTGAGTTGCTAAGTGCCTCGCCATTGCTGAGGCTGGCTTTGAACTCGCGATCCTCCTGCCTCAGCCTCCCAAAGTGCTGGGATTACAGGCGTGCGCCACCGCGCCCGGCTATGGATCCTACTTTCTGAGTACCTGGGCTTGTTTTACCTTTTTTTTTTTTTAATTCTCTATAATCACTACCTAAGTTCAGACTTCCTCATCTCTTATCTGAATTATTATTATTGTATCTTAACTGGTGTGCTTATCTCTTAGCTTATGTTAGGCTTAATAATAGCCCCCCCAAAAGATACCCATGTCCAGACCTTGGATCCTGTGAATGTTACCTTCTCTGGCAGAAAAGAAGAACTTCATAGATTCAGTGAAGTTAAGGATTCTGAGATGGGAGATTGTTCAGGTGAGTCCTAAATGCAATGACAAGTGTCCGTATAAGTGAGGAAGATGTAACACATATTGAAGAGAAAGCCATATGACCATGGAGGCAGAGATTGGAATCCTGTGTCCACAAGGCAAGAAATGCTAGTAGCCACCAGAAGCTAGAAGAGATAAGTAACATATTCTCCCTCAGTTTGATTTCATACCAGTGAAATTGATTTCAGACATCTATCCTCTAGAATTGCGACAGAACAAATTTCTCTTGTTTTTGATCATTAAAATTAGAAGTAATCTGTTATAGCAACGTCAGGAAAACAATAGAGTGATTTGCTAAAATTCAAACCTATCATTTACAGAAAAATTATTATCTGTCTTGGTGTCTGTGTCTCTATCTCTATATATTAACATGTATATATGTATTTGGGAGAAAAATACCAAAATGTTAAGTTATTCCTGGATAGTATAATTATGATGATTTTTATGCTTCTGTGTATTTTCCAATTTTTCCCTCAAAAAGCATATGTTATGTGTTGGGCAAGGTGATGCATGCCAGTAATCCCAGCTATTTGGGAGGCTGAAGCAGGAGGATGACATGTTGAAGGCTAGCCTGGGAAATTCAGCTCCTGTCTTAAAATAAAAGGGCTGGGTTTGTAGCTCTGGTAGAGTGCTTGTTTAGCAAATGCACAAGGCCTGGGGTTCCATCCCAGCACTGAAAAAAATTGTTATAAACAGAAAAAACAACATGTTACTTTTTTTTTTTTTAGTTGTAGATGGACAACAATACCTTTGTTTTATTTTTATGTGCTGCTAAGGATTGAACCCAGTGCTTCACACGGTGCCAGGCAAGTACTTTACATCTGAACTATAAACCCAACCCCATAATATGTTACTTTTAAAACTTTTTTCAGTCTGGAGCAGTGGTGCACACCTGTAATCCCAGCATCTCAGGAGGCAGAGGCAGGGGGATTGCAGTTCAAAACCAGCCTCTGCAATTTAGTGAGGTCCCACACATTTTAGTGATTCCTGCTCTTAAAACAAAAGAATAAAAAGTGCTGGGGATGTTGCTCAATGGTTAAGTGCCCCTGGGTTTAATCCCTGGTACCAAAAAACAAACAAAACAAAAATCTTCCTTCAATGGCTCCTCATTACTTACAGATTAAAGTACAAACATTTTTTGCAGTACTAGGAATAGAATCCAGGGATACTCTACCACTGAGCTACATCCCCAGTCTTTTTTTTAATTTTTTTTTTAGTTGTACATGGACACAATATCTTTTTAAATTTTATTTATCAATTTTTATGTGGTGCTGAGGATCAAACCCAGTACCTCACACATGCTAGGTAACCCAGCCCTTTTTTTCTTTAAATGTTTTATGTTGAGACAGAGTCTCCCTAAGTTGCTTAGGGCCTCACTAAATTGCTGATGATGGCCTCAATCTTGGGATCCTCCTGCTTCAGCCTCTTGAGCTGCTGGGATTATAGGTGTATACCTCTGCACCTGATCCCCAGCCCTTTTTATTTTTTTTTTTTATATATTCATTTATTTACTTTAGTTGTACACAATGGAATGCATTTATGTTTACGTGGTGCTGAGGATCGAACCCGGGCCGCGCACGTACGAGGCGAGCGCTCTGCCGCTGAGCCACCACCCCAGCTCCCAGCCCTTTTTATTTTGAGACAGGGTCTCACTAAGTTGTTGGTCTTAGACTTGTGATTCTCCTGCCTCAGTCTCGAAATTGTTGTGATTAGAGGTGTGCACTGTCATGAAGTATAAACTTCTAAGCATGGAACAGGGCTTTAATTATTTGACCTATGTCTGTATAGCACTTTTGGTAGTATGGCCATTTTTTTTTTTTTTGGTACCGGGGATTGAACTCAGGGGCACTCGTCCACTGGGCCACATCCCCAGCCCTTTTTGTATTTTATTAGAGACAGGGTCTCCCTGAGTTGCTAAGTGCCTCGCCATTGCTGAGGCTGGCTTTGAACTCGTGATCCTCCTGCCTCAGCCTCCCAAGTGCTGGGATTACAGGCGTGCGGCACCGCGCCCGGCAGTATGGCCATTTTGACAATATTAATTCTGCCTAACCAAGAACACAGGAGAGTTTCCCATCTTCAAAGGTCTTCTTCAATTCTTCTTCTTCTTTTTTTTTTTTTAGTGTTCTGAAGGTTTTTTAAAAAAATATTTATTTATTTGCTTTAGTTGTATACAATGCGTTTATTCTTAGGTAGTGCTGAGGATCCAACCCGGGCCGCACACATGCAAGACAAGCGCTCTACAGCTGAGCCACAACCCCAGACCCTGTTCTGTAGTTTTTATTTTTATTTTTATTTTTATTTTTTTTTTTTTGTGGTACCGGGGATTGAACTCAGGGGCACTCGACCTCTGGGCCACATCCCCAGCCCTTTTTTGTATTTTATTTAGAGACAGGGTCTCACTGAGTTGCTAAGTGCCTCGCCATTGCTGAGGCTGGCTTTGAACTCGCGATCCTCCTGCCTCAGCCTCCCAAAGTGCTGGGATTACAGGCGTGCGCCACCGCGCCCGGCTTGTAGTTTTTATTGTAGAGGTCTTTCACCTCTTTATTTATTCCCAAAGCCTGTGCCTATCTCTCTAGCTCAATTTCCTGTCACTCAGCCTTTCTACCCTTCTCTTCTGCCATGACAAACCACCTAAAATATATATTATTCTGCCTTGACCCTTTGTACATTGGCTTCTCTGACTTAATCCACTTGGTTAAGACCCAATTTGAGGATGTTCTTTACTGTGAAGCCATTACTGATTTACTCAAGCAGAGCCATACGACCTTTCAGTTGCTACTATACTACTATTACTTGCCTACAGCATTGTAATTGTCTGGTTACATGAACATCTCTCTGTTTATGTTTTGATTACCCTAAGGACATACGTGCATGTACAATTTTTCTTTTATTTTGCTAAATTAGTTTTTCAATATATATCAGCTATTGTGATTAACAAAGTATAAATTCATTAAAATATTATTGAATCCACAGTAGCTATTTGTAGTTACGTATTTGTTCACTTAACAGATATGAAAAACCATCCTGTGGTAGTCTACAAAATATTTTATTTATTTATTTTTCAAATTATTGTTAGTGGGTATTGGACTCAGGGGTACTCTACTACTGAACTATATGCCCAGCCCCCTTTTTTTAAAAAAAATATTTTTTAGTTTTCAATGAACACTTATTTTATTTGTTTACATGCAGTGCTGAGAATCGAACCCAGTGCCTCACACATGCTTCGCAAGTGTTCTACCACTGAGCTACTACCCCAGCCCCCTCCCCAGCCATTTTTTAAAATTTATTTTCAAGACACGGTTTTGGGCTGGGGATATAGCTCAGTTGGTAGAGTGCTTGCCTCTTATGCGCAAGGCCCTGGGTTCAATCCCCAGCACCACACACACACACACACACAAAAGAGACACAGTTTTGCTAAGTTGCCCAGGCTGGCCTCCAATTTAGGATCTTCCTGCCTTAAATCTCCTGAGCAGCTGGGAAGCTGAGGCAGGAGGATTGCAAGTTTGAGGCAAGCCTAGGCAACTTAGCAAGACACTGTCTCAAAATAAAAAAGAAGCTGGGCGCGGTGGCACATGCCTGTAATCCCAGCACTTGGGAGGCTGAGTCAGGAGGATCTTGAGTTCAAAGCCAGCCTCAGCAATGGCGAGGCACTTAACAACTCACTGAGACCCTGTCTCTAATAAACTACGAAAAAGGGGCTGGGGATGTTGGGGACATGGCCCAGTGGTTGAGTGCCCCTGAGTTCAATCCCTGTTACAAAAAAAAGAAAAAAAGAATAAAAGAAACAAAGAAAGAAAAAAAAAACAAGGACTGAGGATGTACAGCACTCCTGGGTTCAATCCCCACAGTACTTTAAAAGATAAATAATTAAAAGGGGGGTTCTTATGCTGGGGTTGTAGCTCAGTGGTAGAGCACTTGCCTAGCACGTGTGAGGCACTGGGTTCAATCCTCAGCACCACATAAAAATAGATAAATAAAATAAAAGTATTCAAGCTGGATGGCGTGCTCCTGTAATCCCAGCATTGGGAGGCGGAGGCAGGAGGATCAAGAGTTCAAAGCCAGCCTCAGCAATGGCAAGAAACTTAGCAACTCAGTGAGACCCTGTATCTAATAAAATACAAAAAAGGGCTGGGGATGTGGCCCAGTGGTTGAGTGCCCCTGACTTCAATCCCCAGTACCAAATTAATCAATTAATTAATTAATTAATTAAAAAATGTATTGTGTCCATCTACAACTAAAAAATAAAAATAAAAAGGGGGTTCTCATGGAACTTAATGCACTTTTTTAAAGAGTTTTTTAAGATGGACACAATATATTTATTTATTTTATTTATTTTTATGTGATGCTGAGGATTGAACCCAGTGCCTCACATGTTTTAGGCAAGCACTCTACTGCTGAGCTATAACCCCAGCCCCTGCGTTTTTTTTCTTGTAGTATCAGGGATTGAACCCAGGGCCTTAGTGTATGCCAGGCAAGTGCCCTATCATTGAGCTATACCTCCAGCCCTTATCTTGAGATAGGGGTTCACTAAGTTGACCAGACTGGCCTTGAAATCGTGATCCTCCTGCTTTAGCCTTCTGAGTAGCTGGGCTAATAGGCCTGTTTCACCATATCCCCCATCTTCAGCTAAGGCAGCCAGGTACTACAGCACAGGCCTGAAGTCCCAGCTACTCAGGAAGTGAGGAAGGAGGATCACTTGAACACAGGAATTTGGGTCCAGCCTAGGGAACACAAAGTGGCCCCTTCTCAAAATAAATAAAATAAAATAAAGCTAAAGTATTTTTTTAAAGTGATAAAGTCCACTTAGTAACTCAGTGAGGCACTTAGTAACTCAGTGAGACCCTGTCTCTAATAAAATACAAAAAGGGCTGGGGATGTGGCCCAGTGGTCGAGTGCCCCTGAGTTCAATCCCCAGTACCAAAAAAAAAAAAAGTGATAAAGTCATAGCTTAGAAAAGTATGTGTATTTTACCTGGGTGTGGTAATGCACGCCTGTAATCCCAGAAGCTCTGGAGGCTGAAGCAGGAGGATTTTGAGTTAAAAGCCAGCCTCAGCAAAAGTGAGGCGCTAAGCAACTCAGTGAGACCCTGTCTCTAAATAAAATACAAAATAAGGCTGGGGATGTAGCTTAGTGGTCCAGTGTCCCTGAGTTCAATCCTCAGTGCCAAAAAAAAAAAAAAAAAAAAAAAAAAAAAAAAAAAAAAAAAGAAAAGTATGTGTGTTTTAATCCTATATATAGTAAAGAAAGTATGTTTGTTTGAGACAATATATACATAGAACAAATGCAAGAAATCTGTCATAACTGCTACCTCTGTGTAGTGAGTATAGTGAGTATAGGGAATGAGTAGAGGGGGAGACTTTTTTTTTTTTTTTTTTTGGTAGCAGGGATTGAACTCAGGGGCACTCGACCACTGGGCCACATCCCCAGCCCTTTTTTGTATTTTTTTAATTTAGAGACAGGGTCTCACTGAGTTGCTAAGTGCCTCACCATTGATGAGGATGGCTTTGAACTCGCGATCCTCCTGCCTCAGCCTCCCAAAGTGCTGGGTTTACAGGCGTGCGCCACCGCGCCCGGCTGGGAGACTTTTTATATAGCAGGGTATTGTTTATTTTTTTCCCCATGAGCAGGAACTAGGTTTTTCTTTTAATTTAAAATTAAGTTTTTTGGGGGGTATTGGGAATTGAACCCGGGGCACTCAACCACTAGGCCACATCCCCAACCCTTTAATTTTTTTTTTAAATTTTGAGACAGGGTCTCGCTAAATTGATTAGGACCTTGCTAATTTGCTGAGGCTTGTCTCAAACTCTCAATCTTCCTGACTCAGTCTCCCCAGTCACTGGGATTACAGGTGTGTGCCACCACGCCCAGCTTTATTTTTCTCAAAGAGTTTGGGAACCATTGGTCTTGATATGTCCAATATTGTGGGTGTCCAATATGGTAGCTAATATGTGGCTATTTAAATTTAAGATCATTAGGGGTAGTGATGCAGCTCAGTGGTAGAGTGCTTGCCTAGCATGCATGAGGCACCAAAAAAAAATTTAAGCTAATTAAAATGAAATAATATTTAACATTCAGTTCCTCAGTCATATTAGTCACATTTTAAGTTCTGGATGGCCACATGTGCCTGATAGTTACTGTATTGAACAGACAGTTACAGAACCTTTCCACCATTACATGGAATTTTACTGGATAGCTCAAGTCTAGATCAGTGTCCCCACATAAAGTTATGTCAGTTGTGATACTCTGGAACCCTGAGTGTGAATTAGTTGATTAGTGGGAATTAAGTACCAATACCAATTAGTTAAGCCTTATAAATAATTGGTTAACCACAGGTGAGTTAGGCGTTACTTAAACAATGAATCCGAGAGGCCTCGTGTAGGATATAAAATCAGTTTGATCTGAAGGCCTCCATTATAGGCCTTCAGATTATATCCTTCCATTATAGGCCTTCCATTATATCCGTGCAATGACACCTGTTGAATATCTCTGTAAGTCATGGAATAAATAGCGATGTGTGAACTGTTAGGGTCCCTGGTTACCATGGAAATGAGGGCGCTGGTTACAATTCCGTGTAATCACGGAGATTAAGGTGTCAAGGTACCTCCCCTTTAAGCCCTTTCTATAGCCATAACCAGTTCAGTTGCGCTTCCTGAACAGCCCTGGCAGCAGGAGAAGCAACTAGAAATCTGAATAAGTACGGGGTGTTAGGGTGCAAGCCCTAATGAGGAAGTACGAGGAAAGAAACATGGCGGGGCATCTTTTCTGTAGGAAAAGTCTAGATCTATTACATTGAATACAATGACATTGTTACTCTTGCTTCTTGCACAGGCGCAGTGCAAGAATTGTTAGAGCACGCCTACGCGTGCATTTTCTCCTCTGTTTCTCTGTCTTTCCACTTTCGTCTCTCTCCCCATTTCTCCTCTCCTTTCCCCCTCCCACCACTTGGTCTTTCGGTCTTTCCATTAGTCCGTTTAGGTCTCTCCTTCCGACCCCCCACCCCTTTTTCCCCCTCCCCCCTTCCTTTCCGTCTCACGCGCACCACTGCTTGTGCATGCGCATTAGGTACAAAGCCTCGCTCTTTGTCCCCATCTGTCGTTCGCACGAACTCAAGTCTTTGGCATTCGGTAGCCAATAGAATCTAAGAAATGGCGGAAAAAACGATTCCTCCTCTGGAGATAAGCCTTGATTGGCAGGTCAGATAACCAATCGAGAATGCCACTTCGTACCCCTTGGGAGGCACCGAGCTCCGTCGTCTTGTTTCCGGCGGTCGCGCGCTCTTTTCTCGGGACGGTAGAGGCCGTGTAGCGTCGCCGTTACTCTGAGGAGAGGATTGTGTGTAGAGGGTGAGTTTTGGGACGGTTTGGTTGTTGTTTGGGAGGGGAGTGAGGTTTCTTGCAACAATTCGTGAAGGAAGAGGTGAGGGCGAGGCTAGGTTTGGAGAAAGGGTGGAGGTTCAAAGGCCCCTTGAGGCCTTGTCCCTGCCGCCACACGGTTTCAGACCACCCGCGGGGCCCAGCGCTCTCAGCTCTGCTCGCCCTTGGCTTTAACTGGTAGCCCCATTTCTTTGTGTGACTCATTTCTGAGTCTTAGTCGTGTTAGTAAGTTCTCGGCCTCTGAGCCGCCCTGGGCCGGAGGGTGTGGGGTCTATTATGCGAGAGCCCTTAAGTCGCGGTTGGAGGAGGAGGCGCTTTGTCGGACGCTCCTCCCCCCCCGCGAGGCCATTAATTCAGAATGGGCTAGTGGGCCCCCTCGAGCCATGTTTCTTTGTCAAAACTCTTACCTGGGAAGTTCCTTTGCTAGTGCAGACTTTACGGCTTTCGTAGTTGGGTTTTTGTGTGTGCCTAATTTTTCGGTCTTGCTGCTTAGTTCGTCATGCCATTTATAGCATCACTTTTCTAAGTGAAACTTAAATTTATAGCTTTCCTGTCCATTATTTTCCACTTTGAGAAAGTCTTATTGTAAGCTGACACCTTGCTTTGTTTTTAACAGAAGTCGAGGTTAAGACCAGGAGGCACTTTGCTGTCTTCAATCGAAGTTGAGGTAGGTGTAGGGTTATTAGATACAGTGTGGAGCATCTAGTTGAATAAGAATTTATCATAGACGACAAATTATTTTGTATACATGTTGCATGGTATTTATATTAATCTTTGTTTTTAACCTGAAAGTACAATTTAATTTGAGTTGTGTGTTTTATTTGCTAAATCTGGCAAGTCTAGTAAGGGGGAAGTAAATAAGTTAATATTGTATGCATATCCAACTTCATTGTTATTAAATGAAAGGTCCTAAGACACTCTTACGAAAGACCTTACCCTGCATGCATTTTACACCTTTCAGGCTGATCATCCTGGCTGCCATCTCATTCTGGTAGATTTGCACCAGATATATATCACCAGCATTTTCCTCTTAATTATGTGGCCCTATTCCTAAAAATTGAGGGAATGTTTATTTGGATTTCAGATGTGTGGTTAATGTTTGGTCTTGTACCTAAACACTTGTGCATTTCTGTCATGCTCAGTAGCTAGAGTTTTTCTAAACCATCAGTACACATTTTCTATTATTAAAGTCGTTCATCAGGGTTAGACTTAAGGATAGATAGAAACCCTTGCTGCTGATTTATACTTCGTTCTTTTTTCAGAATCCCAGTAGTTAGGGGGTAGTGAGTTTATTACTTGGTATTTTGTGGGTACTGCATAAAATAATATTTAAAGTGTTTTACACAGTATTAATCTTACGTAGTGAATGCCTGCTTTGGGGAAGAATACATGGAAGGGAAAGTTTATAAAGACTAGCATTGTGGGAACATTTATTCGAAAACACCAATGTAGGTAATTTTGTTATTAAAATTGTCTTAGAATTTAGAAGGGAGGAAATCACTGTAATTATTTAACTGAAGTACACCATATGTAGAAATAGGATGGTTGCTGTTTTCAGGAACTAGTGCTAGCTTTGTTCCTCCAATGAGAGGTGGTGCTCTGTGTACCTATCGCATTTGGGCCTGTGAGGTAGATAACTATCTCATCATGCCAGGTGGGGAAACAGGATCAAAGTTAGGTGGCAGAGCCAGTGACTTTGGAGTGTAAACTGAAATCAAAGTGTATGTGTAGCATAGTGATGAATATGAGTTTTAAAGTTCAACAGATTGGGGTTTTACTCCATCACATTTTTGTGAAGTTATATGGGTGTCCTTGTGCAGAGGAATAATAGCTGTAAGCACTAAATGAGATAATGTAGTCTCAGCCCAGTGCCTGACTTTTAATGATCAAATATCTGGGGTTATCCTCTTAACTTCCAGGTTATACTTTATAAAACCAAAATAATAACAACAACAATAATAACAACCTCACTTGAATTAATCTTAAATAATTTAGAACATCTTGACATTTTGCACCCAGTGATTTATCCTCTAGGAGATAGATAACTATTTCTATTAGGTTGTGGTAAAATATTGTACATATAGGGTTGTGAGTATTTGAAATTTGTGGGATGCTTACATAAAGATTTCTGTTAACATGTAAATATGTATTGTGGATTCCTGAATGTGATATAAGCTACTGAGACATGAGCCACTGACTCCTAAATTAAAGGCTGGAGGGGAAAAATTGTTCCTTGGATTCTAACCTGAGGTAAGAAGGTGAGAAGAACTAGTGGGAGAAATGACTGTAAAATTAACCCAAGTTTCTGCCCTTGGTCACTTTGGAGCTAGGGGAAGGGGGGCAGGTATTTAAAGTCTGGGGCTCAAATAGGAAAAGATTTGATTTCTGATTCTAATGCCAATTTAACACATCCCCAAATGTTTCTGGCATGAACTTTATATTTTGTAAGTTTTAATTTCCTACTTTTCTTTTTTTGGGGGGTGGGATACTGGGGATCCAGGAGCACTTAACGACTAAACCACATCCCCAGCCATTTTTACTTTTTAAAGACAGCATCTTGCTAAGTTAAGTTGCTCAGGGCCTCGCTGAATTGCTGAGGCTGGCTTTGAACGTGGGATCCCCCTACAGATACAGATGGTGGTGGTGGTGTTCTGGGAATTGAACCTAGGGGTGCTTTACCACTGACTTAAATCCCCAGCCCTTTTTTAGAATTTTGAGACGGGGTCTTACTAAGTTGCTTAGTGCCTCACAAAGTTGTTGAGGCTGGCCTCAAACTTGCAATCCTCCTGCCTCAGCCTGCCTGGCTGCTGGGATTACAGGCATGCACCACCACTCCCAGTTTGTATCTTTTTTTTTTGGGGGGGGGGATTACCAGGGATTGAACTCGGGCACTCACCCACTGAGCCACATCCCTAGCCCTATATTGTATTTTATTTAGAGACAGGGTCTCACTGCATTGCTTAGTGACTCCTTTTTGTTGAGGCTGGCTTTGGACTTGCTATCCTCCTGCCTCAGCCTCCAAGCTCCTGGGATTATAGGTGTGCACCACTGTGCCTAGCCTATCTTATTTTTTTAAATATTTATTTATTTGCTTTTAGTTGTACACGATGCATTTATTTGTACGTGGTGCTGAGGATCGAACCCGGGCTGCATACGTGCTAGGCAAGCGCTCCCAGCCCCTAGCCTATCTTATTTATTTATTTATTTTTTTTTGTGGTACCGGGGATTGAACTCAGGGGCACTCGACCACTGGGTCACATCCCCAGCCCATTTTTGTATTTTACTTAGAGACAGGGTCTCACTGAGTTGCTAAGTGCCTCGCCATTGCTGAGGCTGGCTTTGAACTCGCGATCAGGAGCCTCAGCCTCCCAAAGTGCTGGGATTACAGGCCCAAGTGCTGGGATTACAGGCGTACGCCACCGCGCCCAGCTTATCTTATTTTTTAAAACATGATTTCTTCTTTTTGTCCCCCCTTTGTGATGCTAGGAATTGAATTTCCCAGGGCCTTTCATATACTAGGCAAGTGTTCTACTACTAAGCTACATTTCCAGCCCTGCTTTCCTTACTTTCAAAAAGGGGCCCCATTTGCTGTGAAACTACTACATCTGTTCATGGTGTTTAAAATTAACCTTTTTGAAGAACAGGGCTGTGCTATGCTATTCTACTGACAAGAGTCACAAATATTTATTTTTAAGAATTTAACCTAAAAAGCCAAGCATGGTGGCACATGCCTGCAAACCTGACTATTCCAAAACATATTCTTGGGAGGCTGAAGCAGGAGCATTACAAGTTTGAAGTTACCTGTGAAATTTAGTGAGAACCTGTCTCAAAAAATTAAAAAGGCTGGAGATGTAGGTCAGTAGTAGAGTGCTTCTGGGTTTAATTCCCAGTACCAAAAAGTAAGTAAATAGATAAAATTATCCTAAGAAAATAATTAAATAGAAAGCTAGAAACAATAACATTTGCTGCAGCATTGTAATAAGAAAAAGCTGCCAGGCCTGATGGTGCACACCTGTAATCTAAGCTTCTTGGGAGGCTGAGACATGAGGATCAAAAGTTTGAGACCGGTCTAGGTGACTTAGACCCTGCCTCAGAATAAAAAACGAGGATATACTCAGTGGTAAAGGGTCCCTTGGTTTAATCAGTAGTACTGCAAAGAAGGGGGGAGGGCTAAAATTAACCTAAATACCAATAGTAGGGAATAGTTTAGTAAATTAGCATATGTTCACATTGACTTTTTAGCAGTTTAAAATTATGTTGACACTTCAAAAATAAGGAAAAGCTGAACATATAATGTTGCATTATGATTTCAGTTATTGAAATAATGATGTATGACTTGGAAGGTGAATATACATAAATGGAAATTTCAGGAGGAATATTTAATCCTGGATGTGCCCCAAAATAGATCTATGAATGTTGATTACAGTGGTGGAAATTAGGAACAACCTGTGGCTAGTGCAGTAGTGGGGGTTTGGTTGACAGCCGAATACTGTGTCCATTAACAATTAATATAAAATACTTAATAACTTGGGTTGGGACACAAACATCTGTAATCTCAGTGATTGGTAGAATGAGGCAGGAGGATTGCAAAGAGGCCAGCTTGGGTAACTTAGATCTGTCTCAAATACAAGAATTGGTGTAGTTCAGTGGTAGAGTGCCCCTGAGTTCAGTCTCTAGTACTGAGGTGAAAAAAGATTTATGACAGGAAAGCTGTTCATGATGCATCATGAAGAAAAAGTAATTATATATATATTTTTTATAATATGCAGTTTGAAATATTAGAAGAGTTTTCTAAACTGTTAACAGTGACTATAGTGGTAGGTCTGTGGATTTTAGTTTTATGTTTATTTGTAAGTTCTATTTCTGTATAAAACTATTGAGCTCCAGGGGCTGGAGTTGTGGCTCAGCGGTAGAGCACTCGCCTAGCCTGTGCACGGCCCGGGTTCGATCCTCAGCACCACGCACAAATAAATGCATTGTGCACAACTAAAGCAAATAAATAAATATTAAAAAAGCTATTGAGCTCCAGTCCATATCTTCATACTTTTAATGCTGTGAAACATTCCATTGTATAGGGGTTCTGGGTACTAGAGATTGAACCCAGAGGGACTCTACCACTGAACCACCAGGCAGCCCTTTATATTTTATTTTGAGATAGGATCCTACTAACCTGCTGAGGCTGGCCTTGGCCTTGGACTAGATCCTCCTGCTTCAACATCCTGAGTTGTGGAATTATAGGTGTGTGCCACCACATTTGATGGATGTATCCATAATTTAACATAAACCATTCTTCTAATTTTGGATGCTTAAATCATTTTGATTGTTATTACCATGAAAAATATTTATTATTTGGTACTTGGGATTGAACCAAGGGCCTTAAGCATACTAGGGAAGTACTCTACCACTGGGTTATATATACCCCCAGCTCTTCTATTTTATTTTATTTTATTTATTTTTGGGGTACCAGGGATGGAACTCTGGCAATCAACCACTGAACCACATCCCCAGCCCTATTTTTTTATTTAGAGACAGGGTCTCACTCAGTTGCTTGTGCCTCACTTTTTTTTTTTTTTTGGCTGAGGCTGGCTTTGAACTCGTGATCCTCCTGCCTCAGCCTCCTGAGCTGCTGGGATTACAGGTGTGTGCTGCTGCACCCTGCTTCTTCTACTTTATTTGGAAACAGGTTGATCTCAAACTTGAGATCCACTTGTGCCAGCACTTCTAGTTGCCATGAGTTTAGACATGCACCACTGCTTCCTGCTAGTTTTCTATAATCAAGATGCATTTTGTAATAAGTACCTTATTGTAGTTTCTGATGCTTTGTAGCATTGAGAAAACACATGATTAATCAATGATGAGAAAATTCAAGTCTGTCTTTAAATGTGAACTGCTCTATTTAAATCTGCAGTCTGGGGGCTGGGGTTGTGGATCAGTGGTAGAGTGCTTGCCTAGCATGTGTGAGGCACTGGGTTCAATTCTCAGCACTGCATATAAATAAATAAATAAATGTTCACCCATAACTAAATAATATATATTTTTTTTTAAAAAAAGCCATGCAATCTGCCTCCCTCCACTGCCTGCTTTATCTGCTCCCTATTTTTTTTCTATTTTCCCATAGTACCTACCTGTTGAATACTGTGTAATTTCCTTATTTATATTGATTTATCTCTCCCTTGAAAGTAAGCTGGGAAGCCACAAATATGCTTTGTTAACCGATCCATTCCAAGCACCTAGATTAGTACCTAGCAAATAGTAAGCATTTAGTGAAGATTTATTAAATGAATTAGTAAAATGAAAAATTATCGAGTACCTGAAAGTAAGGCACTAGTTTTCATTTTTGCTTACTTTGTGTTCCTTTTCTGCATTCATATGTTAAATTACAACAACAACAACAACTTTTGCCCTTAAGAGCAAACATTTTCATGTTTATGAAGTCTTCATGATTTGTTTATTTTTTTCCATGCTGGGTATTAAACCCAGGGTGTTTTGCCTTCCAGTCAAGCATGCCCAGCTCTGATCTTCATAATTTTTACTGCTTTGAAACATCCATTGTGTAGATATACCATGATTTAATATATAAATTTTTAAAAAATTTTTATTTAGTTTATGGACCTTTGTTTTATTCATGTGGTGCTGAGAATTGAACCCAGTGCCTCACACATGCCAGGCAAGTGCTCTACTACTGAGCCACAACCCCAGCACATTCCTCTAATGTTGATATTTAAATTATTTTTATTTTGTTACCATGAAGACCATTAAAATTTTCTTAGGCTGAATTTAATTTTTTTTTTTTTTTTTTTTTTGGTATTGGGGATTGAACCTCAGAGGCACTTGACCACGGGGCTGCATCCCCAGCCCTTTTTTGTATTTTATTTATTTAGAGACAGGATCTCACTGAGTTGCTAAGTGCCTCAGCTATTGCTGAGGCTGGCTTTGAACTCAAGATCCTCCTGTCTCAGCCTCCCAAGTGCTGGGATAACAAGTGCGTGCCACTGCGCCTGGCTTTAGGCTGAATTTATTACTGGGTCATAAAGAAGAATGAAATTATGATGCTTGCAGTTAAATGGATGGGACTATCATGCTAAGTGAAACAAGCCAATCCCCAAAAACCAAAGGCCAAATGTTCTCTCTGATATTTGGATGCTGAGGATGCTGACTCACAATAGGCAGATGGGGAGGGAGGAGTAGAGGAGGTTCACTGAATTAGACAGGGGGAATGGGAGGAAGGGAGGGGACATGGAAATGAGAAAGAGAGTAGAATGAATTGTACATAACTTTACTATGTTTATACATGAATGCATGACCAGTGTAACTCCATCATGTGCAACCACAAAAATGGAAAGTTATACTCCTTCTATGTATGGTATGTCAAAATATATTTTACTGTCATGTATAACTAAAAAGAACCAAAAAAGAGTGTTGTCTAGCCATGGTGGCACGGCCTGTAATCCTAGCAACTGTGGAGGCTGAGGCAGGAGGATGACAGGTTCAAAGTCAGCCTCAGCTACTTAGCAAAACTCTAAGCAACTTAGCAAGACCCTGTCTCAAAAAAGTAAAAATGGCCAGGCGTGATGGCACATGCCTATAATAAGCCCAGTAACTTGGGAGGCTGAGGAAAGAGGATCTTAAATTCAAGGACAGCCTCAGCAATTTAGCAAGGCTGTAAACAAGTTAGCAAGACCCTGTCTCAAAAAAGGTCTGGGGATGTAGTTCAGTAGCTCAGTGGTAAAATGCCCCTGGGCTCATTCCCTAGTATTAATCAAGACAAACTAAAAAGTGCTGTGTGTGGCTGAGTGGTAAAGCAACCCAGGGTTCAATCCCCAGTATCAAAATGAATATTGAACATATTGATAACTTTTTTTTAATATTTATTTATTTGCTTTAGTTGTATACAATGCGTTCATTTGTACGTGGTGCTGAGGATCGAACCCGGGCTGCGCACATGCTAGGCGAGCGCTCTACCGCTGAGCCACAACCCCAGCCCCTTGATAACTTTTTTTTTTTTTTTTTTTTTTTTTTTTTTTTTTTTTGTGGTACCGGAGATTGAACTCAGGGGCACTCGACCACTGGGCCACATCCCCAGCCCTTTTTTGTATTTTATTTAGAGACAGGGTCTCACTGAGTTGCTAAGTGCCTCGCCATTGCTGAGGCTGGCTTTGAACTCGCAATCCTCCTGTCTCAGCCTCCCAAAGTGCTGGGATTACAGGCGTGCGCCACCGCGCCCGGCTCCTTGATAACTTTTTTTAAAAAAAATTTTGTAGTTATAGATGGACAGAATGTCTTTATTTTAATGTGGTGCTGAGGATCCAACCCAGTGCCTCATGCATGCTAGGCAAGTCCTCTTGATAGCTTTTGTTTCATCTATTGTCTTATGAAATAATTTTTGGATACAATATGATAAATCGCTTTGATGTTCTTAATGGTTTTTGTGCCAGGGATTAAACCCAGGAGCACTTAACCACTGAGCCATGTCCCCAGATTTTTTCGTTTTTTATTTTGCAGTGGGGTCTCATCAAGTTCTTTAGGGCCTTGCTAAGTTGCTGAGGCTGGCTTTGAATTTGGGATCCTCCTGTTTCAGCCTCCCAAGGTGCTGGGATCACAGGCAGTGCCACCACTGGCCCAACTTTTTAAAATTAATTATAGCTTATTTATGTTTTTACATGCCTGCCATGTACTTACTTTTGGTTGTGATATAAAATATATTAGGAAAATTCTTTTTCATGGCACTAGGGATTGAATCCAGGGGCACTTGACTACTGAGCCACACCCCAGCCCTTTTTTTGTATTTTATTTAGAGACAGGGTCTTGCTGAGTTGCTTAAGGCCTTGATAAATTGCTGAGGCTGACTTTGTACTCTTGATCCTCCTGCTTCAACCTCCTGAACCACTGGGATTACAGGCACACACCACCGCATCCAGCTTAGGAAATTTTTTGTATATGTGAAAGTATTACCATATAGCCTTCATTTAAAACCAACAGTTAATGAGACATTGTCACATTTCCTTTGTCTGAAGAATAATAATAATATATAATGTTAACAGTATAATATTCATGAAAAGGTCCTTTCCTGCATCTTCAGCTAAATTATGATTGGGAGAACTTGTCTTATTTCATATACTGGAGAAGTGTCCTTGGATGAGGGAGATGATCCTCAGTTTTTTGACCTGGTCAATTAGAAAATTTTAAAGTCTCCCAGCTGGGTACAGTCTGGGTTATACCAAGAATTGGTATTTTGTTTTCTTTTTAATCTGTGATTTTTAAATGACAAAATAATAGTAGTCATCTTTTTTAAAAAAATATTTATTTATTTGCTTTAGTTGTGCACAATGCGTTTATTTTTACATGGTGCTGAGGATCGAACCCCAGGCCGTGCACGTGCTAGGCAAGTGCTCTACCCCTGAGCCACAACCCCAGCCCCATAGTAGTCATCTTTTTATATTTGCGTTTATTGTTTTGGTAGTTACTTGTCTTTCCATCATGATGAATAACTTTACTTGAGTGCTTACTGTATGCCTGTAATGAGTGTTTCAAGTATTTGTTAATTCTCATAGCCACCTTGAGGTGGCCTTATATTTATAATATCAGAAGAAACAGATACAGAATTAATTTACTAAGTAGTACATAGGTAGTACATATTAGGACCATGATCTAAACCTAAGTATGTTTAACCCCACAACCCATACTTACCCACTACTGATTCTGCAGTGTCTGTTATGGGTTTAGGACCATGCTAGGTACCAGAGAAGAACTAGATGTAGTCTTTTGTGATAACTATAATCTGTTTCAGTCATTGTAGTTGTCGTGTGTGTGTGTGTGCGCGGGCGGGCGCGCGCGGAGGTGCAAGGGTGCTGGCCAAGCATTCTACCACTGAGTTACATCCCTAATCACGATCATTGTGTTTTTTAAAATATATTTACTTGTCAATGCACCTTTATTTAATTAATTTATTTTTATGCGGTGCTGAGAATCAAATCCCGTGCCTCACACATGCCAAGCAAGTGCTGTACCCACTGAGCCACAACCCCAGCCCCAATCATCGTGTTTTTAAAATGTGCTTTAGCTGGGTGCCCTGGCATGTGCCTATAATCCCAGCACTTGGGAGGCTGAGGCAGGAGGATCGCGAGTTCAATGGCGAGGCACTTAGCAACTCAGTGAGACCCTGTCTCTAAATAAAATACAAAAAAAGGGCTGGGGATGTGGCCCAGTGGTCGAGTGCCCCTGAGTTCAATCCCCGGTACCACAAAAAAAAGGGGGGGCTGGGGATGTGCCCCTGTTCAATCTCCACTACAAATAAACAAACAAATAAATAAAATGTGCTTTAATACATGATAGGGAGCCAGACATGGTGGCACACTCCTGTAATTCTAACTACTTGGGAGGCTGAGGCAGGAGGATGGCAAATTCAAGACCAGTCTGGGCAACTTAGCAAGACCCTGTCTCAAAATAAAAATGAAAAAGGGAAAGGAATGTAGCTCAGTAGTAGAGTGCTTGTTTAGTATCTGTAAGGCCCAGTAGTCAATACCCAATACAGCGCCCCCCCCAAAAAAAATTTGTGCATCTATGTGATGGGGCCAGGTTTTTAAAACAGTAGATTATTTGGGGGAGATGGTTGGTTTCCTATTAATGTATAGAATAGAACTGGTAGGTCCCTTAAGTTATTTTAGTGCTAATTGTTTTCATCCATCAGTTCTGTCTGGCTGCTTTTCAGATCTCTCTCTTTCTAAGTGCTGGGGATTAGATTTAACTTAGGGCCTCACACGTATGTTTTTAGATTTTCAAATTGTACTTTTTTGCCATAGTGTTCCACATAACTATTTGTTTGGATTCAGCAAAAGCTAGAACATCAAAGTTAATTAATTAAGACATGTAGGTCATCAGGATGGTGACAGGTTGCATTTTTAGCACTGAATATATTTGACAGTCTGCTTTTTCTTTTAAGGGTGCAAAAATGCAGAGCAATAAAACCTTTAATTTGGAGAAACAGAACCATACTCCAAGGAAACATCATCAGCATCACCACCAGCAGCACCACCAGCAGCAACAGCAGCAGCCACCACCACCAGCAATACCTGCAAATGGGCAACAGGCCAGCAGCCAAAGTGAGTAAATGCTAGGTGATGTTGTAAAAATAGTTTTCCTCTTGGGAGTGGGTTCTTGGTTTTAGATTAGTCTCTAGGGATTATAAGGGAATAAGGCTTTATGGCATACTTTTTTTCAATAGATGTTTGTGTGTTGTACCTCAGCTTGGTTCTTAGGGGGGTAGTCAACAAATGACTGATAGTTACAGAGAATGTAGGGCAATTCTTAAAGCCTGGTGGAGAAATCTGGTACTGAATAAAATACTTTTTGCCAGGGGCCTACTCCAGGCCATTTTTTAAAAATGTTTATTTATTTGCTTTAGTTGTACACAATGCATGTATTTTTACGTGGTGCTGAGGATCGAACCCTGGTCGCGCACGTGCTAGGCGAGTGCCCTACCGCTGAGCCACATCCCAGCCCCCTCCAGGCCATTTTTAACGTGAAAAATCTTTCTATGTTTCCATTCACTCAGTAAACATTTGAGTACCCATTGTATGCCTCTGATTAAGACTAGAACCAGCCTTAACTCCTTTATTTCCAAAAAATTCGTGCAAAAATATACTTTTTTCTTGTAGTGTCAGGGATTGAACCCAGGCCCTTGTGCATGCTAGTCAAATACTCTACCAACTGAGCTATATCCCCAGCCCAAGAATACTCTTCTTAATTAATTTCTTTTCTTTCCATTGCCCTAACCTAAAAGAATAGGAACTATTAAGGTAACGAAGAATAGAGAGATTAGGAAAATGACAATTGTAGTTTAAGTTTTAAGAGTTTAAGGAAATGGACCAATTATTTTATTTTTTATAATTACTATTGCAATTTATTAACACTGAGGCACGAGATGTAGTTATATCTCCAAGCTAAGAATCTAGTTGTTGTGACAATAGGACTCTATAAACTGCTGAATTTTCTCTTGGGCCTGCGGCTCATATATGTGTGTGTGTGTGTGTGTGTGTGTGTGTGTGTATCTATCTATCTCAGTGCAGCTTGGTTCCTGGCCTACAGTAGAACTATTGAGAAGTCCCTCTCAGATCTCTACATTCTGCTTTCTTTTCTTTTCTTTTCTTTTTTTTTTTTTTTTTTTTTTTTTTTTGTAGTACCGGGGATCGAACTCAGGGGCACTCGACCACTGGGTCACATCCCCAGCCCTTTTTTTGTATTTTATTTAGAGACAGGGTCTCACTAAGTTGCTAAGTGCCTCGCTGTTGGCTGAGGCTGGCTTTGAACTCGCGATCCTTCTACCTCAGCCTCCCAAAGCGCTGAGATTATAGGCATGTGCCACCACGCCCAGCCCACTTTCATATTCTAAGGTGCAAGTTACTGATAACTAGAGAGTGGATAGGTTGCATTGGGAAATGATGTTTGCTTTCTCTACAGTAGTTGTTCCCTAATCTAGCAGAAGTTAACAGCTCTTTGATAATGTGACTATAAATCTTTCTCCCCAATATTTTGAGTGACTGTGTCTTCTCACAGATGAAGGCTTGACTATTGACCTGAAGAATTTTAGGAAACCAGGAGAGAAGACCTTCACCCAACGTAGCCGTCTCTTTGTGGGTAATCTCCCTCCTGACATCACTGAGGAGGAAATGAGGAAACTATTTGAGAAATATGGGAAGGCAGGCGAAGTTTTCATTCATAAGGATAAAGGCTTTGGCTTTATCCGCTTGGTGAGCAACTTTGGGTTTTGTGTGCTTTAAAGGGGTAGGGATGCTTGGGAATAATGGATATGGAAAAGTATATAGTGGAAATAATTTTCAGACTGTTAGATGCTTATAAATTTTTTTCATGTAGAGTGTAAGGATGACATCACTTCACTTTCCTAGGAAACAGCCTAACTTATGCCCTTCAGAACTTTTAATATTTAAATTGGGAAATTTCAAACATTGAAGTAAACAGAATAGCTAGGCTCAGTGGCACACACCTGTAATTCCAGCACCTCAGGAGGCTGAGGCAGGAGGATTGTGAGTTCAAAGCTAGACTCAGCGACTTAGGAACACCCTAAGCAACTCAGTGAAACCCTTTCTCTAAATAAAATACAAAAAAGGGCTGGGAATGTGACGCAGTGTCTCTGAGTTCAATCCCTGGTACAAAAAACAAGTAGTAAACAGAGTACTATGATGAGCATACACAGCCGAGCTTCAGTAATTATAATCTCATTTTAATTTTGTTTTTATCTATGCCTTCCCCCATTTGCTATCCACTCAGTATAGTTTAGTATGTTGATTTTTTTTTAATATTTTTTTTTTTTAGTTATCAGTGGACCTTTATTTATTTATGCGTGGTGCTGAGAATTCAACCCAGTGCTTCACACATGCTAGGCAAGTGCTCTACCACTGAGCTACGACCCCACCCTGAGTATGTTGATTTTTTTTTTCCAGAAAAAGTGAAAGAATTTTTATAACATTTTGTGTTCAAATAGACATTCTGTGGGGTGTGTTTCCCCACCCCCCTGGTCCTGGGGTTTGAACCCAGAGGCGCTCTACAACTGAGCTACATATCCAGCATTTTTTAATTTTTATTTTGAGGGAGTTTCTCACTATTGCAAAGCTGGCTTCAAATGTCAGTTTCTTCTGCATCCACCTCCCAAATAGCTGGGGTTACTCTCTTTTGCAACCATGCCTACATTTTTGTTGTTGGTACTGGGAATTGAACCCAGGGGTACTCTAATGCTGAGCTATATTATGTCCAGCCCTTTTTATTTTTAATTTTGAGACAGGGTCTCACTGAGTTACTTAGGGCCTCACTAAATTGCTGAGGCTAGCTTTGAACTTGGGATCCTCCTGCCTCAGCCTCCTGAGTTGCTGGGATTACAGGCGTGCAATGCCACATCTGGCTAATGCCACCCAATTTTAGATGTATATCTTATTTTTAAAATACGTTTGATTTGAGAAAAATGTATGTAGGAAAAAATACTTCTAGACATCCACTTTTATAAATTAGGAATATAATGTGACATCAGGATCACAGGATATGGTGGTCAGAACTAGTTTTCATTCCTATCTGCCACTAACTGAAGACTATGGGCAAGTCATTTTCTCAGGGTATCAAAATCACTCTTTAATGATGCAAGGAAGTGTGGGTGTCCATTTCAAGGTCTGTGGTTCAAAAAGTTGCATCTTGGAGGACATAATTATTTCTGTTATGTTGCTACAGAAAATTAAAACATACTAAGGGTAGATTTTTAGGGTGGTCTTTGGTTTATGAATGATCTGTTACTACTTGTATGAACTTTTAGAATTTCCAGTTCCAATCAATTAGGGTAACCAAGGAGTTAACCTGAAAGACAGTATAATTCTAGTTCTCTCCATGTTTGTTTTCCAAGTACTAGGAATTTGAACCCACAGACAAGCTCTACCACTGAACTATGTTGCTAGCCCTTTGGGATTGTTATGAGATAGGGTCTCACCAAGTTGCTGAGGTTGGCCTCAAACTTGAGGTTCTTCTGCCTCATGTTCTTGTATCACTTGGATTACTGGCATGTACCACAACATCCAATATATCCATGTTTCTTTATGTGCTTATTGCCAACGTTTTGGGGGTGATAATTTTGTTACTGAGATTCTTAATTAGGTTATCAATAATTGCTCAGATAGTCTTTGCTAAACTGAGTTACTCTAATTCTTTTCTTTTTAGGAAACACGAACTCTGGCGGAAATTGCCAAAGTAGAGCTGGACAATATGCCACTCCGTGGAAAACAGCTGCGTGTGCGCTTTGCCTGCCATAGTGCATCCCTTACGGTTCGAAACCTTCCTCAGTACGTGTCTAACGAACTGCTGGAAGAAGCTTTTTCTGTGTTTGGCCAGGTGGAGAGGGCCGTAGTCATTGTGGATGATCGAGGAAGACCCTCAGGAAAAGGCATTGTTGAGTTCTCAGGGAAGCCAGCTGCTCGAAAAGCTTTGGACAGATGCAGTGAAGGGTCTTTCCTGCTAACCACGTAAGTGAAGGGTTTTCAGAAATAGACCTTGGGTTCCTAATTGTTTTTCTGTGGGCTAGAGATTTAACCTCTAGTAATCATGACCCATGTTCATTTAAAGACTTTTTTTTTTTTTTTTTTTTTTTTGGTGGGGGGGTGCGGGTAATACTGGGGAATCAAACCCAGGGCCCCGCATGTAATAGGCAAGGGCTTCAATGCTGAATTAAGTGCCCCAGCCCCTGCTCCCCACTTTTTAAAAAATTTTCTTTAGTTGTAGATGGACACAATACCTTTATTTTATTTATTTTTATGTGGTGCTGAGGATTGAACCCAGTGCTTCAGATGTGCTAGCAAATGTTCTACCACTGAGCCATAATCCTAGCCCCCCATTCCTCACTTTTTAAGAAAATTTATTTTGAGACAGGTTCTGGCTAAGTTGTCCAGACTGGCCTCAAAATTGTGATCCTTCTGCCTGAACTTCCTGATTAGTTGGGATTATAGGCATGTGCCACCACATTTGGCCATTTTTAAAACATTTTTGGTAGTTGTAGATGGACAGAATGCCTTTATTTATTTTTATGTGGTGCTAAGAATCGAACCCAGTACCTCACACATGCTAGGGAAGTGCTCTGCCACAGCTACAACTCCAGCCCCATTTAAAGACTTTTACTACTAATTAATTCAGCCTTCTATGAGAGTTTTCAGTATATGGTCTGATTAAGGAAAATACCTTTTTAGTCTTCCATTTAGGTTGCCATTTAATCACTATTAAGTCTTCCTTTGTGAAGGTTTGGAACTCTGAAAAGTTGTTGTTTTGTGTATGCAGTATTTCTTAGAATTTACGCCAGTTCATTTTCTTGGGTTTGGTAAATATGAGTTATTCAGGTTGTAGGTAAGTCCTGCATCTTGACATACTTACAACATTTTTTGTGGCTATGTTCAGATGTCTGATGCCTAACTCCAACCTGTCAGCCCCAAATTTTCCATAATGCCAATAAAAGATCTTAGTTACTTGGGTATATGTAAAAACTCCTTCAGAACCCGTAATTCATTGTGTCTGTGGGAGAGGTTGGGCAGATGCCTTGTACATTATAGTTTTATTAACATTGACTTTCCTTTTAACCAGATTTCCTCGCCCTGTGACTGTGGAGCCAATGGACCAGTTAGATGATGAAGAAGGGCTTCCAGAGAAGCTGGTTATAAAGAACCAGCAATTTCACAAGTACGTGACCCTGATAGATTCTCTGTTAGGTATTTGTCCATGCCATTTTTTTGTTTGTTTTTCATTGTGGTTTTGTTTTTGGCCCTAGGGATTGTACCCAGGGATGCATTACCACTGGGCTACATCCCCGACTCTTTTTTATTTAGAGACAGGGTCTCATTAAGTTGCTGAGGCTGGCTTCAAATTGCCGTCCTCCTGACTCAGTCTCCGAAGTCACTGGTATTACAGGTGTGTGCCACTGTGCCCAGCGGTATTTACCTACTCTTTTCTTATATACATTATTATAGTTATCAGTGGACCTTTATTTTATTTATATGCCATGCTGAGAATCAAACCCAGTGCCTCACACATGCTAGGCAAGTTCTCTACCACTGATCCATAACCCCAAGCCCTGACAGTTCTCTCTTTTGTGGCACCGGGGATTGAACTCAGGGGCACTCGACCACTGGGTCACATCCCCAGACCTTTTTTGTATTTTATTTAGAGACAGGGTCTCACTGAGTTGCTAAGTGCCTCACCATTGCTGAGGCTGGCTTTGAACTCGCGATCCTCCTGTCTCAGCCTCCCAAAGTGCTGGGATTACAGGCGTGCGCCACCGCGCCCGGCTCGACAGTTCTTTTTTAAAAATATTTTTAGTTGTAGATGGACACAGTACCTTTATTTTATTTATTTATTTATGTGGTGCTGAAGTTCGAACCCAGTGCCTCACATGTGCTAGACAAGCACTCTGCTATGAGCTATAACTCCAGCCTGATCTTTGCCAATTCTTTTGTGTGTGTGTTGGGGGGGGGTTACCAGGGATTGAACTCAGGGGCACTCTACCACTGGGCCACATCCCCAGCCCTTGTTTTGTATTTTATTTAGAGACAGGGTCTCACTGAGTTGCTAAGTGCCTCACCATTGCTGAGGCTGGCTTTGAACTCGCGATTCTCCTGTCTCAGCCTCCCAAAGTGCTGGGATTATAGGCGTGTGCCACTGTGCCCAGCTTTTTGCTAATTCTTAAGGAAGATATTTATTTATTTATTTGTATTGGGGATTGAACCTGGTGGCACTTAACCACTGAGCCACTTCCCCAGCCCCACCCCCCCAACTCCCCGTTTCCTTTTTTTTTTTTAATTTTGAGACAGGTCTCACTAAGTTGCTTATGCTGGTCTTGAACTTGTGATCTTCCTTCCTCAGCCTACTAGGTCACTGGGATTATAGGCTTGTGCCACCACTCCTTTTAATTTAATGTTTTTATTAGTTGTTGATGGACCTTTATTTATTTATTTCCATGTGGTGCTGAGAATTGAACCCAGTGCCTCAAACATTCTAGGTAAGCGTTCTACCACTAAGTCATAACTCTAGCCCACTCCTGACTTTTGAGGAAGCTTTTAAAGGGATGCTAAAAAGTCAGGTCTTTGCTTTGTGGTTTCACTGGCACTCAGTAGGAATGTAATGCTTAGAACAAAATTAGTAATGTTGGAAGCTTGTCTCCAGGGAGCGAGAGCAACCACCCAGATTTGCGCAGCCTGGTTCCTTTGAGTATGAGTATGCTATGCGTTGGAAGGCTCTCATTGAGATGGAGAAACAGCAGCAGGACCAAGTGGACCGCAACATCAAGGAGGCTCGTGAGAAGCTGGAAATGGAGATGGAAGCTGCTCGTCATGAGCACCAGGTCATGCTAATGAGGCAGGGTGAGTATAAGTCTGCAAATTTTTTTTTTTTTTAATTTTAAGAAATGTCTTTTTTTTTTTTTTTACCTTTATTTATTTTTATGTGGTGCTGAGGATCGAACCCAGTGCCCTAGGCAAGCAAGTGCTCTACCACTGAGCCACAGCCCCAGCCCAAGTTTGTAAGTCTTAAAGCTAAAAGAACAAAATGGCTTGTATTCCTGCTGTGGCCTCCTCAGTAGCTGGGATTACAGACATGTGTCACCAGTATGCTAAATCTCCACTTTTATTCCCTGAAACATGTTGATCTTGGTAGGCAAATGCTCTTGGAGATGTGACATGGAATTTGTGGGCAAGGACCTGATAGGTTTGACTTCATTTTTGGAATCTGGACATGTCAAGTGACAACTCAGAGATTAATATCCTCTTTGATTTCTACATTTTTTTCCAATACTGGAGATTGAACATAGGGCTTTTCATGGGCCAAGAAAGTGCTGTCCTGTGAAGTTGCATCTTCCAGCCCTTTTTTGTTTGAGATGGGGTCTTGCTGAGTTTCCCAAGCCAGCTTCAAAGTTTTTGATCCTCTTGCCTCAACCTTTCATATAGCTGGGATTACAGGTGTACATATGCCCTGTGCTTTCTGGATCTTTATTTGTGGAAAATTATTTGGCATATATAAAGAGAATCAAGAATACTTTCAAATTTGTTTATAGATTTTTTTTTTTTACCTTTATTTATTTTTATGTGGTGCTGAGGATCGAACCCAGTGCCCTAGGCAAGCAAGTGCTCTACCACTGAGCCACAGCCCCAGCCCAAGTTTGTAAGTCTTAAAGCTAAAAGAACAAAATGGCTTGTATTCCTGCTGTGGCCTCCTCAGTAGCTGGGATTACAGACATGTGTCACCAGTATGCTAAATCTCCACTTTTATTCCCTGAAACATGTTGATCTTGGTAGGCAAATGCTCTTGGAGATGTGACATGGAATTTGTGGGCAAGGACCTGATAGGTTTGACTTCATTTTTGGAATCTGGACATGTCAAGTGACAACTCAGAGATTAATATCCTCTTTGATTTCTACATTTTTTTTCCAATACTGGAGATTGAACATAGGGCTTTTCATGGGCCAAGAAAGTGCTGTCCTGTGAAGTTGCATCTTCCAGCCCTTTTTTGTTTGAGATGGGGTCTTGCTGAGTTTCCCAAGCCAGCTTCAAAGTTTTTGATCCTCTTGCCTCAACCTTTCATATAGCTGGGATTACAGGTGTACATATGCCCTGTGCTTTCTGGATCTTTATTTGTGGAAAATTATTTGGCATATATAAAGAGAATCAAGAATACTTTCAAATTTGTTTATAGATTTGATGAGGCGTCAAGAAGAACTTCGAAGAATGGAAGAGCTGCACAACCAAGAGGTGCAAAAAAGAAAGCAACTGGAGCTCAGGTAACTGCTTTTCTCAAGCCCTCCCCCCTTTTTTAAAAAAAATTATTTATTTACTTTAATTGTACACAATGCAATGCATTTATGTTTACGTGGTGCTGAGGATCGAACCCGGGTCGCACACGTGCCAGGCGAGCACTCTGCCACTGAGCCACAACGCCAGCCCCCCTCCCCCCTTTTTTGGAAATATTTTCTTAGTTGTCAGTGAACTTTATTTTATTTATTTATTTATTTATATGCAGTTCTGAGAATCGAACCCAGTGCCTCACACATGCTAGGCAAGTGCTCTACCACTGAGCCACAACTCCAGCCCTCAAAACCCTTATTTTAAATGAGTTAACTCATTGCTTCCTTATCAGTGTGCTACCTCATACCTTTGTAAATATATCAGCAAATATCTTCTGGGTGCTTCTCTGGTTCTCCCTTTTAATGGGAGGTATTTTTAAAAAATATTTATTTATTTGCTTTAGTTGTACACAATACAATGCATTTATGTTTACGTGGTGCGGAGGATAGAACCCAGGCCGCGCACATGCTAGGCAAGCGCTCTACCGCTGAGCCACAACCCCAGCCCCCTTTCGTTTTTTGGGGGGGGTACCAGGGATTGAACTCAGGCACTTGACCATTGGACCACATCCCCACCCCTTTTTTGTATTTTATTAGAGACAGGGTCTCAGTGAGTTGCTAAGTGCCTTGCTATTGCTGAGGCTGGCTTTGAACTCTAGATCCTCCTGCTTCAGCCTCCCAAGTGCTGGGATTACATGCATGTGCCACTGTGCCTGGCTGGATGGGAGATGTTTAGCTCTCTGTGGTTCTAGGAATTTCCAGGAGCTGTGATAAAGAGAAAGCAGCTAATTGCTGTTCTCCTGATAATTCTGTGGATGTTGCCTTAGTTCCTGATGGGTTATGATAGTTTTCAGCAGACTGATCTGCTTGGCTCAGTCTCCTATTAAAATAATTTGCTCAGGGCTGGGATTGTGGCTCAGTGGTGGAGCGCTCGCCTAGCGCGTGGGCGACCCGGGTTCGATCCTCAGCACCACGTACAAATAAAATGCATTGAATAAAACACATTGTTTACAACTAAAGCAAATAAATAAAAATATTTTTAAAAAATAATAATAATTTGCTCAAGTCCTGGAATGCTTGTATCTTAAAAACTTTGGTGACTCTGTAGGCAGGAAGAGGAACGTAGGCGCCGTGAGGAAGAAATGCGGCGACAACAAGAAGAGATGATGCGGCGACAGCAGGAAGGATTTAAGGGGACCTTCCCTGATGCGGTATATGTCCCATGTACCCATGATACACCAGGCCAGTTGGGATATCACAAACCCCCCATGAACTGTTCACTATGATTCCAAGTTATGACCAGGTTTTCTATGCTATGAAACTTATTTTAGAAAGAGAATTTATAGGAAGGAGAAGTAAGGTTTGAAGTGGAGCTTATCTTTTCTCATGGGCAATTTGGAATGGAAAGCTCTTTATACTTAGTGATTGTAGGATGAGATTAATCAAGTCTTGTAGCAGCCTTGGCTAGTCCACTGCTGTCCTTATAGTTGTACAAGTTGGAACCCCAGTAGAAATTAAATATCTCTGCACACCCCCTCCTTTTTTTGTGGTGGTGAGGATTGAACACAGAGCCTTGTGCATGCGAGGCAAGCACTCTACCAACTGAGCTATATCCCCAGCCCTCTCCCCCTTCTTTTCACCCCTCTTTCTGTTCCTAACAGGAAAATCTAACTTGTTCTAGTAGCTCTATGAGGTTAACTCATCTGTACAGCTGGAGTTCTTCATCTTGGTCTCAGTGCTTTTGGGATGCGTTATCACTTTCCTTAGTGGGTGATCCTCAGTGGATAGTGGTAAAATGCACTGCTGTCTTGAACTCTTTAAGAATTTTTTTTGTTTGTTTTTCAGAGAGAGCAAGAGATAAGGATGGGCCAGATGGCTATGGGAGGTAAGGACTTAAGGGGTTAATCAGTGGGTCTGATTTCCTTTTCCTTTTTTGTTTGCTATCTGATGAAGTATGTAGCTTCTCCTATCTACTGCAGATTTAAAGGGCTGACATTTATAGGAACATCATGTTCTTAGGGTTTAACATCAAGCCCAGAGGTCTTGTTAAATTATTTTCTTTGGTATAGAAAGAAACTGTCAATCTCTATCCCCTGTACTGATCACACAACTCTGCTTTAGGTGCTATGGGCATAAATAACAGAGGTGCCATGCCTCCTGCTCCTGTGCCAGCTGGTACCCCAGCTCCTCCAGGACCTGCCACTATGATGCCGGATGGAACATTGGGACTGGTAATAAACTATAGGTCTTTAGTAGTAATTCTAAAAGGGAGGAGGAGGAGGAAAAAGGACTTTACCTTTTTTTTTTTGATAGTGTTGGTGATTGAACCCAGGGCCTTGTGCATGCAAGGCAGACTCTACCAGCTGAGCTATATCTCTAGCCCCTAAAGTTTTTTGTTTTTTTACTATTTGTTTTTAGTTGTATATGGACATAATACCTTTATTTATTTATTTATTTATTTATTGGTGCCGGGGATTGAACTCAGGGGCACTCGACCACTGGGCCACATCCCCAGCCCTTTTTTGTATTTTTTTAAGAGACAGGGTCTCACTGAGTTGTTAAGTGCCTCGCCACGGCTGAGGCTGGCTTTGAACTCGTGATCCTCCTGCCTCAGCCTCCCAAGTGCTGGGATTACAGGCGTGCGCCACTGCGCCCGGCTTTATTTATTTTTATGTGGTGCTGAGTATCAAATCCAGTGCCTCACCTGTGCTAGGCAAGTGCTCTACCATTGAGCTACAACTCCAGCCCCCACATTAAAGGTTTTATTTTATTTATTTATTTATTTTTGTGATGCTGGGGCTTGAAGCCGGGGACTCACATGCTATGTAAGCACTCTATCACTGAACTACATTGTCAGCCCTAATGTCTATCTGAAAAAAATGAAAAGGGCTTGGGATATAGATCAGTGGTAAATCCTGGGCTTAATCCCCTGTACCACAGAAATTTAAAAATGAATCCAAAGATTTCATGACTTACAGAGTTCAGAGCTTGTTTTGTTTCCGTTGTCATAATAGTGTCAAAACTGGATAGACTTAAGATTGCTGGAGATGATGAGCTGCCCTTATCTGTACACCTACCCCAGGAAAAAGGACTTGGCTAGAACTTACCTAACCTAGGAAGTTAGTATGTACTATTGCTTGTACAGTAGTGAGGAATGTGGATAAAATGTTAAAGGTATCCTTTTTGGGGGTGGCTCCCTAATTCAGACATCCTCTCAGGGTTATCCGGTATCGTTCTAGATGGCCTTGGTCACCCATAGCTATCAGCATTAGGAACTTTGAATAATTGAATGGAAATGGCCTATAGTACAAAGGCTGTATATAGATGGGTGGGAATCCCAGGACAATGGTTATATTGTAAAGTGCTTTCTTTTTCTCTTTCAAGACCCCACCAACGACTGAACGCTTTGGCCAAGCTGCCACAATGGAAGGAATTGGGGCAATTGGTGGAACCCCTCCTGCATTCAACCGTGCCGCTCCCGGAGCTGAATTTGCTCCAAACAAACGTCGCCGATACTAATAAAGTTGCAGTGTCTAGTTTCCCAAAACCCTTTAAAAGAAGGACCCTTTTTGGACTAGCCAGAATTCTACCCTGGAAAAGTGTTAGGGATTCTTCCCACTAGTTAGGTCTTCCCTGCTTGTACTACTCTAGGGAGTATGTTGGAGGCAGAGGGCAAGGGAGGGGTGGTATTTAACAAATCAATTCTGTGTGGCATATTGTTTAATTGATTGTGTGTGGTGCATTCCTGAAGTCTCAAATGTGATTGTTGAGGGCTGGTGACCCATAGCAAAATGGATCCAGTTAGAGCCCCATTAATCTTGATCATTCCATTCTTTTTTTTTCTTTCCCATCATGTTTTATTTGCTTTCTTGTCCTTACACTCCTCAATCCCAGAGACACTGCCACATATACCACAAAAACAAAACATCCCCCCATGACCTTAGCCCCATTGCTCCATTCACTCCCAGGTGAGAATTCAGGCAAATGTCCACAGAGGTCACAGACAACATACATACAGTTCTGTTATATCCCATATATTACCCCTTCATGTCCTAAGGAGGACATTTTCTCTTAGAACTTTTCATTTTAGTATATCTTTAAAAAGATTCTTGTGTTAACTTGCCTCCATCTTTTTCTTGGGTAAAGACAACCTATGAATTGACCCTTATGTGTCTATGATGTTGCTATTCACAGTTTTTCTTGATAGGCCTAGTACAATCTTGGTAACAGGGTTGCTGTATGCTGATGGTCTGACAGTAGCTCTTAGCCTTGCCTATCTTAGGTAGTTATGCTGTGCATTTTTTATTGATGTACCATGTTTGATTTGTTCCTGATACCTTAAATTTGGAGTTTTTCTGAGAAATGGAGCAGTAATGCAGCATCAAATTATTAAAATACATTTTAAGCCTTTTAATTTTCTGTGCTGTTTTTGAAGGGGAGGGATGGAGGGAGGGAGGGGATTTCTCCTCGGGAGTTCAGCAGTAGATTATAAGGATAATCCTTTGTGGTGCCCCCCCCCCCCTTTTTTTTTTTTTTTTTTTTTGTACCCAGGGATTGAACTCAGGGGCGCTCGACCACTAGGCCACATCCCTAGCCCTTTTTTGTATTGTATTAGAGACAGGGTGTCACTGACTTGTTAAGTGCCTCACCATTGCCAAGTCTGGCTTTGAACTCATGATCCTTCTGCCTCGGCCTCCCAAGTGCTGGGATTACAATTTGTGGCCCTATTGATTGAACTAATAATCATTCTAGACAAACATGGGGAGGAGATGGGGTGAAAAATATACTATTGTTGAAGTGATTAGAAATGATCAGTGCTGTTGAAGCTACATATAAGTAATGTGGTTGCCAGGGTAGCTGCTTTGAAAGAGGAAGAAAATGGGGTGGAAGAACCCTCATTGAGTTGGGGCGGGGTCTCCGTTGGTATATATTTCGAGCAGCTGCTTGTATGTAAGAGGCTTGGAATTGGCAATGTCTAAAACTATCTTAGCAGTGCTTAGCTGACCTCACCAAAGTTCCAAGTGCTACTTCGCCTGATCCTTTTTTCCTGAGCCTCAGAGCTAAAATGCTCCTGTGCTCTTTCCTATTGGCTAGGGAGACCAATTGAAGTTTCCTTGCCCATGTTAGGAGGTGTACGCCTCCTGAACTAAAGATAGAAACAGCTGGCCCTTTCAGGCAGCTAAAAGCCTCTAGACTAAGAGGTAGTCCCCACAGGACAGCCAGACTCCTTGAAATACCCTTTCAGTTATTCTACCAACGCCTCCATGTCTCGTCTCTGCTATAACAAAGGCTGTGGGCAACAGTTTGATCCCAGTACCAACCACACTGGTGAGTAAATCCTGACCTGGCTGGGGGCTCTCTGTGGGTATTAGGGGAATGGTTTCCTGTAAGACTGTTGGGAGCAGGATGGGACAAACTTTGTGTATTTCTGGCTGTTTAATTGGGCTGAGTGATCTCAAACCTTTGCTGATTTCTTCTTTCGCATTGTATGAAAAGAAAACCTAGAGGAAATTTAGAAGTGATATTTGGTATAGTTATCTTTCCTTTCTTCATCTTTGTACTGGTATCCATAGATTCCTGTTGCTACCACCCTGGGGTCCCAATCTTCCATGATGCATTAAAGGTAAGTAGTAGGTGAGGTGGGATAAAAAGAACATTTCCCAAAGGAAGTATATCTAGGAATCTAAGCTGATTTGGGTCTCTTATTACCAGGGATGGTCCTGTTGCCGAAAGCGAACTATAGATTTCTCAGAGTTTTTAAACATCAAGGTAAATCCTTCATGTCCTTGGATTCTGCTTTCAATAGGATTCTATTTCTAATCTTTGTCTCTTTATCTATACTAGGGCTGTACTATGGGACCACATTGTGCTGAGAAGCTTCCTGAGGCCCCTCAGCCTGAGGGCCCTGCTACAAGTTCACTTCAGGAACAAGGACCTCTAAATACAATTCCAAAGTCAGAAGAGACTTTGCTCCGAGAGAGGCCCAAGTAAAAAGAAGGCTTCTGGGTTTTTCTTATGTTCATGTAGCTTCCTAGGAGTGATTAATGCATCAGTGGGGTTTGGTAACTAAGGATCAGAGAGATAAGAAGGGTCAGATGTCAGGGTTGGATGTTTATATTCTGTTGTAATGTCCTTTTGTTCTAAGGATGAGGGGTAGATAGATTCTCTTACACAAATATATACTTAGTATAATACAAGGAAGTCTGTTGAGAATGGATTGATTTCTTTTTCTTTCTAGAAAAGAGATATAAGATAAAACATCAAGAAAAGGAAGTAGTGTTGATAGCTAGAAGGCTTCAGAGAATAATTTGTAAGATAATATGAGCAACAGAAGAAAGTCATTAGGTCCTGAATTAGATAAAGAGGAAGATGAAATGGCATAGTTCTAGAGAAATGTAGTTAGAACAACTAAGTAGATGGATGAGAGTAGCCCTAAGGATTTCCCTGGGTTCAGGGATTTGGGTGTTCACAGAGATGCACATTGGAAATGGGGTTGCTACCCAACTTCTCCAAGCCAGCCTTTCACTAGACTTTGACTCTCTTTCCATGGGTGGGAGTATTGGAGCTGGCAGTCATGATTCATTGGTCAGAACTAAATAACCTGCCTATAACCGCTAGGTCGGAGTTGCCTCCAAAGCTACTGCCACTAAATGTATCTCAAGCCCTGGAAATGGCATTGGAACAAAAGGAACTAGACCAAGAACCTGGGGCAGGTAGGTAGAACCTTAGTAGGTCATACTTCATGGACTAGAATTTGTCAGAAGTAGCACTAGGGTTGGGGAAATTAATGGGTTCCTGACTGTTTCTCTTGCCCAGGACTTGATAATAGTCTGATCCGGACTGGTTCCAGCTGCCAGAACCCAGGATGTGATGCTGTGAGTGAGAGTTTTGGGGGCTTAAGCATGTGGCTGAGAGGTGCTATAACAGAGGCATGACTGTGAATAAACATGAGACACAGTGGGGTATACCTTAGAATGATCTGATTCTTTATCTTTGTTAGGTTTACCAAGGCCCTGAGAGTGATGCTACTCCATGTACCTACCACCCAGGAGCACCTCGATTCCATGAGGGGTGAGGGAGGGTCCTGGGTGGTCTGTAAGACAGGTTTCTCCCAATATTTATGGTAACAGTGGGAGCTTGGGGTGGGAATTTAGTTGAATTATCTTTTTATCTCAGGATGAAGTCTTGGAGCTGTTGTGGCATCCAGACTCTGGATTTTGGGGCATTCTTAGCACAGCCAGGATGCAGAGTTGGTAGACATGACTGGGGGAAGCAGGTAAGCCCCAGCTTTCCTAAACTCTTGATTAAAATCCAATACCAGGGCTGGGGATATAGCTCAGTTTTTAGAGTGCTTTTTTTGCATGCACAAGGCCCTGGGTTTAATCCCCAGCACCACACACACACACACACACACACACACACACACACAATACCAGAGATACTCTTTTTGTACCTCATGGACAAGCTCTCTTCTTCCTTTAGTTCAGACCAAATAAGATGCTGTTCCTTGGCTAGGGATGTGACTCCATGGTAGAGTGCTTGTCAACAATGTAAGGGGTAGAGGCTGGGGTTGTGGCTCAGTGGTAAAGCACTCGCCTAGCACTTGCATGACCTAGGTTCGATCCTCAGCACCACATAAAAATAAAGGCATTGTGTACAACTAAAACAAATAAATAAATATTAAAAAAGAGAATGTAAGAGGCCCTGGGTTCGATACCCAGTACTGAAAAAACATCCTTATCCCTCTATAACTCGGCATTGCTTCATGAAGTATCCTTGTTAGTCTTTCTGAGACTCTGCTGCACATAGCCCATGAGAACTTCACTTGGGCCTTTGGATTAAGGGTTTATTTTTACCATCTACATTTCACATCTTCTCTTTAGCTGCCAGCATCTTGCCGTCATGATTGGCACCAGACAGATTCTTTAGTAGTGGTGACTGTGTATGGCCAGATTCCACTTCCTGCATTCAACTGGGTGAAGGCCAGTCAAACTGAGGTGAGGAATGGTCTGTTGCAGGATGGGAGGCTAGTCAATTTAGTGATATTATACTCTTACAGGCAGAGATTCTGTATGCAGTTAATTTATAGGCTCCATAGTCCCATGAAAGGAAGAGAGAACTTTTAGGTCAGAGTTGTCTTCCTGGATGATAGATCATACCTGTGTCCTGATTCTCTGTCATAATGACTTGTTCTGCCCTTCTTTGATTGTTACTACCCTTGTAATTCTTTTCTCTCAGCTTCATGTCCACATTGTCTTTGATGGTAACCGCGTGTTCCAAGCACAGATGAAACTCTGGGGGGTAAGTGAAGAGAAGGGGCAAAGGTTGGGGAAGCAGATGGGGTAAAAGGAGGACCAGACTGGAGTGAAAAAAGGGTATCCTGAGGGGAGGAATTGTAGTGGGAAAGTGGAGATTTTCTCTTCCCTTTGCTTTCACATTCCTTCCCTTTCCCTCCACTTCCTTTTCCGTCTCTTTTTCCTCTCCCTCTCCTTCCTCTTCCCTCCTTCTGTTTCTCTCCTCTCTCTCACCCTTTTCATTTTTCTGCCTTCATTAATCACCACTCTACCCCAATCTTTTTGGTTTCCTCATTCTGTCTTTCTTCTATGTTCCTCTGTATCTTTCCCTTCTTCTTAGGTCATAAACGTGGAACAGAGCTCTGTCTCCTTGATGCCATCTCGGGTTGAAATCTCCCTGGTCAAGGCTGACCCAGGATCCTGGGCCCAGCTGGAGCACCCTGATGCACTGTCTGAGAAAGCTAGGGCAGGGATTGTATTAGAGATGGATGAGGAAGAATCTGAGGATTCAGATGATGATCTGAGCTGGACAGAGGAGGAGGAAGAGGAAGCGATGGGGGAATAGTGACACCAGGAAGTTGAGTATCTAGATAGGACCTCAGTGACTCCTTTAGAATCTGAGACCAGAATATGGTTGACATATAGTGTCATTGAGCAGCAGGAGGCTGAAGATGGGGAGAACAAAACTCTCCAAGACATGCTGTTTTTTCCCTTAAATAAATGTTGTATTCTGCAGTTTCACATAGTGTCATTCTCTCACCTCACTATGTAAGATCCTATTCATTCCCCCAACTTCTCTGTGCGTTTGATACATGTATGTAAAAACAAGCCTGTGCACACCCATTCTATTTTTCACAACCATCAGATATTTACTCAATACTTCTGTATGCCCAGTTACGTATTGGGTAGTTCAGAGATATCTGAGAAACAGAAGACTTACGCAAGAAAATTATAGTCTGGTGCTAGAAGTGTAGCTCAGGGTTAAAAGTGCTTGCCTAGCATGTGCAAGGCCCTGGTTTCAATTGCTAGTACTCACCAAAAAAAGCAAAGAAAATTTACAATCTAGCTGACAAATGAAGGCTAATCTACAGGAAATAATAATAAACATTATCAGGTAATGTAACAGTGCTAAATTGTGTAGTTTGTTTTTTGTCTTATTTTCCCCCATTTTTTGTAGTTATTTTTAGGAGCTACAGAGATGTTAATGTGGATAGTAATAAAATGGGTAGGTTCCATTGCAGAATTACATTTTAAACAGTTTTTGTGTTGGAGTGCTGGGTAATCACACATGCTAGGCAAAGGTACTACCACTGAGCTACATCCCCATCCCTTACAGTTTTATTGAGATACAATTCATATACCACACAGTAAATGTGTATAAAATGTAAATTTTAGTGTTACTTTTAGTATACTCACAGGGATGTGCAACCACAATTTTAGGACATTAGTATCACTCCTGAAAGAAACAGTCATTCTCAATTTCTCCGCTAATGCAGAATAGTAGGCAACAAATAATTTACTCTTTGTGATTTACTTATTCTGGACATGTCACTTACAGTATTTGGTCTTTTGTGACTGGTTCTTTAATTTAGCATGATGCTTTTGAAGTTTGTCTATGTATTGGCATATATCAGTATTTAATTCCTTTTTAATGTGCAAAAAGTATTCCATTGTGTGGCCTTACTACATTTTATTTTTCTGTTCATCAGCTGAAGGATGTTTAGATTGTTCCCACCTTTTTATAAGTAATGCTACTGTAAACATTGGTGTACAAGTTATTCTGTAAACATGTTTTCATTTCTCTTGGAGTATATCTGAGCCAAGTGTTAACATGAGAGCAGGCATCTTAGTGCATGTCTGTATTCCCAGCTACTGGGAGGCTTAGAAGACCACCAGTTTGAGGCCAGCCTGGGGAATTTTTCAGTCTCAAAAATAAAATTGAAACCAGGCTCAGTGGCTCACATATGTAAACCCAGTGATGATGGAGGCTGAGGTAGAAGAATTGCAATTTTGAGGCCAGCCTCAGCAATTTAGCAAGACCCTCTCTCAAAAAATAAAAAGGACTTGGGATGTGGCCAAGTACTTAAGCACCTCTGGGTCCAATCCCCAGTGCTATGGATGTAGCTCAGTGATAGAGTGTTTGTCTAGCATGCGCTAGACCCTATGAATTCACTCTCCAGCACCACAAAAATAGTTAAAATTTTGAGGAACAGCCATATTGTTTCTAAATAGGTTGTACCATTTTACATTTCCACCAGCAGCAAAAGAGGGTTCCACATGCTCAACCACACTTCTTATTATCTTTTTTATTATAACCATCCTAGTGGGTCTGAAGTGGTATCTATGGTTTTGGTCCACATTTCCTTAATGATGATGTTGAGTAGCTTTACATGGCCATTTGTATATCTTTTTTTAATATTTATTTATTTGCTTTATTTGTACACAATGCAATGCATTTATGTTTACGTGGTGCAGAGGATCGAACCTGGGCTGTGCACGTGCTAGGCAAGCGCTCTACCACTGAGCCACAACCCCAGCCCTGTATTATTTTATTTAGAGAAATATCTGTTCAAATCCTTTGCCAATTTGTTAATAGGATTGTCTTTATTGTGAGTTGCAAGTGTTCTTTATTCTAGAGAAGAGTCTTTGTCTCATATGATTCATAAATACCATCTCCCATTTTGTGGGTTGTCTTTATACTTTATTTATGGTATCCATTGATACATATAAATTCAGTTTTGTTGAAATCCAAGTTACAAGCCAGGCGTGGTGGCACATGCCTATAATCCCAGCACTTTGGGAGGCTGAGGCAGGAGGATCACGAGTTCAAAGCCAGCCTCAGCGATAGCGAGGCACTTAGCAACTCAGTGAGACCCTGTCTCAAAATAAAATATTTACAAAAGGGCTGGGGATGTGGCCCAGTGGTCGAGTGCCCCTGAGTTCAATCCCCGGTACCACAAAAAAAAAAAAAAAAAAAAAAAAAAAAAAAAGAAATCCAAGTTACATATTTTTCTTCGATTGCTTATGCTTTTGAAGTCATTTTTTAAAATATTTATTTATTTGCTTTAGTTGTACACAATGCATTTTATTTTTACGTGATGCTGAGGATTGAACCCAGGCCGCACACATGCTAGCCAAGTGCTCTACCACTGGGCCACAACCCCAGACCCAAAGTCATATCTTTTTTTTTTTTAATATTAATTTATTTCCCTTAGTTGTACACAATGCCTTTATTTATTTATTTATTTATTTATTTTTTAAATATTTATTTATTTGCTTTAGTTGTACACAATGTGTTTATTTACGTGGTGCTGAGGATCGAACCCGGGTCGCACACGCGCTAGGCGAGCACTCTACCGCTGAGCCACAACCCCAGCCCCCGAAGTCATATCTTTTTAAAAATATTTTGTAGTTGTAGTTGGACACAATACATTTACTTTATTTATTTTTATGTGGTGCTGAGGATTGAACCCAGCGCCTCACACATGCTAGGCGAACGCTCTACTGCTGTGCCCCAACCCCAGCCCCTTGATGTTATATCTTTTGATGTCCAATTCAAGATCATAAAGATTTCCCCCATATTTCCTTCTAAGAGTTTTATAGTTTTAATATTAAATTTAGTTCTTTGATCTATTTTATTTGTGAGGTGGGGATCCAACATTAACCTTTTAAAGTGGATGTCCAGTTGTTCCAGCAACATTAACAATTAGAAAGACTAGTTATTTCCTCTTTGAATTGTCTTGGCACCCTATTTGAGAATTCATTCATCATAAATGTGAGGTTTCAGAGATATATTTTGAATGGATATTTGAAGAATGAGAAATTGGTATGGGTATGGGAGAGTAGGGAAAGGCAGACTGGGACAGGTGTTTTTGTGTTTTATTTTAAATTCCAAAAGTAAAACATTTGTCACTTAAAACGCAAAAAAAAAAAAAAAAAAAAAAAAAAGTGCAATGTAGCTAGATTAAGAAGATACTAAAATTATAGATCAAGTCTCTCCCACCTTGGTACCAGGGATTGTATCCAGGGAGCTTAACCACTGAGCCACATCGATTTTTATTTTGAGACAGGGTCTCACTAAATTGTGTAGAGCCTTAGTTGTTAAGGTTGGCCTCAAACTTGCAATCCTCCTGTTTCAGCCTCCCAAACAGCTTGAATTATTGGCATGTGCCACCACATACAGCCAGGTCAAAGTGTGTGTGTGTATTTTTTTTTTTTTTTTTTTTTTTAGTTGTTGATGGACTTTAATTTATTTATATGTGGTGTTGAGAATTGAACCCAATGCCTTGCACATGCTAGGCAAGCGATTTACCACTGAGCTACAACCCCAGCCTCCGGGTCAAAGTTTTTAACATGACTTAAGAGAGTTAAGGGGTTGGGATTGTGGCTCAGCTGTAGAGCGTTCGCCTAGCATGTGTGTGGCCTCGGTTCGATCCTCAGCACCATGTAAAAATAAAGGCATTGTGTACAACTAAAACAAATAAATAAATATTTTGGTGCCAAGCGTAGTGTAGCACACCTGAAATCTGAACAACTCTTGAGGCTGAGGCCAGAGAATTTCAAGTTCAATGTGAGGTTCTAAGCAACTTAGTGAGACCCTGTCTAAAAAAAGGACTGGGGATGTGCCGCAAATGATTAGGTCCCCCTAGGTTCAATCCCTGGTACCAATAAAAGGAGGGGGCATAATGACCACTTTCATGCCTGTAATCCCAGCTACTCAGGAGTTGGGGGCAGGAGGGTTGTAAGTTCAAGGCCAGCTGCAGCAATTTAGTGAGACCCTGTCTCAATAAAAAGGGCTGGGGATGTAGCTCAGTGGTAAAGCACCCCTGGGTCAAATCCCCAGTACTAAGAAGGGGGAAAAAAGCATTATGGTCAACCATCTGTATCTGCAGATTCTTCATCCATGGATTCAACCAACCTCTGATCAACAAAAGTGTATAGGGGGATGTGCATAGTTTATATGTAAATACTATGCCATATAAAATAGATGAATATTTTATATGAGAGATTTGAGCATCTACTGATTTTGATATATGCAGGGACATAAAGGCAGGTATCCTAAACTGGATCCCCTAATCCCTTGCTGATACCAAGAGAGGGGAATGTGTAGGTCTTTTTTTTTTTTTTTTCTTTTACATGTCAAGGATTTTATTTAACCCGTTTGTTAAGGAGGGAACCAGTAAGATGTTAAATTCTTTTTGAATAATTCAAACAACTACACACAGAAGTAGGCCTTTTCTTTTTTTTTTTTTTTTTTTTTTTTGTGGTACCGGAGATTGAACTCAGGGGCACTCGACCACTGGGCCACATCCCGGCCACATCCCCAGCCCTTTTTGTATTTTATTTAGAGACAGGGTCTCACTGAGTTGCTAAGTGCCTCGCCATTGCTGAGGCTGGCTTTGAACTCGCGATCCTCCTGTCTCAGCCTCCCAAAGTGCTGGGATTACAGGCATGCGCCACCATGCCCGGCTCCTTTTCTTTTTAAATGTAGGGTTTTTCTTCCTTTTTTCTTTTCCTTTTCCGCCCCCCCCCCCCTGTACTGGGCATTGAACCCAGGGGCCTTGCGTATACTAGGCAAATGCTTTACCAGTATGCTACATTCACACCCCTTTTTTTACAAAAATTTGAGAGACAGGGTCTTGTTAAGTTGCTCAAACTGCTCCTAAACTTGGCAATCCTTCTGCCTCGGCCTCCTGAGTCACTAGAATTATAGCATGTGACACTGAGCCTAGAAGGCCAGTGCAGGAGTTTTGCAAGTTAAAGGCTATCGGCAGTTTAACAAGATTATCTTCTTTAAAAAAGGAGGTAGTCTGGGGCTACAGCTCAGAGATAGTTCCCCTGGTTTCAATCCCCATACCACAAAAAAATATCTTATTTAGGGGGAGTAATCTCATGTTTTGAGTCTCCCTTGAGTCAGACTTATTCCCTTAATAGAGTAGTCAATAATTTGGGACATTCAGACTCCAAGAAATATTGAACAGGAAAGCTCACCAAACTTCAGATGATCACAAGTTCTTTACATAGCATCTTTTTCTCTTTGTTCAAATTCAAGGAACAAGGGTCTCATTGGGCTAAGGGCAGGAGCAGATGAGGAAAACGGAAATGGGCAACAAAGGTGAGGAATTGCAGCATAGCAGGATGAGAATTTGGAGGCAGAGGCAAGATTAAGGAATACTAGGGCATGGATATGACCTCTACATTGACCTCTACATTGCAGAGAAGTTTGATCAGAGGTAAAGAGGCTTCTTGGATCTCTATAGAATATTTAGCAAGTCTGGCTCTGCTCTTTCTATACATTTGAAGTACAAATAAAGTTTCCCTTTTGAACTGGACCCTACAAAGTCCTTTCTAACCCCAGTAGCAGTTTACTCTTAATGTCATTTTTCTGTGGGTAAGTTGACATATTAGAATTGGTGGAAATTTTTTTCTAATTATATTGGATTTGGTGAATTCTTTTTAGAAGTTAAAGGTTAAGTGATTATAAAAAGGTACCTAATGTGCAGTAGTTGTACATAATTTATAATTTTTTTTTAAAATAAGGGGACTAGCAAGTATCAGAAACAAAAAGTTCAAGTAATTCTTTATATAAACTTTAAAATGTACAGCTTCAATAAGTAGTGTACTATTCATTTTTTATAGCCAAAGCCTAAAATGTAAGAAATTATCAAGCAGGTGTACAACATGAATTGTAACCAATAGCCATAGCTACCCACACTTCCTTCCATACTGGAGATTGATCCCAGGTGCACTCTAATCACTGAGCTTGCTAAATTGCCCACATTGGCCTCTTAACTCATGATGCTCCTGCCTCAGTTTCCCAGTAGCTGGGATTAGTATGTACCACTGTACTTGGTTCACAGTTACCATTTCTTTTCTTTCTTTTTTGGTACCAGGGATTGAAACCAGGGCTGCTTAACCATTAAGCCACATCCATAGCCCTTTATTATTTAGAGGCAGGGGCTTGCTAAATTGCTTAAGGCCTCTCTAACTTGCTGAGGCTGACTTTGAACTTGCAATCCTCCTGCCTCCTGAGGCATTGGGATTACAGGCATGCTGGGATTACAGGCATGCACCACTGTGCAAGGCTAGATTTACCATATCTGATAGAAACTAATGTGCCAGGCAGTATGCTAAGTGCCTTGCATGTGTTGTATCTCCTTACTTCCTACCATCAAATCTGCACCTTTTTCCTTTTCCTTTTTCTTTTTTTTTTTTTTTGGTGCTGGTGATTGAACCCAGAGTTGCTTAACCCCTGAATCACATTCCCAGCCCTTTTTGTTTTTTTTTTTATTTTGAGACAGCTAAATTGCTTAGGGCCTTGCTAAATTGCTGGGCCTGGATTTGAATTTAGAGATTATCATGCCTCGGCTTCCTGAATCACTTGGATTACAGGTGTATGCCCACACACCCAGTAAATCTATACATTTGCTCACACTACCTCCTTTTACACTTCTCATTGTACTTTGTATCTGATCCCTTCACACATTGCTTCATACCTAACAGTCTTATGTTTTCCTTTCTGTTTGTTTAGGCTTTTCCTTTCACTGAGTATTTTGACATTTAAACATGCTTGATCTCTCCAGTCTTACCAAAAATCCTCTGTAGAGTTAATATCCCTCTCTAGTTCCCACTTAACTTCCTTTTCTCTTTTATAGCCAAATTTCTTTAAATAACTTTTTTTTCCAGTTTTCATTTTCCCCCAGTGTTGTGGATTGAACCCAGGTGGACCTTCTCACTCATGCTAATAAGCATGCACACTACCACCACTTACCTCCAGCCCTCCATTTCCCTCTTCCTACTCCTTTTACAAATTACTCTTATCTCACATCCAGCCATTTCAATCTATGATACTAAGGTTACCACTTATCTCCAAAGTCACTAATGGCTACTTTTAGTCTTCCTCTTACCCTATCTAGCAAAATATTGACACACATGATTATTTTCTCCTTGAAATACTTTTATACATTGATTTCTGTGGTTCATCATTGCTCTTTATTGTCTAACTTCTCTGGCCATTTCCTTTGCAAGCTGCTATTTTTCTATATGGGCAATCAGTGATGAAGTTCTTTAAGACTTAGTCCTAGGCTTGCTCTTTTATACTTAACTCTTCTTGACACTGTCAAGTTATGCCCATGACTTTAAATACCACCCACATGCAGATGACTCATACATTTTTATCTCTAGGACCTATCTTTTCTCTGAAGTCCAGATCTAATAAGCACTATGTAAATGTTTACTATTATTCTTACTACTACTCTGTTTTTTTGTTTTTATCAAAAGCTTTTACTTGAGCCTGTTAGGAAAATTGAAAAATTTTTTTTTTCCTGAGGGGTTGGGAATACATCTCCAAAGATCTCCAAAGAACATCCAAAACAAGGATCAACAGGCATTTTAGGAAAGTACTTGACATCACACTCTTCTAGCCTAGCAGGGTTCCTCTGACAATCCTAACTGGGGAATAGGGAAGCACATAGCTGATCATTAATATCTTACATTAATGTAAGGATTTTCCAAACCACATTTACATCTCTGATCACTTGATTTCTAGCCTCAGTGGGAATCCTAGCCACTCTATCTCATTTCTTTCAGATCAAGACATTGTCTCCCAGTTGTTCTAGATTTCTGTCTCCACCTCACACTCCTGGCAGCTACTTCAGTGATATTGTCCCTGAGAGTTTTGCCTCCACTTTCCTCTTTCTCCCTATCTGCTCCCAAAGTCCCAGAACATTGCTGTGGGGAGAACCATGCAGATAAATATAAATTCATACTGTCCAGTTTCAACTTGGCCCTTGCAGCTGCTCAGCAACCCTTTTGTTTGTCTCATACATTCCCTGGCACTCTCCCACAGAGGCTCTTCCAGACCTTTCTCATCTTAAATTCCAGCTCTTCATGTTTCACTTCTTCAGACTAATATGTATACTTTCATCAGATGCTTAAGAATTCAATGACATTGTTTTAAAACTTTTATAGAGAATTCATAATATGGACAAAAGCAGACAGTATAGTATAATGAATTTTCATCTACCAGACACTGGTTTGGACTTTTTTTTTTTTTTTTTTTGGTACCAGGGATTGAACTCAGGGGCACTCGTCCACTGGGTCACATCCCCAGCCCTTTTTTGTATTTTATTTAGAGACCGGGTCTCACTGAGTTGCTAAGTGTCTCACCATTGCTGAGGCTGGCTTTGAACTCGCGATCCTCCTGCCTCAGCCTCCCAAAGTGCTGGTATTACAGGTGTACACCACCGCGCCCAGCTAGTTTGGACTTTTGAGAAATTTTTTTTTAGGTATAACCCATCTCCCTTTCTCCCTCCCTCCCTCATATATTTTGTAGCAGATCACAGACAATCCCATAAATCACAATCTATCATTTTAGACAAACTCTAAAAGGCAAGGATTCTTTTTAAAAATTCTAATTATAATACCATTAGGATATAAAAAATAGTTTTTTTTTTTTTTTTGCTACCAGGGATTGAACTCAGGGGCACTCGACCACTAGGCTACATCCCCAGCCCTTTTTTGTATTTTATTAGAGACAAGGTCTCACTGGGTTGCTAAGTGCCTTGCCTTTGCTGAGGCTGGCTTTGAACTCTTTTTTTTTTTTTTTTTTTGGTACCAGGGATTGAACTCGGGGGCACTCGACCACTGGGCCACATCCCCAGCCCTTTTTTGTATTTTATTAGAGACAGGGTCTCACTGAGTTGCTAAGTGCCTCACCATTGCTGAGGCTGGCTTTGAACTCGCGATCCTCCTGCCTCAGCCTCCCAAAGTGCTGGGATTACAGGCGTGCACCACCGCGCCCGGCTGGCTTTGAACTATTGATCCTCCTGCCTCAGCTCCCAAGTGCTGGGATTATAGGCATGCGCCACCGTGCCCAGCTGTAAAAATAGTAATTTCTTAATGTCATGAAAAAACAAGTCAGTTTTAAAATTCTTTTTAAATATATATTTATTTGTTTCAGTTGTACACAATGCATTTATTATTATTTGGTGCTGAGGATCGAACCTGGCCAGGCGAGCGCTGTACCGTTGAGCCACAACCCCAGCCCAAGTTTTAAAAATCTTAATTATTTCCTAACTCAAAAAAAAATTTCAAGCCGGGCACGGTGGCGCATGCCTGTAATCCCAGCACTTTGGGAGGCTGAGGCAGGAGGATCGCGAGTTCAAAGCCAGCCTCAGCAATGGCGAGGCACTTAGCAACTCAGTAAGACCCTGTCTCTAATAAAATACAAAAAAGGGCTGGGGATGTGACCCAGTGGACGAGTGCCCCTGAGTTCAATCCCCGGTACCACAAAAAAAAAAAAAAAAAAAAAAAAAAAAATTTCAGGGGCTGGGATTGTGGCTCAGCGGTAGAGCGCTCGCCTAGCACGTGCGCGACCCGGGTTCGATCCTCAGCACCACGTACAAATAAACACATTGTGTACAACTAAAAGCAAATAAATAAATATTAAAAAAAATTTCAATAGCTTTTTTTGTATGTATCAGTATCCAAATAAAGTCCCCACCTTGTGATTGGTGGTTATGTACTTTTTTCTTTTTTTTTTTCTTTTTTGTGTGGTATTGAGGATTGAACTCAGGATCTTGCACATGCTGGGCAAGCACTAATACCACTGAGCTACACACCCAATCCTTTCTTTATTTTAAGATAGGTTTTGTTAAATTGCTCAGGCTATCCTTGAACTTTTAATCCTCCTACCTCAGCCTTCCAAGTAGCTGGGGTTATAGGAATGTGCTACCATTTCCAGTTATGGCATTTTTAAATTTAAGGATCCTATTCATTTTTTTTTTTTTTTTTTTTTTTTGGTACTGGGGATTGAACTCAGGGGCACTTGACCACTGGGTCACATCCCCAGCCCTTTTTTGTATTTTATTTAGAGACAGGGTCTCACTGAGTTACTAAGTGCCTCGCCATTGCTGAGGCTGGCTTTGAACTCGCGATCCTCCTGCCTCAGCCTCCCAAAGTGCTGGGATTACAGGCGTGCCCCGGCTTCATCTTTTGTTTTCCCTTGCAACTTTTTCTGTTGGTATTAAAGAGATTGGATTGTTTTTCAGTAGTTTTATACTCTGGGTTTTGCTAATTGCATCTGTTGAATAGTTTAATATGTTTTATCTTGATAAAATACATCTTTACAATGCATCTTTTGTATTAATTGTTCTGTTTTAAGTAACATGGAGAAATGGCCCACATGGCCAAGGAAATGGAAGGAAGGAGCTGAGACTTCTTTAGCAGCACTGAAACAGATGGTTGGGGTCAAAGCTCAATAAATAGTAACGGAGGTCCAGGCAAGATAGGATGGATGAGGGGCCATGTAGTGTCAGATTTCCACTCAGCTAGTATTAGACAGACAGGGAAGCAATGAGGGCTGAAGTCAGAACTGGAAAAGGAGAAGTTGCAGTTAAGGGAGCAGCAGCTGAGATGATTTCTCAGGGGATTACTCTACTCGCTATACCCTGTTTTCTAAATATATCTTCTTCATCCCTATCTCTGTTCCTTTGCCTAGGATGTGTCCTCTGGTTGGAATATCTCCTTTCTCTCCACCTATCCAGATCTTACTGATCTTTAACACCCAATGCAAGGTCCCTCTTTTCCATATTTTTGCTTAGAAAAAAATATCTCTGGAAGGACAAACGATATTGGTGGCTTTCTCAGGAAGGACAGTGTATGGCTGAAATAGAAGGCTAGAAAGCACAAAGATGTTTTTATTTATTGCAGGAGGGACAGTTAATCTGATCAAAGAATCATACAAAGTTTTTGAAGTAGAAGGAGGGAGACTGGAATTTGTAGTTTGAGGAGAAGGAGCAAGGTCTGAAAGAGCCTCTGTGGGAGAGTGCCAGAGAATGTATGAGAAAACAAAAGGGTTGCTGAGCAGCTGCAAGGGCCAAGTTGAAACTGGACAGCATGAATTTATATTTATCTGTGTGGTTCTCCCCACAGCAATGTTCTGGGACTTTGGGAGCAGATAGGGAGAAAGAGGAAAGTGGAGGCAAAACTCTCTGGGACAATATCACTGAAGTAGCTGCCAAGAGTGTGAGATGGGGACAGAAATCTAGAACAACTGGGAGACAATGTCTTGATCTGAAAGAAATGAGATAGAGTGGATAGGATTCCCACTGAGGCTAGAGATCAAGTGATCAGAGATGTAAATGTGGTTTGGAAAATCCTTACATTAATGTAAGATGTTAATGATCAGCCATGTGCTTCCCTGGTCTCCAGTTAGGCTTGTCAGAGGAACCCTGCTAGGCTAGAGGAATGTGATGTCAAATACTATCCTAAGATCCCTGTTGCCTTATATTTTGGATGTTCTGAAATGATTCTAGGACAGCTCTTAGAAATGACGGAGGTTTTTGGAAGATCGTTACTGAAACTTTGAGTCTTAAAAGAGCCATAGTGGATGTAATTTCAAAAATTAAGGAAACTACTATTTATTGAGACTTAACTATGATCCAGACACTATAATAAAAACATATATGCATAATACATTCTGTGTATGCTCCGTGTGTGTGTGTTTATTTCTCATCTAATTCTTACAAAAATCTATTTCAAAAGAATTATTACTATGGGTGGGTATAGCACAGTGATAGAGTACTTGGCTAGAATGTGCAAGGTTCTAAGTTTAATTCTGAGCTCTGGGGACAAAAAAGACAAAACCAAAAGCATTAAGCATTTTTTTTTTTTTTTTTTTTTTTTTTTTTTTTTTTTGGTACTGGGGATTGAACTCAGGGGCATTCGACCACTGGGCCACACCCCAAGCCCTTTTTTGTATTTTATTAGAGACAGGGTCTCACTGAGTTGCTAAGTGCCTCACCATGGCTGAGGCTGGCTTTGAACTCGCGATCCTCCTGCCTCAGCCTCCCAAGTGCTGAGATTACAGGCGTGCGCCACCGCGCCCGGCCTTATTTTTTTTTTTAATAGATGAGGAAACTGAAGTTTGGGGAGGTTATATAATTTCCCTGAGGTAACGTGTCAAGAGTTGAAACTTAAGTCTGTTGTTTTTTGTTTGTTTTTGGTACTGGGGTTTTAACCCTGGAGTGCTTTACCACTGGGCTACATCCCCCGCCCTACCTACCTATTTATTTATTTGTTTGCTTATTTATTTATTTATTTGAGGCAGGGTTTTGCTAAGTTGCTTAGGGCCTCACTAAGTTGAGAGGCTGGCCTCAAACTTTGATCCTCTTGCCTTAGCTTCCTGAGTCAGTGGGATTACAGATATGCTCTACTATGCCTGGCTCAAATCCAGATTTGACTATGAAGCTGCTGTTCTTTTTGTTCAGTGATAACTTTTTCACTAAACACTCCCCTCCATTAAATGAATATAATTTTGCCAGTGACATCTGTCATAAAATTATCAATGCATTGATTGAACCCAGGGGCGCTTAACTACTGAGTCACATTCCCATCCCATTTTACTTTTTGAGATGGGGTCTCACTAAGTTGCTTAGGGCCTTGGTAAGTTGCTGGGGCTGTCTTTGAATTCATGATCCTCCTGCTTTACCCTCCCAGCTGCTGGCATTACAGGCATGCATCACCATGTCCATCTTGGGGTCATTTGATTTTTTTTTTTTTTTTTTTTTGGTACTGGGGATTGAACTCAGGGACACTTGACCACTGGGCCACATACCCAGATCACTCCTTTCTCAGTGCTTGTGTACTCCCTTAATACTCCTTCCTGTAATTGTCTTTCCTCCAGATCTTTGAATAGCTGTCTCCTTTTCATCTATTTCTCAGCTCAAGTATCACCTCTCATCATAGGGAGCTGATTAATTACCATGAAAACTGTTCAATAATAGAAAAGAATCAAGCATTTATCCTTCTTTCCTAAATGAACTGGGTAAAGAATTAGATAAGAGGATGTGTCTTAAAACATTTAAAAAATATTTTTTAGTTATACATGGACATAATAGCTTTATTTTGTTTATTTATTCTAATGTGGTGCTGAGAATCGAACCCAGTGCCTCACATGTCTTGAGGCACAACCCCATCCCTTATAACATTTTTATTGGTGCATTACAATTGCACATGGTCGTGAGATTTGTTGTTACATATTCATACATGAACACAACATAATTTAGATCATTTCATACCCCAGCACCTCACCTTCCTGACCCAAGGATGTGCTTTTTACAAAACTATTCCAGTAAGTAAAAATAAGTACTAGAATTATAAAATTACTCTTTTTCCTTCTTTTTTGTGGTACTGGGTATTACGCCCCAGGCCTTGTGAGTGCTAGGCAATTACTGGGCTACAATTTTTAAAGATTTTATTTTGGTATAGAGTCTTGCTAAGTTGCTCAGGCTGGCCGTGAACTTGTGATCCTCCTGCCTCAGCTTCCAGGGAAACTGGAATTATAGTAATGCCCCACCACTTTGCCAAGGTTAGCATTTTTAAAGTCAGATGCATCTTGAAGTCTTAGCTGATTAGGAGGCTCCAGCAAGGACAATGGTGAGTTTGAGGCCACCCTGAGCAACACAGTGAGCCCCAATGTCAAAGAAAAATGAATATTGCCATTTTTCACTCCTCAGTAAATAAATAGATCAACAACTTCCAGCAACACAAGGAGACATCAGACATTATATTCATCCTACAGTCATACGAAAAGGATGGAAGTTGAGTTTCATTTAATCTTTGGATCCATCTGCCAGTTTGCAGGAAATACAAAGGAATGGGGCCACATGATATGTATGCAATTAGCAAAATCCAGACTGAGAAACACCATAGATCACATAGCTCAAGCTCTTCCGCAGATAACACTGTAAAAAAAAGAATATAAGGTATGGTTTGGGTGTAGTGGCACACACCTGTAATCCTAGCAATTTGGGAGGCTAAGGCAGGAGGATTGGAAGTTTGAGGCAATTTAGTGAGACACTGTCTGAAAATTTCAAAAAGGTCTGGGGATGTATTGTAGCTCAGTGGTACATCATTTGCCTAACATGCATGAGGCCCTGGGTTCTATCCTCGGTAACAAACATGAGAAAGACTTGCAAGTAACTGATTAGTATAGAAGAAGAGACAACTTTTTTAAAAAAAATATTTATTTATTTGCTTTAGTTGTACACAATGCAATGCATTTATGTTTATGTGGTGCTGAGGATTGAATCCAGGCCGCACATGTGTGAGGCGAGTGTTCTACCACTGAGCCACAATCCCAGCCCCGAGACAACTTATTTTGGGGAGAGTTGTGGTTAGAATAAAACACATGGAAGGGCTGCTGGCATTGGTAGAAAGAACTGTTTCTTGACCTGAGTTGTATTTACCTTATTCAGCAAGCCGTGTCTTTGATTTCTGTGGTTTCCTATGTATGTTTTAATTTAAAATGATCAATTCTCATAGAAGCCTTTATTGACAATCCTCCCTAAATTAGCACCTAGTGGTCCAGTCAAAATCACATTACCTGTTTGATTTTCTGTACGACCCTTATCAACTAAAGTTTCTTTATATGAGAATCAACAAAATATAATTGAACAAACTATAATAATATATATGTATTACATATATTATTATATTATATAATAGCAAACTATAATATAAATTACACTAACAGTAAATATAAACTATTATAATATAAAGTATAATAATAATAAACTATAATATCAGGCTGTCTAGGATCAAATCTTATCATTTTCATGTAGTGTGTGCGCGCACGCCAGCACAAGCTTGAGGCCCAAACCCAAGATGTTAATGCATGCTCAGCAAGCACTCTACTGTTGGGCTCTATCCCCAGTCCCCCAATGGTGTGTGAGGTACCAGTTTTCTCCAATACCCTCATCAATACTTGATATTATCAATTAAAATTTGTCAACTACATGAGCAAATGATGACATCTCATGTATTTTACATTCACTCTAAATGCAGAAATGTGGGATTTTTCCCCCACATTCTGGGGATCAAATACAGGGCCTGGCTCATGCTAAGTATGTGCTCTGCCACTGAGGCTATGTCCCTAGCCAGTATAGATATTTTTAAATGAATTATTCATGTACAAATTTTCAGTTAAATTCTGTTTTCAGCCCCAAATGTCAAGCTATCCCCTGCAATACCTCATTGAATTCTGGAGTCTTTTCTTAAATTTTCACTGGTAAAATGGCCTGTCCCATCTGTATCCTTTTCTCTACTTGCACAAAATTTGTTCCCAACTACTATTTCTGCTAATATTTCTCAAGTTGATTTTCTGTCACTAGAAAATCATGCCAACTTTTGTCCTTCAATATTTTTTCATTTTTATATATTCCAGTATAATTTTAGTTGTACCTCAGAGAGGATGTGAAATGTGCTTTGTCGTATACTAAATTCCCACATGTGACTGTTTCACTGCTCAATTCTATTGGTCTATTAATTAATTAATTAATGTTGGTACCAGGAATTGAACCCATAGGCACTAAACCACTGAGCTGTATCCCCAGTCTTTTTTTTTTTTTTGTCCTGGGAATTGAACTCAGGGGCACTTCACCACTGAGCCACATCCCCAGCCCGATTTTGTGTTTTATTTAGAGACAGGGTCTCCTGGGTTGCTAAATCTGAGTCTGGCTTTGAACTGGTGATCCTCCTGCCTCCCCCTTCCAAGCCACTGGGTTTACAAGTGTGCACCACCACGCCCGGCCTCATTTTTTATTTTGAGACAGGATCTCACTAAGTTTCTATGGGTATTTTTAAGCTGCTGAGGCTGGACTCAAACTTGCAATCCTCCTGTCTAAGCCTCCTGAGTCACTGTGATTACAGGTGTGCACCAGCGTGTCTGGCTATTTGTTTATTCTTGAAGTATATCACAACTTTATGTAATAATTTAATATTTAGTAAGCAAGTTTTCCCTCATTTTTCACTTTTAAAAATTTATTTTTGGGGTTGGGGATGTGGTAGAGTGCTTGCCTTGCATGCAGAATGCCTTGGGTTTGATTCCCCAGCACCATTAAAAAAAAGTTCATTTTTACATATTCTTCCAAATGAACTTCAGAACCAGTTTGTTTAATACTCCCAACCTACCACCCAAAATTCCAGTTGGGGTCATTATTGAATTTATAGTTATTTGATAATTTTCAATTATGAAAATTCTTATTCAGTAATATCATTACTTCTACACATTTATCAGATTTGCATACTTACAATAAAAATTTCTAGGTTTCCTCATCAATATTTCATACATGTGTTATTAGGTTTATCACACTGTATTGTAAATGGAATCTTTTTCCTCATATTTTCCAATTGGATGTTCTTATCAATAAGTCAGGCTGTCAGTGATTTCTTTGTAGGTGATGTGTCTTTCCCCTTTGGCTTTTTACACCATTATTTTTATTATGGAAAATTTTGAAAACAAAAGTCAAAATTAAGAGAATATATCACCCACCAGCTTCAGTGGTTCTTAACTAATGACCAGTCTTTTTTTTTTTTTTTTTTGTACTTGGAATTGAACCCAGGAATGCTTTTACCACTCTACTACATTCCCAGTCCTTTTTTTTTTTTTTTTTTTTTTTTTTTTTTTTTTTTTGAGACAGGTTCTCACTAAGTTGCTGAGGCTGGCCTTGGGTTTATAATTGTCCTCCCTAAGCCTCCCATGTTTTGGGTTTTGCAGTCATGTGCCACCACATCTGGCCTCAAGGCCACTCTTGTTTCGTCTATATTTCCCTAATCCCCTCTCACGCACCCATATACAATATCAACTCATTTCATCTCTCTCTCTCTCTCTCTCTCTCTTTCTCTCTCTCTCTCTCTCTCTCTCTCTCTCTTTATTTATTTTGGTGCTAGGAAGTGAACTCAGGGATATATGACCACTGAGCCACATTCCCCAGCCCTGTTTTGTACTTATTTAGAGACAGGGTCTCACTGAGTTGCTTAGTACCTTTTTTTTTCTGAGGCTGGCTTCGAACTTGCGATTCTCCTGTCTCAGCCTCCCAAGCCGCTGGGATTACAGGAGTACACCACTACGCCAGGCTAGTTCTCTCTCTTTTTTAAATAGACAAAGCCTTGGTATATTGCCTAGTCTAGCCCCAAACTCCTGAACTCAAGTGATCCTCCTGGTACAGCCTCACAAGTAATTGGGACTATAGGTGTGTGCCACAACTCCCAAATATGAGATACTTCTCAAACATTGCAGCAAATCCACCTAGCCTTCTAAAAAATTAATTTATTTGCATGTATATGTGTGTGGTATTGGATTGAACCCAGAGGCATTCTGTCATTGAGTCAAATTCCCAGACCCCTCCCTTTTTTTAAAAATTTGAGATAGGTCCCACTCTCTTGCCTCAAGCCTCCTGAGTAGCTAGGATTGGTTACAAGTGTGTGCCACCATATCCTGCAAAAAATGAACAATAATGTGAAAAGTATGATGATTGTACAGGTTTTTCCTATTGTCTTAAATGTGTTTTTTAGATTTGTTTGAATCAGGATCCACAGAAAACTGTATGCTACAATGAATTGTTTGATATATTTCTTAAATCTCAATCTATAGGTACCCCTTCTGTCTCTCCCCACCTCCTTTGCTTTTACTGTGGAATTGTTGAAGAAACTGGGTCATTTTCCAAGAGAGCTCCCATAGGATCCATTTTAGGGGTTGCATCCCTGTGGAGGTGTTCTGTTCCCTGTATTTCTTGAATATCAATAAGAAATAGGTGGTTGATTAAATGTTGATTCAAGTTGTGTTTTCTTCTTCTTTATGCCAAGAATATTTCATATGTAATGTAGTGTATTTCCATAAGTAAATACAAAGTCTTATTCCTTTTAGAATCTTCTCTGATATTCTAAAGTTTCACTACAATGTCTGGGTTAGGATTTCTTTCTTTTCTTTCCCCCCTCCTGTTTGGGATTCCTGATCCTTAAATTGAAGGTTTTCATCTTTCTCTCTGCTATTTGCTCATCAAATATGCTGCTTCATTCTTTTCAGTGTTTGTCATCTGAACTTTAATTAGAAATCACCTGTGAGCATGGGGTTTTAAAACAGGTTGTATGCCACAAGGAATCAGATGACTTCAAAGCAAAGGTCTGCTACAGCATTTACTCTAGTGGAGTAGTGTTTGTTGTTATTTCCTCTTTCCTGTACTTTATTGCCAGTGCACCATATGGGTATGTGTTTCTATGGAGATATTACACACACACACACACACACACACACACACGTAAAACTATATCTTGAGGGCTAGGGTTGTGGCTCAGAGGAAGAGTGCTCGCCTAGCATGTGTGAGGCACTGGTTTCAATCCTCAGCACCACATAAAAATAAAATAAAGTTATTGTGTTCACCTACAACTAAAAAATATATGGGGCTGTAGCTCAGTGACAGCACTTGCCTAGCCAGTGTGAGGCACTGGGTTTGATTCTAAGCACCACATAAAAATGAACAAAAAAAGGCATTCTATCCATCTACAACTAAAAAAAAAAATTAGAAAAATCTATCTTGAGGGGCCTGGGGTTGTGGCTCAGTGGTAGAGCACTCTCCTAGCATGTGGGCGGCCTGGGTTTGATCCTCAGCACCAAGTAAAAATAAAACGCATTGTGTACAACTAAAGCAAATAAATAAATATTTTAAAAAATCTATCTTGAGCTGGGTATGGTGGTGCTTGCCTATGATCCCAATGACTCTGGGGCTTGGGTAGGAGGAACCCAAATTGAAGGCCAACCTCAGAAAAAAAAAAAAAAAGGGCTGGGGATGTGGCTTAGTGGTTTAGTGCCCCTAGGTTCAACCCCCACTATGACCAAATGTATATAGTATGTGTGCACACACACATATATATAAATGAAATTCATTCCATATCACTATATAGTCTACCTCATTATTTTCTTTTTCCTTTTTTTTTTTTTTTTTTTGTACTGATGATTGAACTCAGAGGTGCTTTATTTTGAAATAGGGTCTGAGGCTGGCCTTGAATTTGTGATCCTCCTGCCTTAGTCTCCAAAGTCATTGAGATTACAGGCATGTTACTACACTGAGCCCTTTTCTTTTTCATTTATTGAGGTATAATATAACATGGTAAAATATACAAGTTTTAAACATACATTTTTTTTTTTTTTTTTTTTTTTTGTGGTACTGGGGATTGAACTCAGGGGCACTCGACCACTGGGCCACATCCCCAGCACTTTTTTGTATTTTTTTATTAGAGACAGGGTCTCACTGAGTTGCTAAGTGCCTCGCCATTGCTGAGGCTGGCTTTGAACTCGCGATCCTCCTGCCTCAGCCTCCCAATAAACATACATTTTTACTTTTTTAAATTATTGTTGTTGGTACTGGGAATTGAACTCAGGGGCACTCAACCACTGAGCCACATTCCCAGTTCTATTTTATATTTTATTCGGAGACAGGGTCTCACTGAATTGTTTAGCTCCTTGCTTTTGCTGAGGCTGGCTTTGAACTTGAGATCCTATAGGGGTTTGCCACCACACCTGATTCATTTTTACATATGTATACACCTATATAATCTCTCCCCCAAATCAAAATACAGAACATTTGTAGCACCACAGAAAGGTGGCTCCTTGTATTCCATTCTCAGGTATAATCTGTTCCCATGATTAATGCATTCTCAGGTACTCGTTGCCTATATTTGAATTTTATATAAATTTATACATAGTATGCACTCTTGCATTTGACTTCCTTCATTCAACACTTTGAGCTTTGTGTATTATATATACATATATATATCAGTGATTATTTTTATTGTATTGCTGTGTGGAATTCTACCTTATTTTTCTTAAAATTAACGTGTGTGTGTGTGTGTGTGTGTGTGTGTGTTTGTGCATGTATGTATACACACACCATGATTTAGTTAAGTGATTTTGTTTTGTTTTTTGGTACCAAGGATTGAACCCAAGGGAACTTAATCACTGAGCCACATCCCTCAGCCCTTTATTTTTTATTTTGAGACAGGGCCACACTAAGTGCTCAGAGCCTTGCCAGGTTGCTGAGCCTCCTAAGCTGCTAGGATTACAAGTGTGCACACCACTATTTAATCAATTCTTAAATTTTTGTGTAATTGTAAATAGATGGAATGCCTTTACTTTATTTATTTTTATGTGGTGCTAAGGATCGAACCCAGTGCATCATCACATATGCTAGGCAACTGCTCTGCCACTGAGCCACAACCCCAGCCCCCAATTCTTGATTAATATGTTTTTTTTTTCAGATTTCTTAGAAGAAACACTACCTTAGTACATGAATTTGTTGATATATCTTTGCAAATATGTGTAAATGCCATTAGGATAAAGTCCTCGATGTGTAAATGCTCAGGCAAAGGTTATGTACACTGTTTTTTTTTTCCTGTGTTAGGGATTAAACCCAGGGTCTCACACATACTAGATACATGTTCTGTCACTGAACTATACCCCCCGCACTTATCTTTTTTTTTAATATTTATTTTTTAGTTGTAGTTGGACACAATACCTTTATTTTATTTATTTATTTTTATATGGTGCTGAGGATCGAACCCAGGGCCTCACACATGCTAGGCCAGCACTCTACCACTGACCCACAACCCCAGCCCAGGCAGCACTATCATTTTTTTTTCCAACGTTTCACCACATGTATTTCTTCTTATGCAGTCTAAGCTGAGAATGCCATGTAAATGGGTCACTGCGAAATGCAGCAATTTAATTTTTCTCCAATCAAAATAAGAAACAAACCAGTATGATCTCACTTCTATTAACTTCTGAAGGTTTACAGCAGTTAAAGTATTTTTGCTTCTATGTATGAAGGTTAAAAAAATCTTTTTTTTTTTTTTCATAAAATACAAGAGCAACCAATTTCACCATCGAGTAAAAGTAAAAACTGGGATTCTTTTTAAATTAGTCCAAAGTGGCATTTAGGAACTTAGTTGCAGGCTGCTAGCACTATCATTGTTTTTAATATTTATTTATTTGTTTTTAGTTGTACACGAAGTGTTTATTTGTACGTGGTGCTGAGGATCGAACCCGGGCCGCACACGTGTTAGGCGAGCGCTCTACCTCTGAGCCACAATCCCAGCCTCGCACTATCATTTTTGATATTTATTTTTTCTGTGCTGAGGAAAAACAATTATGTCTTTTTTTAAATATTTATTTATTTATTTGCTTTAGTTGTACACAATGCAATGCATTTATGTTTACGTGGTGCTGAGGATTGAACCCGGGCCGCGCACGTGCTAGGTGAATGCTCTACCGCTGGGCCACAACCCCAGCCCCAATAATTATGTCTTATTGCTATATTGACAGTATTTTAGCTAACTGATCTTATTTATTTATTTTTATTTTATTTTTTGTAGTGCTGGGATAGAACTTAGGGTTTCCAGCATGCTGGTTAGGTCCTCTACCACTGAACTTCATTACCAGACATCATTATTTTTCTTTATTTTTTGGTACCAGGGACACTTTTACCAATGAGCCACATCCCCAGCCCTTTTATTTTTATGTTTTTATTTTTTGAGATAGTAAATTGAGACAATAAATTGCTTAGGGCTTCACTAAGGTGCTAAGACTGGCCTCAAACTTGTGATCCCCCTGCTTCAGCCTCCCAAGTTGCTGGAATTATAGGTGTACACCACTATGCCTGGCTAGTTTTTTTTTTTTTTTTTTGTGGTACCGGGGATTGAACTCAGAGGCACTCGTCCACTGGGCCGCATCCCCAGCCCTTTTTTTTTTTTTTTTTTTTTTGTATTTTATTTAGAGACAGGGTCTCACTGAGTTGCTAAGTGCCTCGCCATTGCTGAGGCTGGCTTTGAACTCACGATCCTCCTGCCTCAGCCTCCCAAAGTGCTGGGATTACAGGCATGCGCCACCGCACCTGGCCTGGCTAGTTTTAACAGTATCAAATTACCCTCTGGGGCTGAGGCTATGGCTCAGCGGTAGAGCGCTCATCTTGCATGTGTGAGGCCCTGTGTTCGATCCTCAGCACCACAAAAATAAAATAAAGGTATTGTGTCTACCTACAACCAAAAAAAAATATTTAAAGTATTACCCTCTATTTAAAAATATTTTTTAGTTGTTATGGACCTTAATTTTATTAATTTATCTATATGTGATGCTGAGAATCGAACCCAGTGCTTCACACATACAAGCTGCTGAACCACAACCTCAGCCCCCAAGTTACCCTCTAGAAAAGTTGTATTAAGCTAGGCAAGGTGGTGCACACCTGTAATCCCAGTGGTTTAGGAGGCTGAAGCAGGAGAATCACGAGTTCAAAGCCAGCTTCAGCAACTTAGGCCCTAAGCAACTTTCTTTTTTTTTCTCTTTTTTGTACTGGGGATTGAACTCAGTGGCACGTGACTACTGGGCCACATCCCCAGCCCTTTTTTGTATTTTATTAGAGAGAGGGTCTCACTGAGTTGCTAAGTGCCTCACCATTGCTGAGGCTGGCTTTGAACTCGTGATCCTCCTGCCTCAGCCTCCCAAGTGCTGGGATTACAGGCGTGTGCCACCACACCCAGCTGGCCCTAAACAATTTAGGAAGACACTATCTGTAAATAAAATATTTTTAAAAAGTACTGGCAGGGGGTGCTGAAGTTGTGGCTCAGTAGTAGAGCACTTGCCTAGCACATGCGAGGCGCTGGTTTCGATCATCAGCACCACATAAAAATAAATAAATAAAATAAAGGTATTGTGTCCAACTATAACTAAAAAAATATTTAAAGAAAAAAAAAGGACTGGGGATGTGGCTGAGTGGTTAAGCACCCCTGGGTTCATTACCCGGTACCATAAAAGATGTTGTATTAATCCACACATCCATCAACAATATATATGAGGGCCTGTTTCTCAATATCCTTGACAACTCTTTTTTCTTTTATTACCAGGGATTGGACCCCAGGGGCACTTAATCACTGAGCCACATCCCCAGTTTTTTTAACATAGGGACTCCCCGTGTTGCTGAGGGCCTTGGTAGATTGCTGAGGCATGCCTTTGAACTTGCAATCCTCCTGCCTCAGCCTCCCAGCTGCTGGGATATCAGGCATGCACCACCATGCCCAGCTTTGCCAACTATTAAGTATTTTTATCTTTGATAATCTGCAAGATAAAAATTAGAAACCTATTGGTTGAGGGGCTGGGGTTGTGGCTCAGCGGCAGAGCGCTCGCCTCACATGTTCGCGGCCCGGGTTCAATCCTCAGCACCACATAAACATAAATGCATTGCATTGTGTACAACTAAAGTAAATAAATATATATTTTAAAAAATTAGAAACCTATAATTTAATTTTTAACTGCAAATATATGCACATGGTTAGAAAATTCAATACCAAAGTATACACAATGGAAACTGTGTATTCCCTAGTTCCCTTTCTTCCCTTTCCAGTGACAACTGCTATTGTCATTTTCTTCTGTATCTTCCAGATGTATTCTATGCAAATCTTGCATATGGAAGTGTGAGTCAGTGTGATAGGGGTGTTTGTGCTTGTGTTTGTATATCTGTCTTATCTGGTTTGATTTATTGAATAAAACAGAAGTTTATTTTTTTTACTTAAAAACATATATGTAGCCGGGCGCGGTGGCTCACGCCTGTAATCCCAGCACTTTGGGAGGCTGAGGCAGGAGGATCGCGAGTTCAAAGCCAGCCTCAGTAGTGGCGAGGCACTTAGCAACTCAGTGAGACCCTGTCTCTAAATAAAATACAAAAAAGGGCTGGGGATGTGACCCAGTGGACGAGTGCCCCTGAGTTCAATCCCCGGTACCCACAAAAAAAAAAAAAAAAAAAAAAAAAAAAAAAAAAAAAAACATATGTATCTGGGGTTGTAGCTCGGTGGTAGAGCACATGCCTGGCACATGTGAAACACATCCTTGGCACCACATTAAAAAAATGAAATAAATAAAGGTATTGTGTCAATCTACTAAAAATATTTAAATACATATACATCTAAATATTTATCTCTTCCCACCTTTTATTCAGAAATGGTAACATGCATTATTCACTCTGCTTCTTTTTTTAAAATATTTTTTTAATTGTAGGTGGGCACAATACCTTTATATTATTTATGTGCTGCTGAGGATTGAACCCAGGGCCTCACACAGGCGAGATGCGCTCTGTACCGCTGAGTCACAGCCCCAGCCCCTCATTCTGCTTCTTCTATATAATATAGCTTCAAGATTGTAAGCTATTAATACACAGGAAAAAATATACATATAGCTACCTTTTTCTTTTATAGAGATGTCATAATTTATTTAGCCAGTCCTAAGCATTTTAATTGTGTCAGATTTCCTATTACATACTCTTTGCACTTTCCTTGAACATATTTATTTACATACACATGACAGAATAGCTGTAACATGAATTCCTAGAAGTATAGTTGTTGGAGCCCCAGCCCTTTTTATTTTTTTGTTTTGAGACGGGGTCTGGCTAAGTTGCCAAGGCTGGCCTTGAATTTATGCTTCTCCTGTCTCAGCTGCTCGAGATGCTAGGATTCATCACTGCATTGGCTTTTTTTATACTTTATTTTTGATACAGGTGATTGAACCTTGGGGTGTTTTCCCACTGAGCTACATCCCCATCCCTTTTTATTTTTTAAGATGAGTGTCTTGCTAAATTGCTGAGGCTGACCTAATTCTTGCCATCCTTTTGCCTCAGCCTCCTGAGCTGCTGGGATTACAAGCTGGTGCCACTGTGCCTGGCTTTATTTTGTTATTTTTGAAACAGCGTCTTGCTAAATTGCATAGGACCTCACTAAGTTGCTGAGCTGCATTTGAACTGCAGTCCTCCTGCCTCAGCCTCTGGAGTTCCTGGGATTACAGTCATGCACCACCATGCCCAACATTAATAAATTGATTTTTTATATTTATTTATTTATTTATTTAGTGGTACCAGGGATTGAACTCAGGGGCACTCGACCACTGGGCCACATCCCCAGCACTTTTTTGTATTTTATTTAGAGACAGGGTCTCACTGAGTTGCTAAGTGCCTCACCATTGCTGAGGCTGGCATTGAACTCGCGATCCTTTTGTCTCAGCCTCCTAAAGTGCTGGGATTACAGGCGTGCGCCACCGCACCCGGCTTTGATTTTTTATTTTTATTTTTATTTATTTATTTTGTGGTACTGGGGATTGAACTCAGGGGCACTCATCCACTGGGTCACATCCCCAGCCCTTTTTTGTATTTTATTAGAGACAGGGTCTCACTGAGTTGCTAAGTGCCTCGCCATTGCTGAGGCTGGCATTAAACTCACGATCCTTTTGTCTCAGCCTCCCAAAGTGCTGGGATTACAGGCATGCGCCACTGCGCCCGGCAATAAATTGATTTTTTAAAAGGAAAAAATATAATTATGCAATAAGAGGAAATTAAATTCTGATACATGATACAACATGGATGAACTTTAAAAACATTATACTAAGTGAAAGAAGTCATAGGTGATTTATGATTCCATTTAAGTGAAATATTTAGTAAAAGAAATTTATCAAAGCCATATTTGTAGTTACTCCAGGGTAGGTTGTGAACAGGGAGTGGCTGAATATGTGTTTGAGGAGTTTTTGGGGGTGTGTCAAATGCTTCAAGATCAGATTGTAATGATAATTTTACACTTAAAATTAGCAAATTTTAGGGCTGGGGTTATAGCTCAGTTGGTAGAGTGCTTGCCTCACATGCAGAAGGCCCTGGGTTCAATCCCCAGCACCACCCAAAAAATTAAAAAAAATCAATAAATTCTTGGTATGTAAATCATACCCCAATAAAGCTGTTTTTAAAATATAATTGATGCAAGGCATGGTGGCACATACCTGTAATCCCAGTGGCTCTGAAGGCTGAGGCAGGAGGATCAAAAGTTCAAAGCCAGCCCCAGCATCTTAGGCCCTAAGCAACTCAGAGAGATCCTGTCTCAAAAAAATAAAATGTGGCTCAGTGGTTAAGCATCCCTGGGTTCAATTCCTGGTACCTAAATAAATAGATACAGTATACCTGAAACCAGGTATAGTGGCAAATACTTGTGATCCTAGTGGCTAGGAAGGCAAAGGCAGGAGGATTGCAAGGTCAAGGCCAGTCTCAGCCATGGTGAGGCACTTAGCAACTCAGTGAGACCCTATCTCTAATAAAAACCAAAAAAAGGGCTGGGGATGTGGCCCAGTGGTTGAGTGCCTCTGAGTTCAATCCCTGGTACCAAAAAAAAAAAATAATAATAATAATAATAAAAAGGGATGGGGATGTAGCTTAGTGGTAAAGAACCCTTGGGTTCAATCCCCAGAATGAATATAAATTTACATATAAAAGTATGTAAACATGACAAGTGTGTGTGTGTGTGTGTGTGTGTGTGGGTGGGTGTGTTTTTATACTGAGCAGGGTTGGGGATATAGTTCAGAACATACATAGCACATTTGAGGCCCTAGGTTCAGTCCCAGCACAGAGCAAAAGTAGTAATTGGCCATATGATCTTGTAATTGGGTTCCTTGGTATGTACCTAATAACCTGCCTATTTTTTTAAATTGTATTTGGGGCAGGTGGTTGGGATCTTACTGTGTTGTCCAGGCTGGCCTCAAACTCCCGGGCTTAAGCAATCTTCAAAAGCTGGGACTATAGGTGTGTGCCACTGGATTTTTATAGCAGGTCCCCCACCATACTGGGGATTGAACCTAGGGCCTTGTGCATGCTAGGCAAGCACTCTTACCAACTGAGCTATATCTCCAGCCCCTGTAGCAGTTTTAGTTATAATTACCAATGCTTGAAAGCAACTGAGATGTCCTTCAGTAGGTAGGTAAATAAACTGGTAGGTATATCTAGAAAATGAAATACTGTTTGGCACTGACAAGAAATGAACTATCAGCTCATGAAAAGCCAGTGGAGAAAGCCTAAGTGTGTTTAACTGAGGGAAGCCAATCTGAAAAGGCTGCATACTAGATGGTTCCAACTGCTGTATTTAGCATTCTGGGAGACAAAACTGGAGATAGTAAAAAGGATCAGTAGTTGCCAGGGTTTATGGGGAAGAGGAGAGGGAAGAATAGGCATAGCAGAGGGCAGGGAAATTATTCTGTGATACTATAATGATGGATAAGTGTCATATATTTGTGAAAACCTAAAGAATATATAACACAAAATGTGTACACTGGGCTATGGTGTAAGCTCTCGATTTTGGGATGATAATGATTTGTCAATATAGCAATATTGATTATAAGAAATGTAGCATCCTGGAGTGGGATATTAATTGTGAGGCAATACATGAGTGGCAGAGTGTATGGGAACACTAGTTTCTGTTCAGTTTTATTTGTGAACCTAAAATGCTCTAAAAAATTAAGTCTAATAAAAGTGCTATTAAGCCATGAAAAGACATGGAGGAACTTCAAGTACATATACTAAGTGAAAGTAGCCAATCTGAAAAGGCTAGATAGTGTTCAACCAACTATGTAACATTCTAGAAAAGGCAAGACCAATGAGATACTAAAAAGATCCCTGGTTTCCAGGGGTTAAGGGGGTAGAAGGGAGGCAGAGTAGCTGCACAGATTATTTTTACTGTAGTGAAACTATCCTGCATCATACTACAATGGTAAAAATGTATCCAAATGGGGGTGCAGGATGTTGAGATGGTAGAGGGGACTACATGTGTGGAGGCAGGGAGTATATGCTGTGTTTTTTGCCTAATTTTCTTGTGAACCCAGAACTGCTCTAAAAAATAGTCTGTGGGGCTGGGAGTCTGGCTTAGTGGTAGAATGTACAGTTAGCATGTGTAAGGCCCTGGTTCAGCCCCAGTACCAAAAAGGAAACAAAACAAAACATATGTCTATATACTGTTTAATGCTGGGCGCAGTGGCCCATGCCTGTAATCCCAGCACTTGGGAGGCTGAGGCAGGAGGATCACGAGTTCAAAGCCAGCCTCAGCAATGCCGAGGCACTTAGCAACTCAGTGAGACCCTGTCTCTAATAAAATACAAAAAAGAAAAAAAAAAAGGGCTGGAAATGTGACCCAGTGGTCAAGTGCCCCTGAGTTCAATCCCTGGTACTATTTAAGCTGGGCATGGTGACCCACCTGTAGTTAGTCCTAGCTACTTGGGAGGCTGAGGCAAGAGGATCACTTGAGCCCAGGAATTGGAGGCCAGCCTGGACAACATAGACTCAACTAAAAAAGAAAAAATAGGGCTGGTGTTGTAGCTCAGTGTCAAGAGTGCATGCCTAGCATACATGAGGCCTTGGGTTCAGCCCCTAACAGTACCAAAAAGAAAAAGAAAAAAAAAAAAAAAAAACGTATTTAAACAAAATCAATAACAAAGTATCATGGGTTATTTTGAAATAAAAGTAAAATACATGACAATAGCATAAAGTGCAAGAAGGCAAAAATGGAAATATATTAATGTAAAGGTCTTAAATTCTGAAGTGATTCTAAAATCTGGGAGGGGGCTGGGGTTGTGGCTCAGTGGCAGAGCGCTCTCCTCGCACGTGCGCAGCCCGGGTTCGATCCTCAGCACCACGTAAACATAAATGCATTGCATTGTGTACAACTACAGTAAATAAATAAATATTAAAAAAAAAAAACCTGGGGGTGTGGAGTTGGGTGGGTTCTTTGTCGCAGGAATTAAAACAATGAGATTCACAGACAGCAGAAGGTGAAAACAAAGTAGAAGAATTTTTTAGAGCAAAGCGAAGTAAAACTCGCACAGCGGGGAGGGGACCTGAGAGTATTGGCAGTGAATAGCTATTGTCTAGGGTTTATATGGATCTATAAGTTTAAGGAAGTCAGTCCCTGGCCCAATCAAAGTATTGATCAGGAGTTTTCTTTATTTGGAGAGCCTGTGGACTCTAGGTCATATATACTCCTGATTTTCTATGGACTCCAGGACACATAGGTCCCAACTTTTTTTTTTTTTTTTTTTTTAACCAGGCATTGTGGCAGACGTCTGTAATCCCAGCGGCTTGGGAAGCTGAGGCAGGAGGATCATGAGTTCAAAGCCATCCTCAGAAAAGCGAGGTGCTAAGCAACTCAGTGAGACCCTGTCAACAACAAAATACAAAATAGGGGTGGGAATATGCCTCAGTGATTGAGTGCCCCTGAGTTCAACCCCCAGTACCAAAAAAAAAATAAATAAATAAATAAAAACATTTTTGTAAGTTTCTCAGCAAAATCTGCAGCTGCTTTGTGTGCTTTCTTGCCCAGGAAGTCACCTAGGGGCCCATTTTCCTATCTTTTTAGCCTTATCTTTTCTTCCTGACCTCAATATAATAATACTTGAAGGTAGACTGTGAGAAACTAAAGATATGCATTATACACCTTGAAGCAGCCACTTAAAAAAAAGGAATAGATTGGAAAGAGGTATAGCTTGGGCTGGGGAGTTCAGCTTTGTAGTAGAGTGCTTGCCTTAACAGGCGAGTCTGTGGACTTCAATCTCCGAAACTCCCACCTCCATATAAAAGGCATAACTAACAAGCCAACAAGGAGATAAAATGGAATAAGATCAATATTGATTAATTCAAAAGGCAGAAAATGAGAACAAAGAATAGATGGGACAAGTAGAAAACAAATAGCAAGATGATGCCGGGGCGCGGCGGCGCATGCTTGTAATCCCAGCACTTGGGAGGCTGAGGCAGGAGGATTGCGAGTTGAAAGCCAGCATCAGCAAAAGGGAGACACTAAAAAACTTGGTGAGACTGTGTCTCTAAAAAATACAAAAAAAGGGCTGGGGATGTCACCTAGTGTTTGCGTGCCCCTGAGTTCAATCCCCAGTACCAAAAAAGAAAAAAGCAAATAGCAAGATGATAAGTTCAAATCTGATCATATCAGCCGTCACATAAAATGTAGACAATCTAAATACTCCAATTATAAGTTACAGATGAGTAAAAACCAAGACCCAACTATTGTTATGCCTGCAAGAAAAGCTCTTAAACTACAAATACATGAACAGGTTAAAAGTAAAATTAGTCTGGGCATGGTGGCGCACACCTGTAATCCCAGTGGCTCGGGAGGCTGAGGCAGGAGGATCATGAGTTTGAAGCAAACAGCAAGGCGCTAAGCAACTCAGTAAGACCCTGTCTCTAAATAAAATACAAAATAGGACTGGGGATGTGGCTCAGTGGTTGAGTGCCCCTGAGTTCAATCCCTGGTACAAAAAAAAAAAAAAAAAAAAAAAAAAAAAAGTAGGTCAAAAGATGTTACCATGCTAACAGTAGTCCAAAATAATAATATTGGACAAAGCAGATTTCAGAGCAAAGATACCTGGAATAAAGAAAGTAATTTTGGGGCTGGGATTGTGGTTCAGCGGTAGAGTGCTCGCCTAGCACGTGTGTGGCCTGGGTTCGATTCTCAGCACCACGTAAGAATAAAGGCATTGTGTACAACTATTAAAAAAAGAAGGTAATTTCAATTAAGGGGTCAATTAATGAAGACGCCTTAACCTAAATAAAGAATTCAAAATATGCAAATCGAAATCAAATTACAAAGCCCAGGGTGGTGGCACAGGCCTGTAATCCCAGTACTTGGGAGGCTGAGACAGGAGGATTGAGAGTTCAAAGCCAGCCTCAGCAATGGCGAGGCACTTAGCAACTCAGTGAGACCCTGTCTCTAAATAAAATACAAAAAAGGGCTGGGTATGTGGCCCAGTGGTCAAGTGCCCCTGAGTTCAATCCCTGGCACCAAAAAAAAAAAAAAAAAAAAAAAAATCAAATTATGGGCTGGAGATATAGCTCAGTCATATAGCCTCACATGCACAAGGCCCTGGGTTCAATCCCCAGCACCACACACACACACACACACACACACACAAACAAAACAGAAGCCAGGTATGGTGGTGTGTGCCTATAGTCCCAGCAACTCAGGAGGCTGAGGCAGGAGAATCACAAGCTTGAGGCCAGCCTCAGCATTTTACCAAGGCCTTCAGTAACTTAGACCTTGTCTCAAGATTTAAAAAAGGGCTGGGATGTAGCTTAGTAGCAGGGTGTCCCTGGGTTCAATCCCAGTACCCACCCCCACAAATAACTGATAGGACAAGTAGGCATAGTCAGCAAGGATAGGCAAGCGCTGTGGCACACACCAGTAATCCCAGTGGTTTGGGATGCTGAGGCAAGCAGATTGGGAGTTCAAAGCCAGCTTCAGCGAAAGTGAAGCAATAAGCAACTCAGTGAGACCTTGTCTCTAAATGAAATACAAAGTAGTGATGGGGGGATGTAGCTCAGTGGTGGAATCAATCAAATTTATCTGGTTGATATTTATAGAAGACTCCATCCAACAACAAAATAGTTTTTTCACATGTACATAGGCTGTTTATCATGATACTCCATATTCTAGGTCACAAAGCAAGTCTGTAAATTCAACAGGAACCAAGACATACAGAAAAGTTATCTGAGCACAATGGAATTGAATTAGGTATCATTAAGAAAGGTCTGGAAAATCCCTAAATACTTGAAAATGAAACCGTGTACTTCTAGATAATCCATGGGTCAAAGAAGAAATCAAAAGAAAACTTAGAAGCCGGGTGCGGTGGCGCACGCCTGTAATCCCAGCACTTTGGGAGGCTGAGGCAGGAGGATCGCGAGTTCAAAGCCAGCCTCAGCAATGGCGAGGCACTTAGCAACTCAGTGAGACCCTGTTTCTAATAAAATACAAAAAAGGGCTGGGGATGTGGCCCAGTGGTCGAGTGCCCCTGAGTTCAATCCCCAGTACCACAAAAAAAAAAAAAAAAAAAGAAAACTTAGAAAATATTTTTATATCTTTCTTTATTTTTTATGTGGTGCTGAGGATCGAACCCAGTGCCTCTCACATTTGAGGCAGGCACTCTACCACTGAGCTACAGCCCCAGGCAGAAAATTTTGAACTAAACAAAACCATATCATAACTTATGGAAATCTTTTTAAAAAATATTTTTATTTGTTTTTTTAGTTGTACACAATGCCTTTATTTTTACGTGGTGCTGAGGATCAAACCAGGATCAGCTGAGGGCTGCGCACATGCTAGGCGAGTACTCTACCGCTGAGCCACAACCTGAGCCCACTTATGGAATTCTTCTAAAACAAAAAAATGGGATAATTTTTTAGCTATAAACACCTTTATTGGAGTACTGGGGGTGCAGCTTAGTGGTAGAGTGCTTTCCCAGTATGTATGAGGCATTGGATTTAATCTCCAGCATAAACAAATTACCAGAAAGTAACAAAATTTTTTTCATTTTGAGATCACAGGTGTGTGTAATCATGCCCAGCTCAGGGTGCTTTCAAAACCAAAGGAAGATGATTGATATTCCCCCACAAACCCTCCAGAAAACATTGTTAGAACTGAAGAAGGGTTTCAAAATAATAACTTCAGCTTTCACTTAAGAAAAGGAAGAACAAAAGTATAAGAACAGCCAGGCGCAGTGGCACACACACCTGTAATCCCAGTACTTGGGAAGCTGAGACAGGAGGATCGAGAGTTCAAAGCCAGCCTCAGCAATGGCGAGGCACTTGGCAACTCAGTGAGACCCTGTCTCTAATAAAATACAAAAAAAGGCTGGGTATGTGGCCCAGTGGTCAAGTGCCCCTGAGTTCAATCCCTGGCACCAAAAAAAAAAAAAAAAAAAAAAAATCAAATTATGGGCTGGAGATATAGCTCAGTCATATAGCCTCACATGCACAAGGCCCTGGGTTCAATCCCCAGCACCACACACACACACACACACACACACACAAACAAAACAGAAGCCAGGTATGGTGGTGTGTGCCTATAGTCCCAGCAACTCAGGAGGCTGAGGCAGGAGAATCACAAGCTTGAGGCCAGCCTCAGCATTTTACCAAGGCCTTCAGTAACTTAGACCTTGTCTCAAGATTTAAAAAAGGGCTGGGATGTAGCTTAGTAGCAGGGTGTCCCTGGGTTCAATCCCAGTACCCACCCCCACAAATAACTGATAGGACAAGTAGGCATAGTCAGCAAGGATAGGCAAGCGCTGTGGCACACACCAGTAATCCCAGTGGTTTGGGATGCTGAGGCAAGCAGATTGGGAGTTCAAAGCCAGCTTCAGCGAAAGTGAAGCAATAAGCAACTCAGTGAGACCTTGTCTCTAAATGAAATACAAAGTAGTGATGGGGATGTAGCTCAGTGGTGGAATCAATCAAATTTATCTGGTTGATATTTATAGAAGACTCCATCCAACAACAAAATAGTTTTTTCACATGTACATAGGCTGTTTATCATGATACTCCATATTCTAGGTCACAAAGCAAGTCTGTAAATTCAACAGGAACCAAGACATACAGAAAAGTTATCTGAGCACAATGGAATTGAATTAGGTATCATTAAGAAAGGTCTGGAAAATCCCTAAATACTTGAAAATGAAACCGTGTACTTCTAGATAATCCATGGGTCAAAGAAGAAATCAAAAGAAAACTTAGAAGCCGGGTGCGGTGGCGCACGCCTGTAATCCCAGCACTTTGGGAGGCTGAGGCAGGAGGATCGCGAGTTCAAAGCCAGCCTCAGCAATGGCGAGGCACTTAGCAACTCAGTGAGACCCTGTTTCTAATAAAATACAAAAAAGGGCTGGGGATGTGGCCCAGTGGTCGAGTGCCCCTGAGTTCAATCCCCAGTACCAAAAAAAAAAAAAAAAAAAGAAAACTTAGAAAATATTTTTATATCTTTCTTTATTTTTTATGTGGTGCTGAGGATCGAACCCAGTGCCTCTCACATTTGAGGCAGGCACTCTACCACTGAGCTACAGCCCCAGGCAGAAAATTTTGAACTAAACAAAACCATATCATAACTTATGGAAATCTTTTTAAAAAATATTTATTTGTTTTTTTAGTTGTACACAATGCCTTTATTTTTACGTGGTGCTGAGGATCAAACCAGGATCAGCTGAGGGCTGCGCACATGCTAGGCGAGTACTCTACCGCTGAGCCACAACCTGAGCCCACTTATGGAATTCTTCTAAAACAAAAAAAATGGGATAATTTTTTAGCTATAAACACCTTTATTGGAGTACTGGGGGTGCAGCTTAGTGGTAGAGTGCTTTCCCAGTATGTATGAGGCATTGGATTTAATCTCCAGCATAAACAAATTACCAGAAAGTAACAAAATTTTTTTCATTTTGAGATCACAGGTGTGTGTAATCATGCCCAGCTCAGGGTGCTTTCAAAACCAAAGGAAGATGATTGATATTCCCCCACAAACCCTCCAGAAAACATTGTTAGAACTGAAGAAGGGTTTCAAAATAATAACTTCAGCTTTCACTTAAGAAAAGGAAGAACAAAAGTATAAGAACAGCCAGGCGCAGTGGCACACACCTGTAATCCCAGCACATGGGAAGCTGAGGCAGGAGGATCGAGAGTTCAAAGCCAGCCTCAGCAATGGTGAGGCACTTGGAAACTCAGTGAGACCCTGTCTCTAATAAAATACAAAAAAAGGCTGGGGATGTGGCCCAGTGGTTGAGTGCCCCTGAGTTCAATCCCCAGTACCAAAAAGAAAAATATATATAATATATGAACAGAAATAATAAAAATGAATGTGGAAATCAGTGAAATAGTAAACAGAAAAACAATGGAGAAAATGAAACAAGATACTTGGATGCCAGTTTTCCTTGCAGCATTATTGACAATATCCCAAAAGTGCAAACAATCCATATGTCCATTAACAGATGAATCAATAAACAAAAGTTGGTGTATCCATACAGTGAATATTATTCAACCATAAAAAGGAATGAAGTGGGGCTGGGGTTTTGGCTCAGTGGTAGAGCACTCGCCTAGCACTATGTGGCCCGGGTTCGATCCTCAGCACCATGTAAAACTAAACGCATTGTGTACAACTAAAAGCAAATAAATAAATATTAAAAAAAAAAAAAAGGAATGAAGTGCTAGGGAGACCTGTGGCAGGGAAAATCTGTAATCCCAGTGATTTAGGAGGCTGAGGCAGGAGGACCACAAGATTGTGCCCAACCTTGGCAATTTAGCAAGACAATCTCACAATTTTTTAAAAAGGGCATGGGGATGTAGCTCAGTGGTAGATTTTTTTTTTTTTTTTTTTTTTTTTTTTTTTTTTGTGGTGCCAGTGTTTGAATGCAGGTGCTTAACCACTTAAGCCTCATCACCAGCCCTTGTTTTATGTAGAGACAGGGTCTTGCTGAGTTGTTTAGGGCCTCACTAAATTGCTGAGGCTGGCATTAAACTGGTGATCCTCCTGCCTCAGCCTCCCAAACTGCTGGAATTACAGATGTGCACTACTGAGCCCGACATGGGGAATTAGTTTTTAATGTGTACAGGGATCTGTTTCGAGTGATGAAAATTTTGGAAATACTGGTAATGGTTGCACAACTTAAGAATGTATTCAATACTTTTGAAACTATATAGTTAAAAATGGTTAGCCCGGGCGCGGTGGCGCACGCCTGTAATCCCAGCACTTTGGGAGGCTGAGGCAGGAGGATCGCGAGTTCAAAGCCAGCCTCAGCAATGGCGAGGCACTTAGTAACTCAGTGAGACCCTGTCTCCAAATAAAATACAAAAAAGGGCTGGGGATGTGACCCAGTGGTCGAGTGCCCCTGAGTTCAATCCCCGGTACCACAAAAAAAAAAAAAAAAAAAAAAAAAAAAAAAAAAAAAAAAAAAAATGGTTAAATGGGAGGCTGCAGTTGTATTTCAGTGGTAGAGGGCTTGTCTAGCATGCTGGATTCCCTGGGTTCCATCCCCATCACTGAAAAACAATGCTAAAATGGCAAGTTTTGTTACATATTTTACAATTTTTAAAACAATGTAATACTAAAATTGTTGAATTGTACCCTTTTTCTTTCCTTATTTTTTTTTGGGGGGGGTGATATGGTGGTACAGGGAATTGCACCCGGGAGGGCCCTCTACCACTGAGCTACATCCCCAGTCCTTTTCTTTCTTTGTCTCTTTCTTTCTTTCCTTCCTTCCTTCCTTTTTTTTTTTTTTTTTTTTTTTTTTTTTTTTTTTTTGTTACCGGGGATTGAACTCAGAGGCACTGGACCACTGGGCCACATCCCCTGCCCTTTTTTTGTATTTTATTAGAGACAGGGTCTCACTGAGTTGCTAAGTGCCTCACCATTGCTGAGGCTGGCTTTCGAACTGATGATCCTTCTGCCTCAGCCTCCCAAGTGCTGGGATTACAGGCGTGTGCCACCGCGCCTGGCTTCCAGGCCTTTTCTTTCTTTCTTTCTTTCTTTTTTTTTTTTAATTTGGGACAGTGTTGCACTAAATTGCCAGGGCTGGCCTCAAAGTTGTCATCCTGTCTCAGGTTCCCCAGTAGCTGAGACTATAGGTGTGCTACACCCCAGCTTGAATTGTGCACTGTAAATGGATTTACTGTGTGGTTATGTGAATTTGTATCTCAATAAAATTGTTTAAAAAAGAGTACATACTGTATGATTTCATTTATATAAAACTAAAAAATGCAAACAGGTGGTTGGGTGTGACTCAGTGGTTGCGTATTTGCCTGGCACGCATGAAGCCCTGTGTTTGAATTTTAGCACCCCACTCCCCCAAATAGAACAAAGGACCAGGGTTGTAGCTCAATGGTAAAGCACTCCTAGGTTCAATGCCCAGTGCCTTTCCCCCAGCTTCCAAAAAGGACACACACACACACAAAAATAGTAATATATGGTAACATAAAGCGACCCTAATTCACTCACTACCTCATTTTTATCCCCTTCATTTTTTCAAAAATCTTCTTGGTCCCTAAGTCTATGTTAATATTGGTCTTGGGAAAAAGTCAGAGGTCCGGACCGCTGAATCTTCCAGTCTATTCTTTTTTTTTTTTTTTTTTTTTTTTTTTTTTTTTTTTTGGTACCGGGGATTGAACTCAGGGGCACTCGACCACTGGGTCACATCCCCAGTCCTTTTTTTGTATTTTATTAGAGACAGGGTCTCACTGAGTTGCTAAGTGCCTCGCCATTGCTGAGGCTGGCTTTGAACTCATGATCCTCCTGCCTCAGCCTCCCAAGTGCTGGGATTACAGGCGTGCGCCACCGCGCCCGGCTGAATCTTCCAGTCTTAATAAAGCATCCTGCACAAATAGTCTACCCAGCAGGCAATTTTCTCCGAAGCTATATTCACAATAAGAAACATTCAAGCCAGGCACAGTGGCGCTCTGGTGGCGCTCTGGAGACTGGAAGGAGGAAGTGATCTCATTTTGCTAAGGTAAAGAAGGCATTTCGTACTGGGGTTGAGATCTAAGTATTCCTTAGACCTAAGGTGTGGCTTAGGAGCCTAAGACTAGCTGATAGCAAGGCGGGCCTGGAACTCCACTTCCCAGGAGGTCTTGCGGCATCGAGTGAAGACTGCGTCCAAGGGTGGGGTGGGACTCAGTCGCTACCCGGATGTGTCACCGAACTCTCACAGCCTGTCTTTTCTAGCCCCACTCACAACCTCCAGGAGCGAACTCTCACAGCCTGTCTTTTCTAGCCCCACTCACAACCTCCAGGAGGCTTCGCCAGTCGCAGTCCCTCGGCGTTGGAGAAAGATCAAACTTTGCCGGGTAACCTTTATGGACAGGCCCTCCCTCAGCCAATTCCCAACTCCCGTCTTCTCTGCTAGAGTCTCCCCATTCCCGGGACAGTTTCCTTAGGATTTGAGCTACTCCCTGGATGAAAGGAATTTGCTGGGGGTGGGGTGGGGTGAGGTGTGTGTAGGTCTCGGAGATTGACCCAGCCCTTCCTATTTGTGAATCCTATGTTGTGGGGGCACCTCTCTGTCCCAGGCTTAGTAGTCCTTATGAAACACTGGAGTAAACTTGGTGGAGGATGTGAGGAAAGTGCTGAGTGGGCTTGTGGTTTCTGTGGTTGGGTCACTAGAATTGCCCCTCCTTAGGTTAAATTTCCTAGCATAAGATAGAACCACTCCCCCTCCCCCAGGGTTGGGAAGTGTTCACTAGGCTTCCATCACCCACAAGCACCTTAAGTCTCCTTTGACCAGTCTTGAACCAAAGCAGTCAGTGTAGACACAAACTTGTAGGAAGATTGCAACTTGGAGAATGTGTTATAAACAGTACTACTCTGAGCTGGTCCTGAATGTTGTTGATTTTTTTTTTTTTTTTTGTACTGGGGATTGAACCCAGTGGCACTTAACCAATGAACCACATCCTCAGCCCCATCCCCCCCCCCCTTTTAAATGTTGAGATAGGGTCTCAATAGCTAAATTGCTGAGGCTGGCCTTGAACTTTCAGTCCTCCTGCCTCAGTCTCCAGAGCTGCTGGGATTGCAGGTGTGTGCCACTGTGCCTGGCTTGAATGTTTCTTTTTTTTTTTTTTAATATTTATTTATTTGCTTTAGTTGTACACAATGCAATGCATTTATGTTTATGTGGTGCTGAGGATAGAACCCGGGCCGCGCACGTGCTAGGCGAGCGCTCTTCTGCTGAGCCACAACCCCAGCCCCTTGAATGTTTCTTATTGTGAATATAGCTTCGGAGAAAATTGTCTGCTGGGTAGACTATTTGTGGAGGATGCTTTATAAGACTGGAAGATGCAGGACGTGCACCACTACATCTGGCCTTATTTGCCTTTTTTGTGTGTGTGTGTGGTACTGGGGATTAAACTCAGGGGCACTTGACCACTGAGTCACATCCCCAGCCCTTTTTTGTATTTTATTTAGAGACAGGGTGTTACTGAGTTGCTAAGTGCCTCGCCATTGCTGAGGCTGGCTTTGAACTCGCGATCCTCCTGCCTCAGCCTCCCAAAGTGCTGGGATTACAGGCGTGCGCCACCGCGCCCGGCTCTTATTTGCCTTTTAATGTACAGCCTACCCTTTCTACAAAACTAAGTTTCTAGGGTTAAGGAAGTTTTTGTTCTGTTTACACCTTTAAAGATCCCTCCCAGCAGTGCAGTGCTTAGGGTAGAATCTTGGAGAATGTATGGATAGTGGTGGGGAGGAGGTGAGGAAAATTGTGCATGATCCTTTACAGGGACAGCATTGTTCCAGATGCTGGAGTTGATGTAAACCTTTTCTCATACAGGTGATGAACAACCTAAAATATTTTCCTTTCTTTTGTAACTCCTAGCTTTTTCTCAGAGCCCTCAGACCTTTAAAAATATTTCTAGCATTATTTTGAGACTTTCTAACTGTTAAAATTTTCAGACACACACATGACTATAGAAAACAGTGTCCTGAATACATGGGCTTAAAAAATAAGCGAATTGTGCAAAGGAGCTCCCTGCCCCCATACCCGGGACTTTTGCTAAACCCTCCTGTTCATAGAGATTTTGCTGTGGATGAGGGTGTTTGTCAGAAGTTGGTATTTTCTTTGGATTTTCTCATTTCTGTGATATTCTGACTGCATACTATTATCTAGGCACCCAGCCATTTGTGTGCCATGTGTACTCATTATCTGTAGACCATATATACCAGGTGTACTGGTGGATATAAACCAAGATAAATGAGTACAGATAACTTTTCCCAGTTATTTTAGGGGCTGAATTTAGGGTACATAGTAGTCTTTGTGCTTAAGTTTTACCCTGGGTCTGCAACCTACCATCCCCCAATTGTACTGTTGTCCTGAAAGCAGTCCCTTTGAGCAGAGGTTTCAGACACTGGATGATATCTGAAGGAGGCTGGAAGAGGAGTTGCATAGGCTAACTGGTGTAGGAATTCATAGGAAGAAGAGAATCCAGACAGGAAGTCAAAAAAAGCTATTCTCAGGGAGTGTGTTGGCAGCTTTGCCTTGTTATCATCGAATTTGTGTGCTTAATTGCTATGCCTATTCCTAAGGGGTGGCTGCCTACCGGAGCTGAATTATGCTTTGGACTTAAAAAAAATTTTTTTTTTTAGGTATGGGACCAATGGAAGGTCTCCCTGGTTAGAATTATGTGAGCAGAGAGCTACCCCTAGTGGGCTTGTGTGAAGCATAATCTGAAGGCCACCTTCTCTTTACCCTGACCCATGATGAGGTTTTTTGGCCTTTTTGTTAGTTTGTTTGCCTATGATATAGCCCTAATGTAGCCCTTAGCTAATAAGACAGCAATATGGGAATGTTATCTATTTCTCTAAATTACCAAGGTGAGAAATTCTCATTTTTATCCCTGTAACCAAATACATATGACAGTATCCTTTCCTCCATGTTCTGACACTTGACAAAATTAATAGTATAAAGATTGTGTTTGGTAGACAGGCATGGTGCGGCACGCCTGTAATCCCAGCACTTGGGAGGCTGAGATAGGAGGATCGCGAGTTCAAAGCCAGCCTCAGCAATGGCGGGGCACTTAACAACTCAATGAGGCCCTGTCTCTAATAAAATACAAAAAAGGGCTGTGGATGTGGCCCAGTGGTCGAGTGCCCCTGAGTTCAATCCCCAGTACCAAAAAAAAAAAAAAAAAAAAGAGTTTGGCTGGGCATGGTGGCACACACCTATAATCCCAACAGATTGGGAGGCTAAGGCAGGAGGATTGTGAGTTAAAAGCCAGCCCTCAGGGGCTGGGGTTGTGGCTTAGCGGTAGAGTGCTAGCCGCCTCACACATGTGAGGCACTGGGTTTGATCCTCAGCATCATACAAAAATAAACAAACAAAATAAATATATATATGCATGCCAGTCTCAGCAATTTAGCGAGGCCTTAACCAACTGAGCAAGTCCCTGTCTCTAAATGAAATATAAAAAGGCTTGGGGGTGTGGCTCAGTGGTTAAGTGCCCCTTCGTTCAATCTCTGGTTCCAATAAAAGAAACGAAAAGAAAGAAAATGAGAGATTTAGTCTGCTGAGTGTGGTGGTATACACCTGTAATCCCAACAGGTCAGGAAGCTGAAGCAGAAGAATTCCAAGTTCAAAGCCATCCTTAGCAACTTAGTGACGTTCTTAGTAATTTAGCAAGGCCATGTCTCAAAATAAAAAGGGTTGGGATGTGGCTTAGTGGTTAAGCACCCCTGGGTTCAATTCCCAGTACCAAAAAAGAAAAAAAATTGCAGTAACTGAATCTAAAGTAGAATGTATTCCACATCATGTAAAACCACAAAATGGGAAGTTATATTCCATGTATGTATGATATGTCAAAATACATTCTACTGCCATATATAATTAAAAAGAACAAATAAAAAAAAAAGAAAGTAGAATGCTTTGAAGCCTACATTGAGGGCAGGACAGTGATAGGGTATTAATATGGGGGTATAAACATGGGAGCACAGTAAATATGATTTTTGGAGATCATCTATGCCATATAATTTACTCTGAAATACTTGATTCATGAAGAAATGGACAATAGCATGGTGGTGGTGTTTTGCTCAGAAAAGGTGGAAAGAAGGGATGAGACTCCTGGTTTGTCTAGCATTGAAACCATGCTACAGAATTTTTGTCTTCCCTCAGTAGTATAGTGGTAGCAGAATTAAGAAGTCCAGGGCTGGGGGTGTTGTTCAGTGGTAGAGCAACAGTCTGGCATTTGAGAAGCCCTGAGTTGGATTTCTAGCACTACATACACAAAAACAAAACAACAACAAAACAAAATAAACAAATGAACAAAATACATCATTGTAGCTTCTAACACTTAATGAGTACTGCCTATATGACAGGGATTAATAAATACTACACATATCTTCTTTTATTTAACACAGGTTAAGAACTTGCCCAAGTTCACAAAGCTTAGGAAGCTTTTTGACTCCAGAAAGTCTGACTTTGGAGCCTTGACTCATTTTTGGTACTGGGGATTGAACCCACGGGTGCCTTGGCACTAAACTACATCCCTAGCTCTTTTTATTATCATTTTTAAAATTCTGAGACAAGGTGCGCAGGCTAGCCTCCAACTTGGAAGGCTTCCAGCCTCAGCCTCCTGAGTTGTTGGGATAAAGGCATGAGCCACTAAGACTGGCTGCAGTTATTTTTTTTTTTAATTAATCAATCCCCATTTACTGAAGAACTGCAATGTTAGCACCTTTGGTAAAGTATATCCAGAGTTTATGACAAATATGTAACAAATAACTATATATGGTGAGTGCAATGTTTCAATCTTGGAAACCTTCTTTCTATGCCTATGATTTTTAAGATTATAGTTACCATTTCCAAGCCCCTGCAATATGTTAGCACCTTTGATACAGTATATCCAGAACTTATGACAACAATTTAACATTCATACCTATGTATATGAATGTTTTTTTAATCTGTCTGGATTTACACCTACTTAAAGCTTTGGATCATCTTTGAAGAAAAATTTATTTATGCACATATACATAATATTTTCACAATCCCAGAGGTGGCTTCTAGAACCAACTAAAGGCTGTCCTCTCTCAGTCCACAAGCTCCAGGGTAAAACCTATTGTCCTATACAAACGTTCCCAGATTACTCTGCTGTGGTGTTAGGGGGACAGGGAGTGTGTTTGCGTGGAGGGCTTACCTTTCTCTTCCTTCTCAGAAATGTTGATAAAGCTCCCTAAATTAACCAAATATCTCTGAACATTTTTTCTCTTGTACATAGGATTACAAGGAAAGAATGCAGACCATCAAATGTGTGGTTGTGGGAGATGGGGCTGTGGGTAAGACCTGCCTCCTCATCAGTTACACTACAAATGCATTTCCTGAGGAGTATATCCCCACTGTCTTTGACAACTATAGTGCCCAGACATCTGTGGATGGTCAAATCGTCAGCCTGAATCTGTGGGACACTGCTGGCCAAGAAGAATATGATCGTTTGAGGACGCTCTCCTACCCCCAGACCAATATTTTTGTCATTTGTTTTTCCATTGGCAACCCATCCTCTTATGCCAATGTGAGGCATAAGTGGCACCCAGAAGTCTCTCATCATTGCCCCAATGTACCTGTTCTGCTGGTAGGCACTAAGAGGGACTTGCGAAGTGACCATGAGACAGTGAAGAAGCTGAAGGAGCAGAGCCTAGTGCCCACAACTCCTCAACAAGGCAATTCCCTGGCTAAGCAGGTAGGGGCTGTGAAGTATCTGGAATGTTCAGCCCTGATGCAGGATGGGGTACATGAGGTGTTTTCGGAAGCTGTCCGGGCAGTGCTTTACCCTGCCACAAAGAAGAATGCCAAGAAATGTGTCCTCTTGTAGCTTTTGGGTGCTACTTTGGAGACTGCACCTAAAGAATGTAAAGGAAGCTTCCTTTGATAGTAGTTGCAAGTGCCAGCATGAGCCATTTGTCTCTTCCCCTAGAAGCCCTAGACTCCTGGTTATTTGGCTTTTGGAGGAACCTGGAAGACAGACTATTTTATACACAGCTGCTTTGAAGTTTGGTATGAACCATGTGGAGGGAAATTTGTGTGTGTGTATCTGTATCCCCTGTCACAAGTAGTAAAAGGATATGCCACTTAATACTGTTCTTTTCTGTACTGGCCAAGCCGTGATGAAGCACAGCAATCTTCATGCTGTCTTTGGGAAGCATTTGCTTGTCTGCTTTTAAATCCAACTCTGACTTTTTCTTTGCTCTATTTACCATTGAGCAAGTGCCTCAGACAATGATTTTCAAATCACTGCCTTAACCTTTTGGATATTCTTTTTGTGTGTGTGTGATCCTAGGGATTGAATCTAGGGTCTCACATATGCCAGACAAGCACCACTGAGCTGCACCTCCAGTCCTGATATGCTAATTTTGCCATATTGGTGATCAAACCTCAGGGTGCTTTACCACTTAACTACATCCCCACTCCTTTTTGTTTTTTTGAGACAGGGTCTCACTAAGTTGCCCAGGCTGGCCTCAAAATTGTGATCCTCCTGCCTCAGCCTCCTAAGTAGCTAGGATTATAGGTGTCCTAATATACTGAGATTTTGAAAGCCATTTTATTTGTGATTTATGCATGTTCCCAATGTTGACACATTCCTCTTATTCTTGAGACATTTTCACAAAAATGGTTAAGCATCCTTTTCCAAAAAATGCGAGATAGTAATAGATGTTCGTTTTTAAAGGTTCTGTTTTCCATTAAGCTCAGGAACCCACAATTTATATAAAACCCAAAAGGTTTCTTTACAGTAGAACTTTATGTCTTATTATGTATGTTTCCCACACTTGTTTCACCACTGAACCTTTTTTGGAGGTCCCATATAACACCTGGTAACAGTTTTAGAGAAGTTGAGTTAGTGGGAACTAGGAACTCTCAAGGAGGCTGTAAAAAAATGCAAAAAAGCATAATATGTTCCTGTTCTTTTTGATGTTTCCTTCATTATACCTTTGAGACAAATGTTTATCACCATGGATTTATTATTGGTTCCTCTGCTTCAGGAGATGGGTTTGGCATTTAGTGATGATAGTGCATGCACTGCAGATAGGGTCCCACAATAAGATCTGATATTAGATTTTGCTAGCACTGTGGACTTGGTGATGTGGAAGTTATTCAATCCTTGGAAAAGCTGTATCTGAGTCTTCTGTGTGGCCCCTTTCCCTCTTAGTCACTTCCTGTAAAATAAACCTACTCAAGGTTAATTCCCTAAATAAAACAAAAAAACAACTGTCCTGCCAATCATTGTCAGGAGTTTCTTTTTTTTTTTTTTTTTTTTTTTTTTTCCCTTTTTGGTACTGGGGATTTTTAAGGGCATGCTTTACCACTAAGCTACATTCCCAGCCATATTTATTTTAAGGCAGGGTCTCACTGAGTTGCTTAGAGCCTTGCTTAGTTGCTGAGGCTGGCCTCAAACATGCAATTCTCTTGCCTCAGCTTTCAGACTCCCAAATTGTTGGATTACTGGTGTGCACTATCAAGCCTGGACCAATTTTTTTTTTTTTTTTTATGGTGCTGGGAATAGAACCCAGGTTCTTGTGTATGTACTAACCTATATCATCAACCCTTTCACAAAGTTGCTGAAGCTGGCCTCGAACTTGTAATCTTCCTGCCTTAGCTTTCCGAGTACCTGAGATTACAGGCCTAGCTTGTTCCAGCTTTTTTTTTTTTTTTTTTTGGTACCAGCAATTTATCACTGAGCCACATCCCCAGCCCTATTTTGTATTCTATCTAGAGACAGGGTCTCACTGAGTTGCTAAGCGCCTCACCATTGCAGAGGCTGGCTTTGGCTCCTTCTATCTCTTTTAACTGCTTCTAAGAGTTGGAGTATTTTGGCTCTGTATCTTTGAGGCTGTCCCCCTTGTGGTTATATAGGATATCAGGCTTTGTTGGAGTTGCTCAGCTTGCCATTTCCCAGTATGTCTGCTTCTCATTTTCTCCTTGTCTTTTTGACCTTCGTTTGATATGGAAGGAATCCTTCTTGATATGGCAAATAATGGTTGATAATTCACTGTGAACGGTGTACACCCTCCCACCATGCCAAACAGCACTGAGTTTTTGAGAATTGAGAAATAAAGGTCTTACTGATGCCACCTGGGATGCTCATAGAACATAAACGCTGAAACAGGCTAGAAACATGGCTGCCACCTGTGGGGCTATGAGAATTAACTTTATTTAATTTTTATGGTGCTGGGGATTGAGCTAAGGCTTCACATGTTAGGCAAGTATTCTACCACAGAGCAACACCACCACCATCCCTTTTGGGGGAACTTTCTGATCAGCTACTGTCTTTTTTTTTTTTTTTTTGTACAGGGATACTTTATCACTGAGTCACATCCCAGCCCCTTTTCATATTTTATTCAGAGACAGGGTCTCCCTGAGTTACTTAGTGCCTCACGAAGTTGCTGAGACTGGCTTTGAACTCATGATCCTCCTGCCTCAGCCTCCTAAGCCGTTGGTATTACAGGCGTGCAACAACGTGCCCAGGTTACTGTCATCATTTTTTATTTTTTTAGTTGTAGCTGGACACAATACCTTTATTTTACTTATTTATTTTTATGTGGTGCTGAGTATCAAACCCAGTACCTTGCATGTGCTAGGTGAACACTCTACCACTGAGCCACAACACTAGCCCTACTGTCATCTTTTCATTTTTAAAAATATTTATTTATTTACTTTTAGTTGTACACAATGCCTTTATTTTTATGTGGCGCTGAGGATTGATATCAGGCCGTGCATGAGCTAGGCAAGCGCTCAACCGCTGAGCCACAACCCCAGCCCCCTACTGTCATCTTTTTTTTTTTTAATAATAGTAGTATGCAACATAATTCATAATAAACATATAGAGCATCTTTTTTTAAGTGACTTGTATTTATTTTTTTTTGGTACCGGAGATTGAACTCAGGGGCACTCTATCACTGAGCCACATCCCCAGCCCTATTTTTTTAAAAATATTTATTTATTTGCTTTAGTTGTACACAATGCCTTTATTCTTACGTGGTGCTGAGAATCGAACCCAGGCCACACACATGCTAGGCGAGCGCTCTACCGCTGAGCCACAATCCCAGCCCCCCCCCCAGTCCTATTTTAAATTTTATTTAGAGACAGGGTCTCCTTGAGTTGCTTATTGCCTCCCTTTTGCTGAGGCTCGCTTTGAACTCAAGATTTTCCTGTCTCAGCCTCTCAAGCTGCTGGGATTACAGGCGAGTGCAACCATGCACAGTTTAAGTGACTTTTAATTTAACAGTGCCTCCTACTCCCCTTTTTGCCTATCAAATTACAAAACATAGGCCTGGGTTTTGTATGGGCAAACTGTTTCTTCTTCTGTTTTTTTTTTTTTTTTTTTTTTTTTTTTTTTTTTAGTACCGGGGATTGAACTCAGGGGCACTTGACCACTGGGCCACTTCCGCAGCATTTTTTTTTTTTTTTTTTGTATTTTATTTAGAGACGGGGTCTCACTGAGTTGCTAAGTGCCTCACCATTGCTGAGGCTGGCTTTTAACTCATGATCCTCCTGCCTCAGCTTCCCAAGTGCTGGGATTACAGGGGTGTGCCATCACGCCCAGCTCAAACTGTTTTCTTCTAATAAATGGAGGTGTAATCCTCAAGTCTAAGTAGGAGTCCTTTTTATACTGGACTGATTTGATGGTCTTGAGCATACACTGACAACTTGATTTTTATATTTAAAAGGAATTTGTATGAAGATCAACTTACTGAAATTATTCATAACAAATGATAATAAACTATTCTGATTTTACCAGGTCTGTTGCTTTCAAAAAATCAAAGCAATTCTTCTTCCTTCTTCTTTGAGTGCTTTCTAAATTCTCTTCAACTTGCAAATGATGAAATAACTATAACTGTCACATTGCACAGTGCACCTACGTGTAACTGTACTTGTTTTTCTTTACCAGATAATCAGGGTAGGGAACTGTGTTCTAATATTGATTCTCTCATTCTTGCCCCACACTTTTTTTTTTTTAAATATTTATTTATTTACTTTAGTTGTACACAATGTAATGCATTTATGTTTACGTGGTGCTGAGGATCGAACCCGGGCCGCGCACGTGCAAGGTGAGCGCTCTGCTGCTGAGCCACAACCCCAGCCCCCGTCTTGCCCCACACTTATTCATCCCCAGGAGTTAGTTTCTCTTCCAGGTTTTCACTAATAACAGGTCAGTTAGTTCTGTGCAGGATTTTTTTTTTTCCCTCAAACTACAGTTAGTAAATAATTTAGGTCTTGTATAAGCACTACTACATTAGGGACTAAGTGTGTAAAGATAAGACACATCACTTAATATTCTTTGCCTCTTTCAGTTATCTCAGCAATATATCGTGTTTGTTATTTAAAAAAAAAGTGTGACTAATTCTGGCTGGTAATTGTGTATGGCGTAGTGCACTAAGACTAAGTGTACTAGTAAGAAAGAGCAAAACCATGTTGTTTGTTTTTTCGATACTAGGGACTGAACCCAGGTGCATTCTACCATGAAGTTACATCCTCAGTATTTTTACTTTTTTTTTTTTTTTTGAGAAGCTATCTAAGTTGCTGAGTGTCGCCGCCTGCAGCAATTGCCACTTGCAGCAACCATACCGCGGGAGAAAATTCGGAGGCAGACTGGAAATGAAAAAGTTCTTTTATTCTTCTTTCTTCTAACTTCTCTCTCCGGCTCCAACAACCTCTCCAACTCCAACCACACCTCTAACTAATCTCACCTGGTTAAATACATTTTACCTTAACAAGGACAAGTGCTAACAGCTTGAGCTTACAGATGCGTCACACAGTGTTCACGGGCATAAAAAGATTCTTAGGTAAATGCATGAATATCAGGTGAAAATACTTGAACACTTTTATGGCTCTCAGCTAACCGCCATCTTAACTATCCTCAATTAGGGCTCTTACAGCTGAGGCTGATGCTTTTTAAAAAATAAAAATAAAAATAAGTTTTGAGGCTGGGATGTAGTTCATTGGTAAAGCATGTGGTTAGCATGTGCAAGGCCCTGGGTTTGATACCCTGCACTATAAAAACAAAATATCCCCTCAGTTTTACTGAGGTATAGTTTTAGTTACCATAAAATTCACCCATTTCAAGTGAATAATTTAGTAATTTTTAGAAACCTTAGTCATGCAAACATCACCAAAATGCAGTTTTAGAACATTTCTATAACTCCAGTAATGCTTCATGAAGTTAATCCCTGTTCCTAGTCCACTCACTGCCATTCCTAGACAACCACTAGTCTTTCTTTTATAGATTTGTCTTTTCTGGATATTATATACAGTCATACAATATGTAATCTTTTATATCTCTCTTCATCTAGCATAATGTCTTCAAAGTCCATTTTATATCATCTATCAGTACTTAATTTATTTTTTACTAATATTCCATTGTATGAATATATCTTATTTCTCTATTCATCAGATGGACACTTGGGTTTTCACTTTTTTATTATCTGTATACAAGGTTTTTTTGTGTGTATATGTTATTTCATTTTTTAAAATATTTATTTATTTGGGCTGGGGTTGTGGCTCAGCGGCAGAGCGCTCGCCTCGCACGTGCGCAGCCCGGGTTTGATCCTCAGCACCACGTAAACATAAAGGCATTGCATTGTGTACAACTAAAGTTGTAATTGTAATATTTTTTAAAATATTTATTTATTTATTATTCTACTTAGTTGTACATGATAGGAGAATGCATTTCAATTGATCATACACAAATGGAGTGCAATATTTCAATTCTCTGGTTGTACATGGTATAGACACACACCATTCATGCAATCATACATGTACTTAGGGTAATGATGTCCATCTCATTCCATCATCTTTCCTACCCTCATAACTCCTTCCCATCCCTCCCCTTTGCCCAATCCAAAGATCCTTCATTCTTCCTTTCCCCCCCGCATCATAGATCAGCAACCACTAGTCAGGGAAAACATTCAGTCTTTACTTGGGGGGGATTGGCTTACTTTGCCTAGCATAATATTCTCCAGTTCCATCCATTTACCTGCAAATGCCACAATTTTATTCTCTTTTAATGCTGAGTAATATTCCATTGTGTATATATACCACAGTTTCTTTATCTATTCATCTATTGATGGGCATCGAGGTTGGTTTCACAGTTTAGCTATTGTGAATTCAGCTGCTATAAACATTGGTGTGACTATGTCACTACAGTATGCTGATTTTAAGTCCTTTGGGTATAAACCAAGGAGTGGGAAGGCTGGGTAAAATGGTGGTTCTATTCCAAGTTTTCTGAGGAATCTCTACACTGTTTTCCAAAGTGGTTGCATGAATTTGCAGTCCCACCAGCAATGTTTGAGTGTACCTTTTTCCCCACATCCTTGTACATATGATTTTTTAACATATATTTTTAGTTGTTGATAGACCTTTATTTTATTTATTTATATGTGGTGCTGAGAATCAAACCCAGTGCCTCACACATGCCAGGCAAGTGTGCTATTGCTGAGCCCCAGCCCTGTACATATGATTTTTAAAAATATCTTTATTTATTTATTTTTGTTGTGCTGAGGATCAAACCCAGTGCCTCATGCATGCGAGGAAGTGCTTTACCACTGAGCCACAACCCCAGCACCTGTACATATGATTTTAATTCTTCAGTAGAAAAAGTAGGAGTGAAATTTCTGGGTCATGTGTCATATTAGTGCAAAACCATTTTCTTCTTGGTGCTGGGACTGAATCCAGGACCTTGAACAGGCTAAGCACACACTACCACTGAGCTACACCCTGAACCCTAAAACCATGTTTTGAGTCAAGATTGGAGTCTTTAACACTGATATATTTTAAGTCCTCTTTCACATCATATAAGCCTCCATCTACCTCTCATTGAATTTGCTTTTCTGCAGGCACAAACATTTAAGAAGCAATATGGTATATTAAATAACTAATGAAATGTATATTGAAAACATATTTCAGTGGCTGGGGGGTGTAGCTCAGTGTTAATGTGCTTCCCTAGCATGCATGAGGCCTTGGGTTTGATCCCTAATACCATCAAAAAGATCAATTCTACTGCTTTTATTTGGCTGTACAGGTGATCAAACTCAGAGCCACTCTACCACTGAGATACATCTCCAGCCCTTTTTTAAAAAAAATTTTGAGACTCGGTCTTACTAAGTTACCCAGGTTGGCTTCAAATTTTTTATCCTCCTGCCTCAGCTGCCTGAGTTGCTGGGATTCTAGGTGTGTGCCACTATGCCTGGTCTAACTACTGTTAAACATTGGCCTCATGCAATATCCCATTAAAAATATGAGGAAAAAGCCTGGTGCAGTGGCGAATGCCTGTAATCCCAGAGGATGGGGAGGCTGAGGCAGGAGGATCACAAGTTCAAAGCTAGTCTCAGCAACTTAGCAAGGTATTAGCAACTCAACAAGACCCTGTCTATAATAAATTATATATATATAAAGGGCTGGGGATGTTGCTCAGTGGTGGTTAAGCATCCCTGGGTTTAATCGACAGTACCAAAAAAAAAAAAAGGAAAAGCACTATTAAATGGTACAGTATGATTTCCAGTTTATATTATTAAGTGAAAAAAGGCAAGGTGAAAAGAGTACACACAGCATGCTACCATTTCTGTAAGGAAAAAGGGGGAAATAAGAGTATAGACAGACATACATGTGCTTATTTTTTTTGTACCAGGAGTTGAACCTACTGCTGCTTAACCACTGAGTCACATCCCCAGAGCTTTTTGAGACAAGAGTCACCCTAAATTGCTAGGGCCTCACTAGGTTGCTGAGGCTGCCTTTGAACTTGCAATCCTCCTGCCTCAGCCTCCCAAGCTTCTGTGATTAAAGGTGAGAACTACCACTCCCAGCCATGTACTTATTTTTGAAAAACCGAAAGTATAGGACATAAGAGAAACCATAGGAAATGGTTATTTATTTATTTACATGTTTATTTATTTGCTTTAGTTGTACACAATTTGATTATTTGTACGTGGTGCTGAGGATCGAACCCGGGCTGCGCACGTGCTAGACCAGTGCTCTACCGCTGAGCCACAACCCCAACCCTGAAATGATTATTTATAATGGATGGGAATGGGATAGAGGTTATAGGCAAGGGAGCAAGGCTTCTGTGGGAATGGCTTTTTGCTTTTAACCCATGGACACTCTACCAGTAAGTCCCATCCCCAACCCTTTTTAATTCTTTTTTAAAAAATTTGAGACAGTTCTTCTAAGTTGTCAAGGTGGCCTCACACTAGTGATCCTCCTGCCTTAGCCATCCACATTGCTGGGATTACAAGTGTGCACCACCATGCCTGCATGGGAATAGCTTTTTATGTAGATTTGACTTTCAATGTACATCAACTAAACTGAAAATAAGCACTCTATAAGATATGCTTGCAAAATGGAACACAGTACTTTGTATATACTTAAAAAGCACCAGGGTTGCTGGGCACCATGGCACATGCCTGTAATCCCAGCAGCTCTGAGGCTGAGACAGGAGAATCATGAGTTCAAAGCCAGCCTCAGCAAAAGCCAGGCACTAAGCAACTCAGTGAGACCCTGTCTCTACATGAAATACAAAATAGGGGTGAGTATGTGGCTCAGTGATTGAGTGCCCCTGAGTTCAATCCCTGGCACCAAAAACCAAAAACATAAAAAGCACCAGGGCTCCTTGTAAAAAAAAGCTATTAGCTCCATGACATAGATACACAGAGAAAACCTGATACATAGTGTGTCATGAAGCAAGGAAGTGCTCAAAGACTAATAGTCACGTAAAAAGGACTGAAGTGTTTCCCACTGGACAAATTTGTGACAACTGGAGCATCAAAACAAATAATAATAGTACTAAATTATAAAGCATTAAAGAAAAATACAGTCGGACACACTGGTGCATGCCTGTAATCCCAGTGGCTTGAGAGGCTGAGGCAGGAGGATCCTGAGTTCAAAGCCAGCCTCAGCAATTTATTGAGGCCTTAAGCAACTCGGTCTCTAAATACAATATAAAATAGGACTTGGGATGTGGCTTAGTGGTGGAGTGCCCCTGAGTTCAATTCTCGGTACAGCCCCCCCACTCAAAAAAAAAAGGACTGAAAATGTAGCTCAGTCATAAAGTGCCCCTGTGGTCAATCCCCAGTAACAATAAATACATAATAATAAAGAAAAATAGAAGAAAGGAGGTAACAGTTTGTTTACTGAATAAGTTCGGTTAATAAATGTAGAAAAACTTAAAATTTGAAAAACCACTCATTTGCACTCTCCCAATAAAATGGATTCAGGCAATCAAAATCATTGGGTATAATGGCATTAGGAATTGAATAGTCAGAGGATCTCAAAATGTCACCATAGATTATTCATTACAGAAGGGGGTAAGTATACCTTTGCCATGCAGAGATCTGGCAGTCACCACTTTATGTAAATGATCAAAATTTAGTATCACCAATATTGAGACTTGTGCCTTCTTGTATTTAGATATAATCAAATTGAAGAAATAATCACCTTCAGAACATGTAATGTTTTCAAGAAAATTGCCTGGATTATTCCAAAAATCTAGTCTGAAGAAAAACAAACAAAAAAGGCACGTGGATTTGGCCTAAAGGGAGATGATCAAACGCAATGCATTAACATTGGAAAACAAGTAAAATGCATTGGAAAACAAGTAAAATGCCCCAATTAGGACCAGTAGGTAAATATAAATACTGTGTATGTTAAACATATATTGACTTGGTTTTTAAAGGTGTGATAATAGTTCTGTGGTTAGATAGTAAGATAACTATGTTTAGGAGTGAGGAACCCATGTTAATGGGGTTTTTTTTTTATTTTTTTGCGTTGCCGGTAATAACCGAAGGGTTGTGCTTGCGTGACTACCGAGTTACACCCCCAACCCACTAACCCACTTTCAAATGGTTCAGGGGGAAAAACGTTGTTAATCTAGGCAAAGAGCCCGTAAATTTTACTAATCTTTCACATTTCCGAAAGTAAAATGTTGCGGGGAAAATCTATCACTATGGGGAAATGTAAATTCAAAACAAGTAACTTGTAACGGTACCTCTGCGACAGCTGAGGGCTGCCTGTACAATTTACGGCAATTTTCCCTTTGGAAAGGAGCAGCAAAGTCGCAGGAAGCACCAAACAAACGAACAGGTCCTATCCCCTACTTCCTTGTACTGTAGCGTGGCGACCTGCAGTTTCCAAGACACAGACCCCGTGACTCCAGAAATCCCTTCTGATTGGAGAAAGATGTTTTACCCTTATCCGGTGCAAAGCGAACGCACGCGCGTACCTGAAGGGGCGGGACCGACCAGTTTCTTTAACCAACCGCTTCCCACCTGCCCAGCCTCGTGATCTCGCAGGGTCGAATCAAAAACGGTTAGTAAAGTAGTATTACCTATCTATTTCCCTGTAGGACTGCCGGTCTTTCCGGTTGCTTTTTTCCCTTACTCAACTTCCGGTAGGGGCCTGTAGGGTCAAGGAGCCCTGTTAGTCACTTCTGCGCGACTGATGTTTTTATTTCCGGTCCATGGGACCAGGCTTGGATTTGCTGCTGTCCGTAGTCGCTGCCGGCAGTGCTGCCGCCATCATGTCCGACACGGACAGCGATGAAGATTCTGCTGGAGGCGGCCCGTTTTCTTTAACCGGTTTCCTTTTCGGCAACATCAATGGAGCTGGGCAGCTGGAGGGGGAAAACGTCTTGGATGATGTGAGGGGTTGGGCGCGGGAATAGGGCTGGGGGTGGTGTGGCTATGGAGAGTAGAAGGAGCAAGCAGAGTAGAGGCTGCTTAGGAAATGAGAATAGAGAACGTTATTTTTTTATTTTTTATTTATTTATTTATTTTGGTACTGGGGATTGAACTCAGGGGCACTGGACCACTGAGCCACATCCCCAGCCCTTTTTTGTATTTTATTAGCGACAGGGTCTCACTGAGTTCCTAAGTGCCTCACCATTGCTGAGGCTGGCTTTGAACTCGCGATCCTCCTGCCTCAGCCTCCCAAGTGCTGGGATTACAGGCGTGCGCCACCGTGCCCGGCTTAGAGGACGTTATTAACATAAGCGAATAGGACTGTATCTTCATAGATTTGAAGAGTAGTGTAGAGCGAAAGGGTGCAGTTATGGGCAAGGTTGGGGAGAAAAGAGGGAAAACAGGGGACAATCCGGGGGTCTGGTGTGCAGAAGTGGGTGGCTTTGGAGATTAGGTTTTACTAGACCAAACAATTGGTGAACCTAGTGAAGTTGCTTTCAAAACTTTACAATGAGAACCTTCTTGGAAAATCTTGAAACTGCATTTTTGACATCAATGATAGGGTTGGCTCTAGAGCTGGAGTATTGGACAGAACCTGCAACAGTCCTTGGGTTCTAGCCCTAGGCAGTAGAATTGTGAATGTTCAAACCATCAGGGTTTGAGGGGAAGGGGGCAGACCTCTTGTGGTCCCAGTGTGTTCACAGACATTCATGACACTGTTACTTGTGCCCAAGTGAAGCTAGCTGCTTTGATTTCCTTTCAAATTTTTCTCAAAGAATAAAGATGTTGAACAGTGTTCCCCTTCTCCTGCAACACTCCCACACTAAAGAGTACGAAAGACCAGGTCCAATCCGGATGACCTCAGTTGCTTTGGCCTTTATTTAGAGAACTGCTGTTTTTGGTGGTGGTTCTTTGAATTGTCCTCTTACTTTAAAGTGTGGTCATGAAATTGGACATGGTACTTTAATAAAGATCTGATCAATGTGGAGTTTAGTGGATGTACTGTACAGTTCTTGAATTTAGCAAGCACACTGCAGAATCAGTTTTCGTGTGGATATGTGGCAGTTATGAACCAGAGAGAAAAGTCTGTGGGACACTCAGGTTTATTTGTTACTTTCGATTCTGGTGCTGTCCCTTTTTCAGGAGTGTAAGAAGCACCTGGCAGGATTGGGGGCTTTGGGTCTGGGCAACCTGATCACTGAACTCACTGCAAATGAAGAATTGACTGGGACTGATGGTGCCTTGGTAAATGATGAAGGTGAAGTCTGGGTTATGGGGAGTAAGGTGGGGGAGGAGACTAGCCACTTACCTTACACTTACTTTTAAAGGGAACTATTTGAAGGAGTGAGATTTCCTTGGCTATTTCATGAGATTTCCCCCTTTTTATTTATAGGTTGGATTAGGAGTACAGAAGATGCTGTGGACTATTCAGACATCAATGAGGTAGCAGAAGATGAAAGCCGAAGATATCAGCAGTCAATGGGGAGCTTGCAGCCCCTTTGCAACTCAGGTGATTCTTTGGTGTCTTGAATATAGCATTCCAGTGCATTTTCATGTGTGTAGTCTGGGCTTTTTTTTTTTTTTTTTTTTTTTTTTTTTGGTAGTGTGTATTGACCCTAGGGGTGCTTTCAACTGAACTACCAGGGAATGAACTCAGGGGCACTCTCCTGAGTCACTGAGATTACAGGTGTATGGCACCATGTCTGGCTTAGGCTTTGGTTTATCTGCCTGCTTTCTTTTTTTTTCGGGGGTAGGGGTGGGGGGTGGAGCATGCTGGTGCCAGGGATTGAACAACTCTGGGGCACTTGACCACTGAGCCACATCCCCAGTTGCTTAACTCTTCGCTTCTCTGCCTCCTTTCTGTCATTGTTCCTTCTCTATGTGTTTGCTCTTCTCCCTTTGTCAGTTCCAAGTAGCTGCTATCCTTTTTTGTGTGTTTTTGGACAGTTTTGCCATACTCAAGCTTCCTTGTACTGTTAAGTCTGAAATTCTCAATTAATGATAAGGATGATAATGCTTTCTTTCTTGATCTCTGGTATTTGAGTACTAACAGGGTTCATAGCAGTGTTTTCAGATGCTCTTCAAAGTTGGTGTCTATGAGCTGGGCATGGTGGTGCACGCCTGTGATCCCAGCGACTCTGGCTCAAATCGCTCATCACCAGTATGCTTGCTTACAATATAAGGTTTTCTCCCCATTGTATGGTGCTCCATTGTAGAATCAGAATTTCAAGGTGGGCATGATTGTTCACACCTGTAGCCACAGTGAATTTGAAGGCTTAGGTAGGAGGATCAAAGATTTGAAGCCAGCCTGAACAACTTAGTGAGACCCTGTCTCAAAATAAAAAGTAAAAAGGATTGGGATGTAGCTCAGTGGTAGAGTACCCATGAGTTCAATCCCTAGTACTAGCAAAAAAAAAAAAAAAAAGGAAAAAGAAAAAAAAAGAAAAACATCAGACGTGGAAAATGACTTAGTAATTATTGATTCTTAGCCTCCTAATGGATGAAAACAACTTGAAGAGAATTTTAGTAAAATGTGAACTTTCAGAAGTTCTACAATTAGCTAGTGGCAGATCCTAAAATTTAAGAACTCAGTTCATTAGACACTGAGCACCTGTTTTGTGCTATAAACTTTGATAGGCAACGTGGTGCAAAGGTAATAAAATCCATTTTTTTAACTTGCGGAGCTGTTTGGTGATTTTTGAATTTAAAGCTGTTGGTCATAGTTTATTCTTTGTAGTGCCCTATGCTACCTCTCACTGCTTGAAACTTATGTGAAATTGTTTTTTATTTATTTTTTGTCCACCTCTTCAAATTAGATTTTGGGCTCCTGAGAAATGTAGATAAAACCTTTATAGCCAGGCACGGTGGCACATGCCTGTAATCCCAACACTTGGGAGGCTGAGGCAGAAGGATTGTGAGTTCAAAGCCAGCCTTAGCAAAGGCGAGGCACTTAGCAACTCAGTGAGACCCTGTCTCTAATTAAATACAAAAAAGGGCTGGGGATGTGGCTCAGTGGTCGAGTGCCCCTGAGTTTAATCCCTGGTACCAAAAAAAAAAAAAAAAAAACTTTATAAATTCTTGAGCTTAGTTTTTTAGAGGGCCAGTGAATGGATTTGGGTACTACTTATAAAAAGGGAATTAATGGCACCAAAAACATAAGAAGTAACCCATGGAAAATAGTAGTTGTAGGCTGTGCCTTCAGGGATACTATTATTTTGGAGGAGGTGGAATAAACAAAAATAAAAAAATATTTCATAGCATATAGAACAAGTCAACCATAAGCTCATGTTTGTGTATATAGAGTGCTACATTTAGTGTTTTTTTTTTTTTTCTTAAAACTGGTAATTGAACCCAGCGTTGCTTTACCACTGAGCTACATCCCCAGCTCTTTTTTGTTTTGAGGCAGGGTCTTACTAAATTGCTGAGGGCCTCACTAAATTCCTGATGCTAGCCTTGAACTTGGAATCCTTCTGCTTCTGCCTTCTGAGTTGCTGAGATTCAGGTGTGCATCATTATGTCCATCCTAGAGTGTGTTGTTTAGTTTTGGTAGAATACCACAATTACTGTCAAATTGCATACCTATTATTTTTTGAGCACCTTGGCTTAGGCTAAAGGGGGAAGTGGCAGCAGCTGTGATTTTCAGGTTCAATTTTATTGTCTTTTCTAGGGATGGTAAGTAAGTAATATGGGGAAATTGGCCAGCAGGTTTTCTTAAAAGGAATGAAAAACTGCTGAGTAGGGAAAAAAAAAGTATTGCAATTTTGTAGCACCTTTGTACATTACTTGCAATTTGATATTGTAATGAATAATAAACCAACATAGACTGGTAAGTAAGAAGCAGGTGGTATAATGAAAAGGAAATGGACTTTGGGGTCAGAATGTCATAGGTTCAGGGGCTGAGGTTGTGGCTCAGCGGCAGAGCGCTTGTCTAACGTGTGTGGCCCAGGTTTGATCCTCAGCACCACATAAAAATAAAGGCATTGTGTAGAATTAAAGCAAATAAATAAATATTTAAAAAATGTCATAGGTTCAAATTATAACTCATATTCAGTGTGACCATGGGCAAATTATGTGGTCTCTGAGGCTTGGCTTTCTTTCTTTCTTTCTTTTTTTTTTTTTTTGTGGTACCAGGGATTGAACTCAGGGGCACCCGACCACTGGGTCACATCCCCAGCCCTTTTTTGTATTTTATTTAGAGACAGGGTCTCACTGAGTTGCTAAGTGCCTCGCCATTGCTGAGGCTGGCTTTGAACTCGCGATCCTCCTGCCTCAGCCTCCCAAAGTGCTGGGATTACAGGCGTGCGCCACCGCGCCCGCATTTGTCGTATTCCCTCAGTTTTCTTGTCTGTAATAAAGGTGATAATATTTATCTCATTAAAAAAATGCCTTTGAGTGCTAGGGATATAGCTCAGTTGGTAGAGTGCCTGCCTAGCATGCACAAGACCCTAGGTTCAATCCCCAGCACCACACACAAATATACACACAGAGCCTTGTGAGCCTTGTGTGATGGTGCATGCCTGTAATCCCAGCAGCCCGAGAGGCTGAGATAGGAGGATCATGAGTTCAAAGCCAGCCTCAGCAAAAGCGGGGTGCTAAGCAACTCAGACCCTGTCTCTACATAAATTAAAAAATGAGAATCTGGCTCAGTGGTTGAGAGCCCCTGGGTTCAGTCCCCAGTACCTCCCCCAAATATACCTTATGAGAATTTAGGTTTATTATCACATGATATGAAAGCGCCTACATAGTATAGTACCATGATAGATGCTCTGTAAATGTTAAGTGGCCTTTCTTGCTATGTGATACTTTAGAAAAGAGTTATTTGTTGTTCTGGGGTTTTGATTAAAGAGCAAAGTGACCGACTAACTTGGAGACTGTTCTCACAGGCTAGATGTAAGGTTTTCAAGTTCTGGAGTAGGGTGACAGTTTTGGGAAATGATAGCCAGGGTCAAACTTGAGCATTACTGATTCTGCATCAGTATGACTTGGTGAGTGAGGAAATGTGTTGGAAAGAGTCCAAGCTTTGTTGTGCAATCAGACATGAATTCTTGCTTTATTATTTAAAGTTGAATGACTTAGAATAAGCCATTTCTGTATCTCAGAATAATTCCTATTTTTTTAAATATTTATTTATTTGCTTTAGTTGTAAACAATGCAATGCATTTATGTTTACGTGGTGCTGAGGATCGAACCCAGGCCGCGCATGTGCTAGGCGAACACTCTACTGCTGAGCCACAACCCCAGCCCCCCAATTCCTATTTTGTATCATTATCAGAGGATTGTATATAAAATAGCTAAAAATCCCCCCACATAATGGAAGCTTAATGAATGGAAATTGTAATTACTGCATTAATGATTGATTGGAAGCTAGGTGCCGTGGCGCACACCGGTAATACCAGTGACTAGTGAGGCTTAGGCAGGAGGATCGCGAGTTCAAAGCCAGCCTCAGCAATGGCGAGGCACTTAGCAACTCAGTGAGACCCTGTCTCTAAGTAAAATACAAAAAAGGGCTGGGGATGTGGCCCAGTGGTCAAGTGCCCCTGAGTTCAATCCCTGATACCAAAAAAAAAAAAAAAAAAGATTGGAAAACATACATAGAGGGTTGACAGATCAAGGAGAAGTAGACTAAAGTCATAAAGTTGGAGAATGAGGATGGAAATGGTATCGATAATAATAAAAGGGAATATCTGAGTAGAAAAGTTCTATGGGCTGTAACAGATGTGGAATTATAGAGGTGCTAAGTCATGACAAAATAATATAGATTTGTGTTTGGGACTGGTAAGGGCAATTATTGAGAAAAGGAATTTGGGAGTGTGTAGGAGAATAAAAGAGCATTCAGGACCAAGTATTAAGTGTTGCCAGTGGTTAGAGAGCAGTGAAAAGAATAATAAACTGTAAAAGGTGTACAAAAAAAGAATGTCCAAGACTTGGGAAGTGAGAATAAAATCTAATCTTAAGAGAAACTGACAGAGAAAGAAAATTCTTCAATTCAGTTATGATATTGAGCAGGGTGAAGATAAAACAGAAATAAACAATATGATCAGGAAAAGGGGGCTGGGGATATAGCTAAGCTGGTAGAGTGCTTGCTTCACATGCACAAAGCCCTGGGTTAATCCCTTGCACCACAAAAAAAAAAAAAAAAAAAAAAAAAAAGATCAGGAAAGATTTCACATAGCTTTTGAAGCTTTCTCATGTTCTGTATGAGGTAGTTAGCATTTGGCTAATACTATGAAGTAATATCTTTCTGAAGGCAGAAGCTATAACATCTATGTAGTCTTTGTTTTTTGTTTTTGGTACCAGGGATTGAACACAGGGGCACTCGACCACTGAGCACATCCTCAGCCCTATTTTGTATTTTATTTCAAGACAGGGTCTCACTGAGTTGCTTAGTGCTTCGCTGTTGCTGAGGCTGGCTTTGAACCCATGATCCTCTTGCCTCCCAAGCTGCTGGGATTATTATAGGCATGCTCTAGTGCACCCGGCCTTCTGTGTGGGTTTTTTATTTATTTATTTATTTGCTTTAGTTATACACAATGCCTTTATTTTATTTTTATTTTTACGTGGTGCTGAGTATTGAACCTGGGCCACGCACGTGCTAGGCGAGCACTCTACCGCTAAGCCACAACCCCAGCCCCTTCTGTGTTTTTTTTTTTTATTAAATATTTATTTATTTGCTTTAGTTGTACACAATGCAACACATTTTATGTTTACATGGTGGTGAGGATCGAACTCGGGCCATGCACGTGCTAGGCGAGCGCTTCAGAGCGCTCTACCGCTGAGCCACAACCCCAGCCCCCCTTCTGTGTTTTCTTAAAGGACGTGTATAGAGCTTCCTGTGGTGCTTTAAACTATTGAGTGGCAAGGAAGCTGAAGGCTATTGTACAGTATTCTGGATGTTGAGGAGATAACTACTTTTTTTTTTTTAGATTATGATGAAGATGACTATGATGCTGATTGTGAAGACATTGATTGCAAGTTGATGCCTCCTCCACCTCCACCCCCCAGGACCAGTGAAGAAAGATAAGGACCAGGATGCTATTACTGGTGGTAAGTAAAGACTGTCTACTTTTGTTCAAGGAACAAATTTATACTCATAAATTCAGGCTTTTGTTTACCCATATGAGAGACTATTAAATTAAGCTGCTAGGAAAGGATGACACTTCTAGTAATGATTCATACAATCTCAGATTTTAGTATTAAAGGGAAACTTTACCTTCAAAACATTTAACAGCATTTTGATCTGCAATCAAGAAGTAGTAGTTTAGGTCAGTGGTTCTCAAAATCTGACTGCTTATCAGAATTATTTCAAGTCTTTAAAAATGACAGCTGACTCAGGGCTGGGGTTGTGGCTCAGTGGTAGAGCGTTCACCTAACACGTGTGCGGCCCGGGTTCGATCCTCAGCACCACGTAAACATAAACGCATTGCATTGTGTACAACTAAAGCAAATAAGTAAATATTTTTAAAAATGACAGCTGTGTCTCACTCTTGGAATGTCTGAGAGTATCTGGGGTAGAACCCAGGATTTTTAAAAATTTTCCCACGGTGGGTTGTGGGGAGACTTTCCCAAGAATTTTGATGCAACTAATATGCATACTTGTATTTAGAAACTACCTGTTCAAAAAAGACAGTCTAGAATATAATAGTAATAACCTTGTCATAGGCTTGATTGGGAAGAACACCTTTGGTTTCCTGTATTTTGGTGCTATGTTAACCTAAATTTTTCCTATTGGAGTTTCAAGCCATTTCATTTTTAGTCTGGAGGCTAAATATCACTGTTGATTTTGTGTGTAGATCTTATTTTATGCCAAGCGATCTCATCATTATCCTGTGGGCTTAAAATTCTCCATTTTATGGATTACTGAACTGGACAGCATAGGACCTGACTGATACAAGTATTACATTATTTTGCTGTTGGTTACAACATTTGGCACAATATTGGTCACTTACGGAAAGTAGTAAATGTAGTAATAGTGTTTGTTTTTTTCTCATCACAACCCTAGGGTACCAGGTACAAGGTGAGTTGGGCATGGTGGGAAGAAATGAGTTGGATAAGTTTTCTGGGTTGCATACTAGTAATCTGGGTGCTTGGGTCACTATCCCCTGCCATTAAGCCATGCATTTAGCCTAGAGTGGGTGTTGGCTGAATTTGAGGAATTATGCTAACAGTTACATGCCAAAGGCGTTTTTCTTCCTTGTTGCAGTGTCTGAAGATGGAGAAGGCATCATCTTGCCCTCCATCATTGCCCCTTCCTCTTTGGCCTCAGACAAAGTGGACTTCAGTAGTTCCTCTGACTCAGAATCTGAGATGGGACCTCAGGAAGCAACACAGGCAGAATCTGAGGATAGAAAGCTGACCTTACCATTGGCTGGGATTATGCAGCATGATGCCACGAAGCTGTTGCCGAGTGTCACAGAACTTTTTCCAGAGTTTCGGCCTGGAAAGGTACTTACTGTGGAGAATGTCCATACTGCAAACCACTGACCTCTTCCAGCTCCTGAGTTCTGTTGTTCAGATGTTGAGTCTAGATTGAATAAAACTTAAGGGTTTTCTTATTCAGTAACATAATTGTCTATGTAAAAGCTGTTTATAATATGTTAGGTTTTTTTTTTTTAACCTATGTATGTTTTTATAGAAAATGTGATCCGTGTTCTTATTAGAAATTGTCTCATTGTCTCAGAAGAACTAGTCCAAATTATTAAGAGAACACTACTTTTGTGGTGTATTTTATAAATATGAATGTAGCACTCCTCATTTTCTCTATAGTAGAATAGATCCCTTGAGAGTTTTCAAACATAAAAGCTGCTATTTCCTATCTGACATTGAGTCTCTGACACAGTAATATGTCCTATGTTCTAGGTGTTACGCTTCTTACGTCTTTTTGGACCAGGGAAGAATGTCCCATCCGTTTGGCGGAGTGCTCGGAGAAAGAGAAAAAAGAAGCATCGGGAGCTGATACAGGAAGAACAGATCCAGGAAGTGGAGTGTTCAGTAGAAACAGAAATCAACCAGAGGTCTTTGTGGAACTATGACTATGCTCCACCACCACCTCCAGAGCAGTGTCTCTCTGATGATGAAGTATGCAACACAAAGACCTGGGTTAAGGCCTACAAGGGGAAGAGTTCTCCCTAGCTTGTGTCAAAATTGGAAATAACACATTAACAGGCATGGTTTTGTGCTAAGTATCGTTGATTAATTATGAGTCAAGTACAGTGACTGTCCCTTCCCTGTTGTAATAGTATTTGATTTGGGTGGGAGTAGCAGTTGCAGGCAAGGATGGTGCAGATGGTGATAACAGTGTTGAATAAGAAGGTTTGAATAACAGGCAGAATGTGCCATAATATACCTCTGGTTTTTAAATTCTAACTTCAAGTAAAGATTCCTGGTCAAGAATCATCATCCTCATGGCTCCTCTAAGTTATCCTTTTTTTTTTTTTTTTTAACTTTGTACCAGGGATTGAAATTGAACTCAGGGTTACTCAACCACTGGGGCAAATCCCCAGCCCTTTTTTTTTTTTTTTTTTAATTAGAGACAGGGTCTCACTGAGTTGCTAAGTGCCTTGCCGTTGCTGAGGCTGGCTTTGAACTCATGATCCTCCTGCCTTAACTTCCCAAGTGCTGGGATTACAGGCAAGCACCACTGCGCCTGGCTTGGGTTCTCCTTTTGATTGTTAGTTCCCTGTAGATTTAGGATATCTGGGATAGGGAAATTCTTACCTTTCTACTTCCTTGCTCTGTTACAGATCACAATGATGGCTCCTGTGGAGTCCAAGTTCTCCCAGTCAACTGGAGATATAGATAAAGTGACAGATACCAAACCAAGAGTGGCTGAGTGGCGTTATGGGCCTGCCCGACTGTGGTACGATATGCTGAGTGTCCCTGAAGATGGCAGTGGATTTGACTATGGCTTCAAATTGAGAAAGACTGAGCATGAACCTGTGATAAAATGTGGAGTGATGGAGGTGAGCAATATTGTCATGTAGGAGAGGAATCCATGTGCCTAGTACTCTTATCACCTTTTATTTTTTTCCCCAAACTTTTCAGAAGGGGAGATACTTGGTAGGAGATGTAGATGTTTAAGGCTTTTGCTTGATTTTGTATGGTATGTCATCCTAGTAATAGGCCCCATTCTAAGGATTCTATTTGTGAAATAAGCTCTTCAGACTAGGAGTGGGAGAGGAATAGTATTTTCTTCTGTTATCAGGTGGTTCTCTTAAGCAAAGTACCACTTTTGATATATCTTATGTATCTTTGGTGTGGGATTTGGAGTGGGAACTCGACCAATCAAGGGCTTGTTACTTTCCTACTTCTACAGGAATTTAGGAAACTTGAGGAAAGCAATGGCACTGATCTTCTGGCTGATGAAAACTTCCTGATGGTGACACAGCTGCATTGGGAGGATGATATCATCTGGGATGGGGAGGATGTCAAGCACAAAGGGACAAAACCTCAGCGTGCAAGCTTGGCAGGCTGGCTTCCTTCCAGTATGACTAGGAATGCTATGGCTTACAATGTTCAGCAAGGTGTGCTTCTGTGATGGCTCTTTGGTTTGGGTCTAAGCTCTGATTCTAGTCTCTATTTTTCTTTTTTTGCTTATTTTTTTTCTCATGGTGCTGGGGATCGAACTCAGGGCCTCACACATGCCAGGCAAACACTCCACCATTGAGTCATGTCCCCAGACCATTTTGGCTTTTTATTAGAAAAATGTGACAGCTATTTTTTAAATTTATTTATTTATTTACTTTAGTTGTACACAATGCAATGCATTTATGTTTACGTGGTGCTGAGGATCGAACCCGGGCCGCGCACATGCGAGGCGAGCGCTCTGCTGCTGAGCCACAACCCCAGTCCGTGACAGCTATTTTGAAGTTAACAAAGCTTTATAGTATACTTTTGTTTCTAAAGCCCCTTTAGTTTTTTTAAAGACCTTTTTTAAAAAATCTTTTTTTAAATTTTTATATTATTTCTTTTTTTTTTTTATATTTATTTGCTTTAGTTGTATACAATGCGGTTTTAGTTTTACATGGTGCTGAGAATTGAACCTGGGCCGCGCACGTGCTAGGCGAGTGCTCTACCGCTGAGCCACAATCCCAGCCCCCCCCCCCCCCTTTTTTTTTTTTTTTTTTTTTTTGGTTTGGTACTGGGGATTGAACTCAGGCACTAGACCACTGGGCCACATCCCACCCCTTTTTTTGTATTTTATTAGAGACGGGGTCTCACTGAGTTCCTAAGTGCCTTGCCATTGCTGAGGCTGGCTTTGAACTCGCGATCCTCCTGCCTCAGCCTCCCAAGTGCTGGGATTACAGGCATGCGCCACTGCACCCGGCTCATTATTTCTTTATGTGGTGCTGAGTATCAAACCCAGTGCTTCATACATCCTAGCCAAGTGCTCTACAACTGAGCCGCAACCCCAGCCCCTAAAGCCCTTTTAACTTTGCAATCCTAGAATTTGCTTTTTTTCTCAAATAGGTTTTAAAAAAGTATGCCATGCTTAATGTAGAGCACTTTGAGAATACTGTACAGTGTCAGGAAGAAAATCACTGGTAATCTATCCAGAGATTATCATGTTAACTCTTTGATGTGTTTTTCTTGTCTTCTGTGTCATGTGTATGTGTGTATATTTGAGCTCGTTTTTGTATTACGTTGTACTATTCTCAGCATATTTTGTATGTCATTTCATAGTTCTTTGTAAAACTGTTTAATGACATGGGAAACATTTTAAATGAAAAAATATGAAATGGTATATCTGATATCCCACTTATAAAAATGAAAGAAGAAGCAGGCTGTATAACCAGATAGCTTACTAAAAGGAAATACACTAAAGGGTTCACCGTGATGATTTCTGATTTGTAAGATTATAACAACTTCAATTTTCTTTGTACCTTTCTAAATTTTCCAAGTTTTTTTTTTTTTTTTTTTTTTTGGTGGTGCTGGGGATTGAACCCAGGGCCTTGTGCATGCAAGGCAAGCACTCTACCAACTGAGCTATATCCCCAGCCCCCTAAATTTTACAAGTTTTTTTTTTTTTTTTTTTTCTTTTTTTTACTGGGGATTGAACGCCAGCCCTTTTTTTGTACTTTGAGTCAGGGTCTCACTGAGTTGCTTAGGATCTTGCTACGTTGCCAGGGCTGGCTTTGAAGGTGGCAATCCTTCTGCCTCAGCCTCCTGAGCCACTGGGATTAATAGGAATGCACCTGTTACCAACTATTAGCATGTTTTAACATATCCTTTATTACCATAATTTACTTTGCCAGTGCTTTATTAAACATTTAGACTGATTATTACAAACAATATTGCAATGAACATTGTGTCTGCAACAGTTTGTAAAAATTGAGAAATACATTGTATCTAATAGGTTCCTCTTTTAGTAGCTACAGGAGTAACTTAGATTTGCTTTCCCTTTGCTAGAATGGTGATTGAAAGGGGCATTAAAGTTTTGTCTATTCCTGTTTTTTTCTTCCTGTTTTTTTTAAATATTTATTTATTTATTTACTTTAAGTTGTACACAATGCAATGCATTTATGTTTACGTGGTGCTGAGGATCGAACCCGGGCTGCGCACGTGCAAGGCGAGCGCCCTGCGGCTGAGCCACAACCCTAGCCCCTTTTCTTCCTGTTTTGATTAGGTTTTACAGCTACTCTGGATGATGACAAACCTTGGTATTCCATTTTCCCCATTGACAATGAGGATCTGGTTTACGGACGCTGGGAGGACAATATAATTTGGGATGCACAAGCCATGCCCCGGCTGTTGGAGCCTCCTGTTTTGACACTTGATCCCAATGATGAAAACCTCATTTTGGGTATGTTACTGGCAGAAGCCAGTGTATTTTCTCTGTCTTTGATAGCTTGCTGTTAAAGTCAAGGGACAAGAGGAAATCTGAAGGGTTGGAGAATGTCAAAAACTATAAATTTTTAGGTAGTAGTTTGAGAGAGCAGAGTTGTGATCTGTTATTAGTATGTGTGTATCATTTAGGGAAAATTCATGTAGAAATGTGAGAAAGTAGCTTCTCTAAGATGTCAGGCATGTGGGTAATGATATTGTCCAAATTATATTGTTATTTTGTGTGCGTGTACAAATATGTCACAACAAATGTTAACATTATGTACAACTACCATGCACCATTAAAAATATGGAGAAAAATGATGTCAGGCATGTAGTTCAATGAGAGTGAAATGTGGACTAGAAATGGTCTAGGATGATCTTTAGGAACTTCAGAGATGTCAGCAGGTAATGTAAATCAGGGATAGCAATTCCAGAGTCATTTTTCTTTTATTCCCAGAGATTCCTGATGAGAAGGAAGAGGCCACTTCTAATTCTCCCTCTAAGGAGAGTAAGAAAGAATCATCTCTAAAGAAGAGTCGAATTCTCTTGGGGAAAACAGGAGTCATCAAGGAAGAACCACAGCAGGTCTGATAAGAGAAAAGGGACTTGGGGTTTAGAAGAACAAAGAAAGGACATGGAGAAGGGTTGTCTAAGGTTTATTTTATGGTCTGTCATTAGAACATGTCTCAGCCAGAAGTGAAAGATCCGTGGAATCTCTCCAATGATGAGTATTATTACCCCAAGCAACAGGGTCTTCGAGGTACTTTCGGAGGGAATATTATTCAGGTACAAATAGTATCTTTTCTGTGGTGGAGGGGAGCCTAAAGTTTTGTTCTGATGGAGGATATGGGTAGTTATTGCCTTGGCAAATTTGCTAAATTAAGTTAGTACTTAATTTTAAATCTTCTATTTCCTTTTTTAGCACTCAATTCCTGCTGTGGAATTACGACAGCCATTCTTTCCCACCCACATGGGCCCCATCAAACTTCGACAATTTCATCGCCCTCCTTTGAAAAAGTATTCCTTTGGAGCACTATCACAGCCAGGTCCCCACTCAGTC